>JBBDGP010000366.1:4757500-5357500 GCA_037952835.1 Lithobates septentrionalis | reverse complement strand
CTATTGCCATACCATGTTTCACTTTGTGGGGAGTATTTCTCAAAAGAAAACCTTTTTTTTTTTAGCCTAGGTGTCACGTACCAGGTGTGAGGCTAAAATGCTGAGAGGGCGCCCCTTGCGGCTAAGTGCAGCGCTTCCCTGAAAGTGGTACAGGGAGAGCAGTGCCCAGAGAAGCACAGTTTCCCAGGTACCGAGATGAGATGAGCTGGTCACCGTGATGTAACAGTAACAGGCTGGGTGAACTGTAAAGCTGGTGTGCTTGCGGAGTACCAGGTAAGCTTGAAAGAGTAGCAAGCGGAGACAGAAACAAGAGCCAGGCCGGGGGTCATACACAGTAGGATCAGTTCAGATGATGAGATTGGATAGCCGGGGTCATACACAGGAAGATGGATCTGTAGCAGAGTCGATAAGCCAAGCCAAGGTCAGACACAGTGGAGCAAGCCAGAGAGAAGTCAGGAGTACAAGTCAAGGGTAAATCAGGGGATCAGGATCACAGGTCAGAGAAAGCCAGGTCAATAACAGAAGTTCAATCAGGATACACAGGAACACAGGATCAAGAGAAGCTGAAGATAATCCAGCAATGAGCAGCTCCAGCAGCAGGCTTAAATAAACCAGGAAGTAAGTCATGTGATCTGTTCAGCTTTCAAGGAGGAAGTACTGCCCACGTTAGTCACACTGTGCACCATGGCGGCAATGATTGTCTTGGGCAGATTTGCCAGTCCTTCTTCGGCCATTCCCCTGACACCAGGTGTGTTAGGGCATTGCCAGAAGGGATGCTGTCATACACAATCAGGGGACCCATCCATCAGCGGCTCCTTCGTTGGTAAGTGCTACAATAGCTAGATTAATCTCTGTAGACTTTCAGCTATTTGAAAAAAGTATAAAGAATTCAGCCAAATAAATGGGGTACTATTGCTGAAAAGACTATTGTTGTACCTAATGAGGACAGTTTCTACTGAAAAATATAATTTTTTAATTTTGCTTTCCAATATAGTTTCCACTTAAATGGAGTATAAGCACATCAAGGGGCTAGTCAAACTTTATTTACCACACCTAATTCTATAGCTAAATCACCTCAACTTATTCCTATTTTTCCATGCATAAATATATGAAGCAATACTGGATTTAAGCAAAATGTGTGGTATAAATTCCAGTAGTTTCTCTATGGTGGCCCAAAAGACAAAGGAATGTCCAATAGCCATACAATGTAGCTGCCACATAAAATAAATTACAGTAAAACCTTGGATTGCAAGCATAATTTGTTCCGGAAGCATGCTTGTAATCCAAAGCACTTGTATATCACAGGGAATTAATAATGGATACTCAGATAATTTGTTCCCCAACCATTTATTCATAAGTTCTTCAGTTTATAGTGCATATAAAAAGTTTATAGCAATATAATAGGTTGTGTAACCATAAAATGTCCATCCACAAATGGCAGCCTCCACAAGGGGATTAGAAGCAAAATCCAGCAGGAGCTACAGAGTATAAAAGAGAAGAGAGGCACCTCTAAGTGTAGCAATATGGTTACATTTAATGAAGGTACAACATTTAGCAACTCACATGGTTGAAGATTAAAAGAGGCACATCTAAGTATGCAGGCATCCAGGGTAAAGCTGTCCACATAAAAAGGAAAAAGGAGAAAGTCCCCCGTGTGGGGTTTTTAAGCAGCAAAGAGGTGGAAAAAATACTACATATGATTGAAGATTAATTGGATTTTTATTAATGACATGATATCAAAAAGTGATGATAAAATAGGGACTGTGGTGCAGGAGATATAAAAGCAATAATACAGGAAAGAACACAATTTACATGATTAACAAGCGCTAAAAAAAGTTGATGACGTTGAGCGAATCTGACGCATTTCGACCCCACCGGGTCATCATCAGAGGATTAATAAGCTGTAGAAATATTTATACATATATTGAAATTCATGGACATAACCACAAGATGAAATGCTGTATATTGAACACTTTGTCTATATAGTTACCGATCACACTGTATTGTGCGCTATCTCCTGAAACAAAGGTCCTCTGATCTCCCCCCTCCACTCGATCCCACTGGAAGTCTCTGGTCAGCCGGAACACCAGCGATGTGAGCCCACCAATTCATGCATGGCTTACGAGGAGTCACAGTGTAGGATAATCCCAAATGCCTGGGAGGGTCGCGGAGGTGGAGACAGGGTACCTGCGGTCAAGGCATCAAATGGTAATGCTATAAGTGCGTTGTATTTGACGTAAATAAAGATATTACATCATTTCAATACCGAAGTATTGGGAGTAATAGGTGGGCAGGTATGAAATTTAAAGGAATATTTCACTTTTATTGTTTCACTTTAAGCATTATTAAAATCACTGCTCCCGAAAAAACGTTCATTTTTAAAACTTTTTTTTGCATTGATACATGTCCCCTGGGGCAGGACCCAGGTCCCCAAACACTTTTTATGACAATACCATGCATATAAGCCTTTAAAATGAGCACTTTTGATTTCTCCCATAGACTTTTAAAGGGTGTTCTGCGGCTTTCGAATTTGCCTTTAACACCCCAAATTGTTTGCTATTCGGCAAACAGGTGAACATCGGGCTCATCCCTAATCAAGACATGGCTTGTATATCAAGTCAAAATGTATTTAAAAAATTTTGCTTTTCTTGCAAAATGCTCTCAAACCAAGTTACTCTCAAACCAAGGTTTTGCTGTATGAGTCTTGTAATATACGTTTCTGGCCACCAACCCCTGTGGTTATGCTCTCATGTATAGTAGGCCCAACTTTTCTGCTTCCAATGCAGCTCATATTCTAAAGGAGTAGACTGAAAACTGTCTATCATGAAGCCCATTGTAATTAACCACTTCAATACCGGGTACTTTTACCCCTTTCGTGGCCAGGCTAATTTTCAGCTTTCAGCACTGTTGCACTTTGAATGACAATCACGTGGTCATGCAATGCTGTATCCAAACAAACTTTTTATCATTTTGTTCATACAAATAGAGCTCTCTTTTTGGTAGTATTTAATCACCACTCTGTTTTTTATTTTTTACTAAATAAATGAAAAAAAACGAACATTTTGAAAACTAAATGCATCTTTTTTTGTTTCTGTTATAAAATTTAGCAAAAATATAATTGTTCTTCATAAATTTAGGCCAAAATGTATTCTGCTTCACTTCTGCGAAAATAACCTAAATCAGTGTATATTATTTAGTCTGTAGGAATGTTATAAAGTCCACAAACTATGGTATATATCTGAAAATCGATCGATCCTGATTAGGGATGGTCCCAATGTTCGAATCAAACGCAAGTTCGACTCGAGCATCGGGTGTTTGTTTGCAAATGGACTGAACATGGGGTGTTTGTGGCAAATTCGAGCGCCGCGGAGCGCCCCATAATGCACTGTGAGATTGCAGTACATTGACGGTTGCTGATTGGCCAAAGCATGCACCTGACCATGCTTTGGCCAATCACAGCGCGATCTGCTGTGAGAGCCATAATTGACCAAAGGTAGGGTACCTTTGGCCAATCATGGCACACTATATATGGCTGCTTACATGGCGGCCGTATGTAGTGTGATATGTGGAGAGAACTAGAGATAGATTAGGCAGGTTAGTTAGTGGCGTGCAGGCAGTTTAGTATATATATATATATATATATATATATATATATATATATATACACACACACATACATTTACACAGTGGTTAAGGGAAACCCTATGAAAAAAAGGACATGGGGTCCCCCCCAAAATCTATACCAGGACTTTTAGGTCTGGGGGGAACTGGGGGAGGCCTTTAAGGGGAACTCCATGCCAAAATTAAAAAAAAAATGCCATAGAGTCCCCCAAAATCCATACCTGTCACGCACCTGGTTGTTGAGCCCGATATGCAGAGGGAGGCCTCCCTTACGTTACTGACTCATGGCCCCTGGTAGAGCAGACAGGAGGCACGGGAGTACAGGACAGGACAAGTGCCTGGCAGGATCAACAGCTGGTAGGCAGGTCTGATGCTCCAGATGTTGCTGGGAAAACTGGAACAGCAGGTGGAGTGCAGCAGACTGGAAGCTGAAGCTGGGAGGCAGACACTCACTGGATACAGGTGGATGGTCCCAGGGATTGAGACACAGGAAGGTCAGACAGGCCGGGTCAAACACAAGAGAGCAGTACATGAACAGATGCAGAAGGCTGAAGAAAGGTCACGGGACAAGCCGGATCGGTAACAGACTGGTGCAGATGAGCCAGAGGATCAGACAGGAGCGAGGTCATGGACAGGCCAAGGTCAGGTGCAGGCAGATGGCAAAAGGATAGTCACAAGGCAAGCCGGTAATTTCTGAACCATACCAGACTGGTTGCCCTCAACATGGGGAGGGTGTCTTAGGGTCCCACAAAGCACCTTGTCCCCATGTTGATGGGGACAAGATCCTCTTCTTGACAACCCTGGCCATTGGTTGTCAGGGTCTGTGGGCGGGGGGCTTATCAGAATCTGGATGCCCCCTTTAACAAGGGGACTCCCAGATCCCGCCCCCCATGTGAATGGGTATCGGGTACATTGTACCCCTACCCATTCACCAAAAAAAGTGTCAAAAAGTAAAAACCACAACAGACAGTTTAACAATCACTTTATTAAAAAAGAAAAAAGTGTCCAGCAATGTCCATCCACCTTCTATCATGCCGCCCGGACCCGAAAAATAGAAAAAAAGCTCCTCCTCGATGGGAGGCCTCCCAGTGACTGCTGTCTCTTGGCTGTGACAGCTGTTATATAGGCAAGGGCGGGGCCACCCGGTGACATAACTGAGTGACCCCTCTTCTGACAACATGTGATGTCAGAGGGGGCAGGGTCCGGTTTATGTCAGCGGATGGCCCTGCCCTTGCCTATATAACAGCTTTTAAAACCAAAAGACAGCAGTTACCGGGAGGCCTCCCATGGAAATGGAGTTTTTTATTTTTTTCGGGTCCATCGGTCAGCGTGATTGACGATGGTTATACATCGCAGGACACTTTTTTCCTTTTTAATAAAGGAATGTCTCAAAAACTTTCTATTGTGGTTCTTACTTTTTTACACTTTTTTTGGTGAATGGTACCCATTACCCATTTACATAAGGAGGGGCGGGATCTGGGGGCCCCCTTGTTAAAGAGGGCTACCAGATCCTGATAGGCCCCCCACCTGCAGACCCCGACAACTGATGGCCAGGGTTGTCGGGAAGAGGCTCTTGTCCCCATCAAGCACCCTCCCCATGATTAGGGCATGTGGCCTGGTATGGTTCAGGAGGGGGGCACTTGCTCAGCCCCCTATATCCTGTCCCCCAGGCTGCATGTTCGGATAAGGTCTGGTATGGATTTTGGAAGGGAACCCACACCAATTTTTTAAAAAATGTTGGCTTGGAGTTCCCTTTAAAATCCATACCAGACCCAAAGGGCCCAAAGGGCCTGGTATGGACTGGGGGGAACTCACACCGATTTTTTCATAGATTTTTTATCTATATTGCTGGGAGCTGGCAATACATTACAGCCGCGAGCAAGTTTAACCACTTAACGCAAATCGCTGTCATTGTACGTCGGTTCTTTGATGCTAAATACCAGGGTTATGGCAGCTGACAGCTGCCATAACCCTGGTATTTTCAATAATGGCGAGCGGCGCTCTTTCAGCTAAAAGTGGTCTGTGTGGCGGATTCGAAGCTTACCGGAGCTATCGGTAGTAGCAGGGACAATCGTGTCCTTCCCCCTGACAGGCATGGAGCCGAGTGAGGGAGCCCGCTCAGGAAGCAACGTCAAATGTCACTTCCGCCCAATGGTCTTAAAAGGGGAAATAGTTTTTTTTTCTTTTGCAAAAAAATACATTTTTTTTTATTGCATTTTAGTGTAAATGTTACAGCTGAGGTCTTTTTGACCCCAGATCTCACATTTAAGAGGTCCTGTCATGTTTTTTGTGTACATTCCTTGTAATCGGAATAAAAGTGACCCATTTTTTTTTAAAGGACAGTGTAAAAAAATAAAAATAAAAAGTTAAGTAAATAAGAAAAAAGTGCCCCTTGGCGCCCCGTCCCGCCAAGCTCACAGGCAAAAGGGAACACATACGTAAATCGCGCCCGCATATGAAAATGATGTTCAAACTACACATGTGATGTATCGCCATGATAGTTCAAGCGAGAACAATAATTCTAGCACTAGACCTCTGTAACTCTAAACATGTAACCTGTAGAAATTTTTAAACGTCCCCTATGGAGATTTTTATGGGTCAAAGTTTGTCACCATTCCATGAGCGGGCGCAATTTTGAAGCATGACATGTTGACTATCAATTTACTCGGCATACATTATGTTTCACAATATAAAACAAATTTGGCTAACTTTACTGTTGTCTACTGTTGAGCAAATACGGTGTGAAATAAAGTATTGCAACAACTGCCATTTTATTCTCTAGGGTGTCTGAAAAAAAAAATATAATGTTTGGGGGTTCTAAGTAATTTTCTAGCAAAAAAAGAAAATGATTTTGACTCGTAAACAACAAGTGTTAAAAGAGGTTCGGTCTTTAAGTGGATGACATTTTTTCCTTTAGAAATGTCATTTTTCTGCGGCACTGTTCTACACATCACACAGATTCACCACTTTACAGGCAGATTAAGGGGACTCCCCAGGCACGACATTTAAAGGAATATTTAATTGTTATTGTTTCACTTTAAGCATTATTAAAATCACTGCTCCTGAAAAAACGGTTGTTTTAAAAACTTTTTGCATTGATACATGTCCCCGGGGGCAGTACCTGGGTCCCCATACACTTTTTATGGCAATAATTTGCATATAAGCCTTCAAAATTATAATTTGCAAATAACCAAATGGGGAGGTGTTCAGCCCATCCCTAATCCTGATGTAAAGATGGCCTATCTCATTTTTTGAGGCCCAAAAATTACCCTTTTTTGGAAAGTAGACAGTCCAAAGTATTTAGTAATGGTGAGTTTTTTGAAGTTGTAATTTTTTTTCAGTGTAGTAAGGCGTCATCATTTAACTGGTGTGGGGGTGATCAGAGACACTGACTGGTGACAGTACGAAAAAAATGTAATCATTTTTGTTACATTTTTAACACATTGTGACTAGAGCAATATCATGTTACTATAGTAACATTGTACTAATCTGGGAAAGTGATTAGGATTTTTTTAAGACATTATGATTGCTCATAGCATTTTACTGAGGGAAATTGATTCATTCAGTTTGTTTTTTTGTGATTAGCTGTGATTGGCCACAGCCAATCACATGGTACAGATGGGCTGTGATTGGCCCGGTCTGTACCATGTAATCAGTGTGACCAATCACAGCTAACAGCAAAATTGTAACAATGAATGCCATGAAAGGAAGCTATTTGATTGTTTACAACTGTCATGTGATCTGCCATGATTGGTCAAAGCGGTCACATTGTACCAGCAGTACTGATCGGTCATTGGCTGTGTCTGGTGAGGACTGAGGCTCGTTCTGAGAGGATGTCAAATTGCTATAGGCTGGGCGGGAACTGGTTAAGACACTTCTTTAAATGACTGTAAATTGATAATTAGTGAGGGGAGACTGGTTTTGATGTACTGTATTAAACAATCTATTCCTCAGCAGGCCTAATAACCAAATATTTATGATTTAGTTAGACATAACAAATGGAGGCGCATACAAATGATCTATGAGTAATCCACCTTCTCAATGTGTCTCTGGATAGCCTTGTACATTCGCATGCACCTGGCCCATATTGCCGTTAAAATATTGGACCATTCACCAACATTTTTGGACACACCTTGTACACAAAAGCTTAAAAAGTTAGAAACATAAAAAAACTAAAATAAAATTGGTCAGGTTCTCTTTAAAAGAAACCTGTTAAATTAAAATTAGGGGGACTAAAATTAAAGTGTAGTAAGAATATTCCTGCGCTACCCAATTGGAAAAAGAAAGAAGAGGAGAAAAAAAAGAAGAGGTGAAAAAACGCAGGCAAAGAAGGCTGGAGCGCACGTATGCGACTGGACAGCTGCACGCACCGAAAAAGGGCCAAGCATAAACCCAAAGTTAGACAGAAATGTAAGAGGGGGGGTGCTGCGCTAACCAGAAAAATGCTTTAAATCTCCGTGTGTGGTCAATTCATATATGCTAAATACCCATAACACATAAAATCGCATAATAAATAAATCGCATAAGTCTGTGTTGACACTAAAAAACTTTTGAAATCGTGATAATCAACATCATGTGTAAGTGAAAAGAAATGTGTAAAGATATCTGAATGTGAAAATCTCTAAAATGCATTAAATACATATAAAAAGAAATAAAAATCAGAAACGTATCCTTATAGATTGTGCAAAACATATAGAGTGCCAGTGCTTTATGGCGATCTGGATATCTCCATTTAGACAAATCAATCCAAAGCAATATATAAATAATAGATAGTATAAATAGATAACATAGTCAAATGTCCCGACAATGGTGATTTTAGAATACTGTGCTAGTCTGCAGAAAAATGGTCAATAACATGCCAATAGGTGCAGCAAACTTAAAGTGCCAGTGTAAAAGTCATTTAAGGTGCATAAACAGGTTCTTGGTGTTTCAATCAAACAACAGTGGGGTGTCTGGGATGCAATTCACTCTGTGTCCTCTGCGTGCATAAAACACTAATGTAAGTAGTGGCCCCTTACCTAGTGGTGCTAGGTCAACCGCAAAAATTGTAGCTAAACCGCCAGGTCCTGATCCTCACTCGCGTCCCTATATCCACGCTTGCCGGCATTGAATAATCCTAATGGCAGCTGGTTACAAGTGGCTATGGTCCTAGCTGGGTTCCTGGACCAGCGCGGGTCCTAGCTCAGCCTCCACATCTCAGGTGTATATATACAAGAACATGCAGGACAAAGGTACTTGATAGTGAAGTATGTTTCAACCAGATGGCGCTTTATTTAAAATCTTAAGTAAATGTTCTCACATAAAAAACTGTATAGAGAAAGCCTATCTCCAACGAGCAGCGAGCTCGTTCTGTGTCCAGCAGTGTGAAAAAGCCTATTCCGTCCCTACACGTGACGTCACCGATCACGTGACTTCTTCAGGGGATGAACATGTACATGTTGTGATATATTGTCACATATACACCCTATCCTCCCCCCCTCCCCCTCTCCCCTTTCCCTCCCCCCCCTCCCTCCCCTGAGAGTTGCACTTTAGTCCAGATTGTATGTATTTACATGAGATATTATATTAGAGCATACTTATACATGAAATGAAAAAGCCCATTCCATCATCCTTCCGCGGTTATTTTTATTTTTAATTCTATTGGACATTTCAGTGATCCGCATTTTATTACTACGTTTTTATATTTACAAACAATTAATTTTTATTAAATATATTCTTTCATTTTAATTTTTATCTAATTTTGATCAATTTTTATTAATTTTTCAATATATTTAACGAATTAAAGTATTTATTTATCATTTGTTAATGCACCTTTAGTGGCAGCCTCCAACAAATTGACATTTTTTAGCTTCCGATGCAGCGAGATCTTACTTTTTATCAATATATTTCTATACATGTTTTACCTGGCCAAATAGGTACCTTTTTTATATAAATAGGCTGTATCTATGAGCAACGTAACATACAGCCACGGAAACATGCAGCCAGCCGGTATCTATTTGCTTTGGTATGATAATCCAGTCTTTACTAACCTAAAAAATGGCCACGCCCATAAGACACCTAGTAATGGATGGAGCGGCTACGAGAAAATGGCCGCCCATTAATTACTATGGGAGAGACTATTTAAGACCACATTAAGCCTATTTTGTTTTCATCCCCTGAAGAAGTCACGTGATCGGTGACGTCACGCGTAGGGACTAAAATTGTTGACTGTGAAGTTACAGCTATTTTCTTTATCATTTTACTTAATAACCAGAACAAGCATGCAGCCAGTGAAGTGCATGAACATAACGCAATAAATAACTCACCAAATATTGAAACAATCATTCTGAGATTATTCAGTAGTCATTGACAAATGTTATGATCTACAGTTGACCACCTTCTGACTTGCATTTGGTCTGCTTCAAGCAGTTCTTAATTTCATGTATACTTATGTGGGAGTGCAAAACCCATATGACGTGAGCAAAAGCCCACTGATACAGGTCCTGACAATAATTTAGCAACAATATACAAGTAGCACATGAAACTGAGAACATATGATGGTGAAATCCTTCATTGCATAGATATCATACAATTTGTTATGCCACTTTGAGCCTTTACTATGAAAATTTTTTTTCCCACCTTTTTAATTAAACAAATGTGAAACCCTATTTTTTATTTTACATGGTGTTAAATATTCCTATAAGCTTTCTTTAAAAATGACCTTGCATTAATATCTTTAACAAGCTGTAGCCTCTAGCATTTTGTTTATTACATGTATTTCTCAAGAGAATTTCAAATTATGTGGCCTTCGCCTAATTAATGTGACTTTCATTTATAAAGATAAATTCCCTTTAATGCACAATAATGTCCAGTAAGCTTCAAAGGCAGTAGCTTTACATTGAGACAAAGAAATTGCACCAGTTCAATTAACTAGTACCTGATTTACAGATGTCAATCTACTGTCCACAACTAAAGAGGTTTTAGCTTGTTTTTACTTACATTTAAAACTATATTGGTTTGGAGATAAATTTTATTTTCATGAATTTAAGTTGGTGCTCCCCTTGGACCATCCCACACCAACCTTCATTCTTTTTTTTATTTTCAATCTTTTTTATTGAGAAAACAAAAAGTTTACAAATAGGTTTAACATTTTACACATTCCATTTGTCCTCGTTTAAGCATCAAACATGTTATAACATTTTGTAATTATCTAGGCTGTCAACCTATATAGCATAAGGAATATGCAATTTGTATGTATTAACCAAGTCTTTCAACTAGTACGGTCTTATACGATCTCTCTTTATGGTCATCTCAACCAGACCCTCTATATAGTATAATACATATATCCCTTTTGATCTTGTGTCCATTCAAATGTATTGAAGGACTGCTATGGTTCTGTGTATGGTTTAAAAGAATTTGTTGGTAACATAATAACTTTTGAAAATAAAACAGATAAACTAAAGTGAAACTGAAAACAAAAATGAAAATCAGTCAGAATGTTCTACGTATCTTTTGAATTATCCCAATCTTATCAGATAGTTATACCACTATTCTTTTGGAATACCATTGATGCCATGGTGTCCATAGTTTGGACACCATGTCATATTTTCCCGTTGCAGAAGAATGTAAAACTTCATATGTGCCATGTGTGTGGACGGTTGCTATTACTTCAGATATTGATGGTACCTCCGTATCCTTCCAGTGTCTGAGAATTGTCAGTCTAGTGGCTAGCATAATGTGAGATATTACAGTTCTGTGGGGAATTGGAATGGATTCTAGTTCTAGCGATAGTATGGTCATTCCTGGTGTAAGTGTATGGTTCACCTGTGTAATATTACTCATGATGTTTTCGGTATTGTACCACAGTTTTTTAAGCTTGGGGCAGCTCCATAGTATATGTATCAAAGTACCAGATCCACCACATAGCCTCCAGCAGTTCGGTGAGGTGTTTCTGTAAATCTTTGATAAGCGACTTGGGGTCAAGTACCATCAAGTACCATCTAAGGAAATTTTTTTGTTGCATTTCCCACAAATTTGTGCTTTTGGTAGATGTGTATATAAGTTTAAATATATTCCCCCACTGTTCTGGTGGGTATTCTATTCCCAGTTCTCTTTCCCATGCTATCATAGAATGTGACTTTACACAGATGTTCTTCTCTTGGAGACCTGAGTATAAAATTGATATTCCTTTGTATAATCTTGGGGTTTGTAGGTAGTATTGAGTTATCTTTTGGGGTAATATGGTTAGTATATGGTGTTTCTTCTTAAGGAGTTGTGATATTTGTATGTACTTGTATTGTTCTGTTGTTGGGAGTTGGAACTCAGAGATTAATGTATGAAATGTTTTAATTGAGGTAGCATCTAATATATCTTCCAGACAGTGGATTCCCCTATCCTGCCATGTACTTAAGTTGATGTCTGGAATTAATTGGCTAAGTGCTGAGATAGGAAGTTTTAGTGGTAGTGTTGTGCCGGAACCAGTTTGGGTAGTTTCTGAGTGGGACTCATGCTCTTATGGAGGCTAGTATAGGGGGGGCTAGTTTGCTGTCTAAAGAGGTGGTAAGATGAGCTGTCATTAAAAAATATCTCAAAGAGCCCTTTGGTATTTGTGTTTGCTCTATTTCTGTCCATAGTGTTTTAGAATCTGGGATTAGCCAGTGTTGAAGTTGTGCCAGTACCATTTCAAAGTAGTAGTCCTGGAGATGTACATGCCCCACCCCTCCTGCTTTTCTGTGCTTGAATAACTTACTGAAAGCACATCTGGCTTTCTTCCCTTGCCATAAATATCTCTTCAGTATTGGTTGTAGGGTATTAAAGTATGAATTCGGCAGTGGGATTGCAAGGGTTCTAAAGAGGTATAAAAGTTGTGGTAGTACTTGCATCTTGAAAGCTGCCAGTCTACCTAGCCATGATAATTCCTTACTGGCTAGTACCTTTAGTTTGTCTTCTAGGGCAGTGGTCATCAACCCTGTCCTCAGGGCCCACTAACAGGCCAGGTTTGCAAGAAAACTGAAATACATCACAGGTGATATCATTTGCTGCTCAGTGATTGCAGTATTCTAGTCTGCATCTCCCCAAGGTAATACATAAAACCTGGCCTGTTGGTGGGCCCTGAGGACAGGGTTGATGACCACTGTTCTAGGGATTTCAGAAATGGGGTATAATTGGCCGCTGATAGGTCTTCTGTTTTAGGGGTTAGAGTGATACCTAGGTATTTGATCCCTTCTGCCTTCCATATGTAAGGGAATTGTTGTTCTAAATTTCATTTAGTTTTTTTCTGGGATTCCTAAATTTAGGATATATGACTTGGTCTCGTTCACTTTGTAGTACGACACTCTATTAAATGTTTGTAATGCTTTGTGAACCATGTACAATGAGGTGTCAACTTTTGTGAGCATCAGTATTATGTCGTCTGCAAATAGACTGATTAGATGTTGTCTTGGGCCTATATGTATACCAGTGATATGTTGGTTCGATCGTAAATGGGAGGCTAATGGTTCCATTATTGGTTAAATATCAAAGGGGATAAGGGGCACCCCTGCCTAGTCCCGTTGCTAATTGTATATGGAGTGGAGAGTGCTCCTGAAATGTATACTTGAGCTGAGGGCTGGGAATAAAGGGCCATGATGGCCGAGTATATGAGGCCCTCAAAACCAAATTTCTTCAGCACCTGTGCCAGAAACTGCCAGTGTATTCTGTCAAACGCCTTCTCTGCATCCAGCGCAGGGAGCAGAGGTGTTTTGTGTTTATTAGCCACATGTATCACGTTTACCAGGCGTCGGGTAGCATCCGACGTCTGTCTCCCCTTGGTAAATCCTGACTGATCTACATCTATTATGTTAGGTAGGATGTCTATCAGTCTAGTAGCTAGCAGTTTTGCATACATTTTGACATAATTGTTCAGTAAAGATATAGGTTTTATAAAGTTTTGCAGAGAGACTGGAGCTTTACCTGGTTTGGGGAACGCAATAATAGTTGCCTTTAGCATCTCTCGGGGGAAGGATGAAGAGGCAGCAGCAGAGCCAAATGTATCCACCAAATGTGGGGTCAAAATGTCTATGAAGGTTTTGTAATATTCCCCAGTAAAGCCGTCTGGATCTGAAGACTTGTTGAGTGGTAGAGAGTGTATGATTTGCCTTACTTCCGTTTCTGTGATTGGGGAATTTAGTATGTGAAGTTGATCTGCAGTCAATTTTGGTAGATTCGCTGTTTGTAGAAATGTTTCTATAGTGTCTGGAGTTGGTTGAGGTGAAGTAGTGTCATCCTTGAGGTTGTACAAAGAACTGTAATAATGACTAAAGGCATCAGCTATGTCTTGAGGGTGCTGGTGTTTTGTTTTTGTCTTTGGATGTATATGTTGAATGTGTGTTTTGCATCTGTGACCTCTTAACTGTTGGGCTAATACTTTTCCTGCTCTATTGCCACTCATGTAGTATGCCAGTTTTAGTTTCCTGGAGGCTTTTCAAAGTCCTCCAGGAGCAGTAATCAACCAAGTGCCTAATTGTGTAATTTGGTCTGTTAGGATTGAAGATGGTTTGGACATGTTTTGTTTTTCCAGTAATTAAATTTGGTTTATGATTTTCGTGGTATGCTGCTGCCTCAGTCTCCTGACCCTCGCCCTTTGTTATATTAAGATACCTCTAGCGAAAGCCTTATGAGCATTCCATAAGGTAAATGAATTTGAGACCGATTCTTGGTTGATTATAAACTTGAACAACAGTTGTTTGTCGACCAAGAAGAGGTCTATCCTGCTATACGTTTTATGACAATGCGAAAAAAAGGAATAGTCTCTCTCATTTGCATTCAGGCACCTCCAAGCGTCAAATAGTTCATATTTCCGGAGTAAGGGTAGTAAAGATGGCAAAGAGCATTTTGGATTGGAGGTAGAGTCTAGAGTTGGGTCGGGGTGATGTTAAAGTACCCTCAAATTACCAATGTGCCTTGTTGGTTTAGGCGTATTTTCTTCATAAGTTTATGAAAAAACTTGGTTTGTCTGATATTGGGTGCATACATGTTTACCACCGTGAAAGTAGTAGAGTACACCAGTATTATGAAGCGACCCTGTGGGCCTATGATGCTTTTATGTATTTGAAAGGCAATTGTGTCCCTTATTGCTATCATCACTTCCTTTGCCTTTGTTTCCACGTTGGCGTAGTAAATAAATGGGAGTTTTGGGTGGGTGCATTTTGGCAGTGCTGTGGATTGAAAGTGTGTCTCTTGGGTGCATAAAATATTGCAGTTCCCTTGTAATGCTTCTTTCCACAGAGACCAGCACTTAGCCGGGTGATTGAGACCCTTAGAATTAATGGTCAAGAAGTCAAATGTAGAAGGTGGTAGGTGATATGTAGTTTTGTCTGCTGTATATAACACTAATAGGGTGTACACACGGTCGGACTTTGTTCGGACATTCCGACAACAAAATCCTAGGATTTTTTCCGATGGATGTTGGCTCAAACTTATTTTGTCTACACACGGTCACACAAAGTTGTCAGAAAATCCGATCGTTCTAAACACGGTGACGTAAAACACGTACGTCGGGACTATAAACAGGGCAGTGGCCAATAGCTTTCATCTCTTTATTTATTCTGAGCATGCGTGGCACTTTGACCGTCGGATTTGTGTACACACGATCGGAATTTCCAACAACGGATTTTGTTGTCGGAAAATTTTATCTCCTGCTCTCCAACTTTGTGTGTCGGAAAATCCAATGGAAAATGTCTGATGGAGCCCACACACGGTTGGAATTTCCGACAACACGCTCCGATCGGACATTTTCCACTGGAAAATCCGACCGTGTGTACGGGGCATAATGCCGCGTACACACAGTCGGACTTTACGGCAGACTTTGCCCGGCGGACTTTTCGACGGACTTTACGACGGACTTTCTGAATGAACGGACTTGCCTACACACAATCCACCAAAGTCCGTCGAATTCGTACGTGATGACGTACGACCGGACTAAAACAAAGAAGTTCATAGCCAGTAGCCAATAGCTGCCCTAGCGTGGCTTTTTGTCCGTCGAACTAGCATACAGACGAGTGGACTCTTCGACCGGACTCGATTTTGACGAATTGATTTAAAACATGTTTCAAATCTAAGTCCGTCCAACTTTTGAGAAAACAAAGTCCGCTGGAGCCCACACACGATTGAATTGTCTGCCGAAATCCAGTCCGCCGGGCAAAGTCTGCCGTAAAGTCCGCATAATGCCGCGTACACACGGGCAGACTTTGCCGTAAAGCTCGCTCATCTGTATGTTAGTTAGACGGACAAAAAGCCACGCTAGGGCAGCTATTGGTTACTGGCTATGAACTTCCTTGTTTTAGTCCAGTCGTACGTCATCACGTAAGAATTCGACAGTCTGCCGTAAAGTCCGACCATGTGTACGCGGCATTACAGTTGGTGAGGTCTCGCCAAGTGGACAAGGTGAAGACATATCCTCAAGAGGTCTCGGAGGTTCTGGGATTGGTTTGTATGATGTTCCTGATTTCTCTGGAATTGAAGTGGTATTTCTGACTGAGAAGGTAAAAAAACGAATTATGCAAGAAGTCAACATAACTGTGGCTGAACGCCAACTGACAAAAAAAAGGTTGAGTGTAACTGATAGTCACTCATGCTGTAACGCGGGGGTAGGAAGTCCATAGACTATTCGGATCGGAGGTTTTACCCTGAAGTGTTAATCATCTTGCCCACTGTAGGGTCAATTGTGAGTGCGGGCATTTCTGCGATTTGTAACAAAGCTTATGGTTTCTGAGGGTTTTTGTAATTGTGTTCATGTTTCTGCACTTTTGTAGGGTATACTGGGATAAGTCCGCATAGAATTGCAGGTTGGGGGGCGTGGCTTGGCGCGCGACGGAGATGGCAGCCTAAACGAGGAGCTCCGTCAGACTAACGGCCCAAACCAGCCTTTTCTGCCGCACTACAAGCGACGATGAGCAGACAGAATTGTTTCCCACAGCACACCCGTTCCCGCCGCTCTACCGCTGCATCAGCTGGGAGGAATATCTCAGAGATTTTCAAGAATCAAGCCGTGATACAGAGAGTGACTGCAGGAGGGAAGATGGCGCCGGTGCAGCGTGAGGAGGATCTCAGCGAAGATTCCCTGTCTGCTACAGAGGATAATGGTAGGAGAGAGACACGTCCTGACCATCCACTAACTTATGCAGACATGTCAGTCTTTGCAGCTGACATTAAAGCCTCATTCTCTGCAGCTATCACGGACCTCAAAACCAACCTGTTAGTTCTCACAGAGAAAATGGCCACCGCTGAAACAGCAGGAAAACACAGAGATAAAGC
Organism: Lithobates septentrionalis; assembly: GCA_037952835.1. NCBI lineage: Eukaryota > Metazoa > Chordata > Amphibia > Anura > Ranidae > Lithobates > Lithobates septentrionalis. Next base: position 5,340,607 of record JBBDGP010000366.1, on the reverse strand, counting down.
CATAAACAGACTGGACAGAGTGGTCTCATCTCATGCACACCATTTTATTGAGATGAACAGACACCTGGAAGACCTCGATAACAGGGGGAGACGGTGTAACATCAGAGTTCGAGGTATACCAGAATCGGTTGATACAGACCAAATAACTCATGCACTGCAGAGGGTTTTCAACAGCCTCCTGGAGAGACCAGAGGACACGGACATTGAATTTGTCAGAGCGCACAGAGCCCTAAGAGCCAGAGGCCCAGACACACTTCCCCCCCGTGACATCATTTGCTGCCTGCAAAGCTTCTCCCTGAAAGAGGAGATCATGCACAAGGCGCGCAGAAATGAGCAGATTATTTTCAACGGCGCCCACATAACTTTATATCAAGACCTTTCCCAAATTACGCTGAAAAATCGCAGGGCCCTGCGACCCCTGCTAGAGGCGCTACGGGCAAAAGATCTTCGGTACACGTGGCGCTTCCCCTTTGCCCTCTCAGTGTCGCACAATGGCAAACAACACTTTCTCCGCACTCCAAGTGATCTTCAGGAGTTCTGCAGCGCCCTACAGCTAGGTGAGATTGATCTTCCGGAGTGGTATCAGGAGTTTCTACTCCCAACCGGAGACAGAAGCCCACCATACTCACCTACGGTGACACCTGAGAAGCATCAAGCCAAGAAACAGAAGCAGAACCGGCAGGAAGGATCAATCGCTGGCACTCCAAGGGGCAAAGCGCATTCCTCTAGGATGCTAATAGATGCGTGAGTGAGAGGATACCATCGCAAACTGTTGTTCTGTTTTGTTCAGGTTTCAACTCACACTTTAGCATATGTACTAAATTGAGCAGACGCTTTGTTTATGCTACAGTTAAGGCTTCACACAAGGACTCCCCATTCCGGATTATTGGACACTTAGAGGAAAAGGCCCACCACTATTAACGTCTGTAAGGCAGAGAACTAGGCACCTACCAACCACACACATAGGGGGTACTACAAGATCCCTGTGGTGAATCACGCTAACCTTTGCCCCACTCCCGGTGAACTTGTCAGCTTAACGGGAATATGGGGGAAAAGGTCGCTGCCCAGGGCGTTGACATGTTTCCCACTCAGAACACATGACACAGCTTGCTGGAAGATTTGTCTCCACGAAAAGCCCTGTTGGATTATGGTAAGGGCTCGGCCTACCTAGAGACCCAACAAGATCCTCAAACCTCCTATACATTTCAAATGTCTATACACGCCGGATGGGAACTTTTAGCTTACTGTAGAGTTTCTGCATAGACTTCCAGCAGAGAGTTTCTGTTTTTTATTCCTTTTTTTAAGTTTTCTCAGTTTTTTTGGTTCCTGCACTAAATGATTCCCGTATGGGAAGGGGGAGGGGAAAGGAGGGGAGGCGATTATGCCTTTCACGTCCTAACCCCAACACCCCACATGTTTCTACAAGTTATAATAGATACTGCTTGTCCCGCTCCACTGGTTGGAGCTCCGCTCTAATAGCTCAAGCGGCAGAAAAGACCATCAGGCACTATCCACTAGCTGAAAGGGGCCGTGGTCTGGCTATCCTAAATCCCTGACAGTTCATTTCATTCTTTTTTTGTTAAAGTTAGGTCTGGTATCTAGCCGCGAGCCTCCTACGTCCCCACAGAGTGTGTCAGAGGGGTTATAAACCCACTTTCACACACTAAATATTGATCCACTCAGACGTTGTTATTGTCTGGGAGGGTTGTAAATCTCACTCTCCGTACTCTTACTTCTAATTTCCTACTAAACTCACATCTTTCAATCTATCTCTTTCTACTTTTCTTAGTCACTGATTGAGGTGGTACAACGACGTTTTAGTATTTAAATTCTAACAGGTACCTCTTTTTTAGTTGTGATCACAGGTACTGTTTGAGATCTCTCTCTGACCCTGAATAATGGCCTACTCTGCGTTGGGTCGGACCCCTACGGTGGTATCTCACAACGTCAAAGGCCTAAATATTCCGGAGAAACGCACCACTCTCTTGCGGGAATTAAAAAAAGGTAAGCCTAAAATTGTTTTCCTGCAGGAGACCCATTTTAAGACAAACCAGGTTCCCAGGCTCACCGACTCCTACTTCATAGAGGCACACCACGCCACAAACGACAGCTCCAAATCTAAGGGAGTGACAATATTACTCAGTAGGGAGGCCTCGTTCGAGATCACAGACAAATTGGTTGACCCGGGGGGGAGATATATTTTTGTCAAAGGGAAGTGTTCTGGGGTACCCACCACATTAGCAAATGTCTACTTCCCCAACACTGCCCACTTGTCCTTCTGCAAAAAATTGATGAGGGAGTTAGAGGGTTTCAGCACAGGTCGTTTAATTTTAGGGGGAGACTTTAACATTCCCTTAAACCCGTTAGTAGACACGTCAACAGGGAAAACCTTCATCACCTATAAAATATTAAAAAAAATCAAAACTCTCCTCCACTCTTTAGACTTAATTGATACCTGGCACTTCCTACACCCTGAGGATAAAGACTTCTCCTTCTATTCAATCCCCCATGATCGTCACTCTAGGATTGATTACATCTTCATCACACAGAGGGATCTCCATATAGTCAGAGAGGCAAACATAGGGATACAGACAATTTCTGACCATGCCCCATTCTCCATTGGCCTAAACCTGACCGATTACCCGGCCGGATCGGGAACTTGGAGACTGAATTCCTCTCTGTTAACAGATCCAGGTCTGCTGTCTACACTGACCGCAGCCCTGAAAGAGTTCTTCAGGCACAACGTGACCCCGGGCATGGACCCACTGATGGTTTGGGAGGCCCACAAGTGCTCCATCAGGGGAGAGCTAATTAGGATGGGGGCACAAAAAAAGAAAGACCAAGAAAAGGAAATTTTCCAACTAACACAAAAAATACGCCGCCTAGAAACCTTACACAAGCAATCCCTGACATCCAGTTCGGCGACTGCCCTTCTCGAGACAAGACTGACCCTTAAACAGCTTCTAGAATATAAAACGAAACGCTTCCTTTTCTTTAGGAAAAAAATATACTACGAGCAAGGCGACAAACCCGGCCATCTGCTTGCCAGGGCATTGCGGGGACCCACCACTAAATATAACATCCCAGGCATTCAAAATAAGGGGGGTAGGGTAGACAGAACAACGGACAAAATAGCACAACACTTCCAGGACTTTTATTCCAATTTATATAATCTCCCAACCCAACATAGACCACATGACTTACAAGGAGAAAGGCTCCAGGTAATGCGGGACTTCTTGAGGGATTCGGACCTTCCTTCGCTCACAGCGGAGGATGCCGCGTCACTCGAGAGTCCCATAGACCTGTCGGAACTCAAACTTGCCATTAAAGACCTAAAACAAGGTAAGAGCCCGGGCCCTGACGGATTCACGGCCATATACTATAAGACATTCGTCGACACATTGTCCCCACACCTCCAAGACGCATTAAATACCCTTTCAAAACCTAGAACGATCCCCCCAGAATTTTTATCAGCCTTTATTACAGTGTTACCCAAACCAGACAAGGACCCACTTCACTGTTCTAGCTACAGGCCTATATCGCTACTAAATCTAGACGTGAAGATACTGGCCAAAATCATCTCCAACAGACTGAAACCTCTACTTCATAATGTAATAGGACCGGAACAGGCGGGCTTTATGCCTGGAAGAGAGGCAAGGGATAATGTTACCAAAGCCCTAAACCTGATTCACGCTGCCCATGGGCGAAAGATCGAGGGTCTCCTCCTGTCTACGGATGCGGAGAAGGCCTTCGATCGAGTAGCCTGGGACTACATGTTTGAAACTTGCAGACACATAGGCCTGGGACCAGGAATGATGGGCTGGATAACCTCCCTGTACCAAAACCCCTCAGCTAGACTCAAAATAAATGGTTCACTATCCGATAAAGTAAGCATAAACAATGGAACAAGACAGGGCTGCCCATTGTCGCCCCTGCTATTCATAATATCACTAGAACCATTTGTTAGACGAATTATAGCGAACACGGCCATAAAGGGATTTGAGGTCACAGAGCGTGAATTCAAAGTAGTGGCTTATGCCGATGACCTACTCTTCTTCTTGACTGATCCGCATATATCCATCCCCTCCCTCCTGAGAGAGTTCGCTTTATTTGGTTATATCTCTAACCTTAAGATAAACTTTTCGAAATCGGAGGCGTTGAATATTTCACTCCCAGAACAAACACTAAAGACACTCCAAGACAATAGCCCATTCAAGTGGGAAACACAGGCGGTCAAATACCTAGGAGTTTGGCTTACACCTAGGTTGTCCTCAATCTTCTCCCGAAACTTCCTTCCCCTTCTCAAAATCATAGAAAAAGATTTACAAACATGGCACACGGGGTTTTTCTCGTGGTTTGGCAGGGTGGCCGTTTGCAAAATGGCCATACTGCCTAAAATTCTATATTTATTACGCACACTCCCTATTAAAATCCCACAAAGCTTCTTTAAATCACTTCAGGCCCTACAAATGCGATTCATTTGGGCACACAAACCACCACCTATTAAATTCTCTCTACTAACAAGAGCCAAAGCAGTGGGTGGGTTAGGGATACCAGATTTTAAAATGTACTACCATGCCACACATATTGCCAGGATCGTAGACTGGCATTGCCATGGCGGCATAAAAGACTGGGTGTCGTTAGAAAACGACTTGAGCCCAATCCCCCTACGGTTCTCCCCCTGGATACCAAAACTCAAATACCCCCCGACTCTGAAAGCCCACCCTTTGATAGGGACCACTCTAGAAATTTTTCACCATCTAACTAAACAACCCAAACTTTCCTCACCTCTCAGCCCTCTCACCCCACTGCAAAACAACCCAGACTTCCCGCCTGGAATGGGGAACCGCCTTTTGCGCTCCTCAGATCAAAAACTACCACTTCTGACTTCCCATTGCTTTGACAACAAGACAATGAAAGACCTGACTAATCTAAAGACTGACAACAGTATACCTTCCCTCCCCCTGTGGTCATACTTCCAGGTCAGAAGTTACGTTAACAATGTCACTCGTAAGAGACACTTCACTAGAGAGCCCACTGAGTTGGAGTCGGTGTGCCTAAAAGGAGAACAGGTCGAAAAGACCACATCAGTCGCTTATCAATGGTTACAAAACTCGGAAAAACCAACAGATGACAGGCTCAGAGAGAGATGGTCGGACTGCCTTGACATGACAATTTCAGATACCCAATGGGAGAGAGCCTGTATTATGGCGCATAAATGCTCCTTAAGCACGAGAATACAGGAGACGGCTTATAAAATGCTCACACATTGGTATGCAACCCCAGCAAAGATTCACAAATGGTTCCCCCAGACACCTGACACATGCTGGAGGTGCAACAAAGAAAAAGGAACTCTAATGCACATTTGGTGGCAATGTGAACGAATAACATCGTACTGGAATAAGGTTAAAGAAATAATTTGTCGAATCACGGAGACCAAGCTCGAACTTAACGCAGCATGTTGCCTGCTTCACATTACAAATTTTACCTTTAAAAGATACAAAAACTCTCTCACCAGACACCTACTAAATGCGGCCAAGTCTCTCATTCCACTGTTTTGGAAATCAACCACAGTTCCTTCTCTGAAAGACTGGTTGAAAAAAATTTCAGATATTTGCGAAATGGAAGACACACGGGCACAGTCAGAAGAAAAGGTAGAACGTTATCACGAAACTTGGTCTCCCTGGTTCATATATAGATATTCCCAAGATTATGAAAATTTGGTTAAATAACCGGTCAATGTTTACCATTACTTGTCCGAACACATAACCATGTAACAACCTGAACCACTCTGTTATACTGAACCTGAGAAAGTACATTAGAGCCCAATAAGCTCTTAATAGCCCCCTCAAGTCACTGTGATGTATAGGTCATAACACCTATCCTTCCCGCTAATTTTCTTACCTCCTCTCTTCTTATCTCCACTCTGTTCTTTCCCTACTCACCAAACAACTGCAGATTTCAAAAAGATACTTACAGGTGGGCATAGTTTCCAGAACGCATAGAAGTTCATATTTAAAGACAGCTTGTTTAACTGTCAGAATGCGTAACTATGACTCACTGACATGTTAGATACGACCCTGCTTTTAAGCCTGACACCAATTGATTGATGTATATCAAATCCTATCTGCACTCATGTATGTTTATATATGCTTAATCTTCTTCAATAAACTACTTTATGATAAAAAAAAAAGAATTGCAGGTTGGAGTATGGTGATGGGATCTGGTCTTTTTGCCTTGCGGCTGACATAAGTCTCTCTTTCGTGTGGTAGAAATGTAATCTCAGGGGGGGGCGTGTCCCGATGTGAACAGAGGAGGACGTGCTGGTGTAGAGCTCCGCAAATCCTGCCACAATCCATCGCCATCCTTGCCACAGGAAACCTTGGTGAGCTGCCAAATCTACCCTACCTGTCCCTGGGCATCCCCTCTCTCATCCCCAGCCTGTATTGAGGAGCTCGGCCGGACGGTGGGATCTCCACCCGGCCCGATCTGCACAAGCCACGGCCCGCCGCCATCCTAAGCCCACAGAGCCTCCAATATCCACCCATCTGCCCCTGGGCATCCCTTACCTTAGCTCCAGCCTGTATCGAGGAGCCTGGCAAGCTGATTAGGCCTCCACCCGGCCCGCGACCTGCTTCACACAGCCGCGGCCTGCCGCCATCTTGAGGCCTACAGAGCCTCCAGCATCCTCCGGCCTAGAGTGCCACGATCCGCGGGGCGAAGGGCCGCCCGTCCTCATCCACCTGTGACCCCATCTCTGGAGGGGACGGATCGGCTGAGAACCCATCTGGGGATCCCTGACGGCCTACTCCACATCTCCGCGGACGCCGCCATCTTGAGGCCTACAGGGCCAACCTCATCCTTCTCACCCAGGTGCAGCAATATATAGAAAAGCTGTCATCCGGACAATCCACCGCCATCCTGCCACTGCTACATTCCGGCTTACACCACTTGCTCTGGCATATCCTTCAGGACATTGAAGGCAACAATTACAACTGCCTATTGGGAGCATATCTGGCTCGGACGAGCTTACCCTGTGACTGTCCTTTGCTATCCGGCCTCGAGGCCCGCCGCCATCTTGAGGCCTGCGGTCCCTTCTCCCTGGCACTCTACATCCTGCAGGGAATTCAATAGCCATCCCAAAGAACATACCCGCCTCACCCTCGGCGGGCATCGGCTGTCTCCGCAGCGGCAATCGGCTATCTGGGATCCACCGGAGGGTATCTGAGCTCCGCTCGCCATACGGCCTAACACCGCGCCGAAGCCTGCGGCCTGTCGTTCCAGCTCCCAGGCTCATCAGTGGCCACAGTGAGTAACAACAATCTTCCTACCACCTCCCTGTATAGCAGAAGCCCCTGACAGCGTCCACTTGCTGATTCATCCCCTGTGCCCAGTAGATCACACAAAGCCCCGATAGGAGCGGCACCCACTCAGGCGGCAGCCTTGTAGGAAAGACCGCGGCTTCGGCCTACACCCGGAAGCCGGCGGCCATATTGGGACTCCTTCTACACCTCATCATTTTCTCTTTCATCACTCTTCCAGAACGGTGTGTGAACGTGGGCATAGCACAATCTCACCCAGCCACCTCTCCCTTCAGCGGATCTGCTAAAGCAACCTTCACAAAAGCCACCTCTATTGGATGGGTGAACAGTTGCAACCATAGCCTATTAAGATGGCGGACACCTAAGACCTAGGCTCTGGCCCCCATCCGTACATCAAAACATCCTGCTATGCTACTTTAGCAACCACAGACCCGGGAGTTATATCCACTGTTCGGGGATTCACTTAGCTACATCCCGACCGGTCTATGGGGAAGATCGGTGATCAGAGGCACGTATATCGAGGTCACAATTCACAGGACGCAACCAAGCCCAACCAGTCTATGGATCGCTTTCTCCGTAAGCCGCAATCCCCAGCTCCAAATATCCCATCATATGCTGCGGTCCTAACTGATACGATCGCGACTAATACGATCACATTGGCTAGTTCCCCTTCGCCCACCACAGACCAGCCCCATCATTCAGGATCTACCCACCTACCCGTCCCCCCCACCAATATGTCTCAACCTGTGACAGTAGACGTGTTGGACACCAAGCTGCAAGCTTTGCTCCACAGCATCACCCAGACCATCACCAAAGAAGTCAGCAAACTTGCTCATGAACTTAGGGGTGAGATAGACCAATTGGGGGAGCGCACAGATACGCTGGAGTCCAAGTTTGACGACATGGTCCACTATATACATGCACTAGAAGAAGAAAACGTCACTTTAAAAAATTCAGTTACACAACTACAGACGCAACAAGAGGATCTCGAAAACAGGGAGAGACGTCAAAATCTACGGATTCGAGGGGTTCCCGAAAATGTCCCTGACAAGGAAATTCGTCCCTATCTCTTGGACCTCTTTGTAACGCTTGCTCCCCACATCCCTGACATAGACTGGCGACTCGACAGGGCCCACAGATCACTGGCTCCTAAGCCCCCTCCAGGTGCCAATCCCAGGGACATCATTGCTCGCTTTCATTTCTATGAGAGCAAGGAGGCTCTGAGCGTAGCTACCCGTAATAGATCCCGAGTGGAGTTTAAAGGTGCGAAGATTCAAATTTTTAACGACTTGTCTCCTATTACCCTGGGAAAACATCGAGCTCTAAGACCAGTTACATCTCACCTACAACAACACCAAATCCCCTATAGATGGGGTTTCCCCTTCCGCTTGTCAGTCAACAAAGATGGGACTCAACATTCAATGAGGGACTTGCAGGAATGTGAGTCCTTTGTCAGGAACCTAGGACTACCCCCGATCCCGGATGAAGATTTTCAGCCCCAACTCCCACCTTCCCGGATTCTGTCCACACCTGCAAAGATCTGGACCCCAGTTCATCAAAGATCGCGGAAAACACCTGTCACTCCTCTAGGAGCAACATCATCAAAGGGTCCCACCTGAGGTTCCTATTTGACTCAAATCTGGTTTTACCTTTGCCATGCTGGGCCACGTTCCTCTTTTATCTTACACGGCCTCGGACTCCCTGTTCAAAGTCCACAGTTTTACCTTGGTTGCCTTACAATTCATATAATCCTCGACTCTATAGCCATCTATATGTTACAGGTGGATTGTTCTGTTAATTGATGTTCGGTTGGGGCCGAGCCTACGTATCTGGTTTCGTAGGTTGACATGCCCCCCCTTTTTTCCATTTTTTCCATTTTTTCCATTTTTTCCATCATGATCACGACCCAAAAATGTGACCCCCTTGGGGAAAAAAACATTTTTTCAGTTTTTTTTTTCTTTTTACTACAGATCCTTTTTGATCCTATTCATGTTCTAGTTTTATTTTTTATTTTTACATTTTTTTCTATTTTTTTTTCATTTTTTTTTCTCTCTGGCTTTCTTTTTCCAAAAACTTTTGTAAGGGATCTTTTTTTTGATCCAATATTGGTATACAGAGGCTCCTTTGCCATTTTTTATACATGTCCATCTGAATGCATATATTGTCTATGTTTCAACTTCCCACTCATCATAGTATACACATCTTCGCCCTATTGTGATTGCTCCCACTGCTTTGTGCTCATATTTAAAAAATGGCTGTAAGTGTTTTTTCCTGTAACGTTAAGGGTTTAGGCTCTATACGCAAGCGTTGGCTGGTGCTGAGGGAGTTCAAATCTTCAAAGGCTGATGTGATCATGGTTCAGGAGACGCATTTTAAGACAAATGGTACATTTAAATTTGCTTCCAAACAATTTCCTACCGCCTTTATAGCCTCTGACCCTTCTGGGAAGGCTGGGGTAGCTATTTTGTTAAAACGCTCCTCATCTATTCAGGTAAAATCCTCTTACGCTGACCCCCAGGGCAGATTTATCCTCCTGAATTGTGATCACAAAAACGTCTCCTTCACCCTGGCCAACGTTTATGCACCCAATACAGGTCAGATTGGGTTCATGGATATTTTCTTTGATCAACTCCAGTCTTATTGTCAACCATATTTAATTATTGGAGGAGACTTTAATATGTGTATGTCACCTACTAAAGATAGACTCGCCCTTTTTTCACATGCTCCATCCCCTCAGGTTCAGCGGCTTTCCACGGCATTCCGGAAATTGATAAGATCCCACAATCTGTTTGACACGTGGAGGATAAAACATCCACTAGCCAAACAATTTACCTTTTATTCTCCCCCTCATAAATTATATACCAGACTAGATCATTTCTTTGTCTCAGCCCCCCTTTTACCCTATGTGGTGAATTCCGAAATACACCCTATAACATGGTCTGATCATGCACCCATCGCTCTAGATATCCTTCTGTCAAAACCTACACCTAGAACATGCCATTGGCGCCTTAATGAGTCTCTTCTCAAGGTACCTGAAATACATCTCCACTTACAGGGAAAGTTGAAGGAATTCTTTGAACTTAATGAGGGTTCAGTCTCTGGGGCGTCCACCCTATGGGAGGCCCATAAGGCCTTTTTCAGAGGAGAATGCATCTCTGCAGGCTCTCGTTACAAACGCGACCGTGAACTTCAGAGAACGTCCCTCTTAGACAAGCTGTCTGAAGCAGAAAAAACGCCTACTCAGCCTCCCTACGGTGACCCGCCGCAGAGCAGTGGTCTCTCTGCGCAACCGCATCAAATCCTTGGATCTGACTAAGTTTACTAAATCCAATTTATGGTCCAAGCAAAAGTTTTATGAGTTTGCCAACAAGCCTCATAGAATGTTGGTTAACAAACTAAGACCTAGAGCATACACTTCCACTCCTGACCATTTAATACAGTCTAACGGTGTTCCCACATACTGCCCTCGTAATATGTCAAGGGTCTTTGGTGAATTTTACCAAGGCTTATACAATTGTTTATCAACAGACCCGAATTTTCAATTCACCCAGGATAAATTTGACTCCTTCGTAGAATCCTTGAGACTCCCCACGATCTCCACTGAAGATCGCATAGGCCTAAATGCCCCCATTTCTGTGGAAGAAATCACTGAAGTATAGGGATGAGCTTCGTGTTCGAGTCGAACCCATGTTCGACTCGAACATCGGCTGTTCGACCGTCCGTCGAATTGCGAACGTTATGGGCCGTTCGCGCCAAATTCGTGTGGCGCGTCACGGCCCATAATTCACTGCGGCATCGCAGTGCATTGCTGGCTGATGATTGGCCAAGCATGCACTATGACCCGCATGCTTGGCCAATCACAGCGCCGTCAGTAGAGAGAGCTGTAATTGGCCAAAGCCAGGGTGGCTTTGGCCAATTATGGCTCAGGGGATTTAGTACACGCCCCACACTATATAAGGCCGCCTGCACGGCGGCCCTGTGTAGTGTGTTCCGGTGTGCTGATAGAGAGACAGACAGTGTCATTTGATTTGAGAGCTAGATTAGGCTAGATCTGTTCCTGCTCTTTACATTTAGTGCAGTGCGTCCTGCTCACAGTGTTCAGCTAGATCTGTTCCTGCTCTTTACATTTAGTGCAGTGCGTCCTGCTCACAGTGTTCAGCTAGATCCGTTCCTGCTCTTTACATTTAGTGCAGTGCGTCCTGCTCACAGTGTTCAGCTAGATCTGTTCCTGCTATTTACATTTAGTGCAGTCAGTGCGTCCTGCTCACAGTGTTCAGCTAGATCCGTTCCTGCTATTTACATTTAGTGCAGTCAGTGCGTCCTGCTCACAGTGTTCAGCTAGATCCGTTCCTGCTATTTACATTTAGTGCAGTGCGTCCTGCTCACAGTGTTCAGCTAGATCCGTCCCTGCTATTTACATTTAGTGCAGTGCGTCCTGCTCACAGTGTTCAGCTAGATCCGTTCCTGCTATTTACATTTAGTGCAGTCAGTGCGTCCTGCTCACAGTGTTCAGCTAGATCCGTTCCTGCTATTTACATTTAGTGCAGTGCGTCCTGCTCACAGTGTTCAGCTAGATCCGTTCCTGCTATTTACATTTAGTGCAGTGCGTCCTGCTCACAGTGTTCAGCTAGATCCGTTCCTGCTATTTACATTTAGTGCAGTGCGTCCTGCTCACAGTGTTCAGCTAGATCCGTTCCTGCTATTTACATTTAGTGCAGTGCGTCCTGCTCACAGTGTTCAGCTAGATCCGTTCCTGCTATTTACATTTAGTGCAGTGCGTCCTGCTCACAGTGTTCAGCTAGATCCGTTCCTGCTATTTACATTTAGTGCAGTGCGTCCTGCTCACAGTGTTCAGCTAGATCCGTTCCTGCTATTTACATTTAGTGCAGTGCGTCCTGCTCACAGTGTTCAGCTAGATCCGTTCCTGCTATTTACATTTAGTGCAGTGCGTCCTGCTCACAGTGTTCAGCTAGATCCGTTCCTGCTATTTACATTTAGTGCAGTGCGTCCTGCTCACAGTGTTCAGCTAGATCCGTTCCTGCTATTTACATTTAGTGCAGTCAGTGCGTCCTGCTCACAGTGTTCAGCTAGATCCGTTCCTGCTATTTACATTTAGTGCAGTCAGTGCGTCCTGCTCACAGTGTTCAGCTAGATCCGTTCCTGCTATTTACATTTAGTGCAGTCAGTGCGTCCTGCTCACAGTGTTCAGCTAGATCCGTTCCTGCTATTTACATTTAGTGCAGTGCGTCCTGCTCACAGTGTTCAGCTAGATCTGTTCCTGCTATTTACATTTAGTGCAGTCAGTGCGTCCTGCTCACAGTGTTCAGCTAGATCCGTTCCTGCTATTTACATTTAGTGCAGTGCGTCCTGCTCACAGTGTTCAGCTAGATCCGTTCCTGCTATTTACATTTAGTGCAGTGCGTCCTGCTCACAGTGTTCAGCTAGATCCGTTCCTGCTATTTACATTTAGTGCAGTCAGTGCGTCCTGCTCACAGTGTTCAGCTAGATCCGTTCCTGCTATTTACATTTAGTGCAGTGCGTCCTGCTCACAGTGTTCAGCTAGATCTGTTCCTGCTATTTACATTTAGTGCAGTCAGTGCGTCCTGCTCACAGTGTTCAGCTAGATCCGTTCCTGCTATTTACATTTAGTGCAGTCAGTGCGTCCTGCTCACAGTGTTCAGCTAGATCCGTTCCTGCTATTTACATTTAGTGCAGTGCGTCCTGCTCACAGTGTTCAGCTAGATCCGTTCCTGTTATCTTCCTACTGACAGGCAGGCTTGTCTGGTTACAGTATATAAAGCTACCTGAAGAAAATTACAGGTGTTCTATCCCAGCTTAGTGCAGCTACAGGCCATTAGTATGTCTGGAAGGCCAAGAAGGAGAGGCAGACAGTCACAAGCCAATAAGAGAGGGCAAGCAGGCTCTGTGTCTAGTGCTGGTCGTGGAGACGGTGCATCCTCATCAGCACGTGGCCATGGGACACGCTTGGCCTTTTTTTCGGCAGCTGGCCGTGTTGAGCCGCAACATGCGGAAAACTTGGTCGAGTGGATGACCAAGCCGTCCTCATCCTCCTCATCCTCTCTCACCCATGCCCAGGGTGCTTTGTCTGGCAAAGCAGCGGCCTCTTCCCTCAGCTCAATGTCATCAGTGACTCCTTCCCTAGCTCCACCATGTCCTCATGAGGATTCCCTCGAACTGTTTGACCACAGTGTTGGGTACATGCTCCAGGAGGATGCCCAGCGTTTGGAAGGCTCTGATGATGATACTGAGCTCGATGAAGGCAGTAACATGAGCACGGACAGAGGGGGTGCCCAAGAAGGACAGCAATCTGGCAGTCATGCTCCCCCTGCTGCAGCATACTGCCAGGTTTGCTCCAGTGATGAGGAGGGAGGGGATGATGAGGTCACTGACTCAACGTGGGTGCCTGATAGGAGAGAGGAGGAGGAGGAGGAGGCGGCACATCACCAACGAGGCAGGATGCCCTCCAGGGGCCAGCCTAAGGGCAGCACATTGACTGCATCACACCCCAAAGCTCCACATGTGCAGGGCGCTGCAGTCTCTGCGCGTTATTCAAAAAGTTCTTTGGTGTGGGCCTTTTTTGAGACGAGTGCATCAGATCGCACCGCTGCTATTTGCAACATATGTCTCAAGCGTATCTCGCGTGGCCAAAACATCTCCCGCTTGGGTACCACATGCTTGACCAGACATATGTTGACCTGCCATGCAGTTCGTTGGCAAGCATATCTAAAAGACCCACACCAAAGAACAAAGAGGATCTCTCCTTGCTCCTCATCAGCTGAGATTTCCAACCCCACTAGACCTTCAGTCCTCTCTGAGACCTGCAGTGAGAGGAATGAAGGTGTAGAATTAGGTGTGTCACAGCCAAGTACTTGTGGGCAATCTGCTTTTGGTACACCGACGCCAGATTGTACCAGGCAAATTTCCCTGCCCCAGCTGCTGCACCGCCGAAAGAAGTTTGCTCCCAGCCATCCACATGCCCAGCGGTTGAATGCTAGCTTGGCAAAATTGCTAGCACTTCAACTGCTGCCTTTTCAGTTGGTAGACTCTGCCCCCTTCCGTGAGTTTGTGGAATGTGCGGTTCCTCAGTGGCAGGTACCCAAACGCCACTTTTTCTCACGGAAGGCGATTCCAGCTCTCTACCGGCATGTGGAAGGCAATGTCCATGCCTCGCTGGACAGGGCGGTCAGCGGTAAGGTGCATATTACCGCTGACTCATGGTCCAGCAGGCATGGACAGGGACGTTACTTAAGTTTCACGGCACATTGGGTGACTCTGTTGGCAGCTGGGAAGGATGCAGGACAAGGTGCAGTAGTGTTGGAGGTTGTTCCGCCACCACGCCTCCAAAATGCTGATTGTGACACACCTCTCTCCTCCACCCCCTCCTCTTCTTCTTCCTCCATGGCCTCTTCCTCGGAACCAGCGGTGCTCCGTAGGCGTTCAAGGGGCTACGCAAGTACGCAGGCCAAAAGATGCCATGCGGTGCTTGAGCTGGTGTGCTTGGGGGACAGGAGCCACACTGGGGCAGAGGTTCTGTCAGCTCTGCAGGGGCAGGTTCAGAGGTGGTTGACGCCACGCCAACTTAAGGCAGGAATGGTGGTTTGCGACAATGGCACCAACCTCCTCTCTGCCCTCCGACAGGGACAACTGACCCATGTGCCCTGTTTGGCTCACGTCCTTAACTTGGTGGTGCAGCGGTTCTTGGGCAGGTACCCGGGCTTACAGGATGTCCTGAGGGAGGCCAGGAAAGTCTGTGTGCATTTCCGCCGGTCATATAATGCCAGTGCTCGGCTGATGGACCTCCAAAAGGAGTTTAACCTGCCCAAGAACCGCCTAATCTGTGACATGCCCACCAGGTGGAACTCGACATTGGCCATGCTGCAGCGGCTGCACACGCAGCAGAGGGCCATAAATGAGTACCTGTGCGACTATGGCACCAGGACAGGGTCAGGGGACCTTGGTTTTTTTTCCCCACGCCAGTGGGCCATGATCAGGGATGCATGCACTGTCCTGTCACCATTCGAGGAGGCCACGAGGATGGTGAGCACTGACAGTGCATGCATCAGTGACACTGTCCCCCTTGTCCACCTGTTGGAGCACGCGCTGCGTGGAATAATGGACAGGGCACTTGAGGCAGAACAGAGGCAGGAAGAGGAGGACTTCCTTAGCTCTCAAGGCCCCCTTTATCCAGACAGTGTTCCTGCGTGCCCGCCGATCACACAGGAAGAGGACGAGGAGGAGGAAGAGGAGGAGGAGGAAGATTGTGTCAGTATGGAGGTGGAGCCTGGCACTCAGCATCAGCAGTCTTTAAGGGATCAGTCCCAAGGAACACATGGACTTGTACGTGGCTGGGAGGAGGTGGCTGCGGACGTTGTTGTCCTTAGTGACCCAGAGGACTCCGGACCGAATGCCTCAGCAAACCTACGCTGCATGGCCTCCCTGATCCTGCAAAGCCTGCGTAAGGATCCTCGTATTCGTGGTATCAAGGAGAAGGACCAATACTGGCTGGCAACCCTCCTTGATCCACGTTACAAGGGTAAGGTTGCGGACCTTATCTTGCCATCGCAGAGGGAGCAGAGGATGAAACATCTTCGGGAGGCCTTGCAGAAAGGTCTGTGCAACGCGTTCCCAGAGACTGGGAGGTTACAAACTCCTGTTTCTGGACAACGTGTTGCTGAGGCTTCGGTCAGTCAAAGAAGGAGCGGTGGAGAAGGTGGCCGTCTGACCGATGCGTTCAGACAATTTTTTGGTCCGCAGCCCCAAGGTATGATCGGTTCCAGCAACCATCGCCAGCGTCTGTTTTACATGGTGCAGGAATACCTAGGGGCAAGATCAGACTTGGACACCTTTCCCACCGAAAATCCTCTGGGTTACTGGGTCTTGAGGATGGATCACTGGCCAGAGCTTGCACAGTATGCAATTGAGCTACTGGCCTGTCCTGCATCCAGCGTTCTTTCGGAACGCACATTCAGTGCTGCTGGAGGCGTGGTAACCGATCACAGGGTGCGTCTGTCCACTGACTCGGTCGATCGGCTGACCTTCATAAAAATGAATCAGTCTTGGATCACCACCAGCTACCAAGCACCTGATGCTGATGTAACTGAATAATTTTTTTCAGATCCCTTCAAAGACTGCCTATGCTGATGCTGAGTGACTATCCCTGAGTAATTATCCTCTTCCTCCTCAATCATCACGCTGATAGCTTGTAAGAACATTTTTGGTTCTGGGCGCCACCACCAGTGCCTAAGGCACAATTTTTCAGCCCCTGTATAACAGGGGCGTGTAATTACAATTTTTGATGTAATACTTTGCAGCACGGCTCGTTCCTGCATTCCAACTAGAGTGTCTGTGAGGGGTTGCAGTGTTGTGGCACCAGCACCAGTGCCTAAGGCCCAATTTTTCTGCCCCTGTCTAACAGGGGCGTGTAATTACAATTTTTGATGCAATACTTTGCAGCAGGGCTCGTTCCTGCGTTCCAACTAGAGTGTCTGTGAGGGGTTGCAGTGTTGTGGCACCAGCACCAGTGCCTAAGGCCCAATTTTTCTGCCCCTGTCTAACAGGGGCGTGTAATTACAATTTTTGATGCAATACTTTGCAGCAGGGCTCGTTCCTGCGTTCCAACTAGAGTGTCTGTGAGGGGTTGCAGTGTTGTGGCACCAGCACCAGTGCCTAAGGCCCAATTTTTCTGCCCCTGTCTAACAGGGGCGTGTAATTACAATTTTTGATGCAATACTTTGCAGCAGGGCTCGTTCCTGCGTTCCAACTAGAGTGTCTGTGAGGGGTTGCAGTGTTGTGGCACCAGCACCAGTGCCTAAGGCCTAATTTTTCAGCTCCTGTTCAACAGGGGCATGTAATTACAATTCTTGATCTAATATTTCACAGCAGGGCCCTGTGAGGGCTTACAGTGTTTTGGCCACAGCAACACCTAAGGCCCAAATTTCTGCTGAGTATATAGGGCAGGACCCTACTTTCAAACATCTAACTTACAAACGACTCCTACTTGCAAACGGAAGGAGACAACAGGAAGTGAGATGAAATCTACCCCTAGGAAGGGAAATTCTCTCATGTAAGAGTTAATATGGGAAAACAATTTCTCCTTTCCACTGATGCTTTCCAATCCTTGTTCCACAAAAAAACCCAAATTTTCAAAAAACATTTTTCATTGGGACAAAAAAGTGAGGTGAAATCTTCTGAAGAGGAGGAAAGACGCAAAACAAATGTCACAGGGGTGATAACCCTTCCCTATGTTTTCCAAAAAGCTTAGAAAAGATTTTTTGGCTGGAGCTAAACACGTTAAAAATGTTCAAAATTACAAACAGATTCTACTTAACAACAAACCTACAGTCCCTGTCTTGTTTGCACCGCCTGTATACTGCTGTTCAGAGTATATAGGGACCTTTCCTTATTTTAATTTGGGTGCGGGGTTCCCCTTAATATCCATACAAGACCCAAAGGGCCTGGTAATGGACTGGGGGGTACCCATGCCGTTTGTCTCACTGATTTTCATCCATATTGGCAGGACCCGACATGACATTAAACCCGCAAGCAGTTTTAAATGAGATTTTTTTCCTTTAAAAATGACATTTGGTGCAGGGACTGTTCTAAACATGGGAAACACGCGTCACTTTACAGGCATACTATAGACACCCCCCAGGTACGATATTTAAAGGAATATTTCACTTTTTTTTTTTTACTTTAAGCATCATTAAAATCACTGCTCCCGAAAAAACGGCCGTTTTTAAAAGTTTTTTTTGCATTGATACATGTCCCCTGGGGTAGGACCCGGGTCCCCACACCCTTTTTAGGACAATACCATGCAAATTAGCCTTTAAAATGAGCACTTTTGATTTCGAACGTTCGAGTCCCATAGACGTCAATGGGGTTCTAACGTTCGTGCGAACTTGCGGTCCGTTCGCGGGTTCTGGTGCGAACCGAACCGGGGGGTGTTCGGCTCATCCCTACTGAAGTAGTGAAACAACTCCCTAATCATAAAGCGCCTGGCCCTGATGGACTCTCCTACCCCTACTTTAAAGGTTTTCTGCCAGTTCTATTACCCCACATGGCTAATTTATTCTCCTCGCTAATGTCAGGTACAATACCCCACTCCCAATTCCTCCACGCCTTCATTACAGTCATTCCAAAGCCAGGGAAAGACCCCTCTTTACCTGATAACTATAGACCCATTGCCCTTCTTAATTCTGACTATAAAATCTTCACTAAAATTTTGGCCAACAGACTCTCTTTGCTCCTCCCGTCGCTTGTACATGGGGACCAGGTCGGGTTTGTCCCCTCTAGACAGGCAGGAGACAACACTAGGAGAACGATCGATCTTATCGATCTCCTGACGAAAACTAAGAAACCTGCCTTGATTCTTAGCCTAGACGCTCAGAAAGCGTTTGACCGCTTGAATTGGTCATTCATGTTTGCTATCTTACATAAATATGGCCTCTCCGGTCCCTTTGTACAAGCGTTAAAAGCACTTTATTCTTCTCCTTCGTCCCAAGTGCAGATGGCTTCCCATATATCTCCTTCATTTACTCTAACTAATGGTACTCGCCAAGGCTGCCCCCTATCCCCCCTTCTTTTTATCCTTAGCTTAGAGCCCCTGGCAGAGGCCATTAGATCCCATCCAGACATAAGTGGAGTCCGGTTGAGACAAAGGGAATACAAATTATCACTCTTCGCAGACGATATCCTCTTAACTTTAACCCATCCTCACATATCACTTCCCTCACTCCACACAACTTTAGCCTTATTTGGGGATATTTCCGGTTATAAAATCAATTCAACCAAAACAGAAGCACTCCCTATTAATATCTCAGAAGATGCACTCTCGACTCTACAAGGTAATTTTAACTACCGATGGTGTCCTAAGTCACTAAAATACCTTGGAGTCTATTTGACCCGTTCGTATTCTACCCTTTTCCAAGCTAATTTTCCATCTATGTTCACTGAAATCAACAACTTATTGAAAACCTGGACGAAATTCCCTCTCTCCCTCTTAGGAAGGATAAATGTCCTTAAAATGTCGATCCTCCCGAAACTTTTATACCTTTTCGAAACCTTGCCAGTGATGATTCCATTGTCTCAGCTCAAAATCCTACAGAGAAGTTTTCTAAATTTTATATGGGATAATAAATCACATAGAGTGGCCAGCTCAGTACTTCTAACTTCCCAAAATAGAGGAGGCCTAGGAGCACCAGATATAATCAAATATTATTATGCTACACATTTGAGGGCTATAGCCTCTTGGACATCTAGGTTTGCTCCTAACCGCTGGTCCGAAATTGAGATGAGCATTACAACCCCAGCTCATCCATGCAGTTTATTATGGCCATCCACGGATAAATCCTTCGCCCAACTACGCAAGATATGCCTAAATCCAATGCTCTTTACCCTCTCAGTTTGGAAAAAATGTTCGGGCAAATTTTCACTCACATCCCATTGTTCCCCTTTAATAAACATCACCTTTAATCCAGACATTCCGGATAGCCTATCTTATGAAGCCATGTTGCCCTGGACAAAAGCAGGTATATTCCAGCTACGCCATATAGTTCATCCGATAACACGCAAAATACTTACCTTTTCAGAACTACAATCTAAACATGGAATTCCGCGGAATCTCTTTTACTCATTTCTTCAAATTCAACATTTCCTCTCCAAAAAACTACCACAACTGACACTTTCTATACCCACACAATTTGAATTGACGTGCTCCAGAGGTCCTCATGAACCCGGCCTGATCTCCACTATATACAAAATACTGCAAGAAACTCCCCCCCTTACAGAACATACCCACGCATACATGCGTAAATGGTCCCACATCTTAGATCGGCCTATTGCTCTACAAGAATGGAGGGAGATTTGGGAAGCTACTTCAAAAGTATCCAGATGTGTGACCCACAAAGAAACAGCCTACAAAGTCTGTATGTTTTGGTATAGGACTCCAGATTTCTTGTTGAAGCACAAACTGACAACATCAGGCTTATGTTGGAGATGTGGTGTGTCCATAGGCACACATTATCATATATTTTGGGATTGCCCCGTTCTATTGCCTTTTTGGACACAGATCCACATATCATTAGAGAAGATCTTGAACATCTCTATCCCCTTTCACCCAATACACCTTCTGCTAGGCCTTCCGATCCCAAAAATGTCCAAACACCATAGGAAGTTGATGGCTTTCGTCTTACTAGCAGCTAAACGGGCCATTCCCCAATGCTGGTTGACCAAAGCTCCCCCTACTTTTGCTCAATTTCTAAATAACACAGGTGATATTCGTAGGATGGAACATCTTACGGCTATTATTGAAGAAACCCTTCCTAGTTTCGATAAAACATGGGAACCGTGGGATGCTTCTGAATATAATTTGGAGAAACCCAATCAGACATGATGTTCATGTAGCTAACCAATACCTAGAATAATTTAATGCTGGTCTTTTTTTTTTTTCTCTCCTACACTAGATGTGTATATCTTATATGTCAATCACTAGTTATACTATTTCTACCCTTGTTTATTCATAGAATGTGATGAAGTGTTTTCCTTGAGATGGACTTCTTTCTTATGTTATTCCATTTAATATGTGTGTATATTGTTATATCATTGTATAACATGGTAAACTTTCAATAAACAAACAATTTAAAAAAAAAAGAAATGTAATCTCAGGATGACATCCCGTGGCACATTATCCGACAGGAAGGAGGGTTTAGGGAGTCTGTGAATCCTGTCCACTGTGAAATCTAGTGCTGACATATCAGGCAAGATTGTGGAGAAGAGCTGGGACACATAGTTCCTCAGGTCTTGTTGTTTGACAGATTCTGGGACTCCCCTGATCTTTACATTATTCCTCCTGGACCTGTCCTCAATATCTGCCATTTTAGCTTTTATTCCTTCTATGTCCTCCTCTCTATCTTCATTAGCATCAACCAGGTCATTAATTGTGGTGGCAAACTCCCCCATCTTGTGTTCCACATGAGATACTTTGTCTGATACAGACCAGAGTTCAGTGCTAAACTTATGGGTACATGAAATCATATCCGAATTAAGTGATCCCCTCAGTAAAACCAGCATCTCCTTTAGCATTGTATCTAAAACAGGCTGGCCATTAGTGGGGAAAGCATCTATGGAGTCTGGTAACTCCCTGGTGTCATCCCCTGAGTTAGAGAGAGAGCTCACCTCATTGCTGGCATCCGCGGCATCCGCCTTGAATCGTGCCTTTTCCGGGCTCCCTGATGATGGTTTGGATGGTGGGGATTGTGATCCCTTAGGAGGGCTGCTTCTTTTTATGTGTTCTCCCCTGTTTTGAACTATGAGGCTGGGCTGCAGCTGCTGGCATGGATGAGGAGCCGGCGCCATTTTTCCGGAGCTCGTGGGGATAGAACTCCGTCAGGCGTTTAGGCTGGTTTTCTTCCTCTGCGGCATTGCTGTGCTGTTCTCCCTGGGTGGTCAGGAGCTGGCTCACCTTAGTTAGGTCAGTTTAGATGCCCCAGGTGGGTAGTTATTAGCTGTTATTATCCCGCTGGTGCCGGAGCTCCGCTACTGCCCGTCCATCTTGGTCCCCGGCTAGCTCCGCCCCCGCACCTTCCTTCTTTTTTGGTGTAAAAAGTATTGAGATGCCTGCCTTAGTCCGTAGGGTCCAATATTGCGTTGGCCCACTCTTTGCAACTATAACAGCTTCACTACTTCTAGGAAGGCTGTCCACAAGGTTTAGGAGTGTGTCTATGGGAATGTTTGACCATTCTTCCAAAATTGCATTTGTGAGGTCAGGCACTGATGTTGGACGAGAAGTCCTGGCTCACTCTAATTCATCCTAAAGGTGTTCTATCGGGTTGAGACCAGGACACTGAGCACACCAGTCAAGTTCCTCCACCCCATCCATGTCTTTATGGACCTTGCTTTGTGCACTGGTCCAGATCATTTGGTGGAGGGGGGATTATGGTGTTTGGTTGTTTTTCAAAGGTTGGGCTTGGCCCCTTAGTTCCAGTGAAGGGAGCTCTTAATGCATCAGCATACCAAAACATTTTGGACAATTTCATGCTCCCAACTTTGTGGTAACAGTTTGGGATGGTCCCTTCCTGTTCCAACATGCACACCAGTGCACAAAGCAAGGTCCATAAAGACATGGGTGAGTGAGTTTGGGGTGAAGGAACTTCACTGGCCTGCAAGAAGTCTTGAGCTCAACCTGATAGAACATTTTTCTGATGAATTAAAGCGGAGACTAAGCCAGGTCTTCTCGTCCAATATCAGTGCCTGACCTTACAAACGCACTTCTGGAAGAATAGTCAAACATTCCCATAGACACACTCCTAAACCTTGTGGACAGCCTTCCCAGAAGTGTTGAAGCTGTTATAGCTGCAAAGGGTGGGCCAACTCCATATTGAACTATACGAACAAAGACGGGAATGCCATTAAAGTGCATGTGCATGTAAAGGCAGGCGTCCCAATACTTGTGACAATATAGTGTAACTTTTCCTATTCTTCTTTGATCCAATCCATTGATGTCTTAGGCCTTTTTTTCTGTTTCTCCTCACAATGGTGGTCATCCCGAATTCTACAGCATTCTTCTGTGAACCCAGACTGGCAGGCTGAAGGTTCCCAAGGGGGTGCATCCTTTGTGTCCTATACTCACAGTAAGCCTAGTAATATCTACTGGTGGAGAGGACTTACCTTATACAATAAGTGAAGTGCAATAGTAAATTGTAAACAATATACATCATTTTTAGATGTTCTAAAAGAAAATATAGTACTCATTTATTGGGTATATGATATCTGTGAGGGCTGGCTCAGCCCTTCCTTCTCTGAGCTGGCCGCTCAGCTGTCAGCTAATTGCCAGCTCTCATCTCTCTCCACAGCTAACCAGCTGTTGTGGATCTGCTCGTCAGTCCCGCCTACTTAAAGATCTCCAGCTCACTTCATTCCTGCCTTCGCCTTGGTCACATCACAAGAAATCATCAACTGCGTTCCTGTTTAAAGACTGGCTTTGCTGACATCCCTTCTGGTTCCTTATTCTGCTTGCTGTTCCTCTACTTAGATCCCTGACTTCTGGCCTGGCTGATTACCCAATCTGGTTACTGAACTCTGGCTTGGCTGATTACCCGATCTGGTTACTGAACTCTGGCTTGGCTGACTACACAATCCAGTTACTGGACTCTGGCTATGCTTTGACTATGCCTACTCTATTTACCTTTTTATTTTTATTAATAAACAAGTGATTTTACTGTACTTCTGTCTCGGTCTGGTTCATGGTTTCTGACAGTAGGCGAAGGCCATGAATTCAGAAGATACAGTCAATCCACTTGTTGGTATAATTTTTTCCAGATTGGATGTGCAAGATTACCGCATGGATCAGTTTGTCATGGCGTTATAAACGCTCCTGAGTTGCACGGCTCACCTGGAATCCCCCCACTGTGGCTACTCTGGTACAACCTGAGTTGCAGGCCGTCCCTGCTGCTGCGCCAGTGCAGGCACTCGCCTTGAGTATTACCTCTATAAGAGGTATGTCTGGTTCTGCCCTGCTTCCCCAGCGATTTGGGGGCAAACCAGTTCAATGCAGAGGGTTTCTCAACCAAGTGAGATATACTTTGGGATGCTGCCCCAGTCGTTTCCCACGGACAGAAGCAAAGTAGGGTTTGTGATATCTTTGCTTTCTGAGAGAGCCTTGGCCTGGGTTAACCCTCTATTGGAGATGCAAAAACCTGTTGTCTTGAGTTACCCTGAGTTTGTGGCCTCCTTTAAAAGGGTATATGACGTTCCCACACGCTCCGCTTCTGCTGCCAAGTGCCTCATGTTCATCAAACAGAGTACGAGAACTGTTGCCGACTACGCCATTAAGTTCCGTACTCTGGCAGCAGAGGTTGCTTGGAACAATGAGGCCCTCGTGGCTGCTTTTTTTCATGGTCTCTCAGATTGCATCAAGGATGAGATAGCAGCCTGAGATATACCCACTGAGCTGGAGAGCTTGATCTCCTTTGCCATCCTTATTGACTCCAGACTCAGAGAAAGACTTTCTTTTAAGGAGCGCTTGCAGAAGCCTCCTGTACATTTGCCTCCGAGCTTTGCAGTCCCACCCATGCCTCCCTCACCTCCCATGCCTCCTGGTACCGAGTCGGTAAGTGAAGATAAACCCATGCACTTGGGCTTCACACGTCTCTCTGCGGATGAGAGAGCCTTTAGGAGGAGGGAGAGATTATGCCTTTATTGTGGCCAGGCAGGTCACTTTTTGAAGTCTTGTCCTACCCATCCTGGGAATACCCGAACCTTGAGGTCCTGTCATGGACAGACCTTAGGTGGTGTTGTGTCGTCCCCAGTTATCCAGAAGGATAAGCCCCTGGTTTTGGTCTCCCTTTCTTAGGCTAAGTCATCTATTGAGATACAGGCTCTAATCGACTCTGGGGTTGCAGGCCTGTTCATTGATGCTGCCTTTGTATCAAAACACTTGATTCCACTGCAGCTGCGTGACACTCCACTTGCCATTGAGGCTCTTGATGGGAGACCTCTACAGCCTTCCTATGTGACTCATGAGACGGTTCCGTTGTCCATGGCCGTAGGGGCTCTTGACCACAAGATAATACAATTCCAAGTGATTTCTTCTCCTAAGTTTCCGCTGGTTATTGGTTATGGTTACAGAGGCACAACCCCTCTTTTGATTGGATCCATGCTGAGGTTCTCTCTTGGTCACCACAATGCAGTGAAACATGCTTCCGGACGGTAGCCAAGGTCCTGTGTACCTCTTCACTCTCGTCCCTGCCAGAGGAGTACTGTGATTTTAGCGATGTCTTTGACAAAGGTCAAGCTGGTAGTTTGCCTCCACACTGGCCGTATGATTGCGCAATTGACCTTCAACCTGGTGCCACGCCCCCTCGGTCTTACCCTTTATCAGTCTTGAAGGATAAAGCCATGAAGGAGTATGTTGCAGATGCACTTTTTCGGGGTTTTATCCGCAAATCCTCGTCTCCTGCTGGTGCTGGTTTCTTCTCTGTGAAGAAGAGGAGCGGTGAACTGAGACCTTGTATTGATTATAGGGGTGTCAATCGTTTCACGATTAAGAATGCCTACCCGATCCCGTGGATTACAGAGTTATTCGACCGCCTCAAGGGAGCAACGGTTTTCACTAAGCGTGATCTGAGAGGGTGTATATAGGCAATAATGAATCAATTAAATTAGATAAATATATAAATACACAATTATAAATATATAAATATATAAAGTGTCTCTTCAGTATTGCAGCAGCGCTGTGCACCCCAATTAAACAGGGTCTCTTTTTTAATCTATTTCAGAAAGTTCAAACACGGATCTGATAGCCAGAGTCCCACCAATAAATAATCAAGATGTATTCTGTGAGGGTAGTAATCCTTTCACCAAGCGATACACCACGTGCTGGGGTCCCCAATGAAAACTCACTCACCAGAAATCAGATCAATAAAAGCCTTGATTAATAGTAGTAAATCTGCATCAATATCCAAAGCGACCACCAGATGTCAGTATTATTCCCAGTAGTTCCAATAGGATATGTAGAAGAAACAAAAATGCTCACATAGCGTGATACTGCTAAACATTTTTATTTGAACCATCCAAACATCCCCTTAAAACCATGCGTACCAAAATTTAATAAACATTGAGCAAAGATAACAAAGTGCACTGTGCCTGATTGCGTCCTCCAGTCGTGAAAACCTGTCAGGAGCGCTCCCTGTGTGTAACCACAGTCACACGCTTCCTGGTTCCTCGGTTGGTGGAGCACATGCGTCACTTCCTGTGCGACACGTCCCTAACGTTTCGTCACTTCCTGGACTTCTTCTGAGGGCACGCCACCAACCGAGGAACCAGGAAGCGTGTGACTGTGGTTACACACAGGGAGCGCTCCTGACAGGTTTTCACGACTGGAGGACGCAATCAGGCACAGTGCACTTTGTTATCTTTGCTCAATGTTTATTAAATTTTGGTACGCATGGTTTTAAGGGGATGTTTGGATGGTTCAAATAAAAATGTTTAGCATTATCACGCTATGTGAGCATTTTTGTTTCTTCTACATATCCTATTGGAACTACTGGGAATAATACTGACATCTGGTGGTCGCTTTGGATATTGATGCAGATTTACTACTATTAATCAAGGCTTTTATTGATCTGATTTCTGGTGAGTGAGTTTTCATTGGGGACCCCAGCACGTGGTGTATCGCTTGGTGAAAGGATTACTACCCTCACAGAATACATCTTGATTATTTATTGGTGGGACTCTGGCTATCAGATCCGTGTTTGAACTTTCTGAAATAGATTAAGAAAGAGACCCTGTTTAATTGGGGTGCACAGCGCTGCTGCAATACTGAAGAGACACTTTATATATTTATATATTTATAATTGTGTATTTATATATTTATCTAATTTAATTGATTCATTATTGCCTATATACATGTTCTACTATTTAAGCAGCTGCTACTAGTCATATAATTATTTATGTGTCGCACATACACCGTTAGAATATTGTACTAAGCGCAGAGCATTGTTGTTTTTTTGTGATCTGAGAGGGGCTTACAATCCTGTGAGGATTAAGGAGGGCGACGAGTGGAAAACTGCGTTTAATACCAGAACAGGCCACTATGAGTATCTCGTAATGCCTTTTGGCTTTTGTAATGCCCTGTCAGTTTTCCAGGAATTTATTAACAATGTCCTCCGAGATTTGTTGCAGTTATGTGTGGTGGTTTATTTAGATGAAATCCTCATATTTTCCAAGTCCCTGGAGAGGCACCACACAGATGTCGTGTGCTTCAGAAATTAAGAGAGGACAATCTCTATTGTAAACTGGAGAAGTGTGAGTACCATCGGGAACAGGTTAAATTCCTGGGCTATGTCATTTCCACTGCTTGTTTTTCGATGGACCCAGAGAAACTTTTGGCAGTCCTACAGTGGCCTCGACCCGTGGGATTACGTCCTCTGCAGCGCTTCATGGGTTTTGCCAACTATTATCGGAAGTTTATTTGTAATTTCTCGTCTCTGGTCAAGCCCCTGACAGATATGACCAGAAAGAACGGTAACCCACAGAGTTGGTCTCCGGAGTCCATTAAGGCCTTTGAAAGTCTCAAGGCTGGCTTTGTTTCTGCTCCTGTGTTGGCACATCCTGATCCTATGTTACCTTTTATCCTTGAGGTTGATGCTTCTGAGACTGGTGTTGGTGCCCTTCTGTCTCAACGTCCTACCTCTGAGAGTGCTATGCATCCTTGTGGCTACTTTTCCAAGAAATTGTTACCTGCCGAGTGCAATTACGAGATTGGTGACAGAAAGCTGTTGGCTATAATTTTAGCCCTGAAAGAATGAAGACATCTCCTCGAAGGTACCACTGTGCCGGTTCTCATTCTTACTGACCATAAGAATCTCACATTCTTGTCTGAAGCTAAATGCTTCTGTCCCAGAAGGACGCGATGGGCTCTTTTCTTGTCAAGTTTCAATTACATTGTCTCATTCTTACCCTGTACTAAGAATACAAGGGCTAACGTCTTGTCACAACAATTTTCCTCCCCTTCCAAGTTGGAGTCGGTTCTGGTTCCGGTTCCTATGAATCCTCCTGATCATATTCTGGCTACGGTTCGCAGTCTTACTTCTGCTTTGGGTGACAAAATTCTTGCTGCTCAGGTCAGTGCTCCTCCTGAGAAACCTTGTGTCCGCTGCTTTGTCCCAGAGTGTCTCCTTACTGCCATACTCCAGACTTACCTTTCTCCCAAGGCAGCTGGCCATCCTGGTAAGAATCAACTCATTTGGGACATTTCCCAACAATTCTGGTGGCCTAGTCTACGTGCTGATGTAACTGCCTTCGTATCTGCCTGTTCCGTGTGTGCTCAGAGTAAGACTCCACGGCACCTTCCAGTGGGCCTCCTACAACCCATACCCAATGGAGAGAGGCCCTGGACCCACCTGTCTATGGATTTCATTGTGGAGTTACCCAACTTCCAAGGTAACACTGTTATCCTTATGGTGGTTGACCGGTTCTCAAAGATGTGTCATTGTATTCCACTTAAGAAGCTGCCCACTTTTAAGGAACTGGCTTCCATTTTTGCTGGGGAGATCTTTCGCTTACATGGGCTACCCAATGTGATTGTCTCAGACAGGGGTAGTCCGTTTGTGTCCCGATCTGGCGAGTCTTTTGTGCACAACTGGGAATTCAGCTTGCTTTCTCCTCTGCGTATCACCCGCAGTCTAATCGGGCCGCAGAACGAGCCAATCAGTCCTTGGAGCAATTCCTATGTTGCTAGATTTCTGCCCATCCCAACAACTGGTCAGACCTATTACCATGGGCAGAGTTTTCTCGCAACAGTGCCTTGAATTCTGCTTCCCGATTGTCACCGTTTATGGCAAATTATGGTTTCCAACCTTCCATGTTGCCTGACTCGTTTGTTCCGCAGAGTATTCCTGCACTAGAGGAGCATCTCAGTGGTTTTCGTTCCACTTGGGCACAAGTCCAAGAGGCTTTGTGTCATGCTAATGATAGGTACAGACTCCATGCTGACCGCAGACGCCTGCCTGCGCCTTCCTACCAGGTTGGGGACAGGGTCTGGCTGTCATCTCGCAACCTCCGACTTCGTGTTCCCTTACTGAAGTTCGCACCTTGGTTTATTGGGCCCTTCCGTATCCTTCACAGGATTAACCCAGTGGCTTACGCATTGGACCTTCCTCCTAGTATGCGCATCTCAAATGTGTTTCATGTCTCCTTATTGAAACCGTTGGTCTTCAACCACTTTACCACCTCGTGCCATGTCCTCACCCTATACAGGTTGAGAACCATGAGGAGTATGAGTTACAATCCATTGTTGACTCCCGTAGGTTCCGTGGAAGCATACAGTACCTGGTGCATTGGAAGGGTTACCGTCCGGAGGAATGCTCCTGGGGCTCATCCTCGTTTATGGTCCATGTTACATTTTTGAGGCACCCAATATTCCTTGGTGCTCATCACAGGAGAGGTTTACCAGTACCCCAGAGATGACCTCTGAGTTTTGTATGTGCTTATTATCTCAGACACATAGGGGTCACAAGGATCTGGTTAGAGGCTTGATATTCTGTTGGTGGTGGTGCATGAGAAGTGGCACATGAGAAGATTTTGTTCCACATTTTCACCAGACTTATTCTTTTCTCTTGGATGTGGACTATTCACATTATTTTATGGATTTTTGCTGCTGCAATAGACAGATGCCACCTGTTTTTTGCTTTGTAGTTTATTGTATTATATTGCACATTTGATCATAGAGTTTTGAGGACAGCACAAGATTTTTGCACAATTATTCTCTATATTGTATTGAGATAAAATTTGATTCATAGGCACATCATGCACTTATTTACATTTTTGGTAATTTTTTTTGTTGCCACTTATATACATTTTGTTCAACTGTTTCTATGCACTAAGCCCAGAAATATATTTAAACATATTAAATATTAAACATATTTAAGTTCAATTATTAAACTATCAATGCAGTAAAAACAATGCACTTTGCAGCCAATAAAGTATTTGCTTACAGTGGTATTAAACCCAAAACAAAAAATGTAATATATTGCAGCTTACTAATCATTAAATGTGGTGTCTGCATTCATTTTCTTTTTTAGGCTTTTTTCCTCTGTTTTCACCTGGCGATCTGGCAAGTAACACACATCCTGTATTAGCGTGCCCCTACTCTGAATTATTACAAGGCAAAAAAGTAACCCAATTGGGAGTAAGGGAAAAACAGAAAACTTTTATTCACAGATAGTAAAAGTGTGATCCAAAAGGTTACAATCACATTGAGTAGGTTTAAAATCAAATTAACAACATTGCATTATATTGATAATCAACCCTGAGGCTCTTAAACCTGGAACACCCGGCTGGTCCTGTAGAATACGTGACAAAGCCGTGGATATTGTCACAGGAAGTGCCAACACGTTTCGGAATATAAAGATATTCCTTCTTCAGGGAGGAACAAGAGCAGGGGGCAATAATCAAAATGTACAATAGTACAAACATAAGTACACATAATATTCAATGTTATACAACAGGTGTGTATTACAGGTGCAAGAAAATACATCATAGCATATTTATCATACTCACAATGTGCAATTGTATTTAACAGTTTAGCAGGTATCCCCATAGTGCCGGTATCTACAAGGACTACCAAAGAGGGAAGAGAGCCCAACCAGTCCGGCCACACATCTACAAATATAATGAGTATATAACGAGTAATAGAAGTAGTAGCAAAAATTTTATATATATATGTATATATATATATATATATATATATATATATATATATATATATATATATATATATATATATGCTTTTACTATTTGTGAATGAAAGTTTGCTGATTTTACTATAATTCACATTTATACTGTCTCAGAATCTGCCTCTAAAGTCCCAATGGGGTTACTCTTCTGGATTAATGAGCACAGGGGGCACAGCAGACAGCAGCATTGTCAGTCCAAGGGGAGGGAAGTGGTAAATGTACTACCAGATTTATTTACATTAACAAACTGAAGCCAAACTCCAGCTCACACTTTATAATCAGTTACAGCAAACAGATTTCCATTTAGGATAAAGATTTTACATAAATATATAAGCTGATCATTGTCAGCATCCTGCCAGTGTTAAATGGTTTGTTTCATCCCTGTATCCTGTTCTTTTAAAAAACAACAGACTTACTGGATGGATCAAAAATGGAAAATGAATACAGCCATCACATCTAAGAATTGGTAAGCTGCAAGACCACTTTAAATTTCTAAACCGTCACAACTAAAATTATAGCTGAATCTAATTTGCTGGTACAAGCAACACAAACACATTTCTTTCCTCTGTGTTTTATACAATAGGTGATTATAAATAGAATATAATACATCAATATGTTATACCTGTTAAGATTTGGATATGAAAGAATTCTTTCATTTTTTATGTAACTCGGATAATAAAGTCTCCTATGTGGATATGCTTAGCACAGTATTTAAACTCTGTAAGATATTAATTAGCTTGGGTGAGCTGACTTCTGTCGCGCCATGCTTATTTAAGAAAACATGATATTATTACTATTGACCAGGTTTATTATAACTCCAACTCAGCGTGCTTCCTCAATCAATCTAGATTTGTCCTGGTCCAAATAATCTCATTTGCTACATGGGGTTAATTTCTTTCATTTGAATGTCATTACTTTATATACCAACACAAATCTGTATCATGGTAATCTTACTTGTACTCAGATCTTGCCAGCAAACAGCAGTTTGTGCAATTTACTACTTGACCTCCTGATTGCAATTTAACCTTGTTTGGGAATAGATGTGAAAGTGTTACTTTTTTAATTTCACTATAATTAACTGGAGCGTATTATAATTAGAAATTCTTTTAAAAATAAGGTAATTTTCTACTTATAACCTACCAGATTTATTATAGAGATCCCTCCTGTAGATTTGCAACAAATATTTCTGCTCAAAAGATACATTTGCTGGAATTTTGAAGGGATGTTTACCAAAAATCCTTGTTGCAGACAATCTGGAGCAAGTCCAACAACTCAAGTCACACAGGGAGACCTTTCCTTGAAACCTACAGAGATATAACAATGGGTGGTTCGTGCCACTGGAACAGAAATACCAGTATTTAAATGGGCTTAACCTAATTTATTTCTCATTTATTACCCTCCTAAAAATAATATTCTTTATAATGTGAAACAAATTTGATTACAATCTCCATTTCTCTTGCAATATTGCTGTGAATTGATAGTTGACATAGAAGACTCCAAAACAATATGTATTTTCTAAAAGCAGTGAACCTATAGAATAAAATGATGACCATTGCAATTGTTGACACATGACGTTTGCGTTACTAAAAAATAATCTACGGTATATTTTTTTTTGTAAAAAAGTACATTCAAATTGAAGGGTTATTGAACCCCAAAAAATATGTAATATGTTTTTTGAAAAATGTGTACCTCGTGCCAAAAAACCCCCGAAATGTATTTAAATAAATTAACAGCTGCTCCTCTGACTAAGGTAGGTGAATCTACTTTAGGTAATAGTGAATAGGGTGTGAGGGGGCGCTCATATGAGGACTGTAAGGTCCAATATAATGTGCAATAATATTTACGTTATTCTGTAAAGCAATACCTCTATGTTCATATTAAAGTGAATTGTGCCATGTTAAAAAAATGCAATGAATATACATAATAAATGTGAACAGAAAGTGAAAAATTGATAATAAAAGTCCTAGTGCATATGAGTCTTCAGTGTTGGTTATCTTCTATGTGGCTGTGTCATAGACTGCTTGCAGACAGAGTCACCTACAAAAAACTTACAACAGACCCTACAGCCAAGCTCAAATCAGAACTCACACATTGGGGGTTATTTACGAAAGGCAAATCCAATTTGCACTACGAATGCACTGAAAGTGCACTTGGAAGTGTAGTTGCTCTAAATCAAAGGGATGGATATGAAAAGAGTGGAAGCTCTGCTGATTTTATCATCCAATCATGTGCAAGCTAAAATGCTGTTTTTCATTTTCCTTGCATGTTCCCCTCGGAACGACAGCGACTTTACTTCCAAGGTCACTTTCAGTGCACTTTCAAGTTGCCTTTAGTAAATAACCCCCATTGGGTAACAAAAGGAATGAATAAAAAGATTTTAGACAAAAAAAAAAGCAAAATATTTAATTCCACACACTCCTAGAATACCGGTTCTATATATAGTTCCCAAAATACATAAATCTAGAGAAACCCCCCGAGGACGGCCCATTGTCAGTGGGATTGGTTCCCTATAATCCAGGGTGGGTGAGTTTCTAAATATATATTTCCAGCCTTTGGTGACACAGAGCCAATCCTATCTAAAAGATAGTAAAGAACTCATTAAATTGATTCAAGGGATTGAAGCTAAAGAGAATATCATACTAGTCACAGTGGACATTAAATCCTTATATACTAATATAAAACAAAAAGACGGCCTTACAGCTGTAAAATGGACTCTGATGAATGAATCAAAACCTAAAAAAAAAACACAAATAGATTTTTTGATAGGACTTAATATGGCCAGGGGTAATAATTATTTCTGCTTTCAAAACCAGTATTATAACCACACTAGGGGTGTAGCTATGGGGGCACGGTATACCCCAAGCATGGCCAATATAGTATTAAACAAGTGGGAACAGGAAACAATATATAAAAAAAGAGGAAGGCTATTTTATAAAAGGTACATTGATGACATCATCCTGCTCTGGGAAGGGTCCCAAGCAGGTTTAGAGTAATTTCTAACCCAAATGAATAACAATAAATATGGTCTAAAATTTAGAGCCCAATGGAGTTTGGAAACAATCAATTACCTAGATCTCACATTGATAAAAAAAAAGAGAATAGAATTGGCACAAATACATTTTTCAAGGAGACAGACTGGAATGGGTTTGTGCCCATTCAAAGCTGTCATCACCCTCAATGGCTAGGAGAGATCCCAAAGGGCCAGTATATGCGAATCAGGAGAAATTGCGACAACTTGTATGACTTCCACGTTCAAGCTGAAATCCTCACAAATACAGTGGCTTGCGAAAGTATTCGGCCCCCTTGAACTTTTCAACCTTTTGCCACATTTCAGGCTTCAAACATAAAGATATAAAATTTGTATTTTTTGTGAAGAATCACCAACAAGTGGGACACAATTGTGAAGTGGAACGAAATCTTTTGGATTTTTGAAACTTTTTTAACTAATAAAAAAATGAAAAGTGGGGCGTGCAAAATTATTCATCCCCCTTGCGTTAATACTTTGTAGAGCCACCTTTTGCTGCGATTACAGCTGCAAGTCGCTTGGGGTATGTCTCTATCAGTTTTGCACATCGGGAGACTGAAATTCTTGCCCATTCTTCCTTGCAAAACAGCTCGAGCTCAGTGAGGTTGGATGGAGAGCGTTTGTGAACAGCAGTTTTCAGCTCTTTCCACAGATTCTCGATTGGATTCAGGTCTGGACTTTGACTTGGCCATTCTAACACCTGGTATAGATATATGAATCCACGCTTAGGACAGTGTGAGGGCTGCTGCCTATCTCTAATTAGTACCCCTAGGGGTCTAATTGCATAAATGGATAAATAATATGAGATTGGAAGCGGCGCTGCCCTCTCCGTTGTTAGATAATGAGTACAAGTGTCATAAGTTGCAGACTAGTATTATATAGCTAAACTATATATAAAGTTTACCATCAACTGTCATAATAGGGTCCTCAAGCAGAAAAAACCATATATTCGGGCAGACCCAAAGGACTCAAAACCCCATTGGTTTAGAGATTGGTAAATAAAGCTGTTAAATGAAATATGTCCCTCTAGTGAATAAGGATTGCTACCACAATGAAATATATGGTATATTGGTGGGAAAATAATATAGTGCACAGTGCAGTAATTTACAAGTGAAAAAATATAAATTGACCCCAAAGTCCAAAAGTATTGGGACAAGATGGCGCCCAAAAAATTTTTTAATTAAAAGAAAAAATTATATGTGCATCATGGTGTCACTGGAATAACCGTGTTAAACTTTTCCATAAGTGTGTGAAAAACTGATAAGTGAAATAGTGATTAGTCCCAATATTCAAAAGTATTGGGACAGTAAGGTGCTTGTAGTCCTCAAAATGTGTGAAATAAAATCAGAATCAGATCAAACACTCCCTGTGCATTAAATACAATAAGTAAAGAACAATTAACTGTGTAAATATAGAGATAACATATAAAAGTAAAGTCCAGTTATTCTTGCTTAAACCAGATGATGGTAAAACTGCTAGAGGATATTTTATATAAAGTCCACAAAATGGGTGTTGTAAACAAATATGAGAACAAAGTTCAGAAATAAAGGTTGATTGTTTCACCCTAACGGGCTCACCACAGTGACTTCTGTGCGTATAGCTCAGATGGTGACTTGAAATGCTCACCCCCCAGTGCTACCCTACTCACCAGAGATAACCACCCCTGCAGGGTTACCGAGCGACAGAGTGGGTGCCCAGGGTCAGGTGATGATGGCTCCAGTAATGGTCCCGTTCCTATGCTTCATGCGGTCCTTCCAGCTGTTCCACGGGGGATATGTACTTTGTATGTACCCTTGCTACTTCATCGGTATACCACCTTAAGCTGTTATACTCTCCAGAGATGCAGAGAAAAGAGAAACACAGAAAGGGGGCTCCCTTGGTGAAGTAAGTCAGGCTCATTTATTGCACATATCGAAAAAGTGTCCAAAAATACAAAAAACACAATCCACAAAGTAAGTATGTCGGCTAAACTGTGTGCAGGAATGGGAGCAGCACTAGGCTGCGAGCGTGCGTCCCACCGTGCGTTCCAACCAACACTTCCTGGTATGACGTGTGAGCGTGACTCCGCCTTACGCGTTTCGTCATAGGACGTTTTCAAAGACCTAACACCTGGATACGTTTATTTGTGAACCATTCCTTTGCAGATTTTGCTGTATGTTTGGGATCATTGTCTTGTTGGAAGATAAATCTCCGTCCCAGTTTCAGGTCTTTTGCAGACTCTAACAGGTTTTCATCCACAATGGTCCTGTATTTGGCTGCATCCATCTTCCCCTCAATTTTAACCATCTTGCCTGTCCCTGCTGAAGAAAAGCAGGCCCAAACCATGATGCTGCCACCACCATGTTTGACAGTGGGGATGGTGTGTTGAGTGTGATGAGCTGTGTTGCTTTTACGCCAAACATATCGTTTTGCATTGTGGCCAAAAAGTTTGATTTTGGTTTCATCGGACCAGAGCACCTTCTTCCACTGTTTGGTGTGTCTCCCAGGTGGCTTGTGGCAAACTTTAGACAAGACTTTATGTTTGAGAAATGGCTTTCTTCTTGCCACTCTTCCATAAAGGCCAGATTTGTGCAGTGTACGACTGATTGTTGTCCTATGGACAGACTCTCCCACCTCAGCTGTAGTTCTCTGCAGTTCATCCAGATTGATCATGGGCCTCTTGGCTGCATCTCTGATCAGTCTTCTCCTTGTCTGAGCTGAAAGTTTAGAGGGACAGCCAGGTCTTGGTAGATTTGCAGTGGTCTGATACTCCTTCCATTTCAAAATGATTGCTTGCACAGTGCTCCTTGGGATGTTTAAAGCTTGGGAAATCTTTTTGTATCCAAATCCGGCTTTAAACTTCTCCACAACAGTATTACGGACCTGCCTGGTGTGTTCCTTGGTCTTCATGATGCTCTCTGCGCTTTCAACAGAACCCTGAGACTATCACAGAGCAGGTGCATTTATACAGAGACTTGATTACACACAGGTGGATTCTATTTATGACCATCAGTCATTTAGGACAACATTGGATCATTCAGAGATCCTCGCTGAACTTCTGGAGTGAGTTTTCTGCACTGAAAGTAAAGGGGCCGAATAATTTTGCACGCACCACTTTTCAGTTTTTTAATTGCTAAAAAAGTTTAAAATATCCAATAGATTTCGTTCCACTTCACAATTGTGTCCCACTTGTTGGTGATTCTTCACAAAAAATTAAAATTTTATATCTTTATGTTTGAAGCCTGAAATGTGGCAAAAGGTTGAAAAGTTCAAGGGGGCCGAATACTTTTGCAAGCCACTGTAGATTTAAAGAAAAGGGTTATTCACTTGGTGAACTTAATAGGGCCAAAAACCAGGTTTTGGCCATGTATAGAGAATCACTTCTGACTACCAAGAAAAAGACCACCTTTAGAGGAGACATAGCATTTATCTCAGGTTTCCATAGACAGTACAAACACGTAGAACGCATTTTTAAAAAATATTAGCCTATCCTATTAAAAGACAATGACCTTAAACAAAACCTACCTCATAAACCTAAATGTATTTATAGGAGGAAGGACTAAGGAACACAATAGCACCAAATGTACCTGGCCCTCTTAAAAAAAACACTATTTTCTTGATGGTACTGGTTTCCATTATTGCACTAGGTGCAAGGTTTGCCAGGTCACCAAGAGACAAGGCAAGAAAATTAGCAAATTTCACCTATTAGTAACTCAACAAGAATTTAACATCAAACCACTAATCTCATGTAACTCAGATCATGTCACCTATGTGTTAGAATGTCCTTGCCCCCTTAAATATGTGGGGAGAACCACACGCAAGCTGAGGGTTAGAATTAATGAACATATTGCAAACATTAAGAAAGGTTTCCTAAAACACAGTGTATCCAAACACTTCCGCCTATGTCACAATAGGGATCCAAAACTATTCACATTTTATGAGATTGATAAAATCTCCAGACACTGTAGAGGTACCCATTTAACTAGAGCTGTCTCCCAAAATGAAACCCAGTAATTGTATTGACTGAAAACCATGCAGCCAACAGGTATGAATATTGAGTTGGACCATAACTACCTCCTTTATGGTATAAATCAATTAAATAAAAAACTCTATTCTAGCCTAGATTGAACATTATAAAGTTAATAAGTCTCTCCATTGATTCATGTAATTTTATATTCATCACTGTTTTTCAATTTTTGTATCTTAATTGTGTTTTAAAATATGTATAGAAAGTACTGTTTCTCAAATGTTTTTTAAATGTATTTTTAAATATGTGATGAATTACATATATGTAGGATTAGAATGAAAAATATAAGTGCAGTGCTATTAATCTATCATGTGAAATATCCAGTGATATCAAATTATATTCAAATAAGTAAATAAATCTATATAATAATGTGTTCAACTAAAGTTCATATGCTGAAACTTTTCTGCGTTGAATTATTGTGACTTCTCAATTATTATAACTTCTCAATTCATATATCATCCACCACTGTGCAAATCGTGTTTTTAGCAGATTATGTGCACACCTTCACCAGCCGTTA
Source organism: Lithobates septentrionalis (assembly GCA_037952835.1). Taxonomy (NCBI): domain Eukaryota; kingdom Metazoa; phylum Chordata; class Amphibia; order Anura; family Ranidae; genus Lithobates; species Lithobates septentrionalis. Next base: position 5,302,485 of record JBBDGP010000366.1, on the reverse strand, counting down.
TACCTTCTCACCTCATACATGAGTCAGAAAGACTTAAAACAATTCCTTTCTTTGTTTCAGCTATGGTCTCATCTCTTCCACATCCGACCAGCTACTCTGTATCCACTTTCCAATCAGTAGCCTCCCAGGGGGATCGCAAGAAAGATCTCTCATATATACTGCCCCACTGCTTTTCTCCTTCCTCCACACCAGCGTTATTACATGGTATTCCTGATAGGATATGGCTCCAAATAAAATCTCCTCCCCAAGCGTTGTGCGGATCCACACTATATAGTTCCATGCAATGCAGTGACCAAGAATGCTTCCTGATGACGTAGCAATACGAAAACATATGTCGAGGTGCTTCTTGGTCATGTTACTTCCAATCCCTTTGGTTGATCACACTGGATGGTGGAAGGCACGCCAGCAGCGAGTGTGAGTCGGGAGGCACCATTTGATCCAGATTAACGCGAGTAGTCTCAGTGCCCGGCTAAGACTTGATATATGTAAGCAGTCACTTGGCTTTGTTTTTTATTTAGTGTTTTAAATAAGCAGGATTACAGTATTGGTTTCCCTTTATATTTTTTTCTCACATACCCCATCCGCGGTCTTGTGGAGGAAGGATTTTTGCCTCAACGGTCTCCTACATTAAGCAAGTTTATCTTGCCAAAAGCATTACTTGACCTGCTTTTTAATTAAAGAGGTCATTTCTATCTGGTAAGCAGAACCTACATATGGAGCACATTGGGTGTATTCATTCCAGTTGGTGATGGACTGTTCACTATTGATGCCACATAGAAGATAACCAGCACAAAAGAGTCATATGCACTAGGACTTTTATTATCAATTTATCACTCTCTGTTCACATTTATTATGGCACATTGCACTTTAATATGAACATAGAGGTATTGCTTTGCAGAAAAGCGTAAATATTATTGAACATTATATTGGACTTTACGGTCCTCATATGAGTGCTCCCTCACACCCTATTCAATATGTAATATGTTGCAGCTTTCCAATCCTTATGCCGCGTACACACGGTCGGACTTTCCGGAATACTTGGTCCGGCAGACCAGAGTGTGCCGGACAATCCGCCCGTGTGTAGGCGCCTGCGGACTTTTCCGGCGGACTTTTTCCCAAAAGCCCGCCGGACCTAGATTTAAAACATGTTTTAAATCTTTCTGTCGGAATCAGTTTCGGGTGGAAAGTGGGCTCGTCTGTGTGCTAGTCCGACGGAAAGCCTGCTCGTGTGTATGCTGGTCCGACGGACCAGATACGACATGAGGGCAGGGTATTGCATCTCGCGCTCGCTGCAATAGGAAAAACAAATTTTCCTATTGCGGCGAGCGCGGGACATACCAGGCCCTTATGTCTGGTATGGATTATAAAGGGAACCCCCTACGCCAAAAAAACGGTGTGGGGTCCCCCCTAAAATCCATACCAGACCCCGATCCGAGCACGCAGCCTGACCGGTCAGGAAAGGGGGTGGGGACGAGCGAGCGCCCCCCCCCTCCTGAACCGTACCTGGCCGCATGCCCTCAACATGGGGGGTGGGTGCTTTGGGGGAGGGGGGCGCCCTGCGGGGCCCCCCACCCCAAAGCACCTTGTCCCCATGTTGATGAGGACAAGGGCCTCTTCCTGACAACCCTGGCCGTTGGTTGTCGGGGTCTGCGGGCGGGGGGCTTATCGGAATCTGGGAGCCCCCTTTAATAAGGGGGCCCCCAGATCCCGGCCCCCCACCCTATGTGAATGAGTATGGGGTACATGGTACCCCTACCCATTCACCTAAGGAAAAAGTGTAAGTAATAAAACACACTACACAGGTTTTTAAAATATTTTATTAAACAGCTCCTGGGGGGGATCGTCCTCCGGCTTCGGGGGTCTTCTTCCGGCTTCGGGGGTCCCTCCGCTTCATCTTCTCCTGGCGTCTGGTTGGTTCTTCTCCGCTCTCTTCTCCCGGTGTTCCAGTTCTTCGGCCGGCTCCTCTGCTGTCTTCAGGTAGCTCTCTTGCCAGCAGAGATCCGGACTTCTGGACTTCTGGTCTTCTTGTCTTCTCTCCTCCAGATGTTGACACGACGCTCTCACGACGCTAGGTGGAGACCCTGCCCCCTTTTGATGTCACAGTCCCTGGGCATGCTGGGACTGTGACGTTTTAGGGGGCGTGGTCACTGGGTGATGTTGACCACGCCCCCTAAAACGTCACAGTCCCAGCATGCCCAGGGACTGTGACATCAAAAGGGGGCGGGGTCTCCACCTATATAAGTCACAACGCAGCCCTCGGAGAGCAGTCCAGCCGGAGAGAGCGTCGTGTCAACATCTGGAGAAGACAAGACAAGAAGACAAGAAGACCAGAAGTCCAGAAGTCCGGACCTCTGCTGGCAAGAGAGCTACCTGAAGACAGCAGAGGAGCCGGCCGAAGAACTGGAACACCGGGAGAAGAGAGCGGAGAAGAACCAACCGGACGCCGGGAGAAGATGAAGCGGAGGGACCCCAGAAGCCGGAAGAAGACCCCCGAAGCTGGAGGAAGACCCCCCCCCCAGAGCTGTTTAATAAAATATTTTAAAAACCTGTGTAGTGTGTTTTATTACTTACACTTTTTCCTTAGGTGAATGGGTAGGGGTACCATGTACCCCATACTCATTCACATAGGGTGGGGGGCCGGAATCTGGGGGCCCCCTTATTAAAGGGGGCTCCCAGATTCCGATAAGCCCCCCGCCCGCAGACCCCGACAACCAACAGCCAGGGTTGTCAGGAAGAGGCCCGTGTCCTCATAAACATGGCGACAAGGTGCTTTGGGGTGGGGGGCCCCGCAGGGTGCCCCCCTCCCCCAAAGCACCCACCCCCCATGTTGAGGGCATGCGGCCTGGTACGGTTCAGGAGGGGGGGGGGCGCTCGCTCGTCCCCACCCCCTTTCCTGACCGGCCAGGCTGCGTGCTCGGATCGGGGTCTGGTATGGATTTTAGGGGTCACCCCACGCCGTTTTTTCGGCGTAGGGGCTTCCCTTTATAATCCATACCAGACCTAAGGGCCTGGTATGACCCGCGACGGGGCTCGCAAGGTGTCAATCTCGCCGATAAAAGCGGCAAGATTGACATCCTTTTCTAGTCCCGTCGCACCTGAGTCACGTTCAAAATGAACGGACTTGTCCGTGTGTGGGCAAGTCCGTTCATTCTGAAAGTCCGCCGTAACTCCGGCGAAAGTCCGTCGGAAAGACGGGCGGACTTAGCCCGCCGCAAAGTCCGGGCGTGTGTGGGCAAGTCCGTCCGTTTTAAAGTCCGGCGCACCTGGCGGACAAAGTCCGTCAGAAAGTGTGCCGGACCAAGTAGGATAGAAAGTCCGACCATGTGTACGCGGCATTAGATGTGGTGACTGCATTAGTTTTATTATTTAGGCCTTTTCCCTTTATTTTCACCTGCTGATGGCCAATAACACTTTGGGGTTGATTTACTAAAACTGAAGAGTGCAAAATCAGTATAGAAACCAATCAGTTTCCAGGTTTTTTTTCTGTCAAAGCTTAATTGAACAAGCTGGAGTTAGAAACTGATTGGCTGCCATGCACAGATGCACCACGATTTTGCACTCTCCAGTTTTAGTAAATTTCTGACTTAGTGTTTTTCCACTCTGCATAGAGGAACAATGGAGATATCTTTGGACAGCAGCATTGTTGATCTAGGAAGAGGGAAGTGTTAGATGCATTCTAGCTAAGAATCTTTAATCACTTGCCGACCGGCTCACGCCGATATATGTCAGCAAAGTGGTTTGTTCCCGCGGATCATTGTATGGGTACATCTGTACCTGTAAGGGCGATAGCAGGTGGGGAACCTGATGCGTGTGGCCGGCGGGCAGAATTGCCGCCGGCCACCTGCAATTGCCTGCACGAGAGCAGAAACAGGGATTTGTGTGTGTAAACACACAAATCCCTGTTCTGTCAGGGGAGAGGAGACATATTGTTTGTTCCTACTAGGTAGTAACAACGATATGTCTCCTCCCCCCAGTCAGTCCTATCCCCATACAGTTAGAAACACTAACTAGGGAACACAATTAACCCCTTGATCACCCCCTATTGTTAATCCCTTCCCTACCAGTGACATTTATACAGTAATCAGAGCATTTTTATAGCTCTGTAAAAAAGTCAATGGTCCCAAAAATGTGTCAAAAGTGTCCAATCTGTCCGTCGCAATGTTGCAGTACCACTAAAAAGCACAGATCACCGCCATTACAATTAAATAAAAATACCATAAAAAAGCCATAAATCTTTCCATAGTTTGTGGACGCTATAATGTTTGCGCAAACCAATCAATATACCCTTATTGAGATTTTTTTAACAAAAATATGTAGAAGAATATTGGCCTAAACTGAGGAAGAAATTTGTTTTTTAAACACATTTTGGGGAAATTTATTATAGCAAAAAGTAAAAAAATATTGTTTTTTTTTTTCAAAATTGTCGCTCTATTCTTGTTTATAGCGCAAACAATAAATACCACCAAAAGAAAGCTCTATTTGTGGGATAAAAAGGATGTCCATTTTGTTTGGATACAGTGTCGCATGACCGCGCAATTGTCAGTTAAAGCGAAACAGCGCCGTATCGCAAAAAATGGCCTGGTCATTAAGCAGCCAAATCTTCCGGCCTGTAAGTGATTAAGCAGTAACATCAACTGTTTTTTTCCTTCCAGGATAAAGATTTTACATAAATTAATAAAAGCTGACCATTGTAAGTACTCCTATCAGTGTTAAAAGATCTCCCTCATCCCTCTACCTACTACTATTGCTAGACAGCTAAGTCTGTAGAAGAAAGTTAAGAAATAACAGCTTTATAGGATGAACAGATCAACAAGTGAAAATAAAAGAATTGGATTTAACGCTGCTTTAAACTTTAGTGCACACAAACACAATATAAATTCCAAATGTTCTGTCAAATGTAAAAGATAAGACTGTGCCAAGCAAATAAATACCAAATATGCTGTGCCTACAACTGTCAATATGCAATGCTTTAAAAACATTTACGGCTCAATAATTTATACTTCACCATAAATGATCGCCCTAGAAATATTCCACCCACTCTTTTGTGGGCCAGGACACTTTATGTGAGTGGCACAACTATTTGTTACATCTGTGTGCACACCATACACACATGTTTTTGGTCAGACTTACGTGACTGTACATTTACCGTGGATTCAGGTTTTTTTTTTTTTTTAATGTATTTAATAATACTTTCATTTTTAGACACGTTTTTATTACTTTTTACTTAACTGTATTACTATCAAACTGAAAATGTTCCTATTTGATAGAATTGAGCAGGTGACAGGAACTCTTTATGGAGACATCAGGGGTCGAATAGATCCCTAACATTTCCTTTGCACTTTGCCCAAACAGGAGCTGTGTACTTGACTGTTTAACTACTCTGAACCCTGAATGCACAGAGATTAGCACTTTCAGGTTCATACTGCAAAGATCTTCTCCCATTTAGCATCCTGGATGATTTACTGGAGGACCTGTTTTCCCAAAAGTTTGTTAACATGCCATAACTACTAAGTTCTAATACTTAAAGAAGTGACAGTACAAAACGTTAAAGAAGACTTTTCTCTGAAAAAAACCCAAAAAAATGGATGCTGCCATTGCTGACTTGCCATTTAGCAAACGGCAGTTGTTTGGCTGTTTATACGATTGATGTGTATTTTTTCTTCATAAGGTATGGCTTTTACCATTTTTTTTTAATCCTTTTAAAATCTTATTGTTGTCTTTTTCTTCTAGATATGTAATTCACTTCCTGTCTATGTCTATCTGCACATTATTAGGAGTCAGCTGTACACAACCACTCAGCACCAACTTTTTTAACGTAACAATGATGGACCATCCCGGTGCAATGTGTGGTAACACAGGAGGACTTATGAAAAGGTTAGTGTTTTATATAATATATATACCCCCCTCCAGCAACAATAGATCCTCAACTAACAATAAACCTCCCCAGCAACACTAGACACCCCCCCAACAATAGATCACCCAGCATCTAACATCAATAGACCCTCCAGCACACTTTAATACACCTTGCCATTGCATATATTCTGTGTTGGAGGTGTGATGTAGGTGCCGGAACTGCATTCCCCCATGTTCTCGCTGGAAAAAAGGTATATATATATATATATATATATATATATATATATATATATATATATATATATATATATCACATTTCTAGACAAATTAACCTTTGATCTGGGCTGAGTTTCCAATCCACAGCTAAGAGCTGAGACTAGGAATAGAAAAAGTTGAGCTCATCCTTTTACACCAATCAATAGACTCAGTGTTAGATTTGCAAAAAAAGCTGTTATATCCTGTATAGCAATACCTATTTTCTACTGGCTTGCTGCATCAGTATTTTGATATTCATACATTTTATTGGCTGACAACATCTTTCAAAGTTTTGGTCACTTGTGTGAACAGTGCAGTAATTAGACAGGTAGGAACTTGGGGCTCATTCACACAAGCAGCCAAGAGAAGGTAAAGTCATGCCATCAGGCCAAATTTTTTCCACACCCGGACTGTCCATCTGAACAAGGACTTGCAACTGTTCAGGTCTGTATACATGCTACAGCAAAAATTAAACACCATGTTGCAAATGCATTTTCGTACAAATTTGTTAGTATTCGTACATTCGGATCAATTCGAACATCCGAATAGCTGAAAGAACCAAAATATGAAAATTACGAAATTACGAATAAGCAAAATAACGAATACGCGAAAATATGAACTTACAAACGGACAAACTTAGGAAAATACGAAACTCTGAAACAGTAAAAGAAAGAAAATGACATCTATAACGAATGATTTACATTTCGTATTTTCAATCCCTTGTCTGTTCATAATTTTGTATATTCGTATTTTCATTTGTGTGTTCGTAATTTTGTTTCTTCGTCTGTTCGTAATTTATTTTCTTCGTGTTCTCGATTCGTTCTTTTGAATGGACAGCGTAAGTGTATCTTAACATGTATGTTTGTAATTTCATATGTTCGTAATTTCGCGTTCTCGAATCGTTCAAATAGACAGTGTATTAGGGAGTGATGTATCTTACTTAACAACTTTAGGATCAGCTTATCCCTTTTGTGTCTGAGTCACACTGCATTCCTGAATCTTTTTAGATTCAGTTGAGGAGGAGACTGAGTTAGGTCTCGTGACTGAGGAGTGGACTGGAGTAAGTACAGGACATATTAGAAAAGTAAGCATAGGCTTATTATTCTTTATTTCCTACGAAAGTACGAATCAACGAAAAAGGCAATCTCACAAAAGTAACAATTACTAAATTACGAGTAGTGTACCAAATAAATGAAAATTATTATCTAACAAAATTGCGAATTTCGAAGCAAAGAAAATTAGACGGAATTACGAATCATTTCGTATCAACGAAAATATAACTGTTATGAAAATACGAACAAGTCCAAATATGAAAACTCGCGTATTACAAAATTAAGAATCATTACGAATCAACGCAAACGTAAAGAAACAAAACAAAACAAATTTTTTTGTTGTGCACATGTCTCTTGCTTCAAGATAATGGGGCTGGGCCGCAACCATCCAGCATAGTGTTGCGGAATTTTGCACCTCCTTGCAGTGATGTGCCTGCTCACTATGGCTCAGTGTTGGAATCACTTTTTAAAGTTAAGGCTATGTTAGTCACACGTGTGAATGAACCCATATAGGGCGTACACACGGTCGGACTTTGTTCGGACATTCCGACAACAAAATCCTAGGATTTTTTCCGACGGATGTTGGCTCAAACTTGTTTTGCCTACACACGGTCACACAAAGTTGTCGGAATTTCCGATCGACAACCACGCGGTCACGTACACCACGTACGACGAGACTAGAAAAGGCCGGTTCAGAACCAAGCGCGGCACCCTTTGGGCTCCTTTTGCTAATCTCGTGTTAGTAAAAGTTTGGTGAGAGACGATTCGCGCTTTTTCAGACTCGTGGCTTTCAGATCGTTTTCTGCTGTTCAGTTTGTGCTTGTGGGTTTGTATCTGCTCTTCAGTGCATGAAAGCAAGTTCCGCGTGACTTAGTCATTGTATTCTTGTTCATTCGTTACTGTTTTTCAGTTCGCTCTTCACAGGCCTTGCTGTTCTTCAGTGCGTTCTGTTACTTCGTTCTGAGCAGCCGACCGTTTTCTAGCCATGTTTCATATGCGTACTCCTCGTAGAGTTCGTGCTATGCGGGGGCTTGGTGTTGGGGTCCTGACCTTGACACAAGTCCAGTCCATGAACAGGGTGGGGAGGAGTTCATGGACCAAGAATTGGTTGCTTCAGCGTGACCAGTTCTGTCATATGCCTTTGCTCCGTGAGATCCGTGAGAATAATCCTGATGATTTCAGGAACTTTCTCCGGATGACGGACCCCGTGTTTCACCGTTTGTTGGCTTCGCTGACCCCCTATATCAGCAGGCAGGATACCTGCATGAGGCAAGCCATCATTCCGGAGCAGAGGTTGGTCGCTACCTTGCGGTATTTGGCCACAGGGAGAAGCCTGCAGGACCTCAAGTTCTCGACAGGCATCTCCCCCCAGGCTCTGGGGATCATTATCCCAGAGACCTGTTCTGCCATCATCCACGTCCTGCAGAAGGAGTATATGAAGGTAAGATTTTTATCCTTTAATATCACATTTTATTGTATTGAATGTTTGCTAATATTTTGTATTTCTTTCCTCATTCCCTAATTCCCATGATTGTAATATGCTGTGAATGTCCCCTTTTCCTCATGCATGCTGGATTTTTATGTAATTATTATTTTAGGTCCTTCATACATATTTGCCCTTCAATAACCTCCCCAGAATGGTGTCTCCTGCCCTATATTCACCTCATGTAGTCACTTAACAATGTATTTTATCTGCTCCATAGTAGTGCTTTACCCCAAACACCCCCTAAAATGTTTGGTAATGTTATTTTTGATTTAAATTCAGACAGAGTGGCAGAGGCTTTTTTTTGTGGTGTCCCCAAATTTTTTGTAACCCTCCCTCCCCCAACTGCTAAGTCAGCTGATCCCAATTCTCTATCCTCAATCATCTATCTGCTGACTTTGCCAATCCCATACACACTATACCCACCTCTTTACTGGTCAGATTTATGGATGAATTCCCCAAAGCATGTAGTGCAAGGGCCTGCCTGTATAATTTCCAATGGTACTGTTTAAAGTTTTTGTATCCTATTATTATCTTGATAGGTAATAGCAGAATGTTCAAATGTGCTCAAATGTGTACAATGTGTATTTATATCTTTGTATTATGACACTTCTTACCTGTCCAGTGGTCTGCCAATAGTGTAACTAAGGAGGGGCTGTTCCAAGTAATACCCATTATTTAGGCATTCAGCTCTCAATGAAGTGAAGAGGGTTACCTGTCCAAGAGTCCCCACCCCTATAATGTTAGAAATGGCCCATGAGAGGGGGGGGGGGTTATGATAGGTGTACCTCATACTTTGGTGTTGTTAAATTCCCCTTAATAAATGCTATCTGGAGATTGCCCCATAATGTTTGTGTCTAATCTGCTTGCCATGTTTCTGTGAAAAAATAGTAATGTTTATTGTTTTTTCCTCAACAGTTTCCTTCAACGCCACAGGAATGGCAGACTGTGGCCTCCCACTTTGCCCAGCGGTGGGACTTTCCTAACTGCGGAGGGGCAATTGATGGGAAACACATCCACATCGTCCCACCACCCAACTCGGGGTCGTACTATTATAATTACAAGGGGTTTAATAGTATAGTGATGTTGGCGGTGGTGTCGGCTAATTACGAGTTCCTGTATGTGGACGTGGGGAAGAATGGCCGGATGTCCGATGGTGGAGTCATCACCCAGACGGAGTTCTACAGGCGTCTCCAGAATGGCAGCTTGGACTTGCCACCTCCAGAGGACAATGTTGAAGGTCTCCCATTTGTGTTCGTTGCTGATGAAGCGTTTGCGCTGGGGGACCGGCTGGCCAGAGCCCGAAGAGTGGTGGAGAACACATTTGGAATCCTGGCCAGCCGGTTCCGACTATTTCTGACACCCATCCATATGGCGGAGTATAAACTGAACCATATAATACTTGCCTGCTGTGTTCTCCATAATTTTTTAAGAAAACATTCAGCCAACTATGCTGGCTCAGTTGGGCCTGAGGCCGGAATCCAAAATCCATCAACACTGACGGTGCTTGAAAGTGGTCGTCCTGGCTTGCCCTCCCTGAATGCCCGTGATGTCCGGTTACGATACCTGGAGTTCTTTGCGGGTAGGGGGCTATCAATATGCCAGACAATCTGTGAAACCTTATTCAAATTAAAAACAACCAAAAGAAATTCTTTGTGGACATTTACTGCTTGTGTTTGTTTTAGCTGACCCTGACAGAAATGTGTTGAGTGCAGAAAATGTCGTGATTGGGTAACCTTATAAAATACACTGTTGGCTGGTACTTCCTAAATGCAAAACACATTTCACTACAAGTGCACTTGCAACTGCACTGAAACTGCACTTGTAGTGCAAAGTGTATTTGCCCTTAGGAAATAACCCCCATGTTTGCATAAAAAAGCAATTATATCACCCCAAAAGTGTTGTAGTGTTGAGACAATAATCCACACATTCTTGAGTAAGCAACTTTTTTATAGCTGCACAATCACATGTGCATTTAACAAAGGTTTTTAAAACAAACCAACATGTTTGTTGTATAACAATTTTTTGCTGTAGCATAATCAAAAATCGAAATGTCCTTTTCTGATAAAACAGGCCTGTGTAAAACCAACAAGAAAGCCAAAAAACTTGAACTTACAAAGTTCACATATGGTAAAACCTGAAGGCTATATCAGACATGAGTATTTAGGAACTGTGTTTGATATAGCGTTCAGATGCGGGGAAATCACCCCTGGAAAAGCCAAATTTGGAAGATGCACACCAAGTTCAGAATGTCAACATGTGCTATCTGCCATCAGGGAGGATCAAGGGACGTATTTTGGGGGAGCAAGCCCTTCCCCACTGCTACTTTATAATTGAGGAAGGTGTTGCACCCCCAAAACGCGTCCATTGATCTCCCGTGATGGCAGATAGCACATGTTGGCACACTGTGTGCATCCTCCAAATTTGGCTTTTCAAAACATTGCAAAAATATTTAAAAGATGGGACCACAATCCAAAAAGTGATTTTGTGGGCTTTTAAATTCGCCCCAAAACATCAATGATGTTATTATTTTTTTTAATAACATCACTCATTTTTTGCTGTATGTTGTGCAATTCGAGATTACACCCCATGATCTCCCCGATCAGGATCTGGGCACTTTCTGAAGTAAAGCGTTCTGGATCCACAACCTCACGATCACCTAAAAAGAGATAAAGAAAACAAAAACACGTATCAAAAATCTGCCACCATCCATCTCTTTTACCTGAGCCTGTGGTCGCAGACACTCACCTGTTGTGGTGCCAATCTCCACCACGTCTTCTTCTTCCTCCTGCTCTTCTTCTTGGGTTGGGGGTATTTCACCTTCTTCCATAGGTGGGGGGTCTGTGGTCTCCTGGGATGAGGGGTGTCCTCCGAGTCTTTTCTCCCCTATGTAAAACAAAAATGGTATAATTAGCACACAGATATTTGATGGCAGAACTAGAAATAGGAAACATTGCTTGGAAGTGGGGTACAATTGTCTATTTTAGCCAAGTTCCAAGATGTAATTTTCTTATTGCCCTTTGTCAAGCTGCAATACTTTACCAGTTTAGTACAAAGTTCACAGATGGAGACCCCCTATAGTATACACTGGAGCACCTGTGTGGCCCCCCCTAATAAAAATGGTGTTCTTGTGTCCCACACTAGTGCTCCAGTGTCCAGATGTGAAAACAGCTTCTCAGTGTCCTCTCCTTACACACAATCTAGTTGGCATTTCATTCTAGTAACAAACCCATCTACACAAACAAATATTTGGCATCCAAGCAGGCCCAAAAAAATGTGGGAAAATGCATATGGCCTAAACAATGGTGTTTTAGAGGCCCAAAGAAAAATGTTTGATACGAACGAATAATGGGCCCATGAACATTAAAGTTGCCCTTTTAAACGTTACAATTACTAAAAGCATATGGAGCAGAACGAACGGAATAAAGACAGAAAGAATAGGAACACAGCACAACTACTTACTTTTTTGCAGCACTCTCCGGATCTTTCGGTACTGCTCTGGCTCTCTCAACTTCAGGTCCGACCACTGCTTCCTCAGCTGATCTTTTGATCTTTGGACCCCGAAATTCCTCTCAAGACTCCTGACCACTTTCGCCATGATCTTGGCCTTTCGGATGTTCGGGTTGGGGTAAGGCCCATACTTCCCGTCATAGTCGGACTTCTTCATGATGTCGACCATCTCCAACATCTCCCCAAAGGACATATTTGTGGCCTTAAAACGTCTCCTTCTGGATCGGGACGTGTCCGGATCCGGGCTTTCCTCCTCCTCGTTCCTGCAATTATTACGCACCTGCTGTGACTCCGCCATGTGCTCTTCCCCCACTGCGCTGAACGAAAAGGGGCGGGGAATAGACTAGAAAGAACATCAGGGGTGGGCGGAGTTACACGCATGCGCAGTGTATATAAAGCGTAACACGCGTGCATATTACGTACGATCTGTGAGCGGAGGAAGGAGCATCGGAGGCGCCGATCGTAAGAACGAAGGTAAGAGACAAACTTGTGCCTATACTGCTTCTACATTGAGGCCTATATTGTAACAAGATTAGGAGAGTTTTGTCTGACATTAGGCTTTGTCTTGTGTTGTGTCTTGCAGTGAACATGGATATGGTACTCAAAGATAATGACTTCATGTCAGTATTCATAGATATGCTAAGGGAGCTGCCCTGTCTGTGGGAGATTAACCACCCCCATTTCAAGAACCAAGCAAAGAGGAAGGCAGCACTGGTGCAATTGTTGGTAATTGTGAAGCAGTTGATCCCCACGGCAGACATCACTTATTTAAAGATCTTAATTGGTGGCCTGAGGAGTACATATCTGAGGGAGCGCAAGAAACTCCTGTATTCGCAGAGATCCGGAGCAGCAGATGACATCTATGTCCCCAGGATGTTGTCCTACGACAGGCTGCATTTTCTGGCAGGCCAGACTGAACCCAGGCCATCCCTCTCCAGTCTTCCTTCCACGCTACCTTCCCCCCCGGCTGAGGCTTCTGACGCCCAACCTGGGCCTTCCAGGCCACATGTGGAGGAGCCCAGATTGAGCCAGGTATAGCATTCCTCTAAATATTTCTGCTTGTCCAATCAATGATGTTAACTAGATGTTAGTTGGGAGTACTAATTTAGGATTGTGATTGATGATGCAAAACATTACAACCATGTCCCTTTTTCATACACAGGGAAGTCTCAGCCAGGAGGTGGCCGGGCCGAGCCGGCTGGCTGATCTGCAGGTCCCTCCACCCCCCCTGAAAAGAGAAAGTGGCAGGAGGAGGAGTGCCCTAGAAGAGGCTACCGGAGGAGTCTTTTGGAGGGCTACAGAGGTCCTGGGAGCACGACAGACCGTGGAGGAGGACATTGCTGCCGTCATTGCATATAAAATGCAGAGGATGGAGGAGGGCCAACAAGTAATGTGTGAGGCCCTCATATCGGAGGCTCTGGAGAAAGGTATGAGTGGGCAAATTACACCTGAGACACACCTTTGTGATGGTCCTCCTCCTCCTCCTGCAGGTCCTCCTCCTCCTCCTCCCTCTCCTCCAGGTCCTCCCAGTCCTCCTCCTCCTCCAGGTCCTACTCCTCCTCCTGCCACATCTCCAACTGCACAGCCACAGCCCGGAAGGAAGCGTAAAAGGAAGACCAGACAGTGATTGCCCTGGGTTCAGTCTGGTCGGCCAAAAGATGCAGCCTCTTGTGGTACCACAGCCTGGGGACACAGATGTCATCTGCTGCTATCTGGATCTCTGCGAATCCCGGACCAGACTGCCCTCCCTTATATATGGACTCCTCAGGCCACCAATTTTGATGTTGAAGAATTGTTGTCTGCCGTGGGGGTCCCAGGATTCACTAATTTCTCATGTTGATCCAGTGTTGCCTTCCTCTTTGTTTGGTTCTGATCCCTTAATAAAGGATTTTTGTTTTGAAGTATACTCTCCTATGTGTTTTACTTCAAAAAGGACAGTTTGTTTGTGAGGATTCAGGTACATTTCAAATATACAATGTGAAATGAACAAGGGACACCAACAACAAACAATCTCCTTGAGATTAAATAATAAAAGATATCAATGGTGTTGGGGTAACTTGACACACAAAACACACACAAAAATATTCTGGAGTAAAAAGAAAAATAACATTGAACAAAGATCAGCCTTGGAAAAAATCCAAACATTACAGAAAAAAAAAAGGCCTCAAATAAAAAAACAAAAAAATATATAAAAAAAAAAATGTCAGATGTGACAACTAATAACAATATATTGAGGGAATACCAATAAAAAAACACAAAGAAAAATTTGTGAGAAGTGTGTGTGAATATGAGCAGCAAAACTACTTAATTCTTGTCACATTATAAAGAAGAAGAGAGTGCGCTGTATTAAACCATTTTTAACATTGCAGCGTGACGAAAGTGCTGTATCCATTGCGAACGCTAAGTTTACCAGAACGAGCTGTCCCGTGTCGGAATTTCTTCTGAGCATGCGTGGCACTTTGTGCGTCGGAACAGGCCACACACGGTCAGAATTGACGCGATCGGATTTTGTTGTCGGAAAATTTTATCTCCTGCTCTCCAACTTTGTGTGTCGGAAAATCCGATGGAAAATGTCCGATGGAGCCCACACACGGTCGGAATTTCCGACAACACGCTCCGATCGGACATTGTCCATTGGAAAATCCGACCGTGTGTACGGGGCATTACAGATAACAGACTGGGAGGTGTAAACTGCATCTGACCAATAGGAATGCTACTTAACAGCATCAGAAACAGTGAGCAGGGTGTGGGTGAGGAAAATGAATTTGATTAATCTGTCTGGTTTTAGGATTCCAATACAGACTCAATAAATATTCACAGTTTACACTAGAGGTTTTCATATTTTGTGGTTGCCATGAGGGAACTGAGCCTGTGCTACTAGTACCTGACTAGAGGGGCTTTATTTAAAAACTTAATTTAATGCATGAGCAAGTGCATCCAAGCACTACAGGATCAGAGCTCAGTCTCAACTAATTCTAGTACAATTTAGAATATTATACAAGCAAACACGGGCCGTATGTACACTTTATCTTTGCTCCTGTTGGCAATTAGTAAAGTACTAATAGATTAAAAGGAAACCTGTACTGCGATAATTTGGAGGCTGTCATTGTTGACTCTCCTATGATGCTAGTTTCCAGGCTGCCATGCTTCGCTACTTTTAAATCACTCACCTAAAATAAGTACATAGTTAAAAAAAAGTATGTTTTTTTTTTTTCCCATTATACTTACCTAGGTGGAGTCCGATGCTGCATCTGTCCCCCGGCGTCTCTGCATTGGGAACCGAGCCACCGAACATCACCGATGGCTCGGTTCTCTCAGTTCGCTTGTCAGTCAACATCTCTCCTGCTCTGCTCCTCCTTGCTCACTGGAGCTCTGAGCTGTGGAGAGGCGGGGAGTGGCCATCTCAGGCTCTCAGTGGCTCGCTGAGAGGCTAAGATGGGTTTCAGTCCAGCCCCCTGGCGGATCCATACTTTATTGTTGTGATGACGCAGTGCCTGGACTGATTCCTGTGACATCAGCAGAGAGCGGACACAGGAGTGAAAACAAATTGCACTACTGTGATCCATAGGAGAAGCTCAGCCAAAGAAGCTCAGGCTGGAGTTCTCCTTTAAGGAGTTCTGACTATAGCCAGATTTACATACTTTTTCAAGGTCAGTGATTGAAAAAAATAATGAAGCCAGAGACCGAGCAACTGGTGTTTTGATAAGGTGAACAATAACAGCCTTAATATTTGAATTGGTACAACTTTCATTCAATAGCATGCACTGAGATAATTAAACAACTACTATTAAAGGGGTTGTAAACCCTCATGTTTTTTCACCTTAATGTATCCTATGGATTAAGGTGAAAAAACACCTGGCAGTCACTGGCCCCCCCAGCCCCCCCCCCCCATTTTACTTACCTGAGCCCCTTCATCTGTTTGGTGGGGATACGCTGTCCCTCTCTCCAGGGGGTTCCGGCTCTTAATGGGAAAGATTGATAGCAGCGCAGCCATTGGCTCCCACTGCTGTCAATCAAATCCAATGACGCGGGGGGGGGGGCGAGGCCGAGTCTGGCATTTGTGTCTGTTGACGCAAATGCTGGACTTGGGAGCGCACCCACAAAGTAACCCCCTCAGGAGAGCGCTTCTCCTAGGGGGTTATCTGATGCGTGGAGGAGCCGCGCCGAAGAGGAGGTTCGTGCCCGCTCTGCGCAAAATGAGCTGCACAGTGGAGGTAAGTGTGACATGTTTGTTATTTAAAAAAAAAAAATGATCCTTTACAATCACTTTAATTGTTAATAATGTTAAAGTGTATATGAATCTCCACCTTGTAAAACAGTCCATTCAGTTTAAAATAAAAATGAAAGGCAAAACTTTTGTGTATAGATTGTAAGGGATCAGAGGGGTGAACAGCTGGCTCAGAAACAGTCCAGTAAGTAGCTTTTTTCAGCAAAACGGCAAAACACACGGGTACAGTTCAAGTTCTGCAGCAGACAAGCTCACAGGCAATCGTTCTCAGCTCTGATCAGAGCTACAGTCTTTCATATGGTTTGGCTCACCCCAGTAGGTCACAGTTCAGCAATGGATCTTTCCACACAGGGTGCTGAGGTCTCTCTCACTCCTAGCAAGCAGCTCCAATGACACTTTCAGACCAGCTGACTAATAACCAGGTCTGAATTGAAAGTACCTGCCCTCTTCAATTAGCCCTTTCTTAACTCTGCCCCAGGCTGTCTCTCGCCTACAAGATATAAAAAAAAAAACAATTTCCCTTTTATATAAGTGATCACTTACCCTCTCATTTCAGCTAAATAAGAGCTAGGGGAGGAGAAACAGCAACACATTGGTCTTGCCAGTGAATGGCTGTGTGGGGAGCGGAGTGTCAAGCCAAGTCGGGTCATTGGAGGAGAGCAGGTTGAGTTCCTAGAACAGATAGAGAACAGACCACGCTGAGCTCTCCTGTCTAGAGTTGCCAGTTTTTAATAGGAAAGCAGAGGGAGAGGGACTGGCAGGATCACCAGGGATTTCATATAAAGGAAGCAATACAAAGAGAACAGGAGACTTTCTCATACAAGTACATAGTACAGCAGGCACATATCAGTAATAAGAAATGTTGGGTTTACATATTCTTCAATGGTTTTCTTCCCACCCTTTTAAATACTGAACTCGAAAGGACAATAAGGCATCATGCTTGTAATTTTTCCATGTCCGTGAAACTGTAGGTGGTGCGTACAGTTAGTCATAGAAGTGAATGGCTGTTCTTGTTTTCATGCATTAGCATAAACATACTCATGAGCATATGGCTTATCCCCTGAGTGTGGAAATTTGCCTCTCTGTCATTAACACAGGCATTCACATGCTGAATACTGTCCTGGCTTTGATTGATATTCCCAAGAGTCCAATAAACGCTATTTTAACCACTTACTGACCGGGCCATAGCCGAAAGATGGCTACAGCGCGGTCGGCTAGTTCTGGGTGGCCGTCCGTGGGACGTCATTCCAGAATGTTGGTTCTCCTGCACGCCCCCTGAGGCGCGCACCCGGGAACATCCGTGACCGCCGGGTCCAGAGGACCCAGTGCATCACGGATCACGGTAAATAGCCACTAATCGCGGCCGTTTACCAAGTGATCATTCCGTCAAATGACAGAGCGATCACATGTAAACAAACCAGTGTATCTGTGTACTGATCGGTACAGTTTGAGAGGAGAGGGGAAGAGGGGGAGAGATTGCAGCAGCGCTGTGGGCTGGATGTTTACTGCCCACAGCGCTGCTCAATGTAAATAATATGCAATACTCTGCAAAACTGCAATACTCTGCAACACTGTGCAACACTGTGCAATACTCTGCAACACTGTGCAATACTCTGCAACACTGTTCAATACTCTGCAACACTGTGCAATACTCTGCCAATACTCTGCAACACTGCAAAACTCTGTCAATACTCGCAAATACTCTGCCAATACTCGCCAATACTCTACCAATACTCGCCAATACTCTGCCAATACTCTACCAATACTCACCAATACTCTGCCAATACTCACCAATACTCTGCCAATACTCGCCAATACTCTACCAATACTCATCAATACTCTGCCAATACTCGCCAATACTCTATTAATACTCGCCAATACTCTGCCAATACTCTGCAATAATTTTTTTTTTTTTTATCGAATTTTCAGTCTTTTTTGATTTATAGCGCAAAAAATAAAAAACCCAGCGGTGATTAAATACCACCAAAAGAAAGCTCTATTTGTGTGAAAAAAAGGACAAAAATGTCATATGGGTAAAATGTTGCATGACTGAGTAATTGTCATTCAAAGTGTGAGAGCACTGAAAGCTGAAAATTGGTCTCGTTACGAAGGGGGTTTAAGTGCCCAGTTGTCAAGTGGTTAAGCATTAAAGCTCTGATAAAGGTGGGGGGGGGGTATTTTGGCCCCTGAAACATATTGGATGCCTTTTTTATTTTGGTCCCTTGTAGAATGTAGAATCATATAAAAACATTTGCGCTATAAAAAAACATTTGGTTGGCACTCCTTCTAGCTCAGTTATACTTAGATTATTTAATCTGGGTGACCTCTGCCCCTTGGGCAGTTTTGTGGCAAGCTGCCGATCCTAAGCCATGGGGTTAAGCTAAGGGCTTCTATTTGTACTGATTGGAGATGTCCAGCACCTCCGCCCCACCTCTCCTCAAGTATGGTCATGTCAATATTTGGTTAATAATGTCACCTGAAATACCCCACCCCTTTGTTTATATTCAGCTGTGGTTCAGGAGCTGTCATATGCAGTGAGCAGTCATCTGCAGTGGATGTGTTAGTGTGTTTTTGTTTCAGCGGGTTGGCAGGCATTGTTCATCATGACTGATGTTGACCTACATTGCTGGACAATATAATTGATGATGGTTTTATACTGTGGGACATTTTTTAAGGTCTTTTTTTAGGCTCTGAGTGTTTATTTAAATTGTACCCCTTACTATGTACCCCACTCATTCACATGGAGGAGGGATTATTTGGGGGACCCCTTATTTTAATGGATTCTTCTAGATTCTGATAGGTCCCCAATGCAATCCCCCACAACCACCTGGCCAGGGTTATGTAAGAGAGACCCTTGAATCATCAACATGGGGACTAGATGCTTTGTCAGGAGAGACCTGTACTTCCAGAAACGTTTATTTCTTCTAATTTTGGATAGGGAGATAGGGAGAGTGAACCTGGTCAGGTTTGGTTTTGAGCCAGGCACGGCGTACTTAGTGGGAAGTTCGCAACCAGAAAACTTAGTGGTGAACCCCATTGAAAAACTTCATTTTTTATTTCTGACCATTTTAAGGCTAATAAGGGCATGAGGGGCTAGGCACTACCATGGGGGACATGTACCTATGCAAAAAATAAAGTTTTAACCACTTAAGCTCCAGAAGATTTTACCCCTTTGCAGTCCAGCACTTTATTTTAACTGGCGATTGCGTGGTCATGCAATGCTGTATGCAAATTAAATTTATATAATTTTTTCCACACATATATTTATTTTGTTTGGTGGTATTTGATAATTACTGGGTTTTTTTCTTTTTTGCTATATAAACGAAAAAAGACCCAAAATAAAAAAAACAAAACAATATTTTTTACTTTCTGCTATAAATTATAACCTATAAAAAAAATTTCTTCATAAATTTAGGCCAAAATGTATTCTGCTACATGTCTTTGGTTAAAAAAAATCCCAATAACTGTATATTGATTGGTTTGCGTGAAAGGTATAGCATCTACAAACAATGGTATAGATACTGTATATTTTCTTTTTTATTTTTATACTAGTAATCAGTGACTTATAGTGGGACTGTGGTAGTGCAGCAGACTAACTGACGCTGCGTGGGAACTGATGCTGACATCTCCAGTGACACTAATACAGTAATCAGTACTCATAATATGCACTGTCACTAACTAATGACACTGGTTAGGAAGGGGTTAATCTTTGGGGCAATCAAAGGGTTAACTGTGTGCCTAGCAAGTGTTTTTGTGTTGACCGTGTGCTGCTTTTACTCGGGGATGTAACAGTTTTTATTCCCTACTTTGCAGGGAGACAAAAACTGGCAAATCCCTACTGTCAGTAGAGAGATCTGTGTTGTTTACACACACAGAGCTCTCTCCTGTTATCCGCTCCACCATTAGGGGGGTCCCAGCCATGAATAATTGGCCAGGACTCATTGATCGACAGGCCAGGACTCATTGATCGACATGTTCTGGAGCCAGTGATGGCACATTTGGGTCGGAGCGCGTGCATGCCCCTTACCCGGAAACGCAGAATCATGTATATATACGTGGTTCTGTGCAGCCGACCTGCACTGTAGCAGAAAAGCTACAGTGCGTGGTTGGCAAGTGGTTAAACAATACTATTTAGTGGAAAGAGCATCTTTTCATGTTTTCAAGGGCAACATTAAAAGAATACAAATCCTTTAAATAACATGCTTAGGGGATGAATAAACTTGCATATGGAGTTACCGACCAGTACAGTTCTTTATTTACAAAAATTAAGTACAAATCAAAGAGTCACTAATCATGCCATCCATTGATGTAAACCCTCATCAATCATGATGACCCACCATCTGACCATGTTAACCTGCCACACTTCCATAACTAAATCACAGATCCCCAATGCTAACAGGAATGTAAATGCAGCAGCAGGAATCCTACGTGACATTATTAACCAAATATGGCCTTTTGGTCAACAACATCGCCTGGGGTCCCTAACGGTTTGTTTAAATTTCAGTAGTTAGGGGTTCGGAAAGGTGAACTGCCCAATTTAGACCAGCTTGTTTGGCAGTTCAGTGAACTATAAATAGTCTGGGTTCACCTTGAACAAAGACTTAAAGGGGTTTTAAACCCTTCGTGTTTTTTCACCTTAATGCATCCGATGCATTAAGGTGAAAAAACACCTGGCAGTCACCGCCCCCGTTTTACTTACCTGTGCCCCTTCATCTTTTCAGCAGGGATGTACTGTTCCACTCTCCACGGGGTCCCAGCTCTTGATTGGATAGATTGATAGCAGCGCAGCCATTGGCTCCCGCTGCTCTCAAAAAAACCAATGACGCGGGCGCCGGGGGCATGGCCGAGTCCGGCATTCGTGTCTGTGGACGCAAATGCTGGACTCTGAAACGCACCCACAAGGTAACCCCCTTGGGAGAGTGCTTCTCCTAGGGGGTTATCTGATGCACGGAGGAGCCGTGAGAGCCACCTGGGGACCCCAGAAGAGCAGGTTCAGGGTCACTCTGTGCAAAACGAGCTGCACAGTGGAGGTAAGTATGATATGTTTGTTATTTTAAAAAAATAAAAAACGATCCTTTACAATCACTTTAACCTAAACCTGAAGCATATTCCTAGTTTTGCATAAAGTGTGGAAGTGGTAAAACTATTTTCCCTGATGAGGAGATTCACCCTATCTATTTTCCCTGATGACTATTGTCATAGGGACAGAAAATGATAAGAAATGCAACGTTTTATATCTGTTACCAAATCAGAAGAAGTGATATGACATTTTTCAATAGAGACACCTGTGCCAGTGAATTTTGTCAAAGAGGACATTTCCCCTCATTTTCATTTTGAGACATTTTTTTCTCACTTATGTTGATTTTGATTTTTCTTCTGTTCGCTCACTTTGCATTTTGTATATCGATAAAAAAAGCAATTAAAATATATATTTTTGAAAGCATTCCCACTTTACAGCATTACTTCACACCTGCCTAAAACTTTTGCACAGTACTGTACTTTACGTTATATCCAGCATACATGCCTTCGTAGTTTGACAAAACAAGTGACAGGGTGTTACTGCTTAAAGGATTTTTCCACTGCAAATTTCTGTTGTTTTCAGTGTCAGCTATGGTGTTGTTCTAAAATGGGTTTAAGTCATTCTATGACAGCTGTTTCCACAGTAAATTTGACATAACCTATCTTTTATTGTTTTATTATTGGCTGTCATAGATAAAGTTAAATTGTCAGGATGGCTTTTATCTGTCACGTCAAGGCTCCCTTCTACAGAGATACCCATGCTAGACGTTAGTAAATTTACAACTGGATGTTATGAACTGTATTAAAATATGTTTTTTTTTTTATTCCTTTTGTGATGTAGAGCTACATTATTAAACTGCCTGTAAAAGTGTTGATAAAAATAACCTAGAACTTGTATATTTTTTTCCTTGTGTCACAATTAAATAGTCACAAGAATAGATAATTATACAAGAAGGTAATATATGCTGCACCCATGCTGATCATCACTGGTACATCTAGTGGAAAAGCCACATTAATTATTTTATTATGTCACATTTAATTATACTAACTATTAATATACAAGGATTTTTCTAGAATGTTTAATGTTTTACAAATTGGCCAAATAAATGCATTGGAACAAGTATAGTAATGTGTTGGATCTAAATTAGCAACTTCTTTCCCCCATCTAAAATTTTCTTTAGAGATTTCAATTAGAAAAGAATGTGCCCACTATTTATTGTAAGAATAATCTATATAATGTTCTAGCAGGTGTATTCATTGCGAAACTATCATTTAAATTAAATTTTCAGTATGTAAACAACAAAAATTCACTTCTTCAACAGTGATTCATCCACAGCTTGATTCCATGATCCACTTCACAGAGTACAAGCCTGACACCCTACTGCCAATAAGATAAGCAGATTTTTCTTTATATTTTTATCAAATTATTAGTGAACTAGAAAACAAAAAAAGGCATATATACCACCCCCCCCCAAAAAAAATAAAAATTGTTAATGTTATGAAAGATAAAATGACATATGGTAGGATTTTTGGAATAGGAATATAAGTGATAATGAAACAACCCTAATTAGAAGACCAATTTTTGAATCTGAAATTAACTTAGGGGCTTGTTAGAGAAAAGTAAGCAGTGAAGGGCCAACTCTTCATTGCAAGACTAATGCCGCGTACACACGAGCGGACATTACGGCGGACTTTGCCCGGCGGACTTTTCGACGTACTTTCCGACGGACTTTGTGAATGAACGGACTTGCCTACACACAATCCACCAAAGTCCGTCGAATTCGTACGTGATGACGTACGACCGGACTAAAACAAGGAAGTTCATAGCCAGTAGCCAATAGCTGCCCTAGCGTGGCTTTTTGTCCGTCGAACTAGCATACAGACGGCGGACTTTTCGACCGGACTCGATTTCAACGGATAAATTTAAAACAAGTTTCAAATCTAATTCCGTCGAACTTTTGAGAAAACAAAGTCCGCTGGAGCCCACACACATCGAATTGTCCGACGAAATCCAGTCCGCCGGGCAAAGTCCGCCGTAATGTCCGCTCGTGTGTACGCGGCATTAGGCTGAAAAAGGTGACAATGTTGCTCATGCTTTGAAACTCTGGGAACAAGTGTTTTCACCCTACATCAGGAAGGCTATTTCAAGCAGAATCAACAGGAAAGGAGTGACACTGAAGGTTTCTTGGCAATGAAACATATACATTTTAGATTCTTAATTTGGATTTGGACACACTTTATCTTTGTAAGTAAATATAATGCTTTGTAAAGATAGTTGGATTGTTATTGATTTTTTGAAGTTAAATCATTCATGACAGATATTAAAATAGTACAACATTTTCCCATTGGAGGACCTATATTGTTTCCCATTAGAGCTGGATAACCTATTACTTTATTCAGCTCATTTAATGAAAGAATGTGGCTAGATTTCCAGTTCTTCTGATGTGTCAGGATTTTGGCTATAAGAAGGAGGTTAGTACTGCTTAAACCTTTAAGAAGGGGACATACCCCAAAAGCTCTTCCAGAAAAATTGTATGTTAGGACAAATAAAAAAAAAGTATCACAGACAGTACTCAATTGTTTCTGTAGAAGGAGAAACATTTGCAGTAAGTTCCAGATTTACCTAGATTCATGTAGGAGATTTACCTAGATTCATGTAGGAATTGTGCTAATATTGTCAACAATACATTTCTAACAGTAAAACCAAATATATATATATATATATATATATATATATATATATATATATATATATATATATATATATATATTTGAATCCATGTTACATCTCCAAGTATATGTATATGTTTTGAGATTACTTTTTTTAACCACTTCACATGAATCAACGTGCCTGTATGTGGGTAGGAGGAAGTGGATGTATCAGGGTGAAGCCTGGTACTGTTTTTAAAAGTGGATGGTTGGCTATCTGGTGATAACGGCTGATCCGGCTCGGCAGCCGCTCGGCCGTTATCCCAGGCAGCGGGAGGGGATGTCCTTCCGACACTCTTCCCGGGCCTCCCACCCCACCGGGAGACCCGAGCCACCATCCGACGTGTCTGCCAGCTAGGCAGAGATCCAAACAAAGCTGGATTCGGCTTCAATCGGGTCTCCGATGTAAATTCCAAGAGGTGACGTCACTTCCAGTTTACTCGACCTCCAATGGCGCTGATTTAAAAAAAATTACAGTATTCAGAAATGACAGTTTTGGCGATCTGAATACTTTTAAGTGCAAAGGAGGGATCTTAGAGGTCTTTTAGACCCCCGATCCCTCCATAAAGAGTACCTGTCACCACCTTTTACTGTCACAAGGGATGTTTACATTCCTTGTGACAGTAATAAAAGTGATCAGATTTTTTTTAAAGGGGCAGTGTTAAAAATAAATAAATAAATAAGAAAAAATAAATACATTTGAAAGCGCACCGTCCCGCATATGTAAGTTGCGCCCGCAAATGTAAACAGTGTTTAAATCACACATGTGAGGTATTGTCGCGATCGTCAGAGTGAGAGCAACAATTGTAGCAAATGACCTCTAAAGGTCACGTCGCCTATGGAGATTTTTAAGTTCCGTCGTTTGTTGCCATTCCATGAGTGTGCACAATTTTCAACCATAACATGTTTGGTATCTATTTACTCATCCTCTTTCACAATATACAAAAAAATAGTGCTAACTTTACTGTTTTGTTGTTTTTTTAATTCAATGAAATGTAATTTTTTTTTTAAAAATTGCGTTTGAAAGACCACTGCGCAAATACTGTGTGACGTAAAATATTGCAACAACCAACATTTTATTCCCCAGGGTCTTTGCTAAAAAAAATATATAAAATGTTTGGGGGTTCTAAGTAATTTTCTGGCAAAAAAGACTGATTTTAACTTGTAAATAACACGTGTCAAAAATAGGCTTGGTCCTTAAGTGGTTAAAGAGCTCCACAACTTTGTGGTGATTTTCAATGAGGTCCTGATACCTATAATCTTTAACAAGTTTTGCAATGTTCTAGATAGGGATTCTTAAAGGAAAAACTGTTAAGGCATAAAGGTATACCATAGTTTCCTTTCTTATTTGCTAATATAATTAGGGATTTACTAACCCAAGCCATTACAAAATGAAAGTGACCTTTGCCCAGAGAGATTTTTGTGAATTCCAAAAGGAAAGAAGGTACATTTGGCACAATGGATAATATTTGAAAGATATTTTGAACAACTTATATGGAATCATCCTCCTATTGACTAGAAGCAAAGCATTTAAGAAAATCTAGTTTGAAAATATAGCAATTGCTTGAAAACCACTTACAAATTGCTTATCATATTTTCGAAAATAACAGGGTCAACATATGTCTTTATTTATGTCCATTAAAGTACCAATTAGTGTTAGCCAAGGGGAAACAAAGTTTGAATTCTTTTTTCAATTTCTAAAATATTTTTAGCTATCATTCACCACCTTATTTGTTAACAGCTAATGGACAGACGTTTTCTACAACCAAAAAATGTATGGCCTAAATAATGAAAACAAGGATATCAACCTGGGACACCAAGCATGTGCACCAAAATGCCCTCTGTTATGCTAATACCAGGCCATAGTTTTCTTCAGCATAGCATAGGTCTATCCAGAGGGTGACTCAAAGACGATAACATCCCCTCTTTAAAAGCTCTGGCCCAGTGCTGACAGTCATGCCGCGTACACACGGTCGTACTTTTCGTCTACAAAAGTCCAACAGACGCTGATGGACTAAAGCTGGCTGGTAATCCGATCGTGTGTGGGCTTCTCCGGACTTTCAACCGACTTTTTTAGCCTCAAATACGACGTACTTTAGATTTGAAACATGCTTCAAAACTTTTACTTCGTACCTACGACGGACCCCGAAATCCGCTCGTCTGTGTGCTAGTCCGACGGACAAAAAGCCACGCTAGGGCACCTATTGGCTACTGGCTATGAACTTCCTTATTTTAGTCCGGTGTACGTCATCACGTACGAATCCGACCGACTTTTGTGTGGTCGTGTGTAGGCAAGTCCGGTCGTTAGAAAGTAGGCCGCAAGTCCGCGGCAAGTCCACCGAAAGTCTGCCGGAAGTCTGTCCGACAGGCTGTCCGACTTTTGTAGACGAAAAGTACGACCGTGTGTACGCGGCATCACTGTCTACTTCTTTATCTCTGGTGCTTTAAAAGGATGCAAGAGAAGGCAGTCAGCAGTGTTAATTTTGGCATCAAATTTTGGTTTAGCATTAGACTGTTTTCACACCGAGGTGCTTTACAGGCGCTATAGCGCTAAAAATAGCACCTGCATAGCGCCTGTAAAGAGCCTTTCCTCTCACTCCAGTGTAAAAGCCTGAGTGCTTTCACACTGGAGTGGTGCGCTTGCAGGATGGTGAAAAAAAGTCCTGCAAGCAGCATCTTTGCAGCGCTGTAGGAGCGGTGTGGGCAGTGCCGCCAAAGCGCCGATGCAGCGGCGCTTTGCGGGTAGTTTTAACCCTTTTTCGGCTGCTGGTGGGGGTTAAAAGTGCCCCGCTAGCGACCGAATAGCGCCGCTAAAACGACAGTAAAGCACCGCTAAAAATAGTGGCAGTGCCCCCAACGCCCCAGTGTGAAAGCAGCCTTAGTCGTAGTCTTTTGAATAAAATGCCATTTTAGTTTTAGTTATATTTTAGTCATCTGCAATTGTTTTAATTTTAGTTCTATTAAGTTGACTAAAATCTTGACTAAAATCTTTAGTACATTTTAAGCGACTAAAATCATTTTCGTCAACTAAAATCTAATGGGTTTGGTTAAGTTGTAATGCATTATTTAAGCATTTCTCTAGCATTTCTAAACTCATTATATACTTCTAGAGTGAAAAAAAATCTAATATCATGTTATTATTTATGGTATTAAGGTTAAGAACAAACTACACAGACACTCCGGACAGTGGTCTGAGGAAGCCTGTAATGCTGCACAGTGCTCTGGATGGTGGTCGGAGGAGGCCTGTAATGCTTCACAGTGCTCTGGATGGTGGTTGGGGGAGGCCTGTAATGCTGCACAGTGCTCTGGACGGTGGTCTGAGAGGGCTGTAATGCTGCACAGTGCTCTGGACGGTGATCTGAGGGGAGGCCTTTAATGCACAGTGCTCTTGACGGTGGTCTGAGGAGGCCTGTAACTCTACCCAGTGCTCTGGGCGTTCTGAGGATGCCAGTAATGCGCAGTGCTCTGGATGGTCGTGAGTCGGTATGGTGGTCTGAGGAGGCCTGTAATGCACAGTGCTCTGAGGAGGCCTGTAATGCTGTACACTGCTAAGCACTGCATGCTGCGGTCGCTACCATGCTTACTGGGAGGGGAAGCACTCACAGGCTTTACAGGTGGAGCATTGTTTTCTTGACAAAAATGGAATTGATTTTGTTCATAGTTTTTTTTCAGTTGACTAAAATGTGCGGTAATTTTCATTTTCGTCACTGGAAATATGTCACTGATGAAAATTATGACAAAAATGATTTAATGGAAAAAAAATAACACTGGCAGTCAGATGGTTTATATGTAATCTGTCTCCTGCCTACTATTTAGGGTTCTTTGGATAACTGTTAATGCAGCACAAAGTACATAAGGAAGAAAAATTATATTTGGATAATGTATTTTTAAAAAAACATTATAGAAAAAAATGCATAGAAGCCTTCAATCTTTCCTTTTCTTATTATGTCTTCTTTCCATTTAGGAGAGAAAACTACATTAACAAATAATGGAAATCAATAAAAGCAGGCAGCATAAAAAACTGCACATATCCTTACTTGTGATAAAAAGCCACATCAGTAACCAATGAGCATGGACTCCTGTTTGCCTAAGGCTACTCTTGTCCCAAGAGAACAATAGGTTATCACCTTGGATACCTGTCAACTGAGGGAGCTGAGTAAAGCAGCACAGATACCTGTTAACTGACAGAGCTGAGTAAAGCAGCCTATGGATTACTCGGGTGGAAGGAAAGAAAATCACTTGATTCCCCCATCAATACAGGCAATACTAATGGCAGAATGCCTCCCACAGCACTATTGGGTTCTGTCAGCAGGTGGAGTGGAGGGAGCCTTCTCGGCTCACAGAACACAATGATTACTGCTAACAACCATAGCCGCTGGCAGTATTCACATGCCAAAAATCTGACAGTTTGGTTGTACCCAAGTTGATCGACGGATCAACTTGTGTACAGTCAGCCTGCCCATACATGGATCGAAATTCGGTCAGTCCCTGCTGAACCAGACAAATTTTGATCTATGTATAGCCGCCTAATGCTAACTATACATGGCTAAATTCCTGTTAATCAGCCCCAGGGAGCAAAACTTAAACTGTGTGTGGCTAGCATTAAAGTAGATACCACAGAAAGATAGATGAAAAAAAAAAAGTCCTTAGAGTGATAGTGTGAGTTCTTTTCTTTTGGCTGTAGTGGTGAGAGAATTGTAAAGCTGTAAAAATGGCTGTAACATAATTTGATTCATGCCCTGTTCAAGGAAGCAGGATGCAAATATAAATCCATTTTTTCCTTTCACATAAGGGAAAATGTATGCTACTATATAGCGTTCAAAGGGAGAAATATGAATTGACTAGCAATTTGCCGGATTTACAACAGTCTTAGTAGACATTAGAATTGGTTTCCATTGAGACAAATAAGGTGCAGAACAAAGATAAGAGTCCAAATGAAGAGTATTTTCAACAAGGCATAATTCTTAATTTTGAACATCATCATGATCCCAGAGCAGAAATCATGTTCTGTCCTAAAGCTAAGAACTTTGCCTGTGAATGGGGAAAACTCAACAGTTTCTCATTCTTCATTTCATAAGCACTAGCACTTCTTTAACAGGTTTTGGACTACAATACTTAATCATCTTTTCAGATGATATAACAGTAAGATCCTCAGCATCCAACATGCTTTACTTAATTTATACATATAAAAGCAAAGATCCTGTCCTTAATCCAGCCTTTATAACAGTGTGCTCACAATGATTATATAGTGACATTGCTAACAATTAATGGTCATAATTAACTACTAGTTGAAGCACAATTTCTGCCAAAATTTCCTTTCCTTTTTTTTTCTCTCTAATGCCGTGTGCACACGGTCGGACTTTTGGCTACAAAAGTCCGACAGCCTGTCCGACAGACTTTCGACGGATATTTGGCGGATTTCCGGTGGACTTTCTAACGAACGGACTTGACTACATACGATCACACAAAAGTCCGACAGCCTAGTACGCGGTGACGTACACCAAGTCTGACGAGACTAAAAAATGGAAGTTCAATAGCTCGTACAACACCCTTTGGGCTCCTTCTGCTAATCTCGTGTTTATCTCGTGTTAGTAGAAGTTTGGTGAGAGACGATTCGAGTTTGTGAGACTCCTATTTTTCAGATCGTTTTAACTGTTGTTCAGTTTGTGCTTGTGAGGTTTGTATCTGCTTTTCAGTGCGTGTGGTCAGTTCGCATTGAGTTATTCAGTGTGTTATTGTCCGCTCGTCGCTGATTTTCATTTCGCTCTTCACAGGCCTTGCTGTTCTTCAGTGAGTTCTGTTAAGTGCGTTCTGACCAGCCGACCGTTTTGAAGCCATGTTACGTGTACGTACTCGTCGTCGAGCTCGTGCATTGTATGTGCTAGGTGCTGTAGTTCATTCTTCAGCCCAAGCCCAGTCCATGAACAGGGCGAGGAGGAGTTCATGGACGAAGAATTGGTTGCTCCAGCGTGACCAATTCTGTCACATGCCTTTGCTCCGTGAGATCCATGAGAATAATCCTGAGGATTTCAGGAACTTTCTCTGGATGATGGACCCCGTTTTTGACCATTTGTTGGCTTTGCTGACCCCTTATATCAGGAGGCAGGATACCTGCATGAGGCAAGCCATCACTCCGGAGCAGAGGCTAGTCGCCACGTTGGATTACTTGGCGACGAGGAGAAGCCTGCAGGAGCTTTAGTTCTCAACAGGCATCTCCCACCAGGCTCTGGGGATCATTATCCCAGAGACCTGTTCTGCCATAATTCAGGTCCTGCAGAAGGACTATATTAAGGTAAGAATTTTTATCCTTTAACATCACATTTTATTGTATTTAATGGTTGCTAATGTAATGTATTTCTTTACTCAAACACCAATTACCATCATTGCAATATAGTGTGAATGTCCCATTAGTCCTCATGCATGCTGTAATCTTTTAATGCTCTTTTTTGTCCTGCATGCATATTTGCCTTCACTAACCTCCCCAGCATGCAATGCTGGGCCCATATCCACCTAGTCTACTCTCTTAATGTATTTTGTCAGCTGCATTGTAGTTCTTTTCCCCTAAAATTCATCCAAATAGTCTGTGTGTCATTAACTTGATTTAGAACCCCCCCTCCCCCCCTAAAATTCATCCAAATAGTCTGTGTGTCATTAACTTGATTTAGAATCACCTCCCCATTAACTTGATTTAGAACCCCCTCCCCCCCTAAAATTCATCCAAATAGTCTGTGTGTCATTAACTTGATTTAGAATCCCCCCCCCTAAAATTCATCCAAATAGTCTGTGTGTCATTAACTTGATTTAGAATCCCCTCCACCCCCCCCTAAAAATCATCCAAATAGTCTGTGTGTCATTAACTTGATTTAGAATCCCCCCCCCCCTAAAATTCATCCAAATAGTCTGTGTGTCATTAACTTGATTTAGAATCCCCTCCCCCCTAAAATTCATCCAAATAGTCTGTGTGTCATTAACTTGATTTTGAATCCCCCCCCTAAAATTAATCCAAATAGTCTGTGTGTCATTAACTTGATTTAGAATCCCCCCCTAAAATTCATCCAAATAGTCTGTGTGTCATTAAGTTGATTTAGAATCCCCTCCCCCCCTAAAATTCATCCAAATAGTCTGTGTGTCATTAACTTGATTTTGAATCCCCCCCCTAAAATTCATCCAAATAGTCTGTGTGTCATTAACTTGATTTAGAATCCCCCCCTAAAATTCATCCAAATAGTCAGTCTGTGTGTCATTAGCTTGATTTAGAACCCCCCCCCTAAAATTCATACAAATAGTCTGTGTGTCATTAACTTGATTTAGAATCCCCCCCCCCTAAAATTCATACAAATAGTCTGTGTCATTAACTTGATTTAGAATCCCCTCCCCCCCAAAAAAAATTTTTTTAAATGTTCTGTGGGGTTGATTTACTAAAAGCAAATATATGTTGCACTTTGCAAAATGCATTTGCACTCTGCAAGTGCATTTGCTCCAGGGCTTTAGTAAATGAGCAGAAGCTCTGCTGATTTCCATCATCCAATCATGTGCAAGCAAAAATGTTGTTTTATTAATTTCCCTTGCATGTGATTGAGTACTCTTTGCAACATGAAGCCTTTACCTCATTTACTAAGCTCTGAAGCAACTGCACTTGCAGAGTGCAACAACTGCACTTTTCAAAGTGCACAGTCTTGTAGCCTTTAGTAAATCAAACCCTGCGTGTCCTTAAACTTGATTTAGAATTTCACCCCCCCCCCTAAAATTTAATTTAACAATGTGCCATCAGAGGGGGTGAGCAATCTGATAAGTGGGCCTTTATATATTATTTTTTAAATAAGATTTAACCACTTGCCGACCGCCACACGCATATATACGTGAGCAGAATGGCACGGGCAGGCAAAATCACGTACCTGGTATGGACCCCCCCCGGTGCCAGCGGCGGTCGGCTTTTGTCTGGGAGCATTGAGAAGCGAGGGGGAGGCCATCCGATCATGGCCCCCCCCCTCGCGATCGCTCCCAGCCAATGAGAAACATCCCCTGCCTGTGTATTGTACACACAGGCAGCGGATGTGATGTCATCTCTCCTCGGCTCGGCAGTTTCCGTTTCGGCGCCGAGGAGAGAAGACTTCACAGTGAGTGAACACACACACACACAGTAGAACATGCCAGGCATACATTACGCCCCCGATCCCCCCCCCGATTGCCCCCCGATCACCCCCCAATCACCCCTCCCCCCCCTGTCACACTGACACCAAGCAGTGTTTTTTTTTTTTTTCTGATTACTGCATGGTGTCAGTTTGTGACAGTTACTGTGTTAGGGCAGTTAGTATTAGCCCCCTTTAGGTCTAGGGTACCCCCCTTACCCGCCCTAATAAAGTTTTAACCCCTTGATCACCCCCTGTCGCCAGTGTCGCTAAGCGATCATTTTTCTGATCGCTGTATTAGTTTCACTGGTGACGCTAGTTAGGGACGTAAATATTTAGGTTCGCCGTCAGCGTTTTATAGCGACAGGGACCCCCATATACTATCTAATAAATGTTTTAACCCCTTGATTGCCCCCTAGTTAACCCTTTCACCACTGATCACCGTATAACCATTACGGGTGACGCTGGTTAGTTCGTTTATTTTTTATAGTGTCAGGGCACCCGCCGTTTATTACCGAATAAAGGTTTAGCCCCCTGATCGCCCAACGGTGATATGCGTTGCCCCAGGCAGCATCAGATTAGCGCCAGTACCGCTAACACCCACGCACGCAGCATACGCCTCCCTTAGTGGTATAGTATCTGAACGCATCAATATCTGATCCGATCAGATCTATACTAGCGTCCCCAGCAGTTTAGGGTTCCCAAAAATGCAGTGTTAGCGGGATCAGCCCAGATACCTGCTAGCACCTGCGTTTTGCCCCTCCGCCCGGCCCAGCCCAGCCCACCCAAGTGCAGTATCGATCGATCACTGTCACTTACAAAACACTAAACGCATAACTGCAGCGTTCGCAGAGTCAGGCCTGATCCCTGCGATCGCTAACAGTTTTCTTGGTAGCGTTTTCGTGAACTGGCAAGCACCAGCCCCAGGCAGTGTCAGATTAGCGCCAGTACCGCTAACACCCACGCACGCACCGCACACCTCCCTTAGTGGTATAGTATCTGAACGGATTAATATCTGATCCGATCAGATCTATACTAGTGTCCCTAGCAGTTTAGGGTTCCCAAAAACGCAGTGTTAGCGGGATCAGCCCAGATACCTGCTAGCACCTGCGTTTTGCCCCTCCGCCTGGCCCGGCCCAGCCCACCCAAGTGCAGTGTCAATCGATCACTGTCACTTACAAAACACTAAACGCATAACTGCAGCGTTCGCAGAGTCAGGCCTGATCCCTGCGATCGCTAACAGTTTTTTTGGTAGCGTTTTGGTGAACTGGCAAGCACCAGTGGCCTAGTACACCCCGGTCATAGTCAAACCAGCACTGCAGTAACACTTGGTGACGTGGCAAGTCCCATAAGTGCATTTCAAGCTGGTGAGGTGGCAAGCACAAGTAGTGTCCCACTGCCACCAAAAAGACAAACACAGGCCCATAGGGCCCATAATTGCCCTTCCTGCTGCATTCGCCAATCCTAATTGGGAACCCACCGCTTCTGCAGCGCCCGTACTTCCCCCATTCACATCCCCAACCAAATGCAATCGGCTGCATGAGAGGCATTTTCTTTATGTCCTCCCGAGTACCCCTACCCAGCGAACCCCCCCAAAAAAGATGTTGTGTCTGCAGCAAGCGCGGATATAGGCGTGACACCCGCTATTATTGTCCCTCCTGTCCTGACAATCCTGGTCTTTGCATTGGTGAATGTTTTGAACGCTACCATTCACTAGTTGAGTATTAGCGTAGGGTACAGCATTCCACAGACTAGGCACACTTTCACAGGGTCTCCCAAGATGCCATCGCATTTTGAGAGACCCGAACCTGGAACCGGTTACAGTTATAAAAGTTACAGTTACAAAAAAAAGTGTAAAAAAAAAACCACAAACAAAAATATAAAATAAAAAAAAATAGTTGTCGTTTTATTGTTCTCTCTCTCTCTATTCTCTCTATTGTTCTGCTCTTTTTTACTGTATTCTATTCTGCAATGTTTTATTGTTATTATGTTTTATCATGTTTGCTTTTCAGGTATGCAATTTTTTATACTTTACCGTTTACTGTGCTTTATTGTTAACCATTTTTTTGTCTTCAGGTACGCCATTCACGACTTTGAATGGTTATACCAGAATGATGCCTGCAGGTTTAGGTATCATCTTGGTATCATTCTTTTCAGCCAGCAGTCGGCTTTCATGTAAAAGCAATCCTAGTGGCTAATTAGCCTCTAGACTGCTTTTACAAGCAGTGGGAGGGAATGCCCCCCCCCACCGTCTTCCGTGTTTTTCTCTGGCTCTCCTGTCTCAACAGGGAACCTGAGAATGCAGCCGGTGATTCAGCCAGCTGACCATAGAGCTGATCAGAGACCAGAGTGGCTCCAAACATCTCTATGGCCTAAGAAACCGGAAGCTGCAAGCATTTTATGACTTAGATTTCACCGGATATAAACAGCGCCATTGGGAAATTGGGAAAGCATTTTATCACAACGATCTTGGTGTGGTCAGATGCTTTGAGGGCAGAGGAGAAATCTAGGGTCTAATAGACCCCAATGTTTTTCAAAAAAGAGTACCTGTCACTACCTATTGCTATCATAGGGGATATTTACATTCCTTGAGATAACAATAAAAATGATTTAAAAAAAAATGAAAGGAACAGTTTAAAAATAAGATAAAAGCAAAAAAATAATAAAGAAAAAAAAAAGCACCCCCCCTGCTCTTACGCTAAGGCGAACGCAAGCGTCGGTCTGGCGTCAAATCTAAACAGCAATTGCACCATGCATGTGAG
This sequence comes from Lithobates septentrionalis, assembly GCA_037952835.1. Classification (NCBI taxonomy): domain Eukaryota; kingdom Metazoa; phylum Chordata; class Amphibia; order Anura; family Ranidae; genus Lithobates; species Lithobates septentrionalis. The sequence goes on along the minus strand of JBBDGP010000366.1, from coordinate 5,267,485 downwards.
GTATCACCGCGGAGGTCAGATCGAGGGCAGTAATTTTAGCATTAGACCTCCTCTGTAAATCTAAAGTGGTAACCTGTAAAGGCTTTTAAAGGCTTTTAAAAATGTATTTAGTTTGTCGCCACTGCACGTTTGTGCGCAATTTTAAAGCATGTCATGTTTGGTATCCATGTACTCGGCCTAAGATCATCTTTTTTATTTCATCAAACATTTGGGCAATATAGTGTGTTTTAGTGCATTAAAATTTAAAAAAGTGTGTTTTTTCCCCAAAAAATGCGTTTGAAAAATCGCTGCGCAAATACTGTGCGAAAAAAAAAATGAAACACCCACCATTTTAATCTGTAGGGCATTTGCTTTAAAAAATATATAATGTGTGGGGGTTCAAAGTAATTTTCTTGCAAAAAAAATAATTTTTTCATATAATCAAAAAGTGTCAGAAAGGGCTTTGTCTTCAAGTGGTTAGAAGAGTGGGTGATGTGTGACATAAGCTTCTAAATGTTGTGCATAAAATGCCAGGACAGTTCAAACCCCCCCAAATGACATCATTTTGGAAAGTAGACACCCCAAGCTATTTGCTGAGAGGCATGTCGAGTCCATGGAATATTTTATATTGTGACAAAAGTTGCGGGAAAGAGACAATTTTTTTTTCTTTTGCACAAAGTTGTCACTAAATGATATATTGCTCAAACATGCCATGGGAATATGTGAAATTACACCCCAAAATACATTCTGTTGCTTCTCCTGAGTATGGGGATACCACATGTGTGGGACTTTTTGGAAGCCTAGCCGCGCACGGGACCCCGAAAACCAAGCACCGCCTTCAGGCTTTCTAAGGGCGTACATTTTTGATTTCACTCTTCACTGCCTATCACAGTTTTGGAGGCCATGGAATGCCCAGGTGGCAACCCCCCCCCAAATGACCCCATTTTGGAAAGTAGACATCCCAAGCTATTTGCTGAGAGGTATAGTGAGTATTTTGCAGACCTCACTTTTTGTCACAAAGTTTTGAAAATTGAAAAAAGAAAAAAAAAAATTTTTTCTTGCCTTTCTTCATTTTCAAAAACAAATGAGAGCTGCAAAATACTCACCATGCCTCTCAGCAAATAGCTTGGGGTGTCTACTTTCCAAAATGGGGTCATTTGGGGGGGGTTTGTGCCACCTGGGCATTCCATGGCCTCCAAAACTGTGATAGGCAGTGAAGAGTGAAATCAAAAATTTACACCCTTAGAAATCCTGAAAGTGGGGTTCCACCCAAAAAACAAAACTACCTGTAAAAATTCTAAAAAAACAAAACAAAAAAACATTTGGATTTTTTTTTTTTTTTTCACTTACCTCTAAATGCCTGTTGCTAGGTGGGCCCTCGTAGTCTGCCTGTCCCTTAGCCTGGGCTGGTGACATCACTTCCTCCTCGGCACAGGAAGGGCTCCGCTCTGCTCCCTCCCTCCTGTCAATCATCTAGGACCCATTACAGGTCCCAGGTGATTGAGCGGCCAATCACGGCGCACGGCGCCGCTCGCGCATGCGCAGTGGGTGCCAGGCTGTGAAGCCACAGCCTGGCGCCCACAGTTGTAATGCCGGCGCCGACGAGCGGAGGGGGGAGACGAGCGGGGCTTCGATCCCCCGCATCGCTGGACCCAGGGACAGGTGAGTGTCCAATTAAAAGTCAGCAGCTGCAGTATTTGTAGCTGCTGACTTTTAATTTTTTTTTTTTTGGACGCCCCCCCTGGGTGGAACTCCTCTTGAAGGCGGTGATTGGTTTTCGGGGCCCCGTACGCGGCTAGGCTCCTAAAAAGTCCCACACATGTGGTATCCCCATACTCAGGAGAAGCAGCTAAATGTATTTTGGGGTGCAATTCCACATATGCCCATGGCCTGTGTGAGCAATATATCATTTAGTGACAACTTTGTGCAAAAAAAAAAAATTGGTCACTTTCCCGCAACTTGTGTCAAAATATAAAATATTCCATGGACTCAACATGCCTCAAAGCAAATAGCTTGGGGTGTCTACTTTCCAAAATGGGGTCATTTAGGGGGGTTTATGCCATCTGGGCATCTTATGGCCTTCAAAACTGTGATAGGTAGTGAGGAGTAAAATCAAAAATTTACGCCCTTAGAAATCCTGAAGGCAGTGATTGGTTTTCGGGGCCCCGTACGCGGCTAGGCTCCCAAAAAGTCCCACACATGTGGTATTCCCATACTCAGGAGAAGCAGCTAAATGTATTTTGGGGTGCAATTCCACATATGCCCATGGCCTGTGTGAGCAATATATCATTTAGTGACAACTTTTTGTCATTATTCAATCACTTGGGACAAAAAAAATGAATATTCAATGGGCTCAACATGCCTCTCAGCAATTTCTTTGGGGTGTCTACTTTAAAAAATTGGGTCATTTGTGGGGGTTTTGTACTGCCCTGCCATTTTAGCACCTCAAGAAACGACATAGGCAGTCATAAATTAAAGGCTGTGTAAATTACAGAAAATGTACCCTAGTTTGTAGGCGCTATAACTTTTGCGCAAACCAATAAATATACACTTATTGACATTTTTTTTACCAAAGACATATGGCCGAATACATTTTGGCCTAAATGTATGACTAAAATTGAGTTTATTGGATTTTTTTTAGAACAAAAAGTAGAAAATATCATTTATTTTCAAAATTTTCGGTCTTTTTCCGTGTATAGCGCAAAAAATAAAAACGGCAGAGGTGATCAAATAGCATCAAAAGAAAGCTCTATTTGTGGGAAGAAAAGGACTCAAATTTCGTTTGGGTACAGCATTGCATGACCGCGCAATTAGCAGTTAAAGCGACGCAGTGCCAAATTGTAAAAAGTGCTCTGGTCAGGAAGGGGGTAAATCCTTCCCGGGGCTGAAGTGGTTAAATTAATGTTATACTGATGCTGGGCAATAATGTTTTTAGTGTAATGTGCATGCAATGTTATGTTCAAAATTACTGATTTTTTTTTCTTGTTTGATTCCCCAGTTTCCTTCAACGCCACAGGAATGGCAGACTGTGGCATCCCATTTTGTCACCAGTTGGGACTTTCCCAACTGTGGAGGGGCTATAGATGGGAAACACGTCATGCCACCACCCCATTCGGGGTCATACTATTTTAATTATAAGGGGTTCCATAGTATTGTCCTAATGGCGGTGGTGTCGGCACAATATGACTTTCTGTATGTGGACGTGGGGAAGAATGGCCGGATGGAGGAGTCTTCGCCCAGACAGAGTTCTACCAGCGTCTCCAGAGTGGTGGCCTGGGATTGCCACCTGATGCCGATAACGTGGAAGGACTCCCCTTTGTCTTCATAGCAGATGAAGCCTTTGGTCTGAGCAAGCACCTCATGAGGCTTTTCCCCCAAAGGACCCTCACCCCAGAGAGGAGGGTTTTTAATTTCCGGCTGGCCAGAGCGAGAAGAGTTGTGGAGAATGCTTTTGGGATTCTGGCCAGCCGGTTCCGCCTGTCTCAGACAGCTATACACATAGCGGAATACAAACTCAATTACATTGTTCTAGCGTGCTGCATCCTGCACAATTATTTAAAAAAACATTAAACCAATTAAATGGTATCACTTGGGCCTGAGGCCGGACTTATTGACAATCCTCTGACGGGCCTGGATACTGGCCTTACTGGCTTGGCCCCCGAAAGTGCCCGTCAAGTTCGGGATCAATATGTTGATTTTTTACGGGTAGGAGGGCTATTGCAATGCCACAGAATCTCTAATTTTTTTTATAAAAAAAATCTGGATCAGATAAAATCTCGAATTATATTTATTGCTTGCCTTTCTTTTTGGCTTTCTTCTAGCTTATCCGAGAGCACTTGTAGTGCCAAGTGTATTTTCCTTTAGTAAATAAGCACCATTGCCACTGTAAACAACAAATAACTTACAAAACTGATATTGAGCATTGAAAGAAGAAGCCACACATCTTGTTAATTAATAACAGATTTTTTATTAATCTGTGCACATTCACTTGTGTGTTTGTAAAAATTTTTGGTTTTAAAAAATATATATCTATATAATTTTTAAACAATATAATTATTTATTTTATTTTTACAATATTTTAGAAAATATATTTTTAAACAAACAGGTCTCTCTCTCTATATATTTTTTTTTAATCAAACAGGCCTATATATATATATATATATATATATATATATTTTTTTTTTTTTTTTTTTACAAACAGGCCTGTATATATTTTTTGATTTTTAATTTTTTTTTTAACAAACAGGCCTTTATATATCTTTTTTTAATTGTTTTTATTTATTTATTTTTTTAAAACAAACAGGCCTCTATATATATATTTTTTTTTTAACAAACAGGCCTCTATATATCTTTTTATTTTATTTATTTATTTTTTTCAAACAGGCCTCTATATATAATTTTTTAATATTTTTTTTAACAAACAGGCCTGTATATATATATATATATATTTAGTTTTTTAAAACAAACAGGCCTCATTTTTTTTTTAAGATTTTTTTAAAATATTTTTTTTAAACAGGCATACAATTAAAATCCTAAAAGAAAAGGCCCAGAATGGGGTCAGCAAACAAGGAAATGACGAACATGATCAATGTTTTTTTTTGTGAAAAAGGGAATTTAGATTCTCCCCAAAACATTGATCATGTTCTTCATTTCCTGCTGCATACTATCCAGCCGATTACGCATGATATAAATATCCCCATTCCAGGCTATTAGCTGTCCAATTAGGCGTTGTGCACTGTTTGTGCTAAAAGGTTCAACATAACCTAAAATTAAAGGAAAAAAATATGTATTTAGAAATATGCAGGCATACATAGACTACCTTATGATAAGCTGGTGTGTCAGACACTCACACGGTGGGGTGCCGATGGCGCCTACTTCCTCCAGCTCTACACCATACACATGCTTGGGGGTGGTGCTGGTGCTTGCTTCTTCCACAACCAGATCACCTAAAATAGATGATAAAAAATGTATTTCAAAATATGCAGCCATACATAGATTACCGTAAGCTGGTGTCTCGGACACTCACGTGGTGGGGTGCACATGTCGCCTACTTCCTCCAACTGTAATTCGTACACATCCTCGGGGGTGGCGCTGTTGCTTGTTTCTTGCACTTCCACAACCAGATCACCTATAATAGATGTTAAAAAATGTATCTCGAAATATGCAGCCATGCATAGATTACCATAAGCTGGTGTGTCAGACACTCACCTGGTGGGGTGCCCATGTCGCCCACCTCTCCTTCCTCAACATCCTCTGTGGGGCTTGGGCTGATTTCCCAATTCGCGTGTTGCGGTCTGGGATCACTGGGTTCAGCTTGTCTGAGTCTTTTCTCCCCTATGTGAAAGGAACAAAAGCTATACTTAGCACACAGATATTTGAGTCCAGGAATAGTAATATGAAACATTGTAGTGAAGTGGTGTACAAATTGTCTGTCTGGGCAGAGTTCCTAGTTGAAGACATAATAAAAATTCCCTTTGAAATATATATATATTTATGTGTGTATATGTCTTATATATATATATATATATATATATATATATATATATATATATATATATATATATATATATATATATATATATATATATATATATGCATATATATATATATATATATATATATGTATACATATATATATATGTATATATATATATATATATATATATATATATATATATATATATATATATATATATATATATATATATGTGTGTGTGTATGTGTATATATGTATGTGTGTGTGTATATATATATATATATATATATATATGTATGTGGATATATATATGAAAAAATACATATATATATGTGTGTGTGTGTATATATATATATGGAGCGATGTTTACTACGATCGTTTAAAACGGTCTAAACTCGTATCTTAAAGAAAAGCACATGGAACAGTATGCAAGGTAATAAACAGAATATGAACACACGACAAGTACTTACTTTTTTTAAGCACTTTATGGATCCGTCTACTGATCCGGCTCCCGGAGTTTGAGGTCAGACCATCTTTTCCTAAGCTGTTGTTCTGGGCCGCCGTCATATGACGGCGCAGCCTTCCAGGCAGTCCCGGTGCGCGTGCCCGGCGGCCGCGATGTTCGCCGGGCACCCGCGATTGCCCGGTAGCCGAGCAGGACCGTGGATCTGTGTGTGTAAACACACAGATCCACGTCCTGTCAGATAGGAGGAGACCGATGGTGTGTTCCTTGTACAGAGGAACACCGATCGGTCTCCTCCCCTTGTAAATCCCCTCCCCCCATAGTTAGAATCACTCCCTAGCAACACATTAACCCCTACAGCACCCCCTCCTGGTTAACCCCTTCATTGCCAGTCACATTTATACAGTAATCAATGCATTTTTATAGCACGGATCGCTGTATAAATGTGAATGGTCCCAAAAATGTGTCAAAATTGTCCGATGTGTCCGCCGCAATATCGCAGTCACGATAAAAATCGCAGATCGCCGCCATAACTAGTAAAAAAAAAAAATAATAATAAAAATGCTATAAATCTATCCCCTTATTTTGTAGACGCTATAACTTTTGCGCAAACCAATAAATATACGCTTATTGCAATATTTTTTACCAAAAATATGTAGAAGAATACGTATCAGCCTAAAATGAGGAAAAAATGTGTTTAAAAAAAAAAAAATTGGATACTTATTATAGCAAAAAGTAAAAAATATAGTGTTTTTTCAAACTTGTCACTCTTGTTTTGTTTATAGCACAAGAAATAAAAAACGCAGGGGTGATCAAATGCCACCAAAAGAAATCTCTATTTGTGGGGAAAAAATGATAACATTTTCATTTGCGTACAGTGTAGTATGACCGCGCAATTGTTATTCAAAGTGCGACAGCGCTGAAAGCTGAAAATTGGCTTGGGCAGGAAGGGGGTGAAAATGCCTTGTATGGAAGTAGTTAAAGGCCATATTGGAGGCCTTAAATCTCAGCTTCCCGGATCGAGACGTTTCGGGCTCCGGGCTTTCGTCGCTACCTGAGGTAGTACACACCTAAAGTGTCTCCACCATTGTTTCTCCTATTACGCACCGTAGAGAGAAGGGGCGGAGAATATTCGGTAAAAAATAATGTCAGGGGCGGGCGACGCAGGCGGAGTTCCACGCATGCGCAGTGTATAAAAAGAGTTATTACGCATGTGTCGTACATACGTCCTGTGCGTAGAGACAAGGGGGCGGAGAATATGCGTTAAAAAAGAACATCAGGGGTGGGCAACGCAGGTGGAGTTTCACGCATGTGCAGTGTATAAAAAAATGATTACGTATTGTGTCATACGTACGTTCTGTGCGTAGAGGATAGAGGACCAGAAACGAAGGCAATTTTTTTTTTTTTTGTAAACTTTGTAGCAAGCAGCCTATACGGCTTAAAGATTGTTGAGGCCTATGTTGGGATAAGATGATGAGGGTTTGGCTGAAACATTAGTGTTTTTGTCTTGTGTCTTATCTTTTACAGAAAACATGAATGCCAAATTTAAGGACCCAGAATTTATGACAGCATTTATTGAGTTTAATTCATTAAGTACAGGGAGATGAGTAATCTGTGGGAGGTCAAACACCCTCAATATTACATCAAACCAATAAGGAAGTCAACGCTGGAGAAACTTCTGGCATTTGTGCAGACTTTCATCCCAGAAGCAAACATGGAGATTTTGGAAAAGAAAATTGGGATCTTGTGAAATATGTATAGGAGGGAGCATAACAATATCCAGATTTCCCTGAGATCAGGAGCATCAGCAGATGATGTATATGTACCCAGGCTGTGGTACTACGATAAACAACATTTTCTTGATAACCACACTGAAGCCAGGGCATCACTTTCAACCCTTCCCTCCACCCTTCTATGCACCCTTCCCTCCACCCCAGCAGAGGCTGATGAGGACCAAGCTGGGTCTTCCAAGCTGGAGTCAGGTAAATTAATTTTAGACATATTTAGTGTCCTAATATTAATGCTGTTAACTAGATGTTATAATTGATTAAGGATTTTATCCCAAAAATAATACATACATATCAATTGAAAGTAGTGGCCAAAAATGTTTGTCACCTGCTTTAAAAAATGCTGGTGTCAGATTTCTATACTCTTATTATATGTATTAACTTTGAATTTGCAAGTCATGAGAAGAAAATTGTGTGTCATTGATGAACCAAAAACTAAAACTATGTCCCTTTTTTATACACAGGATGAGGTCAGCCAGGAGGAAGGTGCGGAAAGTGGCAGGCAGGAGGAGGCTGGGCCCAGTGTCATCCAGGAGGAGGCTGGGCCCAGTGTCATCCAGGAGGAGGCTGGGCAGAGTGTCAGCCAGGAGGTGGCCGGGCCCAGTGTCAGCCAGTATGAGCCTGACAGAATCACAGGTGTCTCCCCTCCGCCTTCCTGCAAAAAGGGCCAGGAAGGGGACGGTGACAGAGGAGGCATCACTGCGCCTCATGAGAGAAGCCACTAATTTTGTGAAGAGCCCCCTCGAAGCTGTTATTTAGCCATCAGGTTGCTGCAAATGGAGTGGGGCCAACGCCTCCTGTGTGAAAAAATCTTTTCAGATGTTATTTACAAGGGGCTGAGGGGCCAGCTAACTGAGAATAGCCAGATATATGAGCAAGCCCCTCCTCCTCCTCCTCCTTCTCCTCCTGCCACAAGTCAACCACCAGAGCCACAGCCTACAAGGAAGTCTGCAGGGAAGGCTGCAGGGAAGGGTGCAGGGCAGCGTGGAGGGAAGGCTGCAGGGAAGAGAAGAAAGTGATGACCTGGGTTCAGTCCGGTCTGACAGATGACGCAGGCTGGTGTAGTACCACAGCCTGGAGACATCTATGTCATTTGCTGGTGCTCTTGATCTCTGGGATTCCTGGACCAGATTGTGCTCCCTCTTATATGGACTCCTCAAGATCCCAATTTTCTTTTCCACAGACTTGATGTGTGCCCTGGGGCCTAAAGTATTCACCAATTCCAGAAGTTTAGCCAGCGTTGACTTCATCTTTATTTTGTTTACCATAAATAAATGTATATTTTAGTTTATGAAAATACTTTATGTGTTTTAATTAACATAATTTTTTTAGAGACAATGTCAAATTAACAAGGGACAACAACCTCCTTGAGGTTGCAAAACCAAAAAAAAAATATAATGTTTTTGTGGTAACTTTACTACAAAAAAAAATCTAAAACAAAAAAAAGATAACAAAAAAGGTTCTTGGTGGTAACTTTATAACAAAACAAAACTTAAAAATGTACAAAAGTAATGGTTCTTTGTGGTAACTTTACAAAAAATAAAAAATAAAAATGTTTTTTTGTGTTAAATTTACGAAAAAAAAAAAAAAAACAAACCAAAAAAAAAAAAAAAGGGTTCTTTGTGGTAACTTTACAAACCCCAAAAAATAATATATGGAGATAAAGATAAAAATAATTTTGACAATAATCATACAAACAGATCTTGATGAAATAAAAAATACAAGATGACTCAAAAAAAAAATTGTGTAAACATTAGTATGAAGATATTGCTTTTAAAACAAATACAATATCATTCATGAGATCAAGAGAAATAATCCAGAAATCAGTTTGGGAGAACTCTGTGTGAATAGGAACAGCAAAACAACTTTGTTCTTCTAGCATTATAAAGAAGACAATTAATGCGCTGCATTCAACGATCACAGAATTTGCAGCGTGAGGAATGTGCTACCTACAATACGAACACTAGTTTTACCAGACCGAGCGCTTCCGTTTCATATTTGCTTCTGAGCATGCGTAGTTTTTTTGTCCGTCGGACTAGCATACAGAAGAGCGGATTTCTGGGTCCGGCGGAGTTACACAAAAAGATTTGAAGCATGTTCCAAATCTAAAATCTGTCAGATTTGCGACTGGAAAAGTCCGGTGAAGGTCCGGTGAAGCCCACACACGATCGGATTGTCCGCCGGATTTGGTCAGTCAGGGTCCATCGGACTAGTCTGGTCAAAAAGTCCGACCGTGTGTACGCCCTATTAGAGCGGGCAAACGTCTGTGTCCTCACTGTGAAAATATACAGTACACTCATGTCCCTGTGAAGAATATATATGGTGCAATTGTTACTGAGCCTATAAGGCCCAGATAGCAATAAAAAATTTTATCAGATGTGAGGGTAAATCTCCCTAATAGGAAAACAGATGGCAAATAAACCACAACAGAGGCTCTAATCCTTTTCTACTCTAACATAAAATAAAAAAAATGGCTAGAGTTGGGCTTTAATTACCGTAATGAAAGACAATTCACATCAATAGCACAGAAAATTTAAGTAACCAACTGAAACTTTGTTAACCACTTTCCACCTGGCCTATTGTAAAATGACAGCTGAGCAGGAAAAGTGTTATCTTGGGTGGAGGTCATATGGCGTCTTCCAGGGTGCTCGCCTCATACATTGACATGATCTGTCACCCACTGTGTCCACTGGACACAGCTGAAGACTAGGGATGGGCGAACAGTTCAGCCCGAGCATAATTTCGGGCCGAACTTTCTTAGCTCGGTTGTTCGGCGAATAGTCAAACGGGTCGTTCGACCATGTGTTCAGCACCCGAACCGACCACAATGCATTGCGGCGCTGAACAATGCATGGCAAGCCCTGATTGGCTGAAGCAGTGAAAGCTTCAGCCAATCAGGGCACAGAGCACTATCAGAGTCATGATTGCACACTGTCATCATGACTTTATCCAATCATGGCTCATTCCCGCCCCACTGTATAAAAGTATTCTTTCAATGGCAGCCATTTTCAGTGTGATTTCGGCGTGGAGAGAGATAGAACAGGGCTCTGTTCAGTGCTATCAGTTAGTTAGTTAGTGCTATTTTGCTTCAGTTGTCAGTGAAGAATATTAGTTTAGTGTCAGTCAGATTTGCATAGTGTGCAGCTAGAGTAGGGATAGCTCGGATAGTTTAATTGTAGTTTAGTGAGACCGTGTCATTCATACATACAGTACATTAGTGTGGAGTAGGGGCAGCTCATATAGTTTCAGTAGTTTCAGTGTAGTGAGACTGTGTCAGTAATCTTGACATTAGTGCATAGCTAGAGTAGGGACAGTTTAGATAGCGTCAGTGTAGTGACAGTTGAACACTGTCTATTTGATTGCGTTACTGCCAGTTTAATGCCATTCACTTCTGTGTGCGTTACTGCTAGTTTAACGCCATTTACTTCTGTGTGTGTTACTGCCAGTTTAACACCATTAACTTCTGTGTGCATTACTGCTAGTTTAACACCATATAGTTCTTTGTGCATTACTGCCAGTTTAACGCCGTATAGTTTTGTGCGTTACTGACAGTTTAACGCCATATAGTTCTGTGTGCGTTACTGCCAGTTTAACGCCATATCATTTTGCGTACGTTGCTGCCAGTTTAACGCCATATCGTTTTGTGTGCGTTACTGCCAGTTTAACGCCATATTGTTTTGCATGCGTTACTGCCAGTTTAACACCATATAGTTCTGTGTGCGTTACTGCCAGTTTAACGCCATATAGTTCTGTGTGCGTTACTGCAAGTTTAACGCCATCTGTGTGTCACTGTACGTTTGGCACATTATAGTGCAGTATATTATAGTGTATCTGTGGAGTGTGTCTGTGTAGTGTGAGTACTCAAATTAAAGTGCACCAAACACCACTTTAAATTGATTGAAGTGCATCTACGTACAGATTTCAACTTCTTCTTTACATTTGCTTATAAGCACCGCCCCCTCCCTCCTAATAATGTCTGAAAGGACAACAAGGAGAGGCAGACGTTCCCTTGGCACTGTAAGGGGGACAGCAACAAATGTGTCCACAGGCAAAGGTGGACATGGTGGTCAGTTCTCAGGCAGGGCATCATTTCCTCTGTTTAGTGAGTTTGCCCGTGCTATCCAGCCACAGCATGCAGAGGAGGTGGTGGACTGGCTTACTCAACCTTCCTCGTCCTCCTCATCCTCTGTCACACAAGTAGAGACAAATGTTCAGTTCCCTGCAGTAGCCAGAGTGGGTAAACCTGCCTCCTTGTCCACATCTATTCCTGCCATAGCCCCAACATCAGCCATTGAGGAGTCAGCTGAGTTATTTGACCACAGCGTCAGCCACTTGCTCCATTACTGGATTCAGATGTTGGTTCTGAGGTTGAGGATGACAGAAACATGGGCCTAGAGAGAGGGAGGAACACTAGTAGACAAATTGGCATTCATGTTCCCCAAGCCACAGCGTATTGCCAAGTTGTCTCCAGTGGTAATGATGAAGATGGAGGAGATGGAGATAATGATGATGATGATGATGATGATGAGGTCACTGATGCGAATTGGGTGCCAGATCAGAGCAGAGGAGAAAACTGAAGGTGAGGCGGCACAACCCCAAGGAGGCCGACATCAAGAAAGAGTAGAGAGCAGCAACCCTATTCCATCGCATTCTGCAGCTGTTATCTCCTGGCCCACTCTCCAAAGCTCAGCTGCCTGGGCCTTTTTCAGCACATCTGCAGCAGATTGCAATGTTGCTATCTGCAAATTGTGTCTTAGGCACATCAAACGTGGCAAAAACACTAACCATTTTGGTACCACATGCCTAACAAGGCATTTAATGTCTAACCACTCAGCCCGTTGGCAAGAGCCACACAAAAGGGGCACAAATCTGTTCCCCCTCCTCCTCCTTACCCACTTCAGTCTGCCCCTGTGAGTCATTACTTTTCAGCAGCCTTCCCTGTCAGGGATGATGGTATATCACAGGGTGTCCCAGGTCCTAGCAGCACATCTGCCAGCAGCACACCACCAGCTGTAGACTGTAGCGGCAAATTTCTCTGTCCCATCTGCTGCAGCGGGAAAAAAATACAGTCCCTGCCACCCACATGCCAAGTCTCTGAATGCAAGCTTGTCAAAGCTTTTGGCTCTCCAACTTCTGCCTTTCAGCCTAGTGGATTCTGCCCCCTTCTGTGAATTCGCACAATGTGCTGTACCACAATGGCAGGTTCCCAGTCGCTACTACTTTTCACGTAAGGCTGTACCATCTCTTTACCATCACGTGGAAGGGAATGTTCTGGCATCATTGGGCAAAGCAGTCAGCCGTAAAATCCACCTTACTGTTGACACATGGTCCAGCAAGCATGGGCAGGGAAGATATATTTAGTTCACAGCACACTGGGTAACACTGCTTGCAACTCGAAAGGATACAGGACAGGGCTAGGTGCTTGTTGTGCCCCCACGTCTCCATACAGCTGGTGGTGATGATGCCAGACCTGTGAGCTCTACCCCCTCCTCCTCCTCTTTCACCACCTCTATGCCCTCCTCTGCAGAATTGTCCTATGAACATCAGGTACCCCGTAAGCGTATTCCCAGAGCCAGGCTAAAAGGTGCCATGCAGTGCTTTAGCTGGTGTGTTTAGGGGACAGGAACCACACCAGAACAGCTCTGCAGGGACAGGCCCAGAAGTGGTTCAAACCATGCCAGCTGGAACCAGGAATGGTGGTGTCAGATAATGGCTCAAACCTCCTGTCTACCCTTAGACAGGGAAAGTTGACACATGTGCCATGCCTGGCACATGTCCTCAATTCGGTGGTGTAGCATTTCCTAAGTACGTACCCAGGGTTGCAAGATGTACTAAACAGGCCAGAAGAGTCTGTAGCCATTTCAGGCAGTCATACACATCCAGTGCTCGGTTGGCTAAAAATTAGCGGGAATTCCACCTGCCCATAACCACTTGATTTGTGACATGTACACCAGGTGGAACGCAACTTTGGGAATGCAGCAGTGGCTTTACATGCAGCAGAGGGCTGTCAACGAGTATCTGTGCCAGTATGGCATTATGACAGGATCAGGCTGTCTTGGCTTTTTTTCCCCACGCCAATGGCTGATCATTAAGGATGCATGCACTGTATTGTCATCATTTGAGGAGGCCACAAGGATGGTGAGCAGTGACAGAGCATGCATCAGTGATACAATTCCTGTTTTGTTCCTGCTGGAGCAGGCTCTGCATGGCATTATGGACAGGGCACTGGAGGCAGAGCAGCAGGAGGAAGAGGAGGACTTCCTTTCCTCTCAAGGCCCACTTTATCCAGACACCATCATTCCTATGTCACAGAACACACAGGAAGAGAGAGGGGAGGAGGATGAGGAGGAGGATTCTGGCACTTTCATAGGCTTCGAAGAAGAGGAAGACATGTGTCAATCTGTAAGTAGGGATGAGCCGAACACCTTCCTGTTTGGTTCACAGCAGAACATGCGAACAGGCAAAAATTTTGGCAGAACACACGAATACCGTTAAAGTCTATGGGACACGAACATGAATAATCAAAAGTGCTCATTTTAAGGGCTTATATGCAAGTTATTGTCATAAAAAGTGTTTGGGGTCCTGCCCCAGGGGACATGTATTAATGCAAATTTTTTTTTAAACGCCCATTTTTTGGGAGCAGTGATTTTTTTGTGAAACAATAAAAATGAAATATTCCTTTAAATATTGTGCCTGGGGGGTGTCTATAGTATGCATGTAAAGTGGTGCATTTTTCCCGTGTTTAGAACAGTACCACAGTACCCTTTGGGTCTGGTATGAATATTAAGTCGAACCCGAGCCAAAAATTTTTGTTTAAATTGTGTGGGGGACCCCTAAAATCCATTACAGGCACTTTGGGACTGATATGGAAAATAAGGGGAACCTTGTGCCATAGTTAAAAAAAATGGCATAGGAGTCCCCCCAAAATCCATAACAGACCTAATTTAAGGGGAAACCTGCGCCAAATTTTTTTTAAAAATGGCATAGGGGTCCCCCCAAAATCCATACCCTTATCCAAGCACGCAACCTGGCAGGTCGTAGGAAAAGATGGGGGAATGAGAGAGCGCCCCCCCCTCCTGAACCATACCAGGCCACACACCCCCAAAGCACCTTGTCCCTATATTGATGGGGACAAGGGCCTCATCCCCACAACGCTTGCCCTGTGGTTGTTGGGGTCTGCTGGCAGGGGACTTATCGGAATCTGGAAGCCCCCTTTAACAAGGGGACCCCCAGATCCCAGCCTCCCCCCCTGTGTGAAATGGTAACGGGGTACAAATGATACAAAACCGTTTTGAGTCTTCTGTTGGTCAAGAGAGAAGAGGTCTGCCTAAGTGAGGAATTTCAAATTTTTTTTATAGTCCGCCCAAGACTGTCAGACATCCTATCGGCAGCATTTGCATCACATGGTGGAGGATTACCTCGGGGCCAAAACAGAGATGGAGAGCTTTCCAGCTGACGATCCACCGACTTACTGGGTCATGAGAATAGACCACTGGCCAGAACTTGCCCAGTATGCTATTGAGTTGTTGGGCTACCCTGCATCCAGCTGATTAAGTCTTTTTGGGATGTGGAATCTCTGCAGGACTTCGAACCTGCCTAGCTTTGAGGGTGTTCAATCATTTCATCTGGAAGAATGTTTTTGGTATAGGTTTCATGGGGACAATTAACACCCAAAGACCAATTTTTCAGCACCTATTTGACAGGTGCATATTATTGCAATCTTTTACAGCAAGGCGGCAGCTTGCAGGGAAAATGCAGCAATTATTGCTGCAGCAGATTCTAGACATGGTACAGATCTACCACTTTACAGGTAGACTAAGGGGATCCCCCAGGCACTATATTGGAAGGAATTTTTCATTTTATGCTTTCCCTTTAAAAATCAAAAAGTCACTGTTCATTTAAAAATGACGTTTTTCACAAAAAAATGTTATTGATACATGTCCCCCAGGGCAGGACTCAGACCCCTATAACCATTGTATGCCCAATTACTTGCATATAAGCCTTCAAAATGGACACTTTTTATTTTTGACATTCGGGTCCCATTGACTTTAATGGGGTTCGTTATTTGGGTCCGAACTTTTGCGTTGTTCGAAAGTTCTGGTGCAAACCGAACAGGGGTCCGTTCGGCCCATCCCTACTGAAGACAGATCATTATACCAGGCTGGCACTGGTACCATTTGATCACTGTGACCAAACATAGCAATCACATGTCAATAGTATACAATGGCTTTCATTCAATAGTCATTCATTGTGTACTATTGTGATCTCTGTGATTGGTCACAGTGATCAAATGGGACCTGTGTCATGTGATATCTGCGGCCAGTCACAGCTATCACAATAGTATGCAATGACACATGAATGGATTACATTTCTAAAGATGATTGCTTATAACAATGATTAGATCATCACTGTAAGTAATTATAATGAAAAAAAAAATAATACTGATCACCTCCCCAGAGCAGTACAGTGTCACTGTGACACTGTGCTGCTCTGGTCAAAGTATGTAAAAAAAAAATGTAAAAAAATTAAAATGTGTTTAAAAATGTTGAAAAAAATTATAGATTTTTTGGTTAACATACTGTCACCAGTTAGTGCCCCTGATCATCGCCATACAGGTCATATGATTATGCTGTACTGCTTCGGTGACAGTATGTGAAAAAAAAATCATATTTGATTGAATTACTTAGTTTTCCAAAAAATTGTGACAAAAAAAATACAACTTAAACAACTCACCATGCCTCTTACTAAATACCTTGGTCTGTCTACTTTCCAAAAAGGGTTTATTTGAGGGGTATTTGTACTGTCCTGGCATTTTAGGACCTCAATAAATGAGATAGGCCGTCAGTACATCAGGACTGATCAGTTTTCAAATATATATATATATTGTAGACTCTATAACTTTCACATGGAGTAATAATATACAATGATTTGTGTTATTGTTTCACAAATGCAGTTGTACAATAAACAAAGATCACATTCAGAAGGAAACCATCAGCATATACAGTGAAGTCAATATAGTGTACAAAGGATGTATAGGTCTCAGAAAGCTAAGGTTAAACAATTCCACATATAACGGAGCACAGTGGTAATATCCGTATCCTTAATATAAATTTTATTATCCTGCATACACATGGTGAATGGACGCTTCAATTATTGACACAAAAATAGTCATATATACACAAACGATGTATGTAAATTAACTACCTTCCAATGGGAAGGCAAATAAACCTACAAGAAAAAGAGAATTGTGTATTACCGTGACAATGATCTGTAGGTCTTTAGCAGGCATTTTTATTAGCCGTCCAGTGAGGGACTCCCGTGACAAAGCCAGAATATCCTTAGTTGCAGACTGTGAGAATGACTGAAACTATAAATCTATAGGCACAGAGAGATTACATCTGGAACAGGTGTCCCATAACCAGTTGGGATGGCGCTAGATCAGGTTTGTCTAGCCCTAGCTGCCATATTTTATAGAATCTGTTAGGAGCTTTTCTATGCTGCTATGTTAACTTTTCCTTAATGAGAATGGTATTTACCTGTTCAATCCACTGTTTTGTTGTTGGGATGTGCAGTGATAACAACAGGTGAACAATCTGTTTGTGCGCAATATACAGCAATCTAAGTGATGCTACATTAGTTGGAGAAGTAAACAATTCCTCACCTACCGCGCCCAGAAAGCAAGTCACTTGATGCAACGGAACAGTGGTTTGATAAACAGATAATATCAGTCACATTTTTCCAATATCTAAAAAGTTTCGGGCAGCGCCACAGCAAATGCACTAGGTCTCCATTAGCTCCCTCACATTTGGGGCACAAGATAAACAACTGAGAGAGTTGGTGTGATGGGGAGACTGAGATGATGGGCATAGATTGTAGGCAAAGTTCCCAATACTCACCCCCTATCTCACCCAGGTCTTGTTCCCATCTCTGTCTACATGGCAATCTAGCTGTATCCTGTGTCCTTAAGGAGAGAGTAAGGTAAATGTACGAGATCATGCCCCTTTTTATTCATTATGGCAAATACATCACTCAACAGCGGGTGTTCCGTGAGTTCCATCCAAGACTGTCGGATCTGTGATTGTAGAGCGTGGCAGAGTTGGAGGTATCTATAAAATTGCTGTTTTGGCAGCTCATACGCTCTTTGCAGGCCCATAAAGGTCTTCAGAATAGTCTGACTGTAAATTTGGTAAATGTATTTAATACCCAAGGCCTCCCATGACTGGAATCCCTCTAATTTGCATAGTTCTTTATAGCAGGAATTACGCCATAAAGGCGTAAATGCCATGAAGCCTGACACGCCCAAATGGAGTTTAATAGCGGCCCAGAGCTTGTTCAGTAAGAATATAGTTGGCAACAGGGTAGAGTACTGACGTAGACCGGCCTCGAGATGAGAAACAGCAGGGGTATTTAGTGTGTCAGAGAAAAGTAATTTATGGATTGGGTCTGCTGGATCCTCCTCCCCCCAAGTGTTGTAGCTGTGAGGCCAGGAAGTAAATTCTCATGTTTGGTACCGCCAACCCCCCCTGGTCCTTGCTGTATTGAAGTGTGGACAATTTAATTTTAGCAACCTTCTTTTTCCAGATAAGACTCCTGAATAGGGTGTTAATGCGTACAAACCATCTTTGGGGAATTGTGAAGTAGATACAGAAGCTGGGGTGCCCATACCATCTTTATAAGATTGACTGTCCCAGTGACTGAGATTGGGAGCTTGCACCAAACAGTGATTTGTAGCAGAATACATTTTGGCTTAAAATGTAACTCCACTTTTGTTGGGAAAAAAACATTCCCTTCTGGGTGATCTATGTACATTACAAGGATTTTAACAACTACTGTATGTTGCAGATTCCTACCTTTTGTTATTCTGAAGAAATGACTGTTTGTTCCTCTGTGCCCCTGCGTTGAGTAAGGCTCCTTTCATACTGAGGCGCTTTGCAGGTGCTAAAGTGCTAAAAATAACACCTGCAAAGCGCCCTGAAAGAGCCGCTCAATGCAATCCAATGTGAAAGCCCCGAAGGCTTTCACACTGGAGCGGTGCGCTTGCAGGGCAGTCTAAAAAGTCCTGCAAGCCGCATCTTTGGAGCGCTGTAGGAGCGTTGTATTTACCGCTCCTAAAGTGCCCCTTCCCATTGAAAACCATGGGAGAGCGCTCCAAACCTGCAGCGACGCTTTGCGGGCGGCTTTTTCGGCCACTAGCGGGGGGTTAAAACCACCCTGCTAGCGCCGCTGAAATGACGGTAAAGCGGTGCCATATTTAGCGTCGCTGTACCGCCAGCGCCCGCACGCCTCAGTGTGAAAGTAGCCTTAGTCCAATGAGAGTGGTTTCATAATTATCAACCAGCTGCTGTAGCTGCAGAACTCTAATGAGAAAATCTGCTTGGCCTGCATCCCTTTGGATATGATTTCCTATTGGAAGTATTACACCAAAAATGTAATTTTTGTTGCAGGGGATGCCTGAAATCTGACTTGTATCTTAGTGCAGACTTCTGGGAAAATCAGTGAGCCAATCACACAAGCAGAAAATTATGTTTCTATGTGCAGAACACCTCCAGGTAGCAATATTACATTTAATTTACAGAGAAGTACAGTGACTGCAGATTCAATCTACAGTGACTGCAAATTGAAAAGAAAATGACAATTTTAATAACATTTAATTACAATATGACTTGTGTCGCAATTGTATATACTATATTATTTTTATTTGCTATTTTTTTCCCCATGAAAGTGGAGTTACCCTTTAAATGTATGGTGAAAGATGATTTATTGCAACATTTTTATAACAGAAACAAAGAAAAACTTTTTTTTTTTCAGTATTTTTTGTTTTAATATAGCAAAAAAAAAATACCACCAAAAGATAGCTACCACTGTATAAAAAAAAATGATAAACATGTTATTTGGTTACAGTGTTGTGACAACGCTGAAAACTGAAAATTCGCCTGGGCAGGAACATGGTAAAAGTGTTTGGTATTGAGGTGTTTAATTTGTATCTATACAAATTGGTGATCAAATACACATAGTAAGCATCACAATGTGTAAAATATTGGAAAACAAATCACTTATTGTGAATGTAATCACATGTACAGTTTAGGGATTAAATTGTCATGGATGATTAAGGAACTGCAAATACCTGAAGTAATGATTCTCAAACTATGGGGCTACAGTGGATATAAAAATGAGACAAAGATAAATAATTTATTTCAAATATTTTTATTTGTTTAATACAAAAGCATGAAATATACTATTTCCAGTGAAGTAATGAAAAACCGTTGCGATTACATGTAAAACCAGATGTCAAAGAAGAGTAAGACAATCAACCATGGTTTGGCATCGTAAACCCTGACAAGCCCTCTCGCATTTTGGTTAGTGTAGCGGGATCTTTGGGGGAAGCACTCCCGGAACCCCATATGGGAACTCACTGTGCCCGGAGGCCTACCCCAACATTCCATGAAGAAGCGATGAGCCTTGTGGAGGGTAGAAAAGCACTAGAACCAAACCTTCGAGCCTAGTGAAAAGGACCGCTTGTCATACTTTCATTTAGGTAACACTTTGTATGATCGGATGGACTATAGTGCAGGAGAAAAAGGAGAGAAAAGAGGAGAACAGTTGATCATGAGAAGCGAGAGGAAACAGATAAATAGCCAATCAACAGGGAGGGAGGTATTAGCTAAATGATAGCAATTATTTGTTAGACCTGGATTCCAGGTATGAAAGAGTTGCCCATGTGCAGGGCCCAAGGTTCCCAGATAGTTCCCAGATAGTTTCAAACGACGAAACCCTATCTGTTAATATGCTAGCCAACTTCTCCTGGGAAATAATCGACTAAATCTTTGGCTGCTAAGAAGGAGACCTTGGGTTGTTTCCACACTTTGTCTATGGTCAGCTTGGCCCCTAGTAGCATAAAATGGATCAATTTGCGGTTAGCTTTGGAAGTCTTTGGAAGGTTCGAATTGAAGAGAGCGATGGCTGGGGTTCCTGTGAGCTGGTAACTTGTCACTTTTTGGATCAAGGCAAACATCCTGTTCCAGAACGACCTATTCTGGGACACTCCCACCAAATGTGGGCCATGGAGCCTACGAGTTGGCAACCACAATAACACTGAGCGTTTGCTGTGGAAAAAATGGTAGCCAGCTTTGAGGTGGTGAGGTACCATCTGGTCATTACTTTAAAGGGGTTGTAAAGGTAAACGTTTTTTCACCTTAATGCATTCTATGCATTAAGGTGAAAAAAACTTCGGACAATACCAGCCCCCAGCCCCCCGTTTTACTTACCTGACCCCTCGAAAGTCATCCACTTTGCCGCTCAGCCTGGCCGCTGATTGGCTACAGTGGATGGATTGAAAGCAGCGCAGCCATTGGCTCGCGCTGCTGTCAATCACATCCAATGACGCAGCGCGCCGGGGGGTGGGGCCAAGTGATACAGTGAGCGGCTATAGCCGCCGGCTGTATCACGGGAGCACGCCCGCAAGAACTAACCACCATGCGAGGGAGCTCGCATTAAGGTGTTGAGTCCTTGTGGGGAGGAGTTGAAACAGCCGCCGAGGGACCCAAGATGACCAGGTTCGGGGCCACTCTGTGCAAAATGAGCTGCACAGTGAAGGTAAGTATAACATGTTTGTTATTTAAAAAAAAAATAAAAAATACCTTTACAACCCCTTTAAGGCTAGATTTGAATAAGGAGATGATCCTAATCCCCTTGAAGGATCTAGAAAAGGAGGTCTGTCACCTCTCTAAATCCTATTGAATTTGGAGGTCATTTTCCCAAGCCAACATATAAGGTGATTTGCAAGACGAGTGAGCAAACGACTGGTAGATGATAGAGATTCCACCCCTCTGATCCATGGCCTGTCCACACCATAGTTCATAAGATGTGAATCTGGGAGGGGTAGGTCTCCCCTTCCAGATCTTATGGAGAAAATGTTGTATTTGTTGAAATCTGTATTGTTCCAAGGTCAGGATTTCAAGCTTCTGAGCAGCTCTGGAAAATTGGTCCCGAGGGAGTGAAGAAATGGCCAATGTGATACAACCCCTTGTCCATCCACCATTCAAAAGATTTAATGGCTTGACCGGGAATAAAGTCTGGATTGTGAAAGATATGTTTGAGGGGCTGAGGTCACAGATCTCACTTTGTTCCAGAGATTCAGGGTTTGTGATAGGATGGGCAATAATACTGGTGGGCGATCCTTGGAGGGGAACCATAGAAGATCATCTAAGGTGTAGGTGGGGGCTGCCTGTCCCTCTATTTGCATCCAGTCAGGTTTTTCAAGTCTGAAGTACACGGTGGATATTTGAGAAATTCTTGCTGCTTGAAAATACCCTAACAGGCATGGTAGACTCAACCCCCCCCCCCCGTGCCCTAGGTTGGAATACAGTTTTTTGGGGTATCCTGTGGCCTGAACCTCCCAGATGTATTTAGCGACTTTGCTTTGGAAATATTTCAAATGATCTTTCCTTATGTTGATTGGCAGGGATCTGAATAGGTAAAGCAGTCTGGGGAGGAGTGTCATTTTTATGAAGTGTATTCTACCTAGACAGGATAGCTCACCCTTAGCCCAGTTTTTCAGGTCAGACTCTAGCTTCTGGTACATGGGAGGGAAGTTCGACGAGTATAAGCTTCTATTTTGGCTGTGAGAGTGATCCCCAAGTACTTAATAGAGGAGTCGCTCCACTCAAATTCTAAAGAGCTTTTCAATGCGGTAACTGTTTCTGTATTAGGAGAAATGTTTAGAGCATGGGATTTAGAGTAATTTACCCGGCAGCCCGAGACAGCTGTAAATTCGTTAAATAGTTTGCAGAGATTGCGAAGGGTTGTGAAAGTTAAATAATTTCAGAACTTTTGCCACCTTTAATGTGACCTATAAACTGTAAAACTCAGTTGAACAAAAAACTAAAATCTTTTAGGTGGAGGGAAGTAAAAACTTAAAAACTAAAATAATATGGTTGCATAAGTGTGCACACTCTTAAACTAATACTTGTTAGAAGCACTTTTTGCTTTTCTTACAGCACTCAGTCTTTTTGGGTATGGCACATCTTGACTTTGCAATATTTGCTCACTATTCTTTGCAAAAACACTTCAAATCTGTCAGATTGCGAGGACATCTCCTGTGCATAGCCCTCTTTAGATCACCCCACAGATTCAATCAAATTCAGGTCTGGGCTCTGTCTGGACTATTCCAACACTTTAATCTTCTTCTGGTGAAGCTATTCCTTTGTTGATTTGGATGTATGCTTTCGGTTGTTGCCATGCAGAATGATAAAGTTCCTCTTCATGTTCAGCTTTTTAGCAGAAGCCTTAAGGTTTTGTGCCAATATTGACTGGTATTTGGAACTGTTCATAATTCCTTCTACCTTAACTAAGGCTCCTGTTCCAGCTGCAGAAAAACAGCCCCAAAGCATAATGATGCCACCACCATGCTTCATGGTGGGTATGGTGTTCTTTTGGTGATGTGCAGTGTTGTTTTTGTACCAAACATATCTTTTGGAAATATGGGCAAAAAGTTCAACCTTGGTTTCATCAGACCATAACACATTTTCCCCCATGCTTTTAGGAGACTTCAGATGTGTTTTTCCAAAATGTATCTGGGCTTGGATGTTTTTCTTGGAAAGGAAAGGCTTCTGTCTTGCCACTCTACCCTATAGCCCAGACATATAAAGAATATGGGAGATTGTTGTCACATGTACCACACAGGCAGTACTTGCCAGATATTTCTGCAGCTCCTTTAATGTTTCTGCAGGCCTCTTGGCAGCCTTCCTGACCAGTTTTCTTCTTGTCTTTTCATCAATTTTGGAGGGACGTCCAGTTCTTTGTAATGTCACTGTTGTGCCATATTTTCTCTACTTGATGACTGTCTTCACTGTGTTCCATGGTATATCTAATGCCTTGGAAATTCTTTTGTACCCTTCTCCTGACTGATACATTTTAACAATGAGATCCCTCTGATGCTTTGGAAGCTCTCTGCGGACAATGGCTTTTGCTGTAAAATGCGACTAAGAAAATGTCAGGAAAGACCTACTAGAACAGCTGAACTTTATTTGGAGTTAATCAGCAGCACTTTAAATGATAGAAGGTGTGTATTGACTCCTATTTAACATGAGTTTGAATGTGATTGCTTAATTCTGAACACAGCTACATCCCCAGTGTCAAGAGGGTGTGCACAAAAAAAGGTGGATATATGTTTGATATTAAAGTAGTATCTCAAGCTTCTATAGTTGAGCTATAGTTATGATGATGTAATATTTAAATACTAATGCCCTGTACACACGATCGGACATTGATCGGACATTCCGACAACAAAATCCATGGATTTTTTCCGACGGATGTTGGCTCAAACTTGTCTTGCATACACACGGTTGCACAAAGTTGTCGGAAAATCCGATCGTTCTGAACGCGGTGCCGTAAAACACGTACGTCGGGACTATAAATGGGGCAGTAGCCAATAGCTTTCGTCTCTTAATTTATTCTGAGCATGCATGGCACTTTGTGTGTCAGATTTGTGTACACACGATCGGAATTTAAGCGCTCGGATTTTGTTGTCGGAAAATTTTATAGCCTGCTCTCAAACTTTGTGTGTTAGAAATTCCGACGGAAAAAGTCTGATGGAGCCCACACACGATCGGAATTTCCGGCAACACAATCCGATCGCACTTTTTCCATCGGAAAATCCAACTGTGTGTACAGGGCATAAGACTTGAGTATCAATTCATTTTAATTAAGTTAATAGTTTACTTATTGATAATACATTGATTTGTTAATTATTATACCTATAAAAAAAAGGGCCATGGCCTATTTAAACCACATGTTCTTGAGTCAGGAGTATTTAATTATTAGAGTTAAGGAGTTGTGTCTTCGATCCCATTCATTTTTACTAATTACAAATGAAATAAGTGAAGCTCAGTTGTCATCTGCCATGAAATTTTGATTAAAAAGTTGGAACTACATCATAACAGGAAAATCGTATATATTTTTTTAAACCAGATACTGGGGAGGTGTGCTGGACTAAGGGCAAGTTCACACCAGAATGCGGTGCGGAAAACCCGCGTTTGGGGTCTAATGCTACTTTAGCTAAAGCTAGATGAAAACATGAGTCACTGCCAAACTGATGTTATTTAGCAGTTAACCATATTTAAATACACAAATGTCATCTCTTTCTTGCATCTTTTTCTATACACCATTTACATTTGTATACTTTGTTCTCATTGCTAACTTAACAGAGTGTTCCCTCAATGATGGAGTTATAGGCATAATGTGATTGTGGGTTTAAAGTCAAATCTCCTTTTTCTTGATAAATAAAATTAACAGACGCCGTTATTGGTTATTTGCACTCATGCTCATCAAATAACACCTGAATAAACAAGGAATATAAACATGCATAATCCATGCCTGATATAATAGGGCACAATGGTGTTCTGAGAACAGTCAAATAGTGCTTTGCTGTCATTTATTTGAGCATAATGATTGGAAGAATTAACTCATTAGTATGCTACTACACAAATATCAGATCACTGAAATTGATAATTTTCTAATTGCAGAACTATGATTATGCTTAACTGTACCAATCAATTGGCCATCCCAGTCATTCTACAATAGATTTATGAACCAGATGCCCTTTCTTTGATCACAGCAGAGATGAAGCTGTACGTTTGGAATAGTCATATAAGCTTAGGTTGAGAGTGGCACCATTTCAGAGGAGAAGAATACTGCCCATTAATTCTGTATTGTATTACATTTCCTTATTACACAAAATTGCAATAAACACAAAACAAAATTTTAATTTTTGTGCCTGCATAGATCAGTAGATATAATATAGTAAAAAAAAAAACAAAAACAAAAAAACCTTTGGCTGTTATAGAAAAGCGTACAATTAATTGCAAAATTACTGCATTACACGAGGTTAGCTTGATTTAAACATATATTGCATATAGATTGAACAAGATAAATTAGAACTCATGTACATGTCACCAAGATTAGAAAGTGAAAAGCATTTGAACACAAAATTGAGCATCCATTAAATCTAAAAATCATGTGTATGTAGTCATCATCATACCGTACATTTCTACAAAGCAAGTCTGAAGACCTGTCAGTCATTTTCTGTCTAAGCTATTAAAGAAATATTCAATTTCTAGCAGTGGTACTGTAATAAAACGGTGCATGCTAAACATACTTGGCTAGCTATAATGCCCTGTACACACGATCAGATTTTCCGACAACAAAACCGTAGTTTTTCTTCCAAAGGATGTTGGCTCAAACTTGAAATTCAATCTATTAAAGAAATATTCAATTTCTAGCAGTGGTACTGTAATAGAACGGTGCATGCTAAACATACTTGGCTAGCTATAATGCCCTGTACACACGATCAGATTTTCCGACAACAAAACCGTAGTTTTTCTTCCAAAGGATGTTGGCTCAAACTTGAAATTCCAAACGTCAAGAACGCGGTGACGTACAACACGTATGACGGGACTATAAAAAGGAAGTTCAATAGCCAGTGCGGCTCCTTCTGCTTGATTCTGAGCATGCGTGAACTTTTTTACATCGGACTTGTGTACACACGATTAGAATTTCCGACAACAAAGTTTTGTTGTCGGAAAATTTGAGAGCCTGCTCTCAAACATTTGTGTGTGGAAATTCCGACAGCAAATGTTTGATGGAGCATACACACGATCGGACTTTGCGACCACAAGCTCACATCAAACAATTCCCGTCGGAAATTCTGATTCTGTGTACACAGCATTACTGTTCTTATATTATGGTAAATATTAAAGTGGAACTAAACCCAATGATTTAAAGGATACATTCACTGTTTGGGATAAATGAATAAATGCACATAATCTGCAGGAAAAAATTGTGCATTTATTATTTTTTCCCTAGAGAGCCTGGAAAGCATTGCATCAGTGTATCACAGGTGCAATGTCAGACTCCTGCAGACAAGCCCTGCAGCCAGTGGTGGCTGGTGCTTAATATTTTGGGGGGGCAGCAAACAAACCAGCCCCCCCCACAGGAGGCAGGCAGCGGCGATCAGTGCCCCCCCATGGAAGAAGGACGGCGCCGATCAGTGACCCCCTGCGGGAGACGGACGGATGGCGGCGATCAGTGGCCTTACCTTAGGAGGCCGATGTCGATGCTGGTCCTTGGTCCAGGGAAGAACCAGGGCCATTGCTTCTCCTCCTAGCCAAATAGGAAGTGGGTCCCCCTGAGACCTGAATGGCCGGAAGTCCTAAGACTCCCTGGCCAATCAGGTCTCAGGACCCACTTCCTGATTGGCCAGGAGGTGAATCAGGAAGACAATAGCAAATATTAACTCACTATCATCACACAACTGGGTGGGCTCGGGGCGCTGTACTCGGCTCCCTGAACCCTCTCTTTTTTTTAAGCCAATTAGAGCCTCAAGCTTTAATCCTGTGCTTCAAAAAAAAAAAACCCTATTGACATCCATGCGTACAGTGCCCTGCATGTAGATTAGGGGCCGGGCGCAAGGATTAGGAGGGCGGCGCCCCCTGTGCCCCAAATGGACGAGCCGCATTTGGTCTGACTATTATCAAGCTGCAGGGCTTGTTGATGATCCATGAGGCCACTCATCAGCGACCTCGCAGTCCATTTAGAACTACAAGCTGTCAGCTGCAATGGCTAATGGTATTTGTAGTTCGTGAATTTACAGGAAACTGTGAGGGAATGATGTTGGTGTGTGGACGGAGCCCTGCAGAGCCACGTTATTTTCAAATAGTGACAGCAGGCGCATAGGGAAAGTGCCCTCTTTGCTGTCACAAGGAGGGGGGAGAGAGAGGGAGAGGCTGCAGCTACTAGAACATATTACACGTTTTAGCCTAAATCAGTGCTGTGTTTTGGCCTAAGCCAACAAGGCCCAGGCCTAGGGCGGCACTTTGTGGGGGGCGGCAAAAAAGCCGCCCCCCCACCAAAATGGCACCCGCGCCCTCCTCCCGCACAGCAGGGCACATCAGGAGAGTACAGCTTAGGAGTGCAGTGGCGTCGCGGCTGCAGATGGGGCGAGAGAGCAGTTAAAGCAGGAGCCGTCAAGCCGCCTCCGTAAAGCCGTGATTCTCTGTCTCTGATTGGCCCTCTGCTGTGGCCAATCATGGGGAGGGAAACAGCGGGCAGGAAGCTGGGCGGCGGCAAAATCAATTAGAGCCGCTCTCTCTTCTCCCTTCGGCTGACAGAAAGGGGAGGGGGGGGCGAGCAGGGGAGTTCTCTGCTGCTGCCGACTTCTCTGGTAAATGGAGCAGCAGCGCTGTGACAGGGAGAGGAGAGATGCAGGCTGTCTGTGTATCTCCACCGCTCGCCTCCCCCTCCCCTTTCTGTCAACCGAAGGGAGAAGAGAGAGAGAGGCTCTAATTGGTTTCGCCACGCCGCCGCCCAGCTTCCTGCCCGCTGTTTCCCACCCCATAATTGGCCACAGCAGAGGGCCAATCAGAAGACTCTGGGGCATCATGGGAAAAGTAGTCCCTGAAGAATGGCGGCCCCTGTGTGTCCACAGACATCATGCTACAGCCCCAGCATGCATGCACTCTGCTGGGAGGGGGTTTACAGGAGGAGAAAAAGAGAGTACTGTGTTGGGGGAAGCCAAATAGGGAGCCAAACTGTATCCGCACCACCAGAGAGACACGCTGTACCCACACCACCAGACAGACACGCTGTACCCACACCACCAGAGTTCCACGCTGTACCCACACCACCAAAGAGCCACGCTGTACCCACACCACCAGAGCCACGCTGTACCCACACCACCAGAGCCACGCTGTACCCGCACCACCAGAGCCACGCTGTACCCGCACCACCAGAGCCACGCTGTACCCACACCATCAGAGAGCCAAGCTGTACACGCACCACCAGAGAGCCAGGCTGTACACGCATCACCAGAGAGCCACGTTGTTCCCACACCACCAGAGAGGGAGCCACGATGTACCCGCACCACCAGAGAGAGAGCCATGCTGTACCCGCACCACCAGAGAGGGAGACACGCTGTACCCGCACCACCAGAGAGAGAGCCACGCTGTTCCCACACCACCAGAGAGCCGCGTTGTTCCCGCACCACCAGAGCCACGCTGTACCCACACCACCAGAACCACGCTGTACCTGCACCACCAGGACCACGCTGTACCCGCACCACCAGAGCCACGCTGTACCCACACCATCAGAGAGCCATGCTGTACATGCACCACCAGAGAGCCATGCTGTACATGCACCACACAAGAGCCACGTTGTTCTCGCACCACCAGAGAGGGAGCCACGCTGTACCGACAACACCAGAGGGGGAGAAAGATGAAGCCACTGCCAGGGTAGAGACATGCTACAGTACTGATTAGAGTTGGCCTGGGCAACCCAGAGTGAGTGAACGTCCAGCCGGAGGGATCACTGTTGCAGTTTCACCGGGTCTGGTAAGAGAGCCTATTGGCCATTATCCATTACTGTTCCCAGGAACTGAGCCATTAGGAAGTGCCTAACCTGATATCCTCTAGGCCAACCCTAATGACATCACTGTCCCGGAGCCCACAACAAGTTACAGCACTGAGTTTTGGTAACTGGCCAGACAAGGATGCGCCAGCGTGGGCACCCAGGACATCTGCCGCCCGGAGTCCAACAAGCGGCGATGGGCTTTCCGTAGCAGCCGACACCTCTCTCCCCACTGTCAGCCACACACACTCAGTACACAGCCAGGAGGAGGAGGAGCCACAGAGGAGGGACACGACTTCAGTGCAAGAGCCTCCCAAAGCACCCAGCACATATCCCCTTACCCCCCAAATAAAAAGATGCTGTATTGCTCACTGTCCTCCTCCCGCGGCGTCCCTTTGTCCTCTTCCCGAGGCATCCCTCTGCCCTCCCATGAAGATGACAGGGCGGATCTTAACAAGGAAGGGGTGTGGCCTTGACAGGAAGGGGTGGGTCATAGTTAAATAAGGGGGTGCGCGAGCTTAGTCAGGCCTAGGGCAGCACAAAACCTAAATACACCACTGGCCTAAATACAGGTGGAACATTTAACACGTTCCAAAAAGTGAACTTATCCTTTAACTATTTCTGAAAACAAATACAAGGCATGCCATTAATGATAATTGTTAGGTATTGTTTATGCTAGCGGTTTTGGTGGTGGTTAGGGGGAGCCAGGTTTTTACTAGACGTGGTCACTTTTCAGAGGAACAGTAGTTCTTGCTGCTAGTATAAACAAGCTCTTACAGTTACTATTGTGCTTATGGTAGCTCTCAACCAAACTGTCAAACCACCAAATGGCTGGTGTCATAGCATGGCAACTGCAGATTAATCAGAGGCTAAGATGGCAACTCCCTTTATAGAATAGAAGGGTTTAGCTCAGCTTTGAAGCAGACCTAAACTTAACTCCTCCTTTCTGTAATTCACCCCCAGCATGAAGCCTCATACTTAGGACAGGTTAATAAACATTATCCCTTCTACCATTCAGCAGCGGGTGCTGCCAGTCTGAAACAATCAGAGTGATTCCTTGTTAAGTGATCACTATGTCAGCTTAGTGTAGGTTGGAGGTTCCACTGAAAATAAAAACCTTCAACTTGCAGATGAACACTGCCCATTTTAGGCTGCAGTGTTCATCTTTAGAGCCATCTATTTAATAGTTTAACTGTCTTTAAACTAATTTAGTTTAATTTAGTTTAGATTTTTTAATTAAAAATAAGTAAGCCATTCATGACAGGTAAATTATTGCTTTTTACAGTGATCATCACTGTACAAGCAATCATAGTGTAAGATAAAAAAAAAATCTATGTTAAATGTTAAAAAAAAATGTAAAAAAAAAAAAAGAAAAGAAATGAAAAAGAAATAAGATTTGGAAATTTTTTTTTTTTTTTTTACATACTGTAATCAGTCAGTGTCCCCAATCACCGCCACCCATCACAGCCACACTAGTTACAGTATCCCTGATCACTGCCAAAGCAGTTACAGTGTCCCTGATCACCGCCGCAGCAGTGATTGTGTCAACATAAAGGTCTTATTTTTGTTACCATAAGGACTTGTTCACGGATGTGTCATGTTGGATCGCTCTTCAGAGAGCATTTGACAGGCAGTGAGGAAGCATTGTATTGCCTTCTCACCACTTGCTTTAACTTAGTTTAACCTTGGACCCTGCACTTGAATGGGTCATGATTGTCAGGCGTACAGGAGATATAATTCCTTTCACATCTCCAAAGCAAAACATCACAGCAATGTTAGATGTACATCCCCAGCCACTGCTTCTGCAACTAAAGAGGGTAGCGGTTGAGGGATGGTAAAACTGTGGCTTAACCACAAGATTTTACTCCCCCCAACCTCATGTGTGTGAAAGGGCCCTAATAGTGCAGCCAGTCACAGTTCTCTGATCACCACTACACCAGCCACAGTGTTGCCAGACCAGTGTACCTAGAATCAGTGTTCCTGAATGGTCTGTTTATTGACCACATTTCTGCCTGTTGCCTGCACTGATCCTTTGCCGGTATGGTGACCATGTCTCTGCCTGCGCCTGAACTGACCTATCTGCATGTTCGACTGACTATGTTCCTGCAAGACACCAGTCCCAATCATCCCTTGTGGACAACTGCACTCCTGGAACAACAGGAACTTATTTGTTCTTCCTTTCTTTAGCCTCCTGTACCTCCTGGCCAGTGAACATGGCATTCTTGGAGGCAAGCATGTACCAGTAGGCTAGGCTTGCTTGGCTTATAAGAATTGGGATTGCTTTATGTGACAATACAATAAGCTATATTCCCTGACCACCAGGGCAGGACTTAGGGTGGTGGGGCCCCTGGGCTTGAGTCACTTTCGGGCCTTACCTTCTATACATTACTTTAAACCTTTAGTTTTCTTTTAAGCGTGCCACTCTGATACCGTTTGTCCGCCATTACATCACTGTCTAATGCAAACAGGTTTAATAAACGGCAGTAAACGAGGCACTACATAACTGCCAATAACCAATCAGCAAACCTCAAGATAAGAGTTTAAGGAATTTTAAGGAAAAAAACTATTTAGTGCTAGTTCACACCAGACGCAGTTACGTGCGCTTTTTTTCTGCACTCAAAATGCATGCACAGCGTTTTCCATGTATTCCAATGGCTCTAATTCACACCATGCAGTCAGTTTCCGGTGCAGAAACTGACTGGAAACTGACTGCATGGTGTGAACTAGAGCCATTGGAATACATGGAAAACACTGTGCATGCATTTTGTGCAGAAAAAAAGCGCACAGAACTGAACGGAACTGCGTCTGGTGTGAACTAGCACTTAAGGAAAAAAACACAATTTTAAACAATTTAAATGCATTTAAACAATTTAAATGCTCATCAATGCAGCCTTGCACAGCGTCCATCTGCATGCTATCCTCATACTCAGGAGGCATAGAATAATGTGTTTTGGGGTGTAATTATAAGTATGCCTATGCTGTGTGTGAGACATAGCTTGTTAAAACGACAAATTTGTGGGAAAAAAATTTGATATAATTTCTTACTTTTCAAAAAAATCGTGACAAAAAGTTACAACTTCAAACTCACCATGTCTCTTACTAAATACCTTGGACTGTCTACTTTCTAAAAAGGGGTCATTTGGGGGGTTCTGGTACTGTCCTGGCATTTTAGCGCCTCATATATATGTATATATATATATATACGGTAAGTATATATATATATATATATATATATATATATATATATATATATATATACGGTATACTTAAAAATGGCCTGGGCAGGAAGGGGGTGAAAGTGTCTGTTATTAAGGGGGTAAATTAAAACAGTGGATGAAAAAAAAAAACTACATAGATCTTTAAAAATAGGTGTAGAATTTGTTTAGATATGCAAATTAGTTATAGTTATTGCAAGGTTAACCAACACATGCTGACACTGCTACATTTGTCTTGAGCTTGCATCCAACACAACAGGGTTAAAAATCTAAAGCTTGGCTGTCTAATGCTGCGTACACATGAGCGGAATGTCCGACAGAAAAAGTCAGACGGAAGCTTTTCATTGTATATTTCGATCGTTTGTATGTCTCATCGCATTTTTTTTTTTAGAAAATTCTGACGGACCTAGAAATAGAACATGTTCTAAATATTTTTGACAGAACCAATTCCTATCGGGAAAACCGCTCGTCTGTATGCTGTTCTGACGGACCAAAAACGACGCATGCTCTGAAGCAAGACGGAAGCTATTGGTTACTGGCTATTGAACTTCCTTTTTCTAGTCCCATCATACTTGTTGTACGTCGCCGCGTTCTTGGCGGTCTGACTTTGGTCAGACTTTGGTGTGACCTTGTGTAGGCAAGACCGCCTGAATGGAATTCCGTCGGAGAAACCTTGGGAGTTTATTCCGACGGCAAAACCGGTCGTGTGTACAGGGCATAACAGAGATCAATTCATAGAATGTAACATGGTAAAGCAAGCAGTAAAATAAGTGAAAATAAAAAGTAGCGCATAGATAGTGCCAAAAGTCTTCAATCAAGAAGACAACTGAAAAAAACAAATGTCCACATATAATGAACCTAACAGTGATAAAACTTAAAGTCTCTCAATATAAGTGAATAAAGTCCTATAGGTGAATGGGGAACAGATGACATGGAATGTCCCACTGAAAACCAAACGTGGATGTGAGGAGGCAGATGTATAAAACACGGGTAAATCAACAGATCATCCCCAAGCTGTATCTCACAACGACATGCGACTTGGTAAAGATGGTGTGTAAGAAACTCTTACCAGATACAGTGGACTCCCTTGTCAGCGACAGGGAGTCACTCGAGTGGGTTGCCTCTCAGGGCCAGTGGACGGACATCACAGCTCTGCGAACCTTCTGGGTCAAACTCTGCGCGGATCTCCCGGGGCCGCCAGGTGGGTCCTCCCAAAGGATGGCCAAGGTGCGGATCAGAGGGAACAGTGCGTCACGTACAAAAACTGGAGTGAAGGCTGGTTGAATCTGTCTCCATGTGTTCATCTCCAAAGGAAAAAAATAGCAACCACTGGCCATTTTGTTAAATTTATATCTATACAAATCAATAAGCATTAATCAAATATATCTATTAAACATATAAATGTATAAAATATTGGAAAACAAATAATTTATTGTGAATGCAATAACATATGCAGTTTTGTGATTAAATTGATATAGTAGAATAAAGATCTGTGTAAGTTGCACATTGAACAAGGCGTATAAACACCTGCATAAGAGGTTCTCAAACTGCGAGGCTACCAGTGGCATCACTAGGGTGAAGATGGAAGCCCTCTCAGCGGTGACAGCATGCCGCTGGAGGGCTTCATTCTAAGGTAAGAATTTCATAATGTGCTAGTATGCAGTGCATATTAGCACATTATGCTATTAATTTACAGGGGAACATTGTTTTTAAATTTTTATTGCAGCGGTTTACTACCACTTTACCATCTAAAAAAGTCCACAACAGAGTCCTTATGCACACAGGCTGTTAAAATAACATTATGAAAACGCCAGTATCTTTGCAGTGATTTTTTTTAACTTTTTTCAGCTTTTTTCAGCATTTTTGCAATAGCGTTTTTTAGCGTTTTTAAGCGTTTTTGAGCGTTTTTCCGCGTTAGCGTTTTTGAGCGTTTTTTTTTTTTCAAATTTTTTTTTTTCAATGGATCAAAAACGTTAAAAAACGTTGGTGAATGACGTTTCTCAGCGTTTTTGAGCGTTTTTCAGCGTTAGAGCGTTTTTACAGCTGAAAAACGTCTCTCAGAACCCACTGGTCCTGGGTTTTTTTTTACAGCTTAAAAACGCCTATGCCACTTGCAGCTCAAAAACGCCTAGGTGGGCATGAAGCCATAGACTAACATAGACAGGCCTTTTTAAGCTGCAAAAAAAGCTAAAAAAAGCAGCTGTAAAAACGTCCGTGTGCATGAGGACTAAGGATTGCTCAAGTATTGGAGTGCAGTTCAGAGAATGGAGTGCCACACAAGAAACCCATCACCTTCACCCAATCACACTGCCTCTTACCATCATGATTTGACCCTCTCAAAGGGAAGGTCAAATAGAGCAGTTTGGATTATCCTAGTCAAGAAGACCCCTGGTGAAAATGGTCTGTCAAACTCTTCTCCAACTAGTACACTCTAAAAGTCCCAATGAAAAACTCAGAGTACTTCACACACAGCTCTGAGTGCTCCCAGCCCTGGGGGTCAGCTCTCTTCCTTGCATAAGGACTCTGTTGTGGACTTTTTTAGGTGTTATTATTTGAAAGCCTCACAAATACATCCTTAGCATTGTCTGCTGTGCTCAGGGTCAGATCCCATCCAGTACAGGGATCTCTGAATGGGACCTGTCCCTGGGGACAGCAGACAATGGCATTATTGACATTGATGATTGATTCAAATTTTTGGAACTGACCTGCTGATGGCCCCACGAGGAAGATGGCAAGATGCTGTGGGTCACTGTTACGGCAACATCATGACTGGATGGATGCCCACCCCCCGGGCCCGGGACCCTGACAGAAACCAGCAATGCCATTGGCTCCTTATCACACCAGCTCATGCTCAGCTACACCTGGGCAGCAGCTAGGTAACAACACGACTGCCACGACACCAGCGCTGAACGATCACGTTATTGGCCTCCCTGTCTGCCCCCCCCCCCATCCCTTACAGACTATCACTCTCAGGGCAACTGCTGCAGCAGTAAGGGGAGGAAAAACACTGGGCTAGCACAGAACTCTGTCCCGCCATGTCCCGGCTGAAAAAAGCCCTGCCTCCAGATACCACCCTCAGGTCGGGAAGGCGTCACCTCTCTGCGGGTCTCACTCGGGTGCGCTCCGCACCCCTCGCATCGCCATAGTTTTTTTTGTTTTGGCACATGATTGGGTGTTCTTTGCAAAATAAAATTTCACCTCATTCACTAAGCTCTGGGGAAAACTAACTTGCAAAGTGAATAGCCTATTTGCCTTTAGTAAGTCAGCCCCATAGATTGTTATGTTAATGATACTTTACTGATTTGAGAACATGACTCTGGTATGAAAGTCATGTTTGAAAGATTCAGGAAAAAGAGAGTTAAATGCGACGCAAGAAAAAAAATCTGACATGGGACCATCTGAAAGCAGAAAAAGTTCTCAAAAACTGATAATTAATTTACTCCACATATTGTTGCTAATTTACCACATTATGCAGAGCTTTTAAACAAAAACTCAGGCTTTCAGTGGGAATTTAGATACAATAAAGTCTTTGACAAAATAAAACAGTTTTTTCTAATGCTGCAATAAAAGAATACAATGAGATTTCCAAAAAAACATAACAATTGAAGTTGACACCTCCAAACAAGAACTCTGTACTGTGTTTGTAGCAAGGAGAGGAAACCAGTCATTTATGTATCTAAATCAATGAAAGAGCAGTCATTAGCTATGTACCAAGAAAAAAAAATGAAGATGTATGCTATTGTAATTCAAAATATGCTTTCCTTTCATCATGTGATGATTAACTCTGAAACCATATCACAAAGTAGTGGAGATTTTTCATTTCCCATACTTAGAATACAAAGGATGTTGCTTTGCCTGCAGAAATACAATACAATAGTGTCGCACAAGCCTGGAATCATGGTCTTTAGTTTGCATTAAATAATTAATCAATATAATATATAAGGTTTGCTAATGTATTATGTACAGTGTGTTGCAAAAGTATTCACCCCCTTGGCTTTTTACCTATCTTGTTACATTACAGCCTTTATTTCAATGTTTTTTAAGTCTGAATTATATGTGATGGATTAGAACATAATAGTCTAAGTTGGTAAAGTAAAATTAGAAAAATATTTACATAAAACTATTTTTCAGAAATAAAAAACGAATAATTGGCATGTGCGTATGTGTTCACCCCCTTTGTTATGAAGCCCATAAAAAGCTCTGGTGCAACCAATTACCTTCAGAAGTCACATAATTAGTGAAATGATGTCCATCTGTGTGTGCAATCTAAGTGTCACATGATCTGTCATTACATATACACACCTTTTTGAAAGGCCCCAGAGGCTGCAACACCTAAGCAAGAGGCACCACTAACCAAACACTGCCATGAAGACCAAGGAACTCGCCAAACAAGTAAGGGACAATGTTGTTGAGAAGTACAAGTCAGGGTTAGGTTATAAAAAAATCTAAATCGTTGATGATCCCTAGGATGGCCGCACATCAAAACTCACTGACCCGGCGAGGAGGGCATTAATCAGAGAGGCAGCACAGAGACCCAAGGTAACCCTGGAGGAGCTGCAGAGTTCCACAGCAGAGACTGAAGTATCTGTACATAGGACAACAATAAGAGTTTTGAGTTTGCAAAAAGGCATGTGGGAGACTCCTAAATATATGGAGGAAGGAGCTTTGGTCTGATGAGACTAAAATTGAACTTTTTGGCCATCAAAGAAAAGAGTGGCAAGACAGAAGCCTTTTATTTCCAAGAAAAACATCCAAGCCCGGATACATTTTGGGAAAACACATCTGAAGTCTCCCAAAAGCATGTGGGAAAATGTGTTATGGTCTGATGAAACCAAGGTTGAACTTTTTGCCCATATTTCCAAAAGATATGTCTGGCACAAACCGAACACATCACATCACCCAAAGAACACCACAGTGAAACATGGTGGTGGCAGCATCATGTTGTGGGGATGGTTTTCAGCAGTCGGGGCTATGAAACTGGTCAGAGTTGAGGGAAAGATGGATGGTGCTAAATACAGGGATATTCTTGCTCAAAGCCTGTACCACTCTGTGTGTGATTTAAGCTAGGACGGAGGTTCACCTTCCAGCAGGACAATGACCCCAAACACACTGCTAAAGCAACACTTGAGTGGTTTAAGGGGAAACATGTAAATGAGTTGTAATGGCCTAGTCAAAGCCCAGACCTCAATCCAATAGAAAATCTGTGGTCAGACTTAAAGATTGCTGTTCACAAGCTCAAACCATCCAACTTGAAGGAGCTGGAGCAGTTTTGCAAGGAGGAATCGGCACAAATCCCAGTGATAAGATGTGACAAGCTCATAGAGACTTATCCAAAGCGACTTGGAGCTGTGATAGCCGCAAAAGTCGGGCTCTACAAAGTATTGACTTTAGAGGGGTGAATAGTTATGCACATTGACTTTTTCTGTTATTTTGTCCTATTTGTTGTTTGCTTCACAATAATAATAAAAAAAAAACATCTTCAAAGTTGTGGGCATGTTCTGTAAATGTTGCAAATTCTCAAACAATCCATGTTAATTCCAGGTTGTGAGGCAACAAAACACGAAAAATGCCAAGGTGGTGAATACTTTTTCAAGGTACTGTATATGATGTATATGAGTACACCTATATTAGTGGAACTGGATAACCTGCTAAATTCTGCTCCCAGCTCCCAGTCTTACAGCTGAACTCCAGAAATTCAACCACTTTTTAATATGTGCTGGATTACTATAGAGTAAGTGCAATGAGGTGTATGCCATCACAGGGACTTTCCTCTATAATTCACAAAATACAATTTTACTGAGTGCTGGAACTACCTCAATTGCTATACTTCCAAGAGTACAGTGAGAGCTGTACTTGTACTCCCGACACTCAGTAAAACTATAAATTGTAAATAAAAGAGAAAAGTCATTGGGGTGCATTCAACCCGTTTGTCTTAACCCGAAGTACTGTAAGTCAGGACATTTTACAAAGTGGTTGAATTCCTGGAGTTCCCCTTTAACTATTTACAGTCAAATAAACAGAAGAAAAATGAGTTTAACCTGTCAAACATCACCATGCATTTGAGTACACCTATCAGTGAAACTGAATCACAGGCTAAATTCTGCTTCCAACTTCCAGTCTTAAAGTCCACTCTTCTGGTCCAAGCTTCAGCAGCTGCAGAGTCATTTGCAATTTTCTGCCTGCCTCTCCCCTCCTCCTGTCCAATCACAGATCGCTTTGTACTATATGAACCCATTTACAAAATGCAAAGCCTTCTGTGAATAAACAGCAGAGGGAAGGGTTAGCAGGGTGGCCGTTTTGTGAGAAAGCAGTGTCTTCTGTCAGAGCACCGGGAGTTTAGTGGTAGCCATACTGCAATTGCTCAATACAACTGTCAAATATAAAAAAAAGAGATAAGTCCACGAGATGGCATGTACTTTGTTGAACCTAACTCATAGTAAGCCAGCACATTTTACAAAGTGGCTGGATTCCTGAAGTTTAGAGTTGGCTATTTAAATGAACCGAATAAAAAAATCTTTTTATCCTAACATTTGCTCTTCAAGGCAAAAGAAAATGTGACTCAATACAATTCCATGTATATAGTGTAAATGATAGGTGTGCGCAGGAGGTGTGCTGGGTGTGCCTTGGCACACCCTAATCACTCCATGCAGTGCAGATTCTCCCTGCTGATAACCCACCAAAGCCTCCCAATGGGGCTCCTAAAAAAGTTGTAAAAAAATAATAAAAAAAAATGGGGGGGCGTGGTTTGCCTTGAGAGAAGATGGCTGCTTGATCCCTCAGCTCCTGCTCACCACAGCCTTTACATCAGCAAATACTAGAGACATTCGACATTTCCTGACTACCCACTATGGGAACTTCCTCCCGTGGAAACTCGCAGTCACGTTCCCGCTCCCCGAGAGAATTTACCGGCCGCACGAATCACACTATTCCGGAGATATTCCGCACCCAGAGGCCTAATATGGCGGCTCCTCTTCCCACCTCCAATCCTTCCCAGGAAATGACTGGTATTCTCCTCACCCCAACAACACCTCACAACTCACCGATGGAGAATGACAGCACTTCTATCCGTCAACCGAGTCTACGAGATCTCCAAGCTGTGGCAGCAGACATAAAGGACACTCTATTCTCTGCCATTTCGGACCTACGCCACGAACTACAAGCTATTTCAGGGAGAGTGCAGCGTGTCGAAGATGATGTGGCACTACAGGGCTCAGCAACAAACAAGATTCAATATAAAGTTAACTCCCACACTATGCAACTCAGAGACCTTCAACGACATGTTGAAGATCTCGACAATCGGGGCAGAAGACATAACCTTAGGGTGAGAGGCCTACCCGAGTCTGTGGACCAAGACCGTCTTCTCCAAGTTGTCACAGGCCTCTTCAACAAACTCCTCGATAGGCCTCACCACACTCCAGTGGCTATGGAACGAATACACAGGGCGCTCCGTCCCAGAGGCAGAGACACAGACCCCCCCCGAGATGTCATCTGCTTTGTAAACGATTACATAATCAAGGAAGAAATCCTCAAGAATACAAGAGAAAAACCGCGGCTGGAATATGAGGAACACCATATACAGATCTATCAAGATCTTTCAGCGATCACGCTGCGACATCGCAAAGACCTCCGACCCTTACTGGACGTCCTGCGGAACATCGGAATCCGCTACCGATGGAAGTTCCCGTTCGGCCTCTCTGCCTCCCATCAAGGTCGCTCTGCCTTACTGAGAGTTCCAGAGGAACTCGATGGATTCTGCCGTACCTTAAACATTCCGATGGTATCGGTTCCACACTGGTATGAGGAATTCAACATCTTACCTCACACCCGCAACTCTCCAGCAGAAGAACCGATGGATGCCCACAACACCAGCTTCCGACGACGCAGATCGCCCTCACCGATCAGACCAAATCCTTCAGGAGGACCCCGGCACCCGCCTCCCAGCCCCATGACAGCGCCTCTGCCTAGAAGAGCCCGCCGTGATCGTTAACACAGCCCCAGGCCCTTGAAATACAATACCCTTCCCAGACGCTATCGTGTACAGCCACTACTACACCTCTACCACCTTCTCCTTTTGGCAGCTTCCCGACCCAGCATCGACTACCTCTCCTGCATTTACCGACACTCTGCAACGAAATGACCGCTTCATCAGAACGCTATGCAGTATCATCCGAGACCTGACATTCCTTCCCGCAAGATTCCTTCCTAAATACGCATTGCCTGCCTCTGTTGAGGCCTACAAAAGAACACGGACAATTGACCGCCATTGAACTGAGAAGCCGGACCATGTCCCCCTTCGTGGCTAATCACCCTTGTGAGACCGCCGGACCGGGGCGACTG
This sequence comes from Lithobates septentrionalis, assembly GCA_037952835.1. Lineage (NCBI taxonomy): Eukaryota > Metazoa > Chordata > Amphibia > Anura > Ranidae > Lithobates > Lithobates septentrionalis. Next base: position 5,226,829 of record JBBDGP010000366.1, on the reverse strand, counting down.
CAGATTCCGCTCCTCACCACAGCCCGTTTAAGCCCCATGATACATACCTCCGGTATTCATTAAAAGATACTGATGCACATTGTTATCCCGCTTCGAGACCGGGACCTGCGAAACGGGCTCTGAAGAACTTAACGAGTACAGATGCTCTGTACAATGTGCAAACACCGAAGGGTAACATATTAGGGGTTATAAGTTTATGTTAGAAGTTTTAAGTTTTAAGTGGTCGCTACCTCCTGTTTCAGGAAGACACAATTACACTCCAACACACATTGACATCATATCAAACACACATCTCAGGTACAATCGTTATCCAAACTTATTCACTGCACAGCATAGCTCCTTAACCCACAACACACTCTCTGCAGTTTCGCTCTCTGCTACCATCTACTGGCCATCCGGCCAAAATGCTTGTACTCCGTTAAACCCTATACCCCACTACACCCCATACGTAACCACAGACAAAATCACTAAAGAATATAGCATACACTCCTAACCCTCACCAGCATATGGAGTGCAACAAGACACGATATTTATCACTATCACTGTCATAACCGGTCCCTCTCCTCTGTCAAATGGTTCACATAAAAGCAGGGAACTGATCCCCCCTCACTATGCTGTTTGTACCTGAAGTTACAACATACACATATGCTCCTGACACTGGCATATGAGAACGCACACTGATAACACAGAAGACAATGAGGATCTCTTACACAATCCTAATACCGAACCCGCTCTCCCAAAATGACAACACCTCAACGAATGGGCTCTTTACTGCCACATACTGGCTTTGAACACACCTTTTCCGCAATTGTGTGCCCTCATTTACTAATGTATACCGACACAAACTAGACTAACAACACCAATAACATGCTACATAACATTTATCTTTAAACCACAAAACACCGGAGGAATACATTTAATAAGGTACTCAGCAAACCCCGTCAACCCCTCACGGATCTACACACACGAACAATTTCTAGATTAATATAACTCTGAAATACTGTTTTTACCTGGGCTTGCTACCTCTGCCCATATACTCGCATCTCACAGGTTTAGACAGCCATGTTGCCATTTGATAACCACTCTATTCAAACATAGTTATATTAATAAACGAGAGCTTCACCACGTATGATATGTTACCTTGTTCATTTAGCCTTAGGCTAGACTTCTATATTGACCAAATAGCTAGTATTAGATGTTTATTTACTAATGTAGCAATGTTTATTACGATTATCTTTCTTTGTGTCTTTTCCCCCTCTCCGACAAGACTACACACATAAACACCCTCCGTACATTCGTCCGCCCCCACTCAATCTAAAGCATAAATAAACAACGATATCAGAAACTATCTGAATATCTCGCCAACAATAATTATTGATCTCCCTATCATCCAAGTGACCTCATCCCGCCTAATTTCCCAACATACGTACCACATACTTGTCTCCCCTATTCCACCACATATATAAAATAAGACTGCTGGTGGGCTGGACCTCTCTGACAGTTTTTCTCACCTAAAGTAGACATCTCTTGATAGATAAACCAACTCCCACACAGTGGTCAAGCGAACCTTACACAGCACCTCATATAAACAAGACTACACACACCACTGACCTTATCCGGTTAGTAAATTACTGTGCCTCTAGTCACTGACTTTGGTGATTGAGGTCACACCTATTACCGGTATTGTTCACCCTCCCAGACCCCTATCCCCGGACCTTCCCTACCCACACGCACATATCTTTCAACCCATCCTATCACTCCCTCCATAACAGCAAGCACTACCCTTATAAATACACTCGCACACCCCTACAATGACGAATCCGTCCAGAAACACACATAGCACCAAACTCAAACTTATATCATTAAACGTAAAAGGCCTCAACATACCAGAGAAACGCTCCAAACTACTCCTCACTATGCACCAAAATAAAGCTGATATTGTTTTCCTTCAAGAAACACACTTTAGGTCCGATTCTACTCCAAAATTACAAAACCACCGATATCCCACGGTATACCACGCTACCAACCCGTTACACAAAACAAAAGGAGTCTCCATACTTATCGCAAAATCCTGCCCCATTCAAATCACGGACTCTCTAATAGACGAGAACGGCAGATACCTTTTTCTTAAAGGTTCCCTCCTAAATAGGAAGTTCACCTTAGCGAACATATATGCCCCCAATAGTGGTCAGGTACCTTTCTTTCGGAAAATCACAGAGACACTTACGACCTTCCAAGAAGGCACCCTCATCCTGGGGGGAGACTTCAATGTCCCGCTCAACCCGATCCACGACACATCCACCGGCTCCTCCTCACTCCCATATTCGGCCCTTAAGACGATTAAATCTTTACTCAATCAACTATTACTACATGACTCCTGGCGTACCCTGCACCCAAACGATAAAGACTTCACATTTTATTCCGCCCCCCACGACAGGTATTCAAGAATAGACTACATCTTTCTAACACAAAAAGACTTATCTCTAATCCACCACGCCTCAATAGACCCAATGCTTCTCTCCGACCATCACCCCATTTCTCTTACACTTAAAATCCCAAACACGACGCCCCGCTCACAAACATGGAAACTAGACCCATCACTACTGAATGACCCTTCCATCATGACTGAGGTTGAATCCAACCTCAAACATTTCTTCAAAGAGAATGTTTCGACGGACATGTCCCCACTTACTATATGGGAAACACATAAATGTGTAATCAGGGGCATCTTAATCGCAGCGGCGGCCAAACGCAATCGAATACGTAGAAAACAAAATTCAGACCTCATCAATAAAATCCATCGACTAGAAAATGCTCATAAACAAACCCAAGCCCTCTCCACTATGACAGAACTAATTCAAGCTAGAAAGGATCTACTGGACATACTGGACATCCAAATCCGACGTAAATACATCCTATCCAAAAAAACGTTCTATGAATATGGCAATAAAGCCAGTAAAATGTTAGCTCGGGCCTTACAAGTGACAAGAGCTCACACAACGATTCACTCCATCACTGATCCCACGGGTAGCAAACTTACCAAGACCCCAGACATTGCACAACAGTTTGTCCACTACTATAGTAAACTATATAATCTTCACCCATCTAACTCTTCCGCAGATAAAAATAAACGAACGGAAATGATAATCGATTTTTTGCGACAATATGGCCCCACCCCTATATCGGACTCAGCTGCTCAAGATCTAGCATCCCCCCTCACCAGAGAAGAAATAGACCTAGCTTTGAAACAACTAAACCCAGGTAAAAGCCCCGGCCCCGACGGCTTGACAGTCGGATATTACAAAACTTATGCAGAAACACTCACCCCCTTCTTCCTAAAAGCCTTTAACTCCTTCGCAACCCCTACGATACCGCCTCGAGACCTTCTAACTGCTCATATAGCTGTAATCCCAAAACCAGACAAAGACCCCTCCCTAGTTACCAACTATAGACCTATCTCGCTTCTCAATGTGGACTTGAAATGGTATGCAAAGACCTTAGCTAACCGTATCTTACCACTTTTGCCCCAACTTATTGGTCTAGACCAGGTCGGCTTCGTTCCAGGAAGAGAAGCAAGAGATAATACTCTAAAAGCTCTTAATATCCACCACTGGCTCACGTCCAGCCGCTCTGACGGATTTATGCTTTCTCTCGACGCGGAGAAGGCGTTTGACAGAGTGGCCTGGGACTATATGTCAGAAACCCTACGGATGATCGGTCTTCCCCCAATGATGCTTAATTTCATTTCAGCCCTCTACTCAAACCCTACTGCTAAGGTCCAAGTAAACGGCCACCTGTCGGACGCCTTCTCCGTGTCGAATGGAACCCGTCAGGGTTGCCCACTCTCCCCCTTAATTTTTATCCTATCCCTGGAACCTTTCCTGCGACGTCTGAGAGCCAATCAAGACATTAAGGGAATTACCATCAAAAAACGCACATACAAAGTAGCTGCCTTTGCAGACGACATACTCCTCTTTCTCACCGACCCCCTCACGACAATACCCAACCTACTCAAAGACTTTAACACTTTTCATACCCTCTCCAACCTTCAAATAAATTACTCGAAATCGACAGCCCTGAATATTACCATTGCCCCCAAGATATGTCGCCAATGCCAACTCAACTACCCGTTCTCGTGGAATGATAAAGCAATTCGATATCTAGGCATTCTGTTACCGACTTCCTTGAACGACTTATACGCCCTAAACCATGCAGCAATATTACAAAAAATACAATTAGACTTAAAAAAATGGTCCTCGGGACTGTTTTCCTGGTTCGGCAGGGCCGCAATAGTCAAAATGAATATCTTGCCCCGACTCCTATATATTTTGCAAACTATTCCCATTAAGCTCCCGAAGACATTCTTCTCCACCTATCAAAAAGCCTGTACGTCATTTGTATGGGCCAAACTACGACCGAGATTAAGCTTCCAGAGACTGACCGCCCCCAAAATTGTAGGAGGCATTGGCCTTCCCGATCTACGTAAATACCAGCAAGCGTGCCATCTTACAAGAATAATTGACTGGAACATAAACTCAACACATAAAGACTGGATTCACATAGAGCAATCATTCTCAAATCTCCCTCTGTCTCATCTCCCCTGGATCACCAACTCCAAGATCTCTCCTGAATCCAAACGTCACCCATTAATCAACCCCACACTAGCCACCTTCCACACAACTTGTAAATTACACAAAATTTCCTCACCTAAGGGCCCATTGACCCCATTACGGATGAACCCAGACTTTCTGCCGGGAATGCATCCCACCTTCTTAGCAGATTGCTGGCCTCACCCTACTGTAAAAGCTAAGCATTTTTTTGACAGGAATCAATTCTTGTCCCAAACAGAGCTAGCTTCAAAAATGAACTTGAACTCTTTCCCGTTCTGGACGTACGTCCAACTGAGACACTTCTTTGACAAACCTAAACCCAGACCGGAATGGTCCAGACAAACCACCACATTCGAAAACTTATGCGAAAGTGAAGACCCCCAAAAACATCTGATATCCCAGACATATGCACTCCTATTCACAACCCGTACACCGTCGAAACACTGGACCACCAGACAATGGGAACAGGACCTCTCAATAACACTCAATGACGCAGAATGGGAAAAAATATATACCTTAGCCCACAAAGGATCAATTAATGTGCAAGTACAGGAAAATGCCTTTAAAATATTATCAAGATGGTACAGATCACCATTGACACTGCATCATATTGACCCGTCAATTACCCAAACATGTTGGAGATGCAAAACTGAGATTGGATCGTTCTTACATGTCTGGTGGTCCTGCACGAAAATACAACCCTTCTGGTCAGAAGTACACAAACTAATCAGCAAGATAACAACTTACACGCTAGACTTCAACCCTGCAACACTCCTACTCCATCACTCCAAATTGCCACTGTCAACTTACCTCCGATCTCTGGCCATGCACATGGTGAACGCTGCTAAGCTCTGTATCCCCCTCAAATGGCGATCAACAGACCAACCATCCATCACAGATTGGTTCACACGCATACAAAAAACGATGGTCATGGAAGACCTCATACACCAGGCCAAAGAAACACAACCTAAGTTCATCAAAACATGGACATGCTGGATTCACTTCACCACCACTGACGAATACAAACAATATTTTACATAACAATACCACGATCATTGTGATAAAGACTAACAAAATGCTCATTTCCTTACCCTGGATAAATACTGTCCCTTTTCACCTCCCCCTCTGGTATTGAGGAATCCCCATACCCCCAAACCCAAATCTACAATCACAAGAATATTACTCTATGCTGACGAGACTCACGTCAACACACACGCTACTACTCTCCCATCTTGCCCCCTACAAATCCCTTTCGCGATCTTCTATCTAAGCTTACAATATCTATTGTATAGACTCTTCCAAACTTCACGGAATTTTCCCCCTAACTGTATGACCTAATAATACAATTTATATATAATGATTTACCTTTATCGTTCAAAAGTTTAGCGGCTGCGCCCGCAAAAGCATACAGAACTGTATTTTACTTAATCTTGTACGAATCTCTCCCCTCTCTGTACATGTTAATGTTACTTTTGTGTAAAAACCAATAAAAAATATTTAATAAAAAAAAAAAAAAAAAAAAATACAATGAATAAAAATAAATAATTACTGACACCGTCCACTGCCCTACTGACACCATCCTCTGCCCTACTGACAAGTCCACTGCCCTACTGACACTATCCACTGCTCTACTAACACTGTCCATGTTGTGTTGTCTGGAGTTCTCTCTTTAAAAACTGGAACTCGCTATTTGCTTCTGCTATAGAAATGGTATATTAACGAAGGAGCCTGCTTTCCGATTATGGTTTCAAAAGCCACTTTAACCTACTGTAGTGACATAGATGCAGCAAGCAGACTACAAGATGAATCACCATAGAAGAATTATGAGCGCCTCTAGCTGCTAAACACTTTCTTCTTGGCTTCTGTCTAATTGGAGCAAATAACATACTGCTACAGAAAAAAGAAAATATATCTGTCTGGTCCATTTCTATAACCTGCACAGCGCTAAGTTGACTCAGATTTAGGACACTCCACGTGAACAATCTGTTATTTGCCAAGGAGAACTGGCAGGCCTGCGGACAATCACTCCCCAGGTAAAAGAAAGAAATCAAAACATCCTTATTATCCAAGATGACACACAGGACACATTGTAAATAACTATTAATGGTTTCTCTTGGTAACCCACCCCAAGCATCCTACCTCTACTTTGGTTTCAAAGTAAGATTGTGTCTATTTACTGCTGTTTGAAACAGTGTGAGTTTGTACATGTAATTGGCAATGGAATGGAAATGAACGTGTACTTTATGAGCAATAAGGCACTGTAGGGTTGGTATTGTTCAGCTGCAATCAGACGTATTGGCTGTGTAGGGAGGAACTGGCCAAATAAGGGACTTGTCTGACCACCTGAGAGGAGTAATTATATTGCAAACAATAAACTTAAAGAATAGGCTGGAGATGTTTTCCTTTTTTTAACAAGAGAAAGATTTTCTGCATCCGGTAGTTGAGACACCCAGGAAATAATGTACAAGAGCAGAGGTGAAGAAAAATCACGTATTACACAGAGCAGCACAGACAGTGAATAATAATTTCCCTGTTATTCACCGTTCAGGCATGCACAGCAGAAATATTATTTCTGTTAACCGATTAAAGTAATAAACCATCAACACTGTATGATAATGTATTTATGTATGAGCAAAAATGTTTTCATACCTCCACTAGAATAATATATATATATATATATATATATATATATATATATATATATATATATATATATATATATATATATATATATATATATATATAAGCCCCCTCACTAACCTAAAATCTTTAACATGTTAATGTAATTTCATTTCATTTACATTTTTTCTTCTCTGCAGCTTTCCAATGACCACTTCAGCTCTGGAATATTTACCCCCCTTCATGGCCATGCCATTTTGCAATAGGACACTGCATTAATTTAACTGAAAATTGCGTGGTCGTGCAATGCTGTACCCAAATAAAATGTATGACCTTTTTTTCCCCACAGCTTTCTTTTAGTGGTATTTGATCACCTCTGTGTTTTTTATTTTTTGCACTATGAACAAAAAAAGACTGACAATTTTGAAAAAAAAAATCAAATTCCTTCATAAATTTAGGCCAATATGTATTCCTCTACATATTTTTGGAAAAAAAATCCCCATAAGCGTACAGTGGGGACGGAAAGTATTCAGGCCCCCTTACATTTTTCACTCTTTGTTATATTGCAACCATTTGCTAAAATCATTTAAGTTCATTTTTTCCTCATTAATGTGCACACAGCACCCCATATTGACAGAAAAACACAGAATTGTTGACATTTTTGCAGATTTATTACAAAAGAAAAACTGAAATATCACATCAGGGGCGTAACTAGAAATAGCAGGGCCCCATAGCAAAATGTTATATGGGGCCCGCCTTCAAACAGCCCCCCCCCCCACAGCTGCCCTACTGTCAATGCAGCGTGAGCTGTGCCACATACAGCGTGACCTGTGCACAATGCAGCGTGACCTGTGCCCAATACAACGTGACCTGTGCCCAATACAGCGTGACCTGTGCCCCATACAGCGAGACCTGTGCCCCATGCAGCGTGACCTGTGCCACATACAGTGGTACCTGTGCCCAATACAGCGTGACCTGTTCCCAATGCAGCGTGACCTGTGCCCCATACAGCGTGACCTGTGCCCCATACAACGTGACCTGTGCCCAATGCAGCGTGACCTGTGCCCCATACAGCGTGACCTGTGCCCCATACAGCGTGACCTGTGCCCCATACAGCCTTACCTATGCAGAGGAAGAGGCAAGCCACCCGGATCAGCAGAGAGCGGGATTGCCCGCTGTAATAGCTGTCATTTGAATTTCCCGTCTTCCCAGGGCTCATCGTCACATAGCCCCACCTCTTGGCCCAACGCCTTTGATGACGTCACATGTCCCGCATTGGATCGGCGTTCTGTCTATCAAAGGTGCCGGGCCAAGAGGTGGAGCTATGTGACGTGAGCCCCGGGAACATTGGAAGTTCTAATGAAAGCTATTACATCGGGCAATTCAGCTCTCTGCTGATACGGACAGCTCGCCTCTTCCTCTCCTCTCTCTTCCCCTGGCTGGGAGACTGTGCCGGTGGTACTCTCATCCTCGCTGGGCCCCACTCGGCTGCGGGCCCCATAGCACCCGCATGGGTCGCTATGATGGTAGTTCCGCCCCTGTATCACATGGTCCTAAGTATTCAGACCCTTTGCTGTGACACTCATATATTTAACTCAGGTGCTGTCCATTTCTTCTGCTCATCCTTGAGATGGTTCTACGCCTTCATTTGAGTACAGCTGTGTTTTAATATACTAATTGGACTTGATTAGGAAAGCCACACACCTGTTTATATAAGACCTTACAGCTCACAGTCATGTCAGAGCAAATGAGAATCATGAGGTCAAAGGAACTGCCTGAAGAGCTCAGAAACAGAATTGTGGCTAAGCACAGATCTGGCCAAGTTTACAAAAAAATTCTGCTGCACTTAAGGTTCCTAAGAGCACTGTGGCCTCCATAATCCTTAAATGGAAGACGTTTGGGATGACCAGAACCCTTCCTAGAGCTGTCTGTCTGGCCAAACTAAGCTATCAGGGGAGAAGAGCTATGGTGAGAGAGGTAAAGAAGAACCCAAAGATCACTGTGGCTGAGCTCCAGAGATGCAGTCGGGAGATGGGAGAATGTTGTAGAAAGTCAACCATCACCGCAGCCCTCCACCAGTCGGGGCTTTATGGCAGAGTGGCCTGACGGAAGCCTCTCCTCAGTGCAAGACACATGAAAGCCCACATAGAGTTTGCTAAAAAACACCTGAAGGACTCCAAGATGGTGAGAAATAAGATTATCTGGTCTGATGAGACCAAGATAGAACCTTTTGGCCTTAATTCTAAGCGGTATGTGTGGAGAAAACCAGGCACTGCTCATCACCTGTCCAATACAGTCCCAAAAGTGAAGCATGGTGGTGGCAGCATCATGCTGTGGGGGTGTTTTTCAGCTGCAGGGACAGGACGACTGGTTGCAATTGAGGGAAAGATGAATGCGGCCAAGTACAGGGATATCCTGGATGAAAACCTTCTCCAGAGTGCTCAGGACCTCAGACTGGGCCGAAGGTTTACCTTCCAACAAGACAATGACCCTAAGCACATAGCTAAAATAACAAAGGAGTGACTTCACAACAACTCCGTGACTGTTCTTGAATGGCCCAGCCAGATCCCTGACTTAAACCCAATTGAGCATCTCTGGAGAGACCTAAAAATGGCTGTCCACCAACTTTTACCATCCAACCTGACAGAACAGGAGAGGATCTGCAAGGAGGAATGGCAGAGGAACCCCAAATTCAGGTGTGAAAAACTTGTTGCATCTTTCCCAAAAAGACTCATGGCTGTATTAGATGAAAAGGGTGCTTCTACTAAATACTGAGCAAAGGGTCTGAATATTTAGGACTAGGGGTGCAACGGATCAGAAAACTCACAGTTCAGATCGTTCCTTGGATCAGGAGTCACGGATTGGATCATTTTAGGATCAACAAAAAAAAATTGAACTAATAGCCACATCTTCCCACATCTCCCCCCACTGTAATATCCATATCTCCCCTACGATTGGAGCTTGCTTGCTTGCAGTTGAGGCGGCTGATGATGATGTCAGCGCGGGTGTACCAAGATGGCCGCCACTCCGGAGCTAGGCCGAAGCAGCCGCCTTTCCTAAGGCCGAGGAGGCAGAGTGCTCCGCGGATCGCGTGTGTGCCAATCCGAACAGGCTGAACCGTTCGGATCACGGATCGGTGACGATCCATTGCACCTCTACTTAGGACCATGTGATATTTCAGTTTTTCTTTTTTAATAAATCTGCAAAAATGTCAACAATTCTGTGTTTTTCTGTCAATATGGGGTGCTGTGGTACATTAATGAGGAAAAAAATTAACTTAAATGATTTTAGCAAATGGCTGCAATATAACAAAGAGTGAAAAATGTAAGAGGGTCTGAATACTTTCCGTCCCCACTGTATATTGATTGGCTTGCACAAAAGTTATAGCATCTATAAAATGGAATATTTGTATTCATTTTTTTTTACCTTACTAGTAATGGCGCAATCAGCGACCTATAGCAGAACTGCGATATTGCGGCGGAATTTCGGACACTAACTGACACTTTTGACATTTTTTAGGGAAAAGTGACACTAATACAGTGATCAGTGCTAAAAAATATGCATTTTCACTGTACTAATGACACTTGCTGGGAAGGAGTTAACATCAGAGGTGTCGCGCCCGGGGCCACGGCACCCCCTGCACCCCCCACGCTACGCCACTGCTTCCAGAGACATTCATTTTGTATGTTTGACTTGAATACTAGGAAGCTCTACACTTGTACATAACCAGTGCTTATTATTCTCCCGAGGCCTCACTCCATCTTCTGTGACTCCCAGGCTAGGGCCCTAGGATGCCCCGTGGCATGATGTTGGACCCCTTACTATTCTGGTCACTAGGAAAGGAGCCTAAGCACAAAAGCTCCTTTGCTACCAGGGCTTTTGTCGCTTCAGAAAAGTTTCACTGTGCATAAGACATTTGTACTGTATCTTCTATATCTCATCTTGTCCCCTTATTAAGCCCTGTTCTTGTGATTGGCCATACATGCATTGCACACCTTTGTCCACATGTTACTTCAGACCAGGCCAAGTTGAGTAACTTTAAACATGTTTTAATGAAATTGTTGAAACATAAAAAATAAACAGTTCACACAATATCTTCAATACACATTCCTGTACATCACCTTCTAAGTGCACTGGTGCCCCTAACTGCTGCATGAAATAGTCATACCTTCTAAAGCCTTCTATAGCCTTCTGTGTGCAGCAGCCCTCCTCAGCCCCCTAATGCTTACCTGAGGTCCCTTCAGGTCAAGCGATGTTGTAGGAATGTCTCAATGTCCCCTCCTCATTGGCTGAGACAGCAGCGCAGTGCCATTGGCTCCCGCTGCTGTCAATCAAAGTCAATCAACCAATGAGAATAGAAAGGGAGTGGGGCCGGGCCACAGCTCCGTGTCTGAATGGACACAGGGAGCTGTGACTCAGCTTGGGTGCCCCATAGCGATCTGCTTGCTGTGGGGGCACCCAACAGGAGGGAGGGGCCAGGAGCACAGAAGAGGGACCAGAGAAGAAGAGGATCTGGGCTGCTCTGTGCAAATCCCCTGCAACAGAGCAGATAAGTTAAATAATATGTTTGTTATTTTTAATAAAAAAAACAAGACTTTACAATCACTTTAAGTGCAAGCAGTAGTTTACAGCATTCTGTTCTTTAAGTGGGGAGACCTGGAATCGTACCTCCAGCCTTCTTAGTAACATCCCGAGAGGTGGTTCCCTCCCTTTTTACATGTTTGCCCAAGCAGAGGGTGGTACTTCCCCAAAAAGCCTGGGAAAACCTGGCCAGCAGAGTTTACCCTTACCTCCCAGGAAGTACCACATCAGCAGGGCAAGTACAATAAAACTGTGCAATAAACTCACATTGGAATATACAATTTTACACAAAAAAAGAAAAGAAAGTAATCAGAACCACAATAGTAAAAACATATAAAAGAATAAACAATTGAGTAAACTCCTTGGAAGTTTCTGCTTGCAGGCATTGTTCTGCACTAGAAAAACGCTGATCTCTGCATGGAACACAGAAAACAATTGTTTTCTATGTCCCCTGTTCAAACTAGAATGCAGGTGCATACCTCCTAACTTTTTGAGATGGGAATGAGGGACACCTATCAGCAAAAGTATGCAGGCATAAAGCACACCCCTTGCCACACTTCCTTAAATGAGAAGTGTACAAAAAAACAATATTGGTTAAATCCACAAGTGATTTTTTTTACCACTACTATTCCTTTATATTGGCTTTTTTAAATTACAAATGCAGCAATTTAGAAATCAGATGAAAGGTTTAGCGCTGGAAAACACTTTTTGATATATAAAACATGCATTTTATATACATCTATATAGATCAGACCAAAATGAGGGACAAATGAGGAGGAATAAGGGACAGAGGGACATTGCTCCAAATCAGGGACAGTCCCTCAAAATCAGGGACATTTGGGAGCTATGCAGGTGGCAGCTGCAGAGAATTACTGTGAGGAAGCCTGCAACATGTCTACAGTTTTCTGCACCACTCCTTAGCTGTCGCTGAGCTTTGGTGCATTAAGATGCATCTCAATAAAGAAAATTAGGAAAAACATTGCCTTGCATTGTAAAAATGTAAGGCACCTCCCCCTGAAGCCTGGTCAGCACAGACACTTGCCCACAGAGGATAATAGAACATTTTCCTGTGCAGCTAATGTGAACCAGCCCAAGCATATTCTGAGTTATTTTCTTATTCTTCTGCAAATAATTTAAATCATTACAGCATGTTTCAGATATGCAGTTGTGCTATTTATTCAACAGATCAATAAAGCACAAATAAGTTATTCAAATGTACAACGTACAGTTTGAGGACATCTGTCATAAAGGTACTGCCCTTGGAAACTTATACTGCAATTATAGACACAGAAGTTACACAATACACAAAATATGTATGTATTCAGGTGGCTTGTTTTCATATACTGTAATTACTACAGATGACTACATCATTGAATGTTTATTTTATCCCTGTACATTTAAATCAAGACAGGTTAGAACACATCAGAAATTAAAAAAAAATCTTTAGCTGGCAGTGTGTGTAGCAATGGTACCATTTGAGAAGGGATGGATTTATACTTCTGAAGCCTAGTACACATGGGTCGAATGTTGGCGGGAATCAGCTGGTTCAATAGAAACCAGCTGACATTCAGCCTGCGTGTATGGCAGCTGGTCTGACAGAAGCCAGCCAATGGCTGAGAGCGCTGATTGGAGTGTTCTGGCGGGGGGTCAAAAAAAATTGTGGTCTGTACGAGGCTTTAAGCTAACTGTCTAGGGACACCACCCACCAAATCAGATGGCTAGATCAGATGTCAAAAAAACACAAGACACACTAAAGCAAGGGGCAAAAAAGGCAAAAAAACGTAGAACACTGGGGGAGATTTACTAAAACCAATGCATACAGAATCTGGTGCAGCTCTTCATGAGAACCAATCAGCTTCCAGGGTTTATTGTCAAGGCTTAAAATTATACAAAAGTCTATTTTTTTTTCCTAAAAATAATAAACATGTTATACCCACCTGCTCTGTGAAGTGGTTTTGCACAGAGCAGCCCAGATCCTCCTCTTCTCAGGTCCCTCGCTGGCATTTCTGGCCCCTTCCTCCTGTCGAGTGCCCCTACAGCAAGCAGCTTGCTATGGGGGCACCCGAGCCGAGCCGCAGCTCCATGTGTCCATTCAGACACGGAGACACGGTAAAGCCCCACTCCCTCTCTTTCTCCTCATGGCTAACTGACTTTGATTGACAGCAGTGGGAGCCAATGGTGCCACTGCTGTGTCTCAGCCAATCAGCAGGGAGAGTCCCGGACAGACGAGACATTCATGCACATCGCTGGATAGAGATGGGGCTCAGGTAAGTATTAGGGGGGCTGGGGGGCTCCTACACACAGAAGGTTTTTTATCTTAATGCATAGACTGCATAGGCGTGCGCACAGGGTGTGCCAGGTGTGCCTGGGCGCACCCTAATCACTTGTGCTGCACAGATTCCCCCTGCTGCTTGGCTGCAGAGGAAGGGAGTGAGGAATCTCTGTCTTAAAAGTGAGACATCAGGGGTCTGTTTAGACCTCTGATATCTCACCAAAGCCCCCCAATGCAGCTCCTAAAAAAATTGTATATATAAAAAATATTGAGAATAATAATATATTATTAAATGAAATTGTAAAAAATGGAAAAATTGTAAAAAAGTTATGATAATAAAAACAAACTACAGACATCAATCTCTTCCCTACTGACACCGTCCACTGCTCTACTGAGATATATATATACACACACACACACACGTGTGTTTGAGCTTTGGGTGCACACCCTAATGTCATGGTCTGCACACACCTATTAAAGACTGCATTAAGATGAAAAACTTTCTGCCTTTACAACCACTTTAACTGAACAAGCTGAAGTTAGAAGCTAATTGTTAACCATTCCAAAAATGGTCTAACATCTTTGATGATAACGAACTATCAGAAAAAATCCTTGAAGGATACAGACATGTCAACAAAATTACTATCTCAGAAACATGGCGTGAAACGCAATTTAAGATCGTAAACAGGGCATACTACCCATTCCCCATCAACAAGGCAAACCCGACTGAAGAGCAATGCCCCTGGTGCTCACTACCACACCCCACACTGCTTCTCCATCTTTGGGAATGCCCAACTATCATTCTTAGGGCTCTTTCACGCGGGACGGATCCATGATCATCCGCCCCGTGAACATCCGCTTGCTCAGCGGGTATGCTCCGTGGATCCCCACTGAGCAGGAAGATGACAGGTCTTTCTCTGCACACTGTGCAGCGATGGACCTGTCAGAGCGCCGCTCTCCCCTATGGGGGATCATATGAAGACGGACCGCAGAGTCCGTCGTCACCCGATCCAATCCGAAAACGGATGGAAAAGTAGGTTTTTCCTCCATTACACTTTTTCGGATCGGAGCGGGTCGGATGTCAGCAGACATGTCACTGCTGACATCCGACGCTCCATAGAGGTCTATGGAGGGTCTGTTCAGGTCCACCTAAAAAACTGACAGGCGGACCTTAACGGATCGTTCATGTGAAAGAGGCCTTACCTGGAATTAATTACTAGAAGATCTAGGGCAACTATCTCACTACTCTGCTTGCAGTTTTGCTCTAGGATACATAGTGGACTCAATTTATTAAAGCTAAGTAGGTTGTGCACTTTACAAGACAAGATGCACTTTGCAAGGGAATTTGCCCCAGAGCTTAGTGTATGTGGTAAAATTTCACATTGCATTTTTTTTTGTACATGATTGGATGATGGGAGTCAGGAGAGCTTCACTAAGCTCTAGAGAAAAATTTCCTTGTCGAATGCAACTTCCCTTGCAAAGTGAACAACCTAGGGGGTTGATTTACCAAAACTGGAGAGTGCCAAATTTGGTGCAGCTCTGCATAGAAACCAGCCAGCTTCCAGTTTTTTTTGTCAATTGATTCAATTTTCAATTTTTTAATTGAACAAGCTGAAGTTCTGAAGTTAGAAGGCGATTGGCTACCATGCACAGCTGCACAGATTAGGAACTCTCCAGTTTTAGTAAATCACCTAGTTGCTTTTATACAAAGAATGCTCAAACTACTGTATACAGGAACAGTAACAAAAAACTGTATTGCACTGACAGGCAATAATGTGTTACTGACAGCCAGCAACATAACCAGGGCAATTAACAAAGATTGGCACATGGAGAAAAAGCATGCTAATTTCTATATTAACACAACTTTAGAATTTTTTGCACCAAATAAATAAATGTCAAAGGACAATTGGTAATTTGTTGCGTAATAGCTGTGCACTGTCTGTCATAAAAATCCACCTCTCCTCTCCTTCCTGCAGTGCCGCTCCTTGCAGTTGATTCCTCCGAGTCCTCACTACAGGATTTACACCACTGTGATAATGGTGTGCATTTTATAATGTTTAACATAAAACATTTGTACAAGTGCTAAAATATTTTGGTTCATGCTATTGGACATTGATAGCAAGCTGTCGCATATAACTTTTAAAGTGATTTGGTACATGTAGTGCAACAAGACATAAAACTTGTATGTCAATAGTTAAACTAAAATATATGTATCTCTCTTTGTTATTCCCCCCACCACCATATGTGGCTGTTTGTGTGCTCCTCCTGGCAGTCCTGTCTCCCTAGGCCACGACTTATATTGGCAATGCAGAAATCTGTCACGGCTTTTGACCTGACATGTACCAAGCTGTAAGCAGCAGCATTTTTAAGACATTTGACCATATGGTACAGTATTTCACATAGAGTGCTTATTGAGAAAAATGTTTTCTGTAAATATACAAAAGACAGATATCCACACATCCAGCAAAATAAAATGATCTGGACACTACCTTAAAAATAATGAAAAATGTAGGTAAAGCTGAACTCCAAACAAACATGTAAGCAGGTGCTTCCAAAAAGCTATTGTATTTTGTATTTCCTGTTTTCTACTATGTTTTTGAGCTGGTGCCTCCAGACAGTTAAGGGTTAACACTGCTGGTCTGGTTTTCCCAGGCATTTTGGGTGGTATCGCCCTCTGCTTGGGCAAATGTATAAATAGAGGGAACTACCTCTAGAGATTGGTTATTCCATGTATGGGATTGGTGCAGGAAGTGTGCTAAGTATGTGATTGCCACCTTGCTTAAAGCAACCAAACATGTATTATATTGCAGCTTATCAATCACTAGATGTGGTGGCTGTACCCGTCTTCTTTTCTATGGCTTTTTTCTCTCTGTTTTCACCTGGTGATCTGGCCACACCTTCTGTATTAGTGAGACACAACTCTAAAAGAATGGGCACAGGGGGCACAGCAGACAGCCGCATTGTCAGTCTGGGGGAGGGTTGTGTTAAATGTATTAGCAGATTTACATACACTAACACATTGAAGCCATGCTCCAGTTCACATTTTATAATCAGCTACAGCAAACAGTTTTTTTCCTTTTGGGATAAAGGTTTTACATAAAGGTTTTACATGACTAAATAAAAGCTGATCATTGTAAGCACTCCCGCCAGTGTTAAATGGCTAATTTCATCCATGTAAACTGATACATTCTGCTGGAGAGCTTGAGCTTTTGAAAGCTTGTGCTGGTTCACAAGATGAAAATAGAAGAAAGAAAGCTTAAAAAAGGGAACTAATACAGTCATCACTGGTAAGCTGCATTATAATGAAATTGTTTATTTTGGGTTTAATACTGCTTTATTGTTACCCCCCTTGGTGGAAACCCTGTCGGGGTTCCAGGATATGGACTTGTGCAATTGATCTAAGGACTTTAAGACCTCTCTACTATCTACAAAGTATAACTACCTCAACAGACAGGGACACTCAAAAGGCACTTTGCATTATGAATCAATGTTAATTAGCTGACTGTAACATTCTTGTTATTTGAACAACTTTAGTAAAGAACTTATTTGTTACATACTTTTGCCTGGTCTGATGTCACTTAAGGACAGTGGGTTAAAGGTGTATCATACACGGCTCACACCAGGGGACAGGACACTACAAGAGAAGATGCAGTATAATATGCAGTGGAGCTAATCAGAGCAGGGTATAGTGTAGTTGCTAATAACTACAGGACTACTGTCTGCATGCACAAACAGCCAGCCAGTCAGGAAGAGAATGTGACTTGGGATAGGTGATGGAAGGTCCCGGTAGTAAAGGAGCTTGTATGCTTAGGCTTCTTCCCTAGCAATTGGTACCCCAGTCTTGGTTCCGAGTCACTGTATTCTAGGGACCCAGCATGTATATCACAGAAGATGGAGTGATGCCTCATGGAGAATAAGTATGGGTTATGTACAGAGTTGAGCTACCTGGGATCCAAGTTTACCATATGGACCAGTGTCACTGGGATGAGGTGATAGTAACTGGGTTAGTGGAGTCTGATGCATGCTCCTTGGCACCGGCTCAGAAATACTGCATGGGAAGAGAGAGAGTGAAAAACTGAGATTTTTTGCCATCCCGAGCCTGGTTTACATGATTGCTTCAAACGTTGCACCTGTTTAGTAAATTGCAGGGTACAATTACTCTCTATCTGATCATTCAATATTCAGTCAATTACCCATTCTATTAAAAGATCAGGTACTGAGAACTATTCTTAGCAAAAGAACAAGTGGTTTACTGCTGCAGACCATCCATGCAAAAAAAGTAAAGCAGCCCTTTGCTGTTATCCGTATATAAAGTATTGTAAATACTAATTACCCAATAGAAATATTTAAAACAGGGACAGTAGCATTAAAAAACATATATTCAGAAACTAGGAATTATATTCAATATACCGGTACATATATGTCATTTTGCAGTTACCAATCTAAATAGATAACTTTATAGGTGACTTTAAAGACAGCCAACAGTGTGTTCATAGTCCACACAGCATAAGGTTTTGTGTGAGTACCACTGCAGGACAATGGAGCACCTCCTCTCACCCCCTAAAGTTAATAAATACTGGCACTAATGTAAGGGCAGTCGTCCTCTCACCGACATTAGTATTTAAGATACAATTTTTCTCCCACTCATACCAAGGCAAAGAACAGGCTTCCTGCCACTTAAACCAAAGGCAGTCTTCCTTAGATATTAGGGATGAGCTTCGTGTTCGAGTCGAACCCATGTTCGACTCGAACATCGGCTGTTCGACCGTCCGTCGAATTGCGAACGTTATGGGCCGTTCGCGCCAAATTCGTGTGGCGCGTCACGGCCCATAATTCACTGCGGCATCGCAGTGCATTGCTGGCTGATGATTGGCCAAGCATGCACTATGACCCGCATGCTTGGCCAATCACAGCGCCGTCAGCAGAGAGAGCTGTAATTGGCCAAAGCCAGGGTGGCTTTGGCCAATTATGGCTCAGGGGATTTAGTACACGCCCCACACTATATAAGGCCGCCTGCACGGCGGCCCTGTGTAGTGTGTTCCAGTGTGCTGATAGAGAGAGAGACAGACAGTGTCATTTGATTTGAGTTAGATAGATTAGGCTAGATCTGTTCCTGCTATTTACATTTAGTGCAGTGCGTCCTGCTCACAGTGTTCAGCTAGATCCGTTCCTGCTATTTACATTTAGTGCAGTCAGTGCGTCCTGCTCACAGTGTTCAGCTAGATCCGTTCCTGCTATTTACATTTAGTGCAGTGCGTCCTGCTCACAGTGTTCAGCTAGATCTGTTCCTGCTATTTACATTTAGTGCAGTGCGTCCTGCTCACAGTGTTCAGCTAGATCCGTTCCTGCTATTTACATTTAGTGCAGTCAGTGCGTCCTGCTCACAGTGTTCAGCTAGATCCGTTCCTGCTATTTACATTTAGTGCAGTCAGTGCGTCCTGCTCACAGTGTTCAGCTAGATCTGTTCCTGCTATTTACATTTAGTGCAGTCAGTGCGTCCTGCTCACAGTGTTCAGCTAGATCCGTTCCTGCTATTTACATTTAGTGCAGTGCGTCCTGCTCACAGTGTTCAGCTAGATCTGTTCCTGCTATTTACATTTAGTGCAGTGCGTCCTGCTCACAGTGTTCAGCTAGATCCGTTCCTGCTATTTACATTTAGTGCAGTGCGTCCTGCTCACAGTGTTCAGCTAGATCTGTTCCTGCTATTTACATTTAGTGCAGTGCGTCCTGCTCACAGTGTTCAGCTAGATCCGTTCCTGCTATTTACATTTAGTGCAGTCAGTGCGTCCTGCTTACAGTGTTCAGCTAGATCCGTTCCTGCTATTTACATTTAGTGCAGTCAGTGCGTCCTGCTCACAGTGTTCAGCTAGATCCGTTCCTGCTATTTACATTTAGTGCAGTGCGTCCTGCTTACAGTGTTCAGCTAGATCTGTTCCTGCTATTTACATTTAGTGCAGTGCGTCCTGCTCACAGTGTTCAGCTAGATCTGTTCCTGCTATTTACATTTAGTGCAGTGCGTCCTGCTCACAGTGTTCAGCTAGATCCGTTCCTGCTATTTACATTTAGTGCAGTGCGTCCTGCTCACAGTGTTCAGCTAGATCTGTTCCTGCTATTTACATTTAGTGCAGTGCGTCCTGCTCACAGTGTTCAGCTAGATCCGTTCCTGCTATTTACATTTAGTGCAGTCAGTGCGTCCTGCTTACAGTGTTCAGCTAGATCCGTTCCTGCTATTTACATTTAGTGCAGTCAGTGCGTCCTGCTCACAGTGTTCAGCTAGATCTGTTCCTGCTATTTACATTTAGTGCAGTCAGTGCGTCCTGCTCACAGTGTTCAGCTAGATCCGTTCCTGCTATTTACATTTAGTGCAGTGCGTCCTGCTCACAGTGTTCAGCTAGATCCGTTCCTGCTATTTACATTTAGTGCAGTCAGTGCGTCCTGCTCACAGTGTTCAGCTAGATCCGTTCCTGCTATTTACATTTAGTGCAGTCAGTGCGTCCTGCTCACAGTGTTCAGCTAGATCCGTTCCTGCTATTTACATTTAGTGCAGTGCGTCCTGCTCACAGTGTTCAGCTAGATCCGTTCCTGTTATCTTCCTACTGACAGGCAGGCTTGTCTGGTTACAGTATATAAAGCTACCTGAAGAAAATTACAGGTGTTCTATCCCAGCTTAGTGCAGCTACAGGCCATTAGTATGTCTGGAAGGCCAAGAAGGAGAGGCAGACAGTCACAAGCCAATAAGAGAGGGCAAGCAGGCTCTGCGTCTAGTGCTGGTCGTGGAGACGGTGCATCCTCATCAGCACGTGGCCATGGGACACGCTTGGCCTTTTTTTCGGCAGCTGGCCGTGTTGAGCCGCAACATGCGGAAGACTTGGTCGAGTGGATGACCAAGCCGTCCTCATCCTCCTCATCCTCTCTCACCCATGCCCAGGGTGCTTTGTCTGGCAAAGCAGCGGCCTCTTCCCTCAGCTCAATGTCATCAGTGACTCCTTCCCTAGCTCCACCATGTCCTCCTGAGGATTCCCTCGAACTGTTTGACCACAGTGTTGGGTACATGCTCCAGGAGGATGCCCAGCGTTTGGAAGGCTCTGATGATGATACTGAGCTCGATGAAGGCAGTAACATGAGCACGGACAGAGGGGGTGCCCAAGAAGGACAGCAATCTGGCAGTCATGCTCCCCCTGCTGCAGCATACTGCCAGGTTTGCTCCAGTGATGAGGAGGGAGGGGATGATGAGGTCACTGACTCAACGTGGGTGCCTGATAGGAGAGAGGAGGAGGATGAGGAGGCGGCACATCACCAACGAGGCAGGATGCCCTCCAGGGGCCAGCCTAAGGGCAGCACATTGACTGCATCACACCCCAAAGCTCCACATGTGCAGGGCGCTGCAGTCTCTGTGCGTTATTCAAAAAGTTCTTTGGTGTGGGCCTTTTTTGAGACGAGTGCATCAGATCGCACCGCTGCTATTTGCAACATATGTCTCAAGCGTATCTCGCGTGGCCAAAACATCTCCCGCTTGGGTACCACATGCTTGACCAGACATATGTTGACCTGCCATGCAGTTCGTTGGCAAGCATATCTAAAAGACCCACACCAAAGAACAAAGAGGATCTCTCCTTGCTCCTCATCAGCTGAGATTTCCAACCCCACTAGACCTTCAGTCCTCTCTGAGACCTGCAGTGAGAGGAATGAAGGTGTAGAATTAGGTGTGTCACAGCCAAGTACTTGTGGGCAATCTGTTTTTGGTACACCGACGTCAGATTGTACCAGGCAAATTTCCCTGCCCCAGCTGCTGCACCGCCGAAAGAAGTTTGCTCCCAGCCATCCACATGCCCAGCGGTTGAATGCTAGCTTGGCAAAATTGCTAGCACTTCAACTGCTGCCTTTTCAGTTGGTAGACTCTGCCCCCTTCCGTGAGTTTGTGGAATGTGCGGTTCCTCAGTGGCAGGTACCCAAACGCCACTTTTTCTCACGGAAGGCGATTCCGGCTCTCTACCGGCATGTGGAAGGCAATGTCCATGCCTCGCTGGACAGGGCGGTCAGCGGTAAGGTGCATATTACCGCTGACTCATGGTCCAGCAGGCATGGACAGGGACGTTACTTAAGTTTCACGGCGCATTGGGTGACTCTGCTGGCAGCTGGGAAGGATGCAGGACAAGGTGCAGTAGTGTTGGAGGTTGTTCCGCCACCACGCCTCCAAAATGCTGATTGTGACACACCTCTCTCCTCCACCCCCTCCTCTTCTTCTTCCTCCATGGCCTCTTCCTCGGAACCAGCGGTGCTCCGTAGGCGTTCAAGGGGCTACGCAAGTACGCAGGCCAAAAGATGCCATGCGGTGCTTGAGCTGGTGTGCTTGGGAGACAGGAGCCACACTGGGGCAGAGGTTCTGTCAGCTCTGCAGGGGCAGGTTCAGAGGTGGTTGACGCCATGCCAACTTAAGGCAGGAATGGTGGTTTGCGACAATGGCACCAACCTCCTCTCTGCCCTCCGACAGGGACAACTGACCCATGTGTCCTGTTTGGCTCACGTCCTTAACTTGGTGGTGCAGCGGTTCTTGGGCAGGTACCCGGGCTTACAGGATGTCCTGAGGCAGGCCAGGAAAGTCTGTGTGCATTTCCGCCGGTCATATAATGCCAGTGCTCGGCTGACGGACCTCCAAAAGGAGTTTAACCTGCCCAAGAACCGCCTAATCTGTGACATGCCCACCAGGTGGAACTCAACGTTGGCCATGCTTCAGCGGCTGCACACGCAGCAGAGGGCCATCAATGAGTACCTGTGCGACTATGGCACCAGGACAGGGTCAGGGGACCTTGGTTTTTTTTCCCCACGCCAGTGGGCCATGATCAGGGATGCATGCACTGTCCTGTCACCATTCGAGGAGGCCACGAGGATGGTGAGCACTGACAGTGCATGCATCAGTGACACTGTCCCCCTTGTCCACCTGTTGGAGCACACGCTGCGTGGAATAATGGACAGGGCACTTGAGGCAGAACAGAGGCAGGAAGAGGAGGACTTCCTTAGCTCTCAAGGCCCCCTTTATCCAGACAGTGTTCCTGCGTGCCCGCCGATCACACAGGAAGAGGACGAGGAGGAGGAGGAGGAGGAGGAAGATTGTGTCAATATGGAGGTGGAGCCTGGCACTCAGCATCAGCAGTCTTTAAGGGATCAGTCCCAAGGAACACATGGACTTGTACGTGGCTGGGAGGAGGTGGCTGCGGACGTTGTTGTCCTTAGTGACCCAGAGGACTCCGGACCGAATGCCTCAGCAAACCTACGCTGCATGGCCTCCCTGATCCTGCAAAGCCTGCGTAAGGATCCTCGTATTCGTGGTATCAAGGAGAAGGACCAATACTGGCTGGCAACCCTCCTTGATCCACGTTACAAGGGTAAGGTTGCGGACCTTATCTTGCCATCGCAGAGGGAGCAGAGGATGAAACATCTTCGGGAGGCCTTGCAGAAAGGTCTGTGCAACGCGTTCCCAGAGACTGGGAGGTTACAAACTCCTGTTTCTGGACAACGTGTTGCTGAGGCTTCGGTCAGTCAAAGAAGGAGCGGTGGAGAAGGTGGCCGTCTGACCGATGCGTTCAGACAATTTTTTGGTCCGCAGCCCCAAGGTATGATCGGTTCCAGCAACCATCGCCAGCGTCTGTTTTACATGGTGCAGGAATACCTAGGGGCAAGATCAGACTTGGACACCTTTCCCACCGAAAATCCTCTGGGTTACTGGGTCTTGAGGATGGATCACTGGCCAGAGCTTGCACAGTATGCAATTGAGCTACTGGCCTGTCCTGTATCCAGCGTTCTTTCGGAACGCACATTCAGTGCTGCTGGAGGCGTGGTAACCGATCACAGGGTGCGTCTGTCCACTGACTCGGTCGATCGGCTGACCTTCATAAAAATGAATCAGTCTTGGATCACCACCAGCTACCAAGCACCTGATGCTGATGTAACTGAATAATTTTTTTCAGATCCCTTCAAAGACTGCCTATGCTGATGCTGAGTGACTATCCCTGAGTAATTATCCTCTTCCTCCTCAATCATCACGCTGATAGCTTGTAAGAACATTTTTGGTTCTGGGCGCCACCACCAGTGCCTAAGGCACAATTTTTCAGCCCCTGTTTAACAGGGGCGTGTAATTACAATTTTTGATGTAATACTTTGCAACAGGGCTCGTTCCTGCATTCCAACTAGAGTGTCTGTGAGGGGTTGCAGTGTTGTGGCACCAGCACCAGTGCCTAAGGCCCAATTTTTCTGCCCCTGTCTAACAGGGGCGTGTAATTACAATTTTTGATGCAATACTTTGCAGCAGGGCTCGTTCCTGCATTCCAACTAGAGTGTCTGTGAGGGGTTGCAGTGTTGTGGCACCAGCACCAGTGCCTAAGGCCCAATTTTTCTGCCCCTGTCTAACAGGGGCGTGTAATTACAATTTTTGATGCAATACTTTGCAGCAGGGCTCGTTCCTGCGTTCCAACTAGAGTGTCTGTGAGGGGTTGCAGTGTTGTGGCACCAGCACCAGTGCCTAAGGACCAATTTTTCTGCCCCTGTCTAACAGGGGCGTGTAATTACAATTTTTGATGCAATACTTTGCAGCAGGGCTCGTTCCTGCGTTCCAACTAGAGTGTCTGTGAGGGGTTGCAGTGTTGTGGCACCAGCACCAGTGCCTAAGGCCTAATTTTTCAGCTCCTGTTCAACAGGGGCATGTAATTACAATTCTTGATCTAATATTTCACAGCAGGGCCCTGTGAGGGCTTACAGTGTTGTGGCCACAGCAACACCTAAGGCCCAAATTTCTGCTGAGTATATAGGGCAGGACCCTACTTTCAAACATCTAACTTACAAACGACTCCTACTTGCAAACGGAAGGAGACAACAGGAAGTGAGATGAAATCTACCCCTAGGAAGGGAAATTCTCTCCTGTAAGAGTTAATATGGGAAAACAATTTCTCCTTTCCACTGATGCTTTCCAATCCTTGTTCCACAAAAAAACCCAAATTTTCAAAAAACATTTTTCATTGGGACAAAAAAGTGAGGTGAAATCTTCTGAAGAGGAGGAAAGACAGCAAAACAAATGTCACAGGGGTGATAACCCTTCCCTATGTTTTCCAAAAAGCTTAAAAAAGATTTTTTGGCTGGAGCTAAACACGTTAAAAATGTACCCGTTCAAAATTACAAAGAGATTCTACTTAACAACAAACCTACAGTCCCTGTCTTGTTTGCACCGCCTGTATACTGCTGTTCAGAGTATATAGGGCCTTTCCTTATTTTAATTTGGGTGCGGGGTTCCCCTTAATATCCATACAGGACCCAAAGGGCCTGGTAATGGACTGGGGGGGTACCCATGCCGTTTGTCTCACTGATTTTCATCCATATTGCCATGACCCGACATGACATTAAACCCGCAAGCAGTTTTAAATGAGATTTTTTCCTTTAAAAATGACATTTGGTGCAGGGACTGTTCTAAACATGGGAAACACGCGTCACTTTACAGGCATACTATAGACACCCCCCAGGTACGATATTTAAAGGAATATTTCACTTTTTTTTTTTTACTTTAAGCATCATTAAAATCACTGCTCCCGAAAAAACGGCCGTTTTTAAAAGTTTTTTTTGCATTGGTACATGTCCCCTGGGGTAGGACCCGGGTCCCCAAACCCTTTTTCGGACAATACCATGCAAATTAGCCTTTAAAATGAGCACTTTTGATTTCGAACGTTCGAGTCCCATAGACGTCAATGGGGTTCTAACGTTCGTGCGAACTTTCGGTCCGTTCGCGGGTTCTGGTGCGAACCGAACCGGGGGGTGTTCGGCTCATCCCTATTAGATATTAACCCCAAAAGCAAATATATATTGCAGCCTAGGAATTCTTAGCTGTGAAGGCTGCATTTGTTTCCTTTTTAAAGCTTTCTTCATGTGATCCATCCAGCAAGTCTACTATTTTTCAAAAGCACAAGCTCTCCAGGAAAGTATCAATTTACATAGATGAGACAAACCATTTAACACTTGCAGGGGTGATTAAAATGATCAGCTTTTATTTATTCCTGCACAACCTTTATCCCAAAAGGAGAAAAAACTGTTTGCTGTAATGTGATTATAAAGTGTGAGCTATCGTATGGCTTCAATTTGTTAGTGTATTCAAATCTGCAAATACATTTAACACTACCCCCCCAGACTGACAACACTGCCATCTGCCGTGCCTCCTGTACTTAATCATCCAAAGTTGTGTCTTACTGATACAGGAGGTATGTTACTGGCCAGATCACCAGCTGAATACAGAGGGAAAAAGGCCAAAGAAAAGGAAACTGATGCCTCCACCACATCTAATGACTGGTAAGCTGCAATATAATAATTTTTGGTTTTGGGTTTAATACCGCTTTAAAATATAGGTAAATACTTTTCTATTTTAAAGCCTAAGTTCAGCAAAAAATAAATAAAAACAAAATCAGCACAAAGGACATAACTTACAGTTAGTAGGCTGTGTGCCTTGTGCTGATGACTCTTCTGTTTGGTGAAAACCTCCTCTGTTCATGCCCCCCAACCAATGCTGTAATCTTCCAGTGTGGCATACGTTGATAAAATTGTGGGAGTTATCATAGGCTCTCATCAAGAGTGCCAGACTATGCTTCCCCTTTCTGCCCAGCTCCTACATTTTTAGAAACTGTACTACAGCTTTAATGAATGAAAAATGATCTATGAATGGAGGATGGGATGATGAATAAAAGGTCCCTTCCCTCCATTCGTAGATCATTTTTCATTCATAGCAGTTGTAGTATGGCTTTTATGAATAGAGCAGCTGGGCAGAAAGGATGGGCTTTGTCTGGTATTCTTAAAGAGAGTACGTGACAGCTCTCTTAGTTCTATTAACCCCCACTGCACTGGAAGATTATGGGAGCGGAGGTGGGAGGGGGGCATGAATGGAGGAGGATTTCTTTCAACAGAAAAGACATCAGCAAAAGGGACACATCCTACCGACTGTAAGTTATGTCCCTTGTGCTTATTTTTTTTCTGCCTGCACTTAGGTTTTATATACAATCATAACCCCTCTAATAGTAGGCAAATATTACGGTAATACGTTGATGATAAGCATTGAGTCTTGGTGTTATAAAATCAAAATAGTAGGCAAATACTAAGATAATACCTTGATGGTAAGCATTGGGTCTAGGTGTTATAAAATCAAACTACCACTGTATAACAAAGCAAAAAAAAGTAGGGATAGTTATGAAGAACAGGGGATGTCTGTCTGTAAATTCCTCCACTTGGAAATTTTCCTTTGCCTATAAGAACGGCAAACTGTGAAATAAAGAAAACTTCCTGTAGTGTTATACAATTACACCACTACTACCAAATGTATGTACCAATTCATCAGGCAATATGAAGATTAGAATGTTCTAAGAATGGAAGTAGTCAATATAGGTTGTTTTGCTGTATTAGGCTCTTATTGCTTATTTTCTGTGGCCAATGTTTGTGCACAATTTTCCACTGTATGCTTCGCTTCCTGCATCTGCTGGAGTTAAACCTGCTCTCTGTGGAGAGCTGTCATTCTTATGTATTGTCACCCACCGAGTAAAAAGACATGTGTACACGTACATATGCAGAGCTTGCATCAAACAGTTCTCAAAGTGAATGTTTTACAGAAGATTAACTTCTTGTGAATAGTTTATGATTTTCTTCAGAAATAACCGAATGTTGTTAACCCATCTGTTTCTCTTAACGGCCATCTAATAAGTTCTATATCCGTAGTGTCCCTTGTAGCCCTGAAGTGCAACAACACGCCCTTCTCTCATAAAAAAAATGCCAGCCTTTAGGAGCAACCAGATGTTTGCTGTGAACTGGTAAAAAGGGTCAGAGAAAGTTGCTGCTGTTAGGCCCCTTTCACACTGGGGCGGTAGGGGGCATCGGCGGTAAAACAGCGCTATTTTTAGCGCTGTTTTACCGCGGTATTCGGCCGCTAGCGGTGCAGTTTTAACCCCCCGCTGGCCGCCGAAAAAGGGTTAAAATCACTCGTACAGCGCGGTATTGCCGCGGTATAGACGCGCTGTCCCATTGATTTCAATGGGCAGGAGCGGTTTAGGAGCGGTGAATACACCGCTCCTTCACCGCTCCAAAGATGCGGCTTGCAGGAGATTTTTTCTTCTCCTGCCCATGCACCGCTTCAGTGTGAAAGCCCTCGGGCTTTCACACTGAACAAACAGCGGAGGCTGTTTAGGGGCGGTTTGCAGGCGGTATTTTTAGCGCAATAATTCCTGCAAAGCGCCCCAGTGTGAAAGGGGCCTCAGTAAAGTAAACAGCAGTTTTTGAAAAAGACAGCTGTTGTACATTTAGACATTCTCATGGTAATTTCTATTCATGGAATTGCAAGTAACAGACATCCGTCTGCGTTATCATTTTAGACTTCTGACTAAAGTGCCTGTGTATTTGAACATTTTACAGAGGAAGATGACAGACTATGACTGCTACTTTTTTTTTTTTACTTGGCAGCAAACCTGATGCACTTCAGGTAGAAACTATAATGTTGTCTTTGTTTTTCATTACTGATGAGAGTGTCCCTGCATTTTTAACTGCTTAGAGTGTTGACAGTACATGGAACATAGGGCGCTTCTGTCCAGAAGATCTAAGGCCTCAATGTAGATGGAGTAATGATATCCAGGAAGATATGGGGATGATATACTAACAATGGAGCAGCTCTTCTGGAGAGTAGAAGCAACTCTGGCTTGCAAAGATGAAGATGTGGAGAAGGCTCTTCTAAGTGCAGTATTAGGATAATCAACAGAACCGCGCTAGCAGATGATTAATTAATTCCCGTTCCTATGACAGCGTCCATTAGGACGAAACGTACGTCGGAAGGCAGACGCGCTGATGTCATCGTTTCCATCCCACTGTGAACGGGTGCATGCAGGCCGGCCGGCTGTTTTTATACATGCTTTTAAACCTACTTCCTATGTAAGTGCAATCTTTCTTATTTTAATAAATTGATTATACGGATTTACACTATGGAGAATGTATTTTTCATTTCCTTGGGCTCCCTTTGCTGACCATTCGCTTTCCCTGGACGGAGAGTTCCTGTCATCCGTGTGCCTAGATGATACAGATGGTGGTGTCCCCGCTGAGTGGATTTGCAATATAAGCTGTTTTAAAAGCTTACTTCTGGTAAGCGTACATCTTTACAGGTGGTGGATATCACTGGGTGTTTATGGATGAATTTTAATCACCTTCTGCGTATTTCACTGTTCTCAGAGACTGTCATTTAAGACACTATTCTTGTTATTTTTACCACCATTCACTTTTTAAAAATTTTTTCATGTCACGTATGGTATCCGGGTATCCTTATCTGGGTCGGATACACACTGTATTTTTGTTATTTTTTATACTTTATTTATGGATGTAATTTTTCATATTGTTGAGATCACCGTTTGTTTTCACAATTAATCATCTGCTAGCGCGGTTCTGTTAATTATCTTGCCTATGTATTTTTGTTACCTACAAATCTGAACTGCAGCATAGAACATTGGGAAGCGCAATAATTTTTTGTATTTTCTGCAGTATTAGGATAGTTTATTAAGCCAACAAGATAAAATACACTTACAAAATGAAGATAAATACAGGCTCATCTGAACATCACATGACTTTATATTTTGACCGTAGGTACACCAAAATTGTGCTGGACTGTTTTCTAATCAGATAAGTGAAGTACTTGTGCATTCTAAAATGCACACTGCGTTTATAATTTATTGTTTATTGAGCTTTTTAAGTAAGGGAGGAGCAAACTTGGCACTTCTTTGGAAAGCTGAAGATAAAATTAACTTTGCCCTGATGAAGGATCAGATAGAGAGGAAATATGACAGTGGACATTGATGCCTTCTGTTTGCATGTTGCCAAAGTGTGCCCATCAGTTCATTGAATGGGGAGGCTTTTGTAGAGTACTGTACTCTTTGCTGGCAGAAATGCCAACTAAGGGGTCACAAGGGGATCCCCTGAAGAAGTCACGTGATCGTGACGTCACGCGTAGGGACAGGCACTCTATGACTGTTATTGTACTACGAGCTCGCCGCTTGTCAGATCTCCACCCGGTTCTAACGTTTTGTTATGTGAGTACATATGTTTTTCTTAAATAAAAGTGGTACGTTTTCCATACAATACTACACTATTGTGGGCTTCCTTTTTAATTTATCTGGGTGACCCCGGGACACTACCTGAAAGGACCAGACGCCCCCATGAGAGAAGTGACCAGGATAGGACCATATCTCTACCATCCCTCACAGCTGGTTATATCCACGGTTTCTACAAAGGCTGCCATGCCTCAAAGTGGCTAAATGCGATTACCCCATTACCTTCAGGTAAGGGGCCACTGCCCACCAGTGTGCGCGTTGCTGCATGAAGATTGATCACCATTGTCACTTATATTTTAACACCCAAGGGATCACTCATATTTTATGGACTTTGATTATTTGTTCATTGCCGAACGGAGCACTATATTCTATATTGTTTTGCACGCATGATCTGCATGCATATAAATGAACTTTTTAGCACTCTGCCCCATTAGAATTGTCACTGTATGCACTTTAAGCACTATCCACTTTGTCTATACACGCACCTGAGAGTGTGTTGATTTATACTAGGTATATGTTAAGCCAGTCGGAGACTGGCTATGGTGTAAGTTAGCTGCTATATATTTTATATATATACCTATATTTTGTGAATATGATGTATAAGCACTGATCACTTTTCACTTATTGTGCATGTTTTATATACTTTTTATTATTAGCACCAGCTGAGTACCTGCATTACCGGTATAGAGTCATACATATCACCAGTACATAATTACACCACTGTCACAT
Source organism: Lithobates septentrionalis (assembly GCA_037952835.1). NCBI lineage: Eukaryota > Metazoa > Chordata > Amphibia > Anura > Ranidae > Lithobates > Lithobates septentrionalis. The sequence goes on along the minus strand of JBBDGP010000366.1, from coordinate 5,195,918 downwards.
TAGGTTACTTTTCTACTGATATTTCTTCAGTTGTAAATATTTATTTCATCTGTACTGGGAGGTACTCACTATCACTGAGCTATTACACGTATTATTATTGCCTATCTAAATAGGATTAGCGCAGCACCACATTTTTACTCTATTTTACGCAGAGCATACTACAATGAGGCCATGTTGCACAGGGATGCACAGGTGTTCCATGCATCCCCATGCAGGCCGTCCCATTGAAGCCAATTGGGACACAGCAGCTGCACAGGAATGCACAGGTGTTCCGTGCATTCCTGTGCAGGCAGTCCCATCCATATCAATTGGGATGCAGCGGCTGCATAGACATATCCACTGTTCCCAACTTGACATCCATGAAGGTGCATCTCACTGAATTTACACTGTCTGTATTTGGGTCCATGCACCTACACCCGTACAGATCTGTCATTGCAGCCGCTTTATCCCAATTGACATGGTTAGGACTGCAGGTAAACACGGTCCTCCATGGGCATACACTTTAGCATACCCCATATGAACAAGGTCCTAATAGGATCTTAGCAAGAGTTTTGTAAGTTATGCTGTGTTTGTGTATGTGCAAAGAGGGATTTTAGTGTTTTTTTGTGTGAAAATAGCAATTCGATTTACATTTGCACAAATATTGCCCAGCCTTAAAAATCAGTAGAACCTTCTTTTTATTCTACTGGTCATGTGCTTTCAGAAAATACTGTATATGGTTTGGGAGGTCTTTTACAAACTATGAAAGTTGTAAGGGAAAAATGAAAGCCTCCAGATATTTAGAGAAATTTGGTTATTTATATTTTTTGCATTCGATTTTCACCATTTTGCAAAAAGGCACAATTTAAAATTTACAAATATTTGTAATTTATGAATACTCAATACAAGTTAAGCTTTTATATTTAGTAGGAATTTAGCTAGAATTTTGTAAAAATTGCTGTGTTTGTATCTGCTAATAATGATTTTAGTTTGATTTTATTAACATTTGAGCACATATGGCAAGGCCTTAAAAATCAGTAGCACCTTCTTTTTATGTTATTAGTCATGTGCTTTCAGAAAATATATGGTTTGGGGGGTCTTTTACAAACTCCGAAAGCTGTAAGCGAAAAATTAAAACCTCCAGATTTTTAGAGAAACTCTTTGGTATGTTTGATTTTCACCATTTCCCAAAAAGGTGCAATTTAAAATTGACATATGTTTGGTATTTATTAACTTAATACAGGTTTAGCTTTTATAGTTAGCAGGTATTTTGTAAAATGTGCTGCCTTTGTATCTGTTAATAATGATTTTAGTGTATTTTTGATGAAAGTATTGATTTGATAAACACTGAAAATTGTGAAAAAGTGAAGAATGAAAACCTCCATATTTTTATATTTGGATATTTACATCTTTGCGTACATTTGATTTTCACCATTTTGCAAAAAGGCACAATTTAATACAGGTTAAGCTTTTATATTTAGCAGGAATTTTGTAAAATTTGCTGTGTTGCTGTGTTTATATGATTTTAGTGTATTCTCAGTGAAAATATTGCTTTGATAAACATTTGCGCAAACATCGCCTTAAAAATCAGTAGCACCTTCTTTTTATTCTACTGGTCATATGCTTTCAGAAAATATATGGTTTGTGAGGTCTTTTACAAACTTTGAAAGCTGTAAGGGAAAAATAAAAGAGCAATGCAAAAATGGTCCGGCCAGATGAGTTAAAAAGTGGAGCAGTGAAAGGGTTAAAGGTGATAGCATGCGGTGACCTCTGATAGGTCAAAAAAATAAGTTGAATGTAAGAATAATTGGTGGTGGTATTCACTAAAGAGTGGTCACAATGGTAGATGTGGAGGCACAAAGAATACACATGTAATCATTGTAGCAGTACTCAAAGAACTGTTTTGTATTTATGGACTGTGTGTCATATATACAATATTACAGTGGTGGTGGAACCCTCCTGCTTGCACATTGAATATAAATAATATATTTTTTTCCATTGTTGTTTGAAATATTGAATATTGATTAAAATATCAATTGTTTTGAGTTTAAAAAATGAGTGATACACATTGCATCATTACAGGGATGGCGGAACCCACTCATGAGCACATTATTTCTTTTGTGTATATACATATTGATAGTATATTACTACTATATTATAATGTTTTTGGGATATTTTTTTTTAAATTCAATACTTTTTATTCATCTTCATACAAAATACATCACATCTCATATTAAACAATGTACATAAAACCTTATAGTAATACAATCAACTACTTCACTACAAGATGTATATACCCACCCTACCGGGTGTATTCTGCTAACTTTCTTCCATTTATACCCCCTTTACACTAAACTATAAACCTGGTAGTCAGCCCACTCTATATCTTAAAATACCTGCACGCACACCTCTACTTAATACCTAGATCTTGTACTTTTCCATATGCTCTTTTTTCCCCTATACTCTATCTAGATGTTCTATATAAAATAAAATATTGTGCGCTAGCAATAATATAATTGGGATAATGCTCAGAGACACAATTTATATATGAATCCCAGCAAAAAATATATATATAATAAAGTAATGACAAGTGCATGAAATCCTCTCTCAAAAATCAGAAAAAAATTTGAATATTCTGAAAATAAGATATGAACAGTCACACATCCGAAAAACACCTATAATCAGTCCATGAATAGGTTAAGCAAAATGACGTGAAATGAAAGAAAAAAGTCCCTTTGGTGTATCACATCACAAAACCAGGAAAGTAGTAAGTTGTAAAGAGCATTTCCGAATACACATTGATTGCAGAAGAGGAGTAATGGATGTACCCTTACCCCATTCGTTGGACCTCCTCTATGGCAAGGTCGTATGGGCTTGCAGATATAACCCTCTGCGGGGACAGATGGAATGTTGATGTCCGGGTCCTGTCAGCGTGCACCACCGACTCCAACCTGATCCGACTGGTCCAACTGCTCCAGCATCAGAGGGGAGACTCAGGAGTGGGAGAATAAATCACAGATTCACTGCAGGTATAGTATAAAATGCTTGACAATACAGGAGAATTTTACATGCTGGCTGCACATATCCCCACACTAGCATGATGGGTTGATTGGAGTGTGCACTTAAAGCCCAAAAATCTGAACGTGTTCACAAAGGGCACCTGACAATCGCCACAGCTGCACTGAATGCACTTCAGGGAGTAGTAACAGGGATGCAGACACCAAGTCGTAGTAGTAACAGGAAATCCTAAATCATTTAAAGTCCCACTTTTTTGGATACACTTTGTTACTTCGGCCGCTTTAGTGTATATTTCCTCCATATCTCAGTCTTTTTCCCAAATTTCTCCAACAGTGGGACCAAGTTATTATTTAGGAAGTTACCCGGTTCTTTAGTTATGTGAATGCCTAGATATTTTGTTTTCTCCACAATTTTTAGTGCGGTTTCCTCCAAAAGGGTAACTTGCTTAATCGGGTCTATTGGCAATATCACTGACTTCTCCCAGTTTATGAAAAGGCCCGAGATCCCCCCTTTTTGGGATATTTGAAAAATGTATTAATTGTTTGATTTAAGGTTCACTGTATGCATGTTGCACAGCACTTTCATCTAAATATGCATTTACAACTTATGTGGAAACACAGTATAGTGTTTGCAGCAACACTTTAAATATTTGGAGACAAATTGACACTATTGAAGTTTGCGCAGAGTTTTTTAATTGATATTATTTCAAAAATATGAATTTAGTATCATAAAAGAGAGGCTGGAATAACAAGTTCTTACTATGTTACCCTGACATTTCATATTCCTAATATGTGTCTGTTGTACCATATACTTGTGCTAACAAGTATGCTGTCCTCTTTGTATTGCTTCCTTTATGTGAAATTCCTGGTGTTCCTGACAGTCCCCCTACTTTCCCATTTCAAACTTAGCATGCTAGGCATGAGAGCACATCCATCCCACCGTGATCAGTTTTTTGGCTGTGCTGGGAGCACAGCCTGCCTAACATCCAATAATCAGAACCCCCCCCCCCCAAGCACTGCCATTCACTGGGGAGATCAGTGTCCTGCTGTTTATCCACCCCTAGCTCTCTAAGCCCCTTATGTAGCTAAGAGTAGAGATTGTGTGATTACTTTAATTTCTATTTTAAACTGAATGGGTTGTTTTAGAAGGAAAGAGTTTACATATGCTTTGAATGTTAGCATAGTGTACTTTGTATTGATACCCCTGTGGATGACGGTGATACATTTTTATAACCACTGCTCTCACACTTGTTTACCCCTATGAACCAAACCATATTTTCAAATTTCTGCTATGTGTCTGCTCATGAGTCTATAACTTTGTAATTACTTATGATAAAGAATTGACACTTATATTGTTTTTAGGGATACAAGGGGGGCTTTCTTGTGACCCTAAAGTCTTCTGAGAATTTTTTAATTGTTTTTAACCCCCCTGGTGGTATTCCCGAGTCTGGCTCGGGGTGAATTTTTCATACCAAAAGCGGTAACCCCGAGCCAGACTCGGGATCGCATCGCAGGATCCAGGAAGAGTTTACTTACCTTGTCTCCTGGATCCTGCGATGTCTCCCCGCTGTGATCGGCGAGCCGCTGTGTCTCACTCAATTCACAGTGCCGAGCTCCGTTCCCTGCGAGCGTTGCGACGCACGGGGACGGAGTTCGGCGGCAAATTCAAAAAGTGAAACACACAGTACAGATACAGTATACTGTAATCTTACAGATTACAGTACTGTGTCAAATAATGACTCATCCCCTTTGTCCCTAGTGGTCTGCCCAGTGTCCTGCATGCAGTTTTATATATATATAAACTGTTCTTTCTGCCTGGAAACTGGAGATTGTCCATAGCAACCAAAACTGTCTCTTTACATCAAAAGTGGCTTTAGATCAGCTAGAAAACAGCAATAATAAATTAGAATCACTCGCAGAATTGATCGATAGTGATTTGTGGGGAGATCCGTCATCAAACACTAAAAGTAACGAAAGCGACAATTCTGCAACTGAGCAAATTTCAGTGTTTTTGATTTGATTACATTATGGAATAATTTTTATTATTATTATATTATTATTTGTTATAATTATTTATAGTTATTTATTATATTATAATTTTTTTATTTTTTCAAACTTTATCATACCCGGGATGTCTACTAGACTCTTGTTTGGACAGATTTAAGTGAACTATTCCTAAGAATTACAGGCCTACAATATAAAACGCCAAATTTCTGTGCAAAATAATGGTACCGCTTTCAGCACCTAAAATCTGAAATAATCATACCACCAGGGAGGTTAATTATTTGCATTTTAAGGGGAAAAAAGAGTAATAATCAGAATAAAAATGTATTTTTTGAAGTTTGAGCAGTAATATTTTGAACACAAGTGCCATTACTGTTGGGAAAACATACACATTTTATTAAGCTGCTTGTTTTTTTTAGTGCAACATTAAAATTTAATTTTGATACAAAGCATGTTAAAGTTATTTACAAAAGAAATAGTTTTTTTTTTTGCATATATTTTAGTCTTCTCATAATGCATCAGTAATTTAAAGTTTTTACTGATTTAAAATAAAACAGATATAACCTAAACCACATATTTTTTTAACAGTAAATCCTTAAAGATAACAAAGTATATACTGTATGTGCATTATAATTTTTTTTTTCCCCAACAAATAATTTAACATAGAAACGTGGAACAGGGGATGACATTTATAAATAATGTTTATATATGTTGAAATGAAAGGGTTAAGTAGTAAAATACGAGCATGTGTTGGTTACTTAAGAGTTAACTAACTCCCTGTGCACACAATAAACATTCCTCTGTCAGCTGCAGTTCTCTCACTCACAGATCTGTCTGACAGGGAACTCAGGAGATAAGACAACCAGTGTATTGCTTTTGTTTTGGCTTACAGGTATTACACTGAATGCTCGCTGTGATTGTCTGTTAGAGAGATTGTTCAATGAGGAAGGGTTCTAACTGGCTCCCAGTCATTTGGTCAGGAGCTCATCTTTCTACAGATACCAGGTCTCACGGGGCTGTGCATGGGGGGGGGGCAGGGTTAGATAAGAAACTGCAGGATGTACAGAAGACGCCCTGTGTACAGAGGAGGGGTTTTATGGACGTGTGTAAGACGCCAAAGGTAGGCAACTGGTTAAGGAAGACTGAAATTGGAAAGGTTTTTATTTCAAAGTATTTTATTGGTTTTCAGACAGAAAAATACATTATGACATTAATATCCACTAATGCATTACTATGTCTGATATACAAGAACAATACATTCAACTTAGACAGTACTCAGCCTAGTGCTATGTATAAGGGGAACTGAGAGAACCCTCTTCTCCCAACACCCTCATTGGGTTCTTGCTGTGTCGAGAGAAGTGAGGGCACTCCATCCCCCCTTGTGGTAGCTTGTGAACCGGAGGCCTCTATCTAACCAATAATGAAACTGTAGATCTTTCATGAGTGCTCTGTATAACAGAACTTCCAGCCCCTCCTTGAGGGCCTGAATCGAACCTGAGTAACAATTTGTACTAGCCTACTAGGTTACAAAGTGCGGTTTAGAGAGAAAGATTATAGTGTAGAGAACACTATAGGAGAAGTTAGAATAGTAGAGGGGAAGAAGAAGGAGAAGGGAAAGTGTTGCCAACCATAGAGAAGGTAAAGTTATTCTATAAGCGATTGTCGATGCCAGGTATTAAGGAAATTCCCATATATTGATCCCACGGTTCCCAGATTGCCTCAAATTGATCAGACTTATCTAAAAGTACACTGATTAGTCTTTCTTGGGCCATTATCCAAGAAATTTTTTTTTTCATGGCCTTAATAGATACTTTCGGTTGTTTTCATGCTTTGGCAATTGAGGTGACAGCTTGGGGATGTTTGGTATGTAGCCGTTCAGATGGGCTATGGATGGATTTTGGGTCACCGGACATTTTGTGACTTTACGTATGATTTGGAAGATATTATTCCAATATCCTCTGATTTTTGGACATTCCCACCATGTATGTATCATCGTCCCCAAGCTGTGACATCCCCTGAAGCATAGCGGTGAAGTGGCAGGGAATATGGAAGCTAGTCTGGAGGGTACTAGATATCTTATTGTGAAAAGTTTTATATTGGCTTCTAAGAGTGAGGTGTTGTAAATACCTTTAAGAGATCTAGAAAACGACTCATGCCAATCATCTAGGTCTCGTCCCTCCTGAAGGTCCCTGTCCCAAGCTGTCATGTACGGTAACTTGTCTGCGTTTTTGGCTAGTGACATATAGATTATCGAGATTCCTCCCCTCTGCTCCATGGCCTGCCCGCACCATCTTTCATACTCTGTAAAATTTGGGGGATTTGGTTTGTTTTTCCAGATAGCATTGAGGAAGCGTAAGATTTGAAAAAACCTGAACCTCTCTGAAGTAGGGAGATCCAGTTTATCCTCAAAGTGCTTCAGGGGTAGGGGTCCAGTTGCAGAGAAAAAATGCCCTATGCGGTACACTCCCCTATCCAGCCACCATTGAAATGCAGAGATGTTCATCCCAGGTTGGAACTGAGGGTCATGGAAGACATGGGCTAGCAGTTGAAACTCAGAGACCAGGGAGGGAAACCCTCTCATGTTGTCCCATAGTTTAAAAGAATGAGAGAGAGTGGGGGAAAGAATCGGGGGTCTATTTTTTGGGGAAGACCAAAAAATAGACCCCCGATTCTTTCCCCCACTCTCTCTGGTTACCCAATCTGGTTTCTCTACCCTGAGATAGATTGTAGATAGCTGAGCCAGCCTTGCAGCCTGGTAATACCATATTAAGTTTGGGAGGCCTAGACCTCCTTGTGTAGTCAAATTGTATAAGGTCCGTTGTGCAAATCGAGGTCCGTTTTTGTCCCAGATGAACCTAGTAATTTTGCCCTGAAATGATTTGAGATGTTCTCTTTTGATCGCGATTGGTAGCGCGCGGAAAAGGTAGAGCAACCTTGGCAAGAGGGTCATCTTCACCGAGTTTACTCTGCCCACCCAGGACAACTTGTGTTGGGACCAGTTCTTAAGGTCTGACTCTAATTTGCGGAAAGTGGGGGGGAAATTGGCCTGGTATAGGTGTTCTATTTTGGGTGTGAGGTTGAGACCTAAGTATCTTATGGAAGATTCCCCCATCCAAACTTAAAGGTACTTTTCAAATATGTGACTCTATCGGCGGTAAAGATACATTGAATGCTTGTGATTTTGTCATATTGACCTGAAGGCCTGACACAGAGGCAAAGGTGTCTAATAAAGAACATAAAGCGGGTAAGGATAAGTCAGGGGAAGTTAGGAAAAGTAATAGGTCATCGGCGAATAAGGCGCATTTGTGGGAGGAAGAGCCACAATCCACTCCCCTGATATCCGGGTTTGAACGTAACGCTATCGCAAGAGGTTCAATTATCAGGGCAAATATCAGGGGAGAGAGTGCGCACCCCTGTCTAGTTCCCTTGGCTATTGGAATTGGGTCTGCATAATATCCCTGTAGTCTCACTGTTGCTTCTGGATGGAAAGGTTTTTATGTTTTTAAAATAGCACAGTTATGTTTGTTCCAGGGGTGGTAATTCACACAATTTGTATTCACAGCAGGTTTTGTATGGCCTACAATATATTTTTATATATTATGGATAAAATTAAGTGTTGAATAATTGACAGCAGAGTACTTTGATACCTACTACTATTCTCCTTTTTATATGATATGCTGATTTGGAAGTGAAGTACACACCTAGAAATTGGGTAAGTCGGTCATTGATTGTTTTCAATAATATTCTAAAGAAAAAAACCTAATGGCTTTTTGTTTTTGGTATGAAACAGTTAATATTTATGAATTTCAACTGTGTATTTTGCAGTTTGCTTGGACTTCCACTTTAACTCTGAATTAAGAGCAGTTAGAGGTAATGTTGTGTAGCGTAGCAGAAAGTAATGTAGTATGACAACAGAAAAATATAAATGCATGCTATATGTTGGATGGCTATACATTTAAGTTTCACCAGCTTCTTAAAGCATATCTGTTCTAAAAATAGCAGAGTAGCTAATGTGTTGTCATCATCCCTTTGTTTTCCTTGAAATGGGGATGATCAACTATATTGCACTACATCCTAGAATTTGATAAAACCCTCTTGGGCAGGGTGCTCTGAGCCTAACTAAAGCTGTGGTATAGCAAGAAAGGTGTTTCCTCTTCATGCTTATGAATGTTGGAAATAGCCTTGGAGTTTATGACATTGAAAGGAAAAATTAGCCCTAAATTGGAACTATTAGTAAAATCAATTGACAAACAATTTATGATACATTTTTTCTCACTAGCATGAATATAGAATTTTTTATTTTATAACACCTCCCTTCCATAGATACAGTGAAGGAATGAATGTGGCCACCTTAAGATGGGAGGCGTGACATGAAAATAAAAGAATAAAATCTGGAAAAAAAGGAAACGAATGCAGCCACCACATCCAATTATTGGTAAACTACGATATATTATACTTTTATTTTTGGGGTTTAGTTATGCTTGAAACCTTTTTTTCCAAAAGTAAACAACTGTTGTTCCAACTTCTTAAAAATTATTAACTGACCTTAGTGGTCTATTTATACAAATATTTGTTCATATAGCCAAAACAAAAAATAGCCATATTTTATTTAATATGATTGTCTCCTATGATTGTTAGCACTGATTAAGGTATTTCCGGAAATATACTGCATTATTACTTTAGATGGTGCTTTCAATCATAGGAAATAATTATAACAAAGAAAATACAGTTATTTTTTGATGTGGCTGTGTGACTGTTTATGACATGTTTTTTAGAAATAAACCCCATCTAAAACTTCATGTCCATCTAAGACTTCTCTGTCTATAGGGTAACTATGCTGCTGTGGGATTTAACTGCAGATCGCAAGCTATAGGAAACCGGTGAGCGACCACTTCAGCCCCAGAACGATTTACCGCCTTAATGACCAGGCCATTTTTTAAGATACGGCACTGCATCGCTTTAACTGACAATTGTCCTTTTCTTTGCACAAATAGAGCTTTCTTTTGGTGGTATTTGATCACCTCTGCGGTTTTTATTTTTTGTGCTAGAAACAAAAAAGAGACAATTTTGAAAAAAATAAATACAATTTCTTTACTTTCTGCTATAAAACATTTCCCCCCCAAAAATGTAAAAAACACATTTTTGACACTTTTTTGGGAACCAGTGACATTACTATAGTAATCAGTGCTAAAAATATGCACTGACATTGTACTAACGGCACTGGCAGGGAAGGGGTTAACATCAGGGGCGGTCAAGGGGTTAACTGTGTTCCCTCACTGTGTGTTCTAACTAAATGGGGGAAGGGCTCACTGGGACAACACACAGATCCGTCTTCCTGCATATCAGAAAGACAGGGTCAGTGTGATCTCTGTCAGAACGGAAATCTGCCTGTGTACACAGGCAGATTCCCATTCTGTCACTGCGGGGAACAATTGTGGGTGGCTGGCTGATTGGTTCCCCTGCTGGCCAATGGGAGTGTAGGCGCGCCTCCGGCGGCGCGCATGCCCACAAAAGCGAGTGCACAAGCCGACGTACACCTACGACGATTTGCGGAGCCGAGTATAACTGCAGTGGGTGATCGTCAAGTGGTTTAACCAGAGGTATGGAGGGTTGAATTTTATAAATGCTTAGTGATCATGATTATTTTTTGTGGAGGAAACTGATTTGAATATGGTATGCTATTGAACTCAAATGCTTCTTTTGCATGAAACAATGATTTATACTAGGACTTTTTTTTTACATCTTTGCAGGAAAGGTATTTTGTGGCATTAAGGTTTTCAGCAATACCTGAAATTTGTTGTAGCATTTGGAAATAAAATACTGTATTTGCAGGTGGATGCAGATTTCAAGAGGCTTTCATCTGGATGACAGACTCCCCAGGGACAAGATGTATTTAATAGCTCCAGCACTTCACGTCTCTCCCCCTGGGCCTTGCTAATTACAGGTAATATGGAGCTGCTCTGTGCAGTGATGTACACCTAGAATTCCTCATTGATCTGCAAGAAGCACGTGTGAACACAAACGGCTGCTCAAACATAGAAAATCTATTACAGCATAATTAAAGTCAAGATGTTTAGGAAATTATCGGAGTTGGGAGAAAGGGATTTCCCTTCCAGCTCCCAGAACCTACTGCTGTACTAATTCTGCAACTCACCACCCACAAATTTGATATTATTTGAGCATACCGATTGATTGTCCAATCCCAAGAACATGGCATGGAGGTCACATGGAGGTGGTAAAATGCTACCCCCTACCTGGAAGTCCTGCTCTATTACAGCAACAGAGCAATGGCTTTGACAGAGTGGGGAGGTGGCAAGGAAGTACGGATGGATGTTTATACCTTGCTAGGTGGTGACAGTTACAGTGTCCCTTTAAGATCCAGAGTAATTTTCACATTTCACCTTTGGGCACAGTTAAGTTATATTAATAACTTTTCATTAATTCAAGCGGAGATCCACCCAGAAATGGAACTTCCGCTGATCCAATTTCTCCCCCCCTCCGGTGCCACATTTGGTACCGTTCAGAGGGAGGGGGGAGCAGATACCTATCAAATGCAGGTATCTGCTCCCACTTCCAGGCATAGATCGCTGCACTTTGTGCGGCGAACTACGAAATGTCTGGTCCCTTCTCTCCCCCCTCTCTGTGTTCTGGGAGACACTAAGGTCCCAGAAGACAGCAGGGACCATTCAGATTGCGTAGCGCGACTCGTGCATGCGCAGTAGGAAACGCAAGGCTTCACTTCCTGTTTCCCTTAGCAAGGATATCGGTGCCTGCACCCGGAGCTGAGGGACAGGTCGGCTTCGGGTGAGGACAGGTAAGTGTCCTTATATTAAAAGTCGGCAGCTGCAGTATTTGTAGCTGCTGACTTTTTTTTTTTTCCCGGCCGAACTCTGCTTTAAATTCATTAGAAACTTTTCTACCTGAACCTTGTGTTTTTCACCTGCATAATATGAACAATGGACACATTGGGGTTGATTTACTAAAGACAAATTGACTGTGCACTTTGCAAAGTGCAGTTGCACTCTGCAAGAGCAGTTGCTCCAGAGTTTAGTAAATGAGGTAAACCTTAACTTTGCAAAGAATACCCAATCACGTGCAAGGAAAATGAAAATACAGCATTTTTGCTTGCACATGATTGGATAATGGAAGTCAGCAGAGCTTCTGCTCATTTACTAAGCTCTGGAGCAACTGCTCTTGCAAAGTGCAACTGCACTTTGCAAAGTGCACAGTCGATTTGTCTTTAGTAAATCAACCCCATAGCTTCTTGGTGTCATTTGTTACCCTGTATGCACAGCCTATAGTAGAGTAAATCTTTACATTCCGGTGTCAGAAGTCACTATTTGTGTTCAAGCATGAAGAATTCAACATGCCACTGCAAAGGGTGTACCACTAGTACTGTCCTTAACAGATGGGGTCCCTTTCCCTGCACTACTTACTTGCAAAAAGCACGCCAATCCCAGGAGCCAGGGACTTAAAAAGGCTCTGTCTTATCCAAGATAGCTGCAAGAGTCACATGGGGCAACAGTATCCAACTGGATAGCTTCCCCAGTCACCCACCTGCAGTGGAGGTAAGAAACTGCACCTGCCTGTGGGCACCTTTGCTTCCCTTCTCTTTCTTTTGCCAGCCAGGTTGCATGCTGAAGTAAAGGTCAGACATGGATTTGGGGTCTATAGTTGGGGTCTATAGCTTTTGTTGTCTATAGTTGAGTCCATTTTTATACTCTTGAGTCAGCAGTTTCTGGAACTGCACAGGTACATGCATGACCTCTATCTGTAGTCTGAGAACTGACACTTACCTTGCAGAAACAACACATCCCACAATCCCTGGGTCGCTCAGGCTAGTGCTCTGTATATGAGAGCTAAACAGAAATTGGATCTGAAACAAACAGGCAAAAATGGTGGGGCATTGACTGCAGGCTCCATGACCCAGAACAAGAAGATGCTTGTTCCTTTGGCAAATGGGGACAAGCTAGGTGAATGAATACATGGACACAGGGGAACATGTGAGCTCATCATTACAAGGTAAGGAAAAGAAACAACACAGAAATTATAACAATACTAATACTTAGTTAAAGAAACCAAAATATCTTAAAGAGGAGTTCCACCCAGGGGGGCCGTCAAAAAAAAAAAAAATTAAAAGTCAGCAGCTACAAATACTGCAGCTGCTGACTTTTAATTGGACACTTACCTGTCCCTGGGTCCAGCGATGCGGGGGATCGAAGCCCCGCTCGTCCCCCCCCTCCGCTTGTCGGCGCCGGCATTTCAACTGTGGGCGCCGGGCTGTGGCTTCACAGCCTGGCACCCACTGTGCATGCGCGAGCGGCGCCGCGCGCCGTGATTGGCCGCTCAATCACCTGGGACCTGTAATGGGTCCCAGATCATTGACAGGAGGGAGGGAGCAGAGCGGAGCCCTTCCTGTGCCGAGGGGGAAGTGATGTCACCAGCCCAGGCTAAGGAACAGGCAGACTACGAGGGACCACCTAGCAACAGGCATTTAGAGGTAAGTGAAAAAAAATATATATCCAAATGTTTTTTTGTTTTTTTTTTTAGAATTTTTCCAGGTATTTTTGTTTTTTGGGTGGAACCCCACTTTAATGTGTACAATGCCTTTAGGAACTGACACACAGGTTTTTTTTTATATATATATATATATAATAGGGCCTCTCATTGTTTTTTTAATTGTCTACATATTTAATGGCAAGCAAATAGAAGTAAATAATAGAAAAAAAAGAGTTTTTTTTTAAAAGTTTGAATGCTGGTATTTTAACCACCTCAATACAGGGCACTTTCACCCCCTTCCTGCCCAAGCCATTTTTCAGTTTTCAGCGCTGTTGCACTTTGAATGACAATTGCGCGGTCATGTTACACTGCACCCTAATGAAATCATTTTTATCATTTTTTTCCCCACAAATAGAGCTTTCTTTTGGTGGTATTTGATCACCTCTGTGGTTTTTATTTATTGCGCTATAAACAAAAGAATAGGGACAATTTTGAAAAAAACACAATATTTTTTACTTTTTGCGATAATAAATATCCATTTTTTTTTAACAATTTTTTTCCTCAGTTTAGGTCGATACGTATTCTTCTACATATTTTTGGTAAAAAAAAAATCGCGATAAGCGTAAATTGATTGGTTTGCGCAAAAGTTATAGCGTCTACAAAATAGGGGATAGATTTATAGCATTTTTACTTATTTTTTACTAGTAATGGCGGCAATCTGCGATTTTTATTGTGACTGCGATATTGCAGCGGACATTTCGGACACTTTTGACACATTTTTGGGACCATTCACATTTATACAGCGATCCGTGCGATAAAAATGCATTGATTACTGTGTAAATGTGACTGGCAGGGAGGGGTTAACACTAGGGGGCGATCGAGGGGTTAATGTATGATCTAGGGAGGTGATTCTAACTGTGGTAGGAGGGGACTCACTAGGGGAGGAGACCGATCGGTGTCCCTATGTACAAGGGACACACCATCGGTCTCCTCTCCTCTGACAGGATTGCAGTGATTTTTTTAAAAACATTTTTCATCTGTTTCAACGTTTTTGCAATAGCGTTTTTCAGCGCTTTTTAGCGGTTTTTAGCGTTTTTCCGCATTAGCGGTTTTTCGCGTTTTTTAGCGTTTTTTTAAAAAAAAAATTTTTTTCAATGAATCAAAAACGTTAAAAAACGTTGGTGAGCGACGTTTTTGAGCGTTTTTGAGCGTTTATCAGCGTTAGAGCGTTTTTACAGCTGAAAAACGTCTTTCAGAACTCACTGGTCCTGGGTTTTTTTTTACAGCTTAAAAACGCCTATGCCATTTGCAACTCAAAAACACCTAGGTGGGCATGAAGCCATAGACTAACATAGACAGGCGTTTTTAAGCGGCAAAAAACGCTCAAAAAAGCGGCTGTAAAAACGTCCATGTGCATGAAGCCTTACTATTAATCTGCCTTATGTCCCATTTTGCCATATAGTAAAATTATGTTTCTGGTGCTAAAAAGTTATTCACAAATAAAATAAAGACTTTTTATATAAAAAAAAATGTATGTGTTTTTAGCACTAACAAAAACAGATAAATTAAAAGAAAAGGACAATAAACATTTTCTTATGAGCAGGAAAAGAAAGGAGTTTATTATGGCTAGTTAGAAATAAACAGAAGTTTATCAGGGGTTAAGTAGGGAAGGTTATTATAAAATAAAAATTTTAAAAAATACAATTCTAGTTTTGGGTTTTCATCTCCTATATGAAAAAGTTACATTGTATTTAGCTGTTATTGGGTGCAGCTAACTGCAATGTAAACGATATGTTAACATTTTAAGAAGCACTAAAGTTGTAATAAGCTCTTACAGTGATGACTACCCAAAGAGCAGCTAACAACAGCTTTGATGCACTGACTAGGAGTCCTTGTCTGCATGACACTAGCAGACGTGTCCCCAGCAGGAGACTTTGGGATGTACTGGATGTGGTATTCACAAGTGGAAAATAGATAATATAATTTGCCTGATTATGTTTTCAAAGTCTGAACTGGCCTTTGAAAAGCATAGCCTTTGGTATTTTGGATGAAGACTGAATTGGAAAGACAGAGGATATAGCCTGATTTGTGCATCTTAAGCCTCATACACACGATCGGAGACTTTAACTGCTTGCCGACCGGCGCACGCCGATGTAGGTTGGCACAATGGCACGGCTAGGCAAAAGGACATACCTGTAAGTCCTTTTGAAATTGCCGCTGTGCCATTGCGTGCGCGCCGCCGGCGGCGCTCGCGCGCACCGGAAGGGGGCTCCGTGAGTCGGGTCGCAGGTCCCGCGGACCCGATCGCCGTGGGGAGAGAATGCTAAGATAAACAAGCATCACGGAGAGAATGCTAAAATAAACAAGCATCTCCCCGTTCTGCCTAGTGACAGTGTCACTGATTTCTGCTCCCTGTCATCGGGAGCAGCGATCAGTGTAGTGACACTGCTAGCCCATCCCCCCTACAGTTAGAACACATCCCTAGGATACATTTAACCCCTACAGCGCCACCTAGTGTTAACCCCTTCACTGCCAGTCACATTTACACAGTAATCAATGCGATTTTAATCGCACGGATCGCTGTATAAATGTGAATGGTCCCAAAATCACGCCAAAATTGTCCGACGTGTCCGCCATAATGTCACAGTCAAGATAAAAATCGCTGATCGCCGCCACTACTATTAAAAAAAATAAATAAATAAAAATGCCATAAAACTATCCCCTATTTTGTAAACGCTATAACTTTTGCGCAAACCAATCAATAAACGCTTATTGCGATTTTATTTACCAAAAATATATAGAAGAATACGTATCGGCCTAAACTGAGGAAAAAAAAATGTTTTTTATATATTTTTGGGGGATATTTATTATTGCAAAAAGCAAAAAATAATGCGTTTTTTTCAAAATTGTCGCTCTTTTTTTGTTTATAGCGCAAAAAATACAAACCGCAGGGGTGATCAAATAGCACCAAAAGAAAGCTCTGTTTGTGGGAAAGAAAGGACTCAATTTTTTTTGGGAGCCACGTCGCACGACCGTGCATTTGTCAGTTAAAGCGACGCAGTGCCGAATCGCAAAAAGTGCTCTGGTCAGGAAGGGGGTAAATTCTTCCGGGGCTGAAGTGGTTAAACAAACTTTTCCGTGGATTTCTGTGCAAAGGGCGTTGGCCATAAACTTGGTACGCATACACACAGCAGGACTTTTTAGGCAACAAACACAAACGTAGTGATGTTTCAACGTACTGACGACACTTCAAAAAAGGACGTTCAATTCTCCGACGCCCCCCTTTGGTCAACTTTTGTATTGTTGTCTGATCTTTTGCATTGGTTCTAAACATGCGTGTTTGTACTTTGTCCTAAAGTCCGATGGTTTTGTGTACACATGATCAGACTTGCCGACGTAGGACTTTTGTTGCTGCCAAGTTTGAATGTTCGCACAGCCAACATTTGTCCGATGAAAACCGAAAAAGTTTGCCCGATGGATCGTACACACGGTCGGATGTTGCCTTAAAACAGCATGTTTGTTGTCAAAAAGTCAGATCGTGTGTATGGGCCTTAAGGTGTAAAGGTTTTGGAGACGTACAGCCTCAAGCCTCACAGAAACAAAAACAGTGTTTTTAGATCCTTATGGGGCGTACACACGGTCGGACTTTTCAGCTACAAAAGTCCAACGGACGCTGACGGACTAAAGCTGGCTGGTAATCCGATCGTGTGTGGGCTTCTCCGGACTTTCAACTGACTTTTTCAGCCTCAAATCCGACGGACTTTAGATTTGAAACATGCTTCAAATCTTTCCGACTGACTCGAGTCCGGTCTAAAAATCCGCTCGTCTGTATGCTAGTCCGACGGACAAAAACCCACGCTAGGGCAGCTATTGGCTACTGGCTATGAACTTCCTTATTTTAGTCCGGTGTACGTCATCACGTAAGAATTCGACGGACTTTTGTGTGATCGTGTGTAGGCAAGTCTGTTCGTTAGAAAGTCCGCCGCAAGTCCGTCGAAAGTCCGCCAAAAGTCCGTCGAAAGTCTATCGGACAGGCTGTCGGACTTTTGTAGCTGAAAAGTCCGACCGTGTGTACGCCCCATTAGTGTTTGTTACATGGATCTGAATGCAGCTCTAAAAAAATGTAATACTGTATGTCCATGCACATGGGGTCATTTAACTCCATTTACCAGAGCAGTGTTCAGGACATAAAACGAATACACTTTAGTCTCATGTTCAGGGAAGAGTTGGAGGAATAATGTTTTTTTTTTACAGGCCACACATGTAAATATAAAGAGAACAGTGCAGCATTGGACAAATATCATGAGTAGGGATGAGCCGAACACCCCCCGGTTCGGTTCGCACCAGAACCCGCGAACGGACCGAAAGTTCGCACGAACGTTAGAACCCCATTGACGTCTATGGGACTCGAACGTTCGAAATCAAAAGTGCTCATTTTAAAGGCTAATTTGCATGGTATTGTCCGAAAAAGGGTTTGGGGACCCGGGTCCTACCCCAGGGGACATGTATCAATGCAAAAAAAACGTTTAAAAACGGCCGTTTTTTCGGGAGCAGTGATTTTAATGATGCTTAAAGTAAAAAAAAAAAAGTGAAATATTCCTTTAAATATCGTACCTGGGGGGTGTCTATAGTATGCCTGTAAAGTGACGCGTGTTTCCCGTGTTTAGAACATTCCCTGCACCAAATGTCATTTTTAAAGGAAAAAATCTCATTTAAAACTGCTTGCGGGTTTAATGTCATGTCGGGTCATGGCAATATAGATGAAAATCAGTGAGACAAACGGCATGGGTACCCCCCAGTCCATTACCAGGCCCTTTGGGTCTTGTATGGATATTAAGGGGAACCCCGCACCCAAATTAAAATAAGGAAAGGTGTGGGGCCACCAGGCCCTATATACTCAACAGCAGTATACAGGCGGTGCAAACAAGACAGGGACTGTAGGTTTGTTGTTAAGTAGAATCTCTTTGTAATTTTGAACATTTTTAACGTGTTTAGCTCCAGCCAAAAAATCTTTTTTAAGCTTTTTGGAAAACATAGGGAAGGGTTATCACCCCTGTGACATTTGTTTTGCTGTCTTTCCTCCTCTTCAGAAGATTTCACCTCACTTTTTTGTCCCAATGAAAAATGTTTTTTGAAAATTTGGGTTTTTTTGTGGAACAAGGATTGGAAAGCATCAGTGGAAAGGAGAAATTGTTTTCCCATATTAACTCTTACAGGAGAGAATTTCCCTTCCTAGGGGTAGATTTCATCTCACTTCCTGTTGTCTCCTTCCGTTTGCAAGTAGGAGTCGTTTATAAGTTAGATGTTTAAAAGTAGGGTCCTGCCCTATATACTCAGCAGAAATTTGGGCCTTAGGTGTTGCTGTGGCCACAACACTGTAAGCCCTCACAGGGCCCTGCTGTTAAATATTAGATCAAGAATTGTAATTACATGCCCCTGTTGAACAGGAGCTGAAAAATTAGGCCTTAGGCACTGGTGCTGGTGCCACAACACTGCAACCCCTCACAGACACTCTAGTTGGAACGCAGGAACGAGCCCTGCTGCAAAGTATTGCATCAAAAATTGTAATTACACGCCCCTGTTAGACAGGGGCAGAAAAATTGGGCCTTAGGCACTGGTGCTGGTGCCACAACACTGCAACCCCTCACAGACACTCTAGTTGGAATGCAGGAACGAGCCCTGCTGCAAAGTATTACATCAAAAATTGTAATTACACGCCCCTGTTAAACAGGGGCTGAAAAATTGTGCCTTAGGCACTGGTGGTGGCGCCCAGAACCAAAAATGTTCTTACAAGCTATCAGCGTGATGATTGAGGAGGAAGAGGATAATTACTCAGGGATAGTCACTCAGCATCAGCATAGGCAGTCTTTGAAGGGATCTGAAAAAAATTATTCAGTTACATCAGCATCAGGTGCTTGGTAGCTGGTGGTGATCCAAGACTGATTCATTTTTATGAAGGTCAGCCGATCGACCGAGTTGGTGGACAGACGCACCCTGTGATCGGTTACCACGCCTCCAGCAGCACTGAATGTGCGTTCCGAAAGAACGCTGGATGCAGGACAGGCCAGTAGATCAATTACATACTGTGCAAGCTCTGGCCAGTGATCCATCCTCAAGACCCAGTAACCCAGAGGATTTTCGGTGGGAAAGGTGTCCAAGTCTGATCTTGCCCCTAGGTATTCCTGCACCATGTAAAACAGACGCTGGCGATGGTTGCTGGAACCGATCATACCTTGGGGCTGCGGACCAAAAAATTGTCTGAACGCATCGGTCAGACGGCCACCTTCTCCACCACTCCTTCTTTGACTGACCGAAGCCTCAGCAACACGTTGTCCAGAAACAGGAGTTTGTAACCTCCCAGTCTCTGGGAACGCGTTGCACAGACCTTTCTGCAAGGCCTCCCGAAGATGTTTCATCCTCTGCTCCCTCTGCGATGGCAAGATAAGGTCCGCAACCTTACCCTTGTAACGTGGATCAAGGAGGGTTGCCAGCCAGTATTGGTCCTTCTCCTTGATACCACGAATACGAGGATCCTTACGCAGGCTTTGCAGGATCAGGGAGGCCATGCAGCGTAGGTTTGCTGAGGCATTCGGTCCGGAGTCCTCTGGGTCACTAAGGACAACAACGTCCGCAGCCACCTCCTCCCAGCCATGTACAAGTCCATGTGTTCCTTGGGACTGATCCCTTAAAGACTGCTGCTGATGTTGAGTGCCAGGCTCCACCTCCATACTGACACAATCTTCCTCCTCCTCCTCCTCCTCCTCGTCCTCTTCCTGTGTGATCGGCGGGCACGCAGGAACACTGTCTGGATAAAGGGGGCCTTGAGAGCTAAGGAAGTCCTCCTCTTCCTGCCTCTGTTCTGCCTCAAGTGCCCTGTCCATTATTCCACGCAGCGTGTGCTCCAACAGGTGGACAAGGGGGACAGTGTCACTGATGCATGCACTGTCAGTGCTCACCATCCTCGTGGCCTCCTCGAATGGTGACAGGACAGTGCATGCATCCCTGATCATGGCCCACTGGCGTGGGGAAAAAAAACCAAGCTCCCCTGACCCTGTCCTGGTGCCATAGTCGCACAGGTACTCATTGATGGCCCTCTGCTGCGTGTGCAGCCGCTGCAGCATGGCCAACATTGAGTTCCACCTGGTGGGCATGTCACAGATTAGGCGGTTCTTGGGCAGGTTAAACTCCTTTTGGAGGTCCGTCAGCCGAGCACTGGCATTATATGACCGGCGGAAATGCACACAGACTTTCCTGGCCTGCCTCAGGACATCCTGTAAGCCCGGGTACCTGCCCAAGAACCGCTGCACCACCAAGTTAAGGACGTGAGCCAAACAGGGCACATGGGTCAGTTGTCCCTGTCGGAGGGCAGAGAGGAGGTTGGTGCCATTGTCGCAAACCACCATTCCTGCCTTAAGTTGGCGTGGCGTCAACCACCTCTGAACCTGCCCCTGCAGAGCTGACAGAACCTCTGCCCCAGTGTGGCTCCTGTCCCCCAAGCACACCAGCTCAAGCACCGCATGGCATCTTTTGGCCTGCGTACTTGCGTAGCCCCTTGAACGCCTACGGAGCACCGCTGGTTCCGAGGAAGAGGCCATGGAGGAAGAAGAAGAGGAGGGGGTGGAGGAGAGAGGTGTGTCACAATCAGCATTTTGGAGGCGTGGTGGCGGAACAACCTCCAACACTACTGCACCTTGTCCTGCATCCTTCCCAGCTGCCAGCAGAGTCACCCAATGCGCCGTGAAACTAAGGTAACGTCCCTGTCCATGCCTGCTGGACCATGAGTCAGCGGTAATATGCACCTTCCTGCTGACCGCCCTGTCCAGCGAGGCATGGACATTGCCTTCCACATGCCGGTAGAGAGCCGGAATCGCCTTCCGTGAGAAAAAGTGGCGTTTGGGTACCTGCCACTGAGGAACTGCACATTCCACAAACTCACGGAAGGGGGCAGAGTCTACCAACTGAAAAGGCAGCAGTTGAAGTGCTAGCAATTTTGCCAAGCTAGCATTCAACCGCTGGGCATGTGGATGGCTGGGAGCAAACTTCTTTCGGCGGTGCAGCAGCTGGGGCAGGGAAATTTGCCTGGTACAATCTGACGTCGGTGTACCAAAAGCAGATTGCCCACAAGTACTTGGCTGTGACACACCTAATTCTACACCTTCATTCCTCTCACTGCAGGTCTCAGAGAGGACTGAAGGTCTAGTGGGGTTGGAAATCTCAGCTGATGAGGAGCAAGGAGAGATCCTCTTTGTTCTTTGGTGTGGGTCTTTTAGATATGCTTGCCAACGAACTGCATGGCAGGTCAACATATGTCTGGTCAAGCATGTGGTACCCAAGCGGGAGATGTTTTGGCCACGCGAGATACGCTTGAGACATATGTTGCAAATAGCAGTGGTGCGATCTGATGCACTCGTCTCAAAAAAGGCCCACACCAAAGAACTTTTTGAATAACGCGCAGAGACTGCAGTGCCCTGCACATGTGGAGCTTTGGGGTGTGATGCAGTCAATGTGCTGCCCTTAGGCTGGCCCCTGGAGGGCATCCTGCCTCGTTGGTGATGTGCCGCCTCCTCCTCCTCCTCCTCCTCCTCCTCTCTCCTATCAGGCACCCACGTTGAGTCAGTGACCTCATCATCCCCTCCCTCCTCATCACTGGAGCAAACCTGGCAGTATGCTGCAGCAGGGGGAGCATGACTGCCAGATTGCTGTCCTTCTTGGGCACCCCCTCTGTCCGTGCTCATGTTACTGCCTTCATCGAGCTCAGTATCATCATCAGAGCCTTCCAAACGCTGGGCATCCTCCTGGAGCATGTACCCAACACTGTGGTCAAACAGTTCGAGGGAATCCTCAGGAGGACATGGTGGAGCTAGGGAAGGAGTCACTGATGACATTGAGCTGAGGGAAGAGGCCGCTGCTTTGCCAGACAAAGCACCCTGGGCATGGGTGAGAGAGGATGAGGAGGATGAGGACGGCTTGGTCATCCACTCGACCAAGTCTTCCGCATGTTGCGGCTCAACACGGCCAGCTGCCGAAAAAAAGGCCAAGCGTGTCCCATGGCCACGTGCTGATGAGGATGCACCGTCTCCACGACCAGCACTAGACACAGAGCCTGCTTGCCCTCTCTTATTGGCTTGTGACTGTCTGCCTCTCCTTCTTGGCCTTCCAGACATACTAATGGCCTGTAGCTGCACTAAGCTGGGATAGAACACCTGTAATTTTCTTCAGGTAGCTTTATATACTGTAACCAGACAAGCCTGCCTGTCAGTAGGAAGATAACAGGAACGGATCTAGCTGAACACTGTGAGCAGGACACACTGCACTAAATGTAAATAGCAGGAATGGATCTAGCTGAACACTGTGAGCAGGACGCACTGACTGCACTAAATGTAAATAGCAGGAACAGATCTAGCTGAACACTGTGAGCAGGACGCACTGCACTAAATGTAAATAGCAGGAACGGATCTAGCTGAACACTGTGAGCAGGACGCACTGACTGCACTAAATGTAAATAGCAGGAACGGATCTAGCTGAACACTGTGAGCAGGACGCACTGCACTAAATGTAAATAGCAGGAACAGATCTAGCTGAACACTGTGAGCAGGACGCACTGCACTAAATGTAAATAGCAGGAACAGATCTAGCTGAACACTGTGAGCAGGACGCACTGCACTAAATGTAAATAGCAGGAACGGATCTAGCTGAACACTGTGAGCAGGACGCACTGACTGCACTAAATGTAAATAGCAGGAACGGATCTAGCTGAACACTGTGAGCAGGACGCACTGCACTAAATGTAAATAGCAGGAACGGATCTAGCTGAACACTGTGAGCAGGACGCACTGCACTAAATGTAAATAGCAGGAACAGATCTAGCTGAACACTGTGAGCAGGACGCACTGCACTAAATGTAAATAGCAGGAACAGATCTAGCTGAACACTGTGAGCAGGACGCACTGCACTAAATGTAAATAGCAGGAACGGATCTAGCTGAACACTGTGAGCAGGACGCACTGACTGCACTAAATGTAAATAGCAGGAACGGATCTAGCTGAACACTGTGAGCAGGACGCACTGCACTAAATGTAAATAGCAGGAACGGATCTAGCTGAACACTGTGAGCAGGACGCACTGGCTGCACTAAATGTAAATAGCAGGAACGGATCTAGCTGAACACTGTGAGCAGGAAGCACTGCATTAAATGTAAATAGCAGGAACGGATCTAGCTGAACACTGTGAGCAGGACGCACTGACTGCACTAAATGTAAATAGCAGGAACAGATCTAGCTGAACACTGTGAGCAGGACGCACTGCACTAAATGTAAATAGCAGGAACGGATCTAGCTGAACACTGTGAGCAGGACGCACTGACTGCACTAAATGTAAATAGCAGGAACAGATCTAGCTGAACACTGTGAGCAGGACGCACTGCACTAAATGTAAATAGCAGGAACAGATCTAGCTGAACACTGTGAGCAGGACCCACTGCACTAAATGTAAATAGCAGGAACGGATCTAGCTGAACACTGTGAGCAGGACGCACTGCACTAAATGTAAATAGCAGGAACGGATCTAGCTGAATACTGTGAGCAGGACGCACTGACTGCACTAAATGTAAATAGCAGGAACGGATCTAGCTGAACACTGTGAGCAGGACGCACTGCACTAAATGTAAATAGCAGGAACGGATCTAGCTGAACACTGTGAGCAGGACGCACTGGCTGCACTAAATGTAAATAGCAGGAACGGATCTAGCTGAACACTGTGAGCAGGAAGCACTGCATTAAATGTAAATAGCAGGAACGGATCTAGCTGAACACTGTGAGCAGGACGCACTGACTGCACTAAATGTAAATAGCAGGAACAGATCTAGCTGAACACTGTGAGCAGGACGCACTGCACTAAATGTAAATAGCAGGAACGGATCTAGCTGAACACTGTGAGCAGGACGCACTGACTGCACTAAATGTAAATAGCAGGAACAGATCTAGCTGAACACTGTGAGCAGGACGCACTGCACTAAATGTAAATAGCAGGAACAGATCTAGCTGAACACTGTGAGCAGGACGCACTGCACTAAATGTAAATAGCAGGAACGGATCTAGCTGAACACTGTGAGCAGGACGCACTGCACTAAATGTAAATAGCAGGAACGGATCTAGCTGAATACTGTGAGCAGGACGCACTGACTGCACTAAATGTAAATAGCAG
Source organism: Lithobates septentrionalis (assembly GCA_037952835.1). Taxonomy (NCBI): domain Eukaryota; kingdom Metazoa; phylum Chordata; class Amphibia; order Anura; family Ranidae; genus Lithobates; species Lithobates septentrionalis. The sequence continues at coordinate 5,171,217 of JBBDGP010000366.1, read as the reverse complement.
GAACGGATCTAGCTGAACACTGTGAGCAGGACGCACTGCACTAAATGTAAATAGCAGGAACGGATCTAGCTGAACACTGTGAGCAGGACGCACTGACTGCACTAAATGTAAATAGCAGGAACAGATCTAGCTGAACACTGTGAGCAGGACGCACTGCACTAAATGTAAATAGCAGGAACGGATCTAGCTGAACACTGTGAGCAGGACGCACTGCACCAAATGTAAATAGTCTAGATAGAAGATAACAGGAACGGATCTAGCTGAACACTGTGAGCAGGACGCACTGCACTAAATGTAAATAGTCTAGAAGATAACAGGAACGGATCTAGCTAAACTGAATACAGTGTATATATATATATGCAACACCTGGGATGCATATATATACAAAATACACTGTAAGTGCAGCTAACTGACTGACTGTTCTGCCTAATCTATCTAACTCAAATCAAATGACACTGTCTGTCTCTCTCTCTATCTCTCAGCACACCGGAACACACTACACAGGGCCGCCGTGCAGGCGGCCTTATATAGTGTGGGGCGTGTACTAAATCCCCTGAGCCATAATTGGCCAAAGCCACCCTGGCTTTGGCCAATTACAGCTCTCTCTACTGACGGCGCTGTGATTGGCCAAGCATGCGAGTCATAGTGCATGCTTGGCCAATCATCAGCCAGCAATGCACTGTGATGCCGCAGTGAATTATGGGCCGTGACGCGCCACACGAATTTGGCGCGAACGGCCCATAACGTTCGCAATTCGACGGACGGTCGAACAGCCGATGTTCGAGTCGAACATGGGTTCGACTCGAACACGAAGCTCATCCCTAATCATGAGTGAAAAAAAATGTGAAAATAGTGTTAAAAAATCAAATAAAGAATTAAGCAACAGTAGTAAATAACACCTAATAATGATGACTAGTGAAAAAAACATTCAATCAAAAGTCCATAAGTGATGAAAAAGCAAGTACAGTGAATGCAAATAAAAATTCTGAATTATGATGTGAGTGAAGTCCAAAAATTATTTCATGTGGGGTTCTGGATCAGTAATCCACCGCCAGTGCTGCCCACCACCTGGTGATAAAGTAATGAAGGCTTACCAGAGAGCCAGCGACCGCCCTTACTCAGGGGGGGTCAAAACAGGCTTAGTAGAGGGAGATGTAGGATGAACTTCGAGGGATGTCCCTTGAGAGACTCTGTAGGGAATCTTGCCAACCTGCTTCCTGGGCGACTACTTAGCAACAACAGAGCGCCAATTCGGAAGATGTGGTCCCAAAGATACTTCCACTTAGTCAAATTCCCACTTGGTCTAAGTTCCAGCAAGCAAAAAGTGTAAGCTCAAGGATGAGCACACATGTAAATACACGCACATGCACATGCACATGCATTTATGTAAGCAGTGACTACAATGAATAAATATTCTAGCCACTAGAATAAATGTATGCTTGTAAGCCTCTATACGTGCATATGCATGCATACAGTCGATCTCTGTATGCACAATTACACAGTTTTTTCATGCTGGATCTTACTACCAGTAAGATCCAGCATTTATATGAGTAATTAATTATGCTTCTATGCATGAGCTCATATAACATTATCAATATAGTCTATGAGAATTACCAAGCACCAATGGTGAGATAGTTGTTACCAAATTTAGAAAGCACTGCAGTCTTAGATAAAAAAAAACTGTGTATTTCAGAAATTTCCAGCAATGATATTTCAAGCAATGTCAAACACAGGTGGTCTGATAAACTGATAACTGTACTAAAGCTGAGAGCTATAGTCTAAAGTGGGGTGTCTGCAACCTGTAGATTGCGATCTACCATTAGATCTCAGACAGGTGACTGGTAGATCCCAGTCTGGGCTTGCTGACCACCATTCCAGAGCATCAAACAGAGTGCAATGCAGAGGAACTACTTGTAAAGTTGGAACTGTAGTAGAGAGCAAGAGCCACATAAGCTGATACCTCCTCTGTAGTGCTGGCTCCTGTCTCATGCGGAGTGAACTGCACGCTACCTCTTATCCCAGCTGGAGGTCTCCAGAGTGGTGCCAGCAGCAGGAAATAAAAGATCTTCAGGTCAGTGTGAAGCAATACACTGGGCATAATGACAGTGTTTTGTTGCTTTCTCACCACCTGCTTTAACCCCTTGGACCCCGCAGAAGCATACCAGTTGTGGGGTGCTTGCAGAGTGGTCTTGTTTACTTTAATGGGTTGATGTTTTCCTTTTTTTCACACAAATAGAGCTTTTTGTTGGTGGTATTTAATCACTACTGTTTTTTTTTCTTTTTTTGCTAAACAAAAGAAAAAAGACAGACAATTTAAAAGCTGATGGCATTAATGGGCACTGATGAGACTGCACTGGTGGGCACTGTGAGGAGGCACTGATGAGGCAGCACTGATAGGCGGCACTGATAGACATTGATAAGTGGCACTCATGAACACTAATAGGTGGCACTGATGGGCACTGATGAGGCAGCAATGGTGGGCACTGGTAGGCACTGATAGGCAGCACTGATGGGATCTGATAGGCAGCACTGATAAGTGACACTGATGATGAGGGACTGGTGGGCACTGATTGACAGCATAGATAGGCACTGATTGGCAGCACTGGTAAGCACTAATTGGCAGCACTGGTGGGCACTGTTGGGACTGCACTGATAATCAGTGCCCTGATTATCAGTGTCAATGTCCCTTTAACACAAGCCAGTTATCGGCTTGTGTTAAAGGGACACTGTCAGCATGAGAAAAGAAAAGCCGATAACCAGTTTGCGATGACATCCCAGATTAGCTGTCATTGAACCCAGCTGATCACGTGGTAAAGGGCTGCTGTGATTTGCCCTTTACCCCGATCTGTGATCAGCTGGGTCCTTCAGACTTGGCAATCACAGAGCGCGCCACCTGCGCACCACAGGGAGCATGCGAGAAGCCCGATCCCGGGAGGACATCCATGTACGCCCACCCGGCAAAGTAAGCCTGCACTGTAGCCTTCTTTCAGCTATAGCGCAGGTGGGAAGGGGTTAAGCAAATGGATACTGCAATGCTACTCGGAGCACAAATATAGTTACCCAGCACACAACTAAAGTTCAGTATCAAAAGCAAACTTCAGACAGATTAGTGGTAAATTAACAATATATTGTCATGGGTTACAGTAAATAGCAGTATGCACATAAATGAGTAACTAAAGGATTAGGTCAATCACAGTTCACTAGACAATATGTTCACTAGGCTATAGCAGCATAGAATGGAGTTCTAAATTAGAGTAAACCTGGTAATTAGGGATGAGCCCTAATTCGAGTCGAACATAAGTTTATGGGGTGTTCGCCTGTTTGCCGAATAGCGAACAATTTGGGGTGTTCGCTGCAAATTTGAAAGCCACGGAACACCCTTAAAAAGTCTATGGGAGAAATCAAAAGTGCTAATTTTAAAGGCTTATATGCTTGGTATTGTCATAAAAAGTGTTTGGGGACCTGGGTCCTGCTCCAGGGGACATGTATCAATGCAAAAAAAGTTTTAAAAACGGCCGTTTTTTTCAGGAGCAGTTATTTTAATAATGTTTAAAGTGAAACAATAAAAGTGAACTATTCCTTTAAATTTCGTACCTGGGGGGTGTCCATAGTATGCCTGTAAAGTTGCGCATGTTTCCAGTGTTTAGAACACATCCTGTACAAAATGACAAAAAAAGTCATTTAAAAGTACTGAAGGCTATAATGAATTGTCAGGTCCGGCAATACAGATAAAAGGCTTTGAAAAAAATGGCATGGGATCCCCCCAGTCCTTTACCAGGCCCTTTGGGTCTGGTATGAATATTAAGGGGAACCCCGAACCAAAATTTAAAAAAAAATGCATGGGGGTCACCCCAAATTCCATACCAGGCCCTTCAAGTATGGTATGGATATTAAGGGGAACCCTGCACCAAATTTAAAAAAAAAAATGGCGTAGGGGTCCCCTCAAACGGGTGGCCCCGCCCCCCTCTGACGCCACGGGGAAGCCATTGGGAAGTCCCCGTGCATCAGAGGGGGGCGTGGTCACCCGGGTATGTCACCGTGTGGCCCCGCCCTCAGTTATAAAAGAACTGTCACCTGTGAGGACGTGTCATACGGCGGGTGCCTCCCATGGAGGTGAATCTTTTTTATTTTATTTTTCGGTCCATCGATGGAGCGACAGAAGAAGATGAATGGACTTCATGGGACATTTTTTTTTTTTTTTTTTTTTAATAAAAGACTTGTCCCCAAGCTATGCCTTGTGGTTTTTTAACATTTCGACAATTTTTTTGTGAAATGGTAAGGGTACAATTACCCGTTGCCATTTCAAACAGGGGGGGCTGGGATCTGGGGGTCCCCTTGTTAAAGAGGGCTTCCAGATTCCGATAAGCCCCCCGCCCGCAGACCCCCACAACCACTGAGCAAGGGTTGTGGGGATTAGACCCTTGTCCCCATCAACATGGGGACAAGGTGCTTTGGGGGCTACCCCAAAGCACCCTCCCCATGCTGAGGGCATGTGGCCTGGTATGGTTCAGGAGGGGGGGTGCTCTCTCGTCCCAACCTCTTTTCCTGTGGCCTGCCAGGTTGCGTGCTCAGATAAGGGTCTGGTATGTATTTTTGAGGGGACCCCCACGCCCTTTTTTTAAACTTTTCATGCGGGGTTCCCCTTAAAATTCATACCAGACCTGAAGGGTCTGGTGTGGATTTTGAGGGGGACCCCTATGCCATTTTTTTTTTAAATTGGCGCAGGGTTCCCCTTAATATTCATACCAGACCTGAAGGGCCTGGTATGGAATTTTGGGGGACCCCCACGCAATTTTTTTAAAATTTTGGTTTGGGGTTCCCCTTAATATTTATACCAGACCCAAAGGGCCTGGTAATGGACTGGGGGGATCCCATGCCTTTTTTTTCAAATACTTTTATCTGTATTGCTGGACCCAACAATTCATTATAGCCGCAAGTACTTTTAAATAACTTTTTTTCCTTTAGAAATGTCATTTTAAGCAGGGGCTGTTCTAAACACAGGAAAAATGTGCCACTTTACAGGCATACTATAGACACCTCCAGAAATTTAAAGGAATATTTCACTTTTATTGTTTCACTTTAAGCATTATTAACCACTTGCCGCCCGCCCTATTACAGAATGACGGCGGCAAAGTGGTTTGATATTCCTGATTGGACGTCATATGATGTGATCAGGAATGTCGAGCCGCTGCGCGCCCCCGGGGGCGCGCATCGCGGCGATCGTTGTTGCGGGGTGTCAGTCTGACACCCTGCAACACCGATCTAGGTAAAGAGTCTCCGTCGGAGACTCTTTACCACGTGATCAGCCGTGTCCAATCACGGCTGATCACGATGTAACTAGGAAGAGCCGGTGATCGGCTTTTCCTCACTCGCGTCTGACAGACGCGAGTAGAGGAGAGCCGATCGGCTGCTCTCCTGACAGGGGGGGTCTGTGCTGATTGTTTATCAGCACAGCCCCTCCTCGGATCCTACCCAGGACCACCAGGGAAGCCGCCCAGGACCACCAGGGAAGCGATCCACACTAGACCACCAGGTATGCCCCTAGACCACCAGGGAAATGCCACTGTGTGCCCAGGCAGCTGCCAATCTGTGCCCAGGCAGCTGCCAGTCGGTGCCCACTTCAATGCCTACCACTGCCAGTGCCACCAGGGATGCCCATCAGTGCCTAGTATCAGTACCGCGTATCAGTGCCCATCAGTGCCACGTATCAGTGCCCAGCAGTGCCGCCTATCAGTGCCCAGCAGTGCCCAGCAGTGCCGCCTATCAGTGCCACCTATCAGCGCCACCCTATCAGTGCCCAGCAGTGCCCAGCAGTGCCGCCTTTCATTGCCCATCAGTGTCGCCTATCAGTGCCCATCAGTGCCAACCAGTGCCACCCAGTGCCACCCATCAGTGCCCATCAGTGCCGCCTATCAATGCCCATCAGTGCTGCATATGAGTGCCACCCATCAGTGCCGCCTACCAGTGCCCATCAGTGCCGCATATCAGCGCCCATCGTCAGTGCCCGTCAGTGCCCGCTCATTGGTGCCACCTCATCGGTGCCGCTGTATCAGTGCCTGTCAGTGCCGCTTAACAGTGCCCATCATTGAAAGAGAAAACTTACTTATTTACAATTTTTTTAACAGAAACAAAAGCAAAACTTTAATTTTTTTCGAAATTTTCTGTCTTTTTTTTATTTGTTTAGCAAAAAATAAAAACCGCAGAGGTGATCAAATACCACCAAAAGAAAGCTCTATTTGTGGGAACAAAATGATAAAAATTTAGTTTGGGTGCAGTGTAGCATGACCGCGCAATTGTCATTCAAACTGCGACAGCGCTGAAAGCTGAAAAATGGTCTGGGCAGGAAGGTGTCTAAGTGCCCTGTATTGAAGTGGTTAAAATCAATGATCCCGAAAAAAACGGCCGTTTTTAAAACCTTTATTTTGCATTGATACATGTCCCCTGGGGCGGGACCCGAGTCCCCAAACACTTTTTATGACAATAACTTGCATAATAACCCTTAAAATTAGCACTTTTGATTTTTCATGTTCTTGTCCCATAGACTTTAACGATGTTAGCGTGTCCGAACAAATTTTTTGTCTGTTTACATGTTGTGCTGCGAACCGAATGGGGGGGGGGGGGGGGGTTGGCTCATCCCTACTGGTAATTCACAAAATCAGCAATGGCATTAGAAAACAGTAACAGCAATGACAATCGATATCATCATAACTCCTTTGTAAACAGTAGGCTATATCTACATTAGAGTGCACTCTATAGGAATGGCAGCGATGAAATTTATGACTCTCTAAAGAGGCACCTCTTACTATGGAAAATAGGCAAATTTCATGGAAAGCAGCTATCAGAGTGAGCAGTCATTAGTCCTAGATCTTCAGCCCGCTAGCGTTTGGGACCAAGTCTTTATGTGGTGCACATGAGTACAGTCCCAGTAAAGTCTGCATGCAATAAATAATGCTGATAGTTAGATGGAAAGTCTCTGTGTACTCAGTCTCTGTTAGCAGCAACAGGGTAATGGCAGTGGTGTCTTCTCTCTCACCAGTACCAGCGATACAGCAACAGGAGCTCCGCTATTCAGATGTTAGCTCACTTCTGGGTCTGCCTAGAGCTACTGCAATCCTTAGCACACAACCGCAGGCTTGCAGCAGATTGATGTGCACACAGGAGTAGGGATATGCACACCTCAATCTCCTGGCAGCAAAGAGGAAATCTCCCGGTATTCAACCTGTGGAAATACAGCTCTTTCTCTCTTTATACTCATCTCTCATTGGGAATTGTAGTCCAATAGTCCATTAACTGCCAGTAAAGTTTTTTCATCCACTGGAAAATTTGCATTTGCTAATTGTTTACTGCTCACTGCCAGGGCCGGCGCTACCAATAGATGGACTAGGCAACCGCCTAGAGCGCACTGCCGCCTAGGGCGCAGCCAGGACAGCACACTACCACGGCCGCCGGTGTCTTGCCGAATAAGTTCCTTCGGCGGATAGGTTCCACCCCTGTACTGCGCAGGCGCAGCGCCTGCGCAGTACGTACTACTGTCGGCCGCCGGAGATAGCCGAAGCTCAAACGCTTCGATCAGCTGTACACGGCGCCTGCGCTCTGGGTCCAGGTTCCTTCCCCTCTATCCAAGTGGACCTAGAGGGGGAATCTAAAAGTGCCGAGCGCAGCGAGGCCGTGCCCGAAGCGTGGCGAGCGAAGCGAGCCCGCGAGGGGCCCTCTTACAGGCGCCGTGTACTGCTGATTTTCAGCTGTTCCGCTTCGGCTATTTCCGCCGGCTTCTACTGCGCATGCGCAGTAGAGGGGGGAACTAATCCGCCGAGCGGAACTTTCTCGGCAGAACACCGGAGATAGCCGAAGCTCAAACGCTTCGATCAGCTGTACACGGCGCCTGCGCTCTGGGTCCAGGTTCCTTCCCCTCTATCCAAGTGGACCTAGAGGGGGAATCTAAAAGTGCCGAGCGCAGCGAGGCCGTGCCCGAAGCGTGGCGAGCGAAGCGAGCCCGCGAGGGGCCCTCTTACAGGCGCCGTGTACAGCTGATTTTCAGCTGTTCCGCTTCGGCTATTTCCGCCGGCTTCTACTGCGCATGCGCAGTAGAGGGGGAACTAATCCGCCGAGCGGAACTTTCTCGGCAGAACACCGGCCGGCCGCCTAAGCTTCATTCACACAGACACACACAGAGCGGCATGTTTGTGGGCGGTCCGCTCCGCCCCCAGTCTGCCTTCACTTCCCGGGCCGTTTGTCACTGTTTACCGAAGGGAGGAGCGAGAGAAGTGTGGGAATCCCTTCCCAATAACGAGGGAGGCCGTCCCGCCCCGGGGCGGCAACATTTGACAGGTGACCATACGGACGCCGTCCTCCTGCCTCTACTCGACGCTCCCTTGAGCCCTGAGACAGAACAACACACAGGTAGCCATTGGCCACGCCCGCCACCACACGGAACGCCCACCCCTGCTATCGATTGGCCATGGCACCACAAGCACACACATGATTGGCTGCTCTGACGGGCTGTTTATTGCTGACATAGGATTCCATGCAACGTGCCTGCCTGAGCTCTCTCTTTCTTGTTTTTAAGGGCAGCCCTGAGAAGCTGGCACTAACGGCCAACACAGTGAGTGAAGTTCTTGCACCTGTCACACTGGGCTCCCACCTCCTGTCACACTCTCCACCACCTGCCACACTGGCCTCCCACTTGTCACACTGCTCCCCCCACCTGCCACACTGCCCCCACACCTGTTACACACTGTACACACTGCCCCCCACCTATTACCCCCCACCTGTTACATTGGCCCCCCCACCTGTCATACTGGCCCCCCACTTGTCACACTGCCCCCCACCTGTTACACACTGCCCCCCACCTATCACCCCCCACCTGTCACATTGGCCCCCCCACCTGCCACACTGCGCCCCCAACCTGTTACACACTGTACACACTGCCCCCCACCTATCACCCCCCCACCTGTCACATTGGCCCCCCCAATCTGTTACACACAGTACACACTGCCCCCCACCTATCACCCCCCACCTGTCACATTGGCCCCCCCACCTGTCATATTGGCCCCCCACTTTTCACACTGCCCCCACCTGTTACAAACTGTCCCCCCCACCTGCAACACTGCCCCCCAACCTGTTACACACTGTACACACTGCCCCCCCACCTATCACCCCCCCACCTGTCATATTGGCCCCCCCACCTGTTACACACTGTACACACTGCCCCCCCCCACCTATCACCCCCTCACCTGTTACACTGGCCTCCCACCTGTTACACACTGTACACACTGCCCCCCACCTATCACCCCCACCTGTTACACACTGCCCCCACCTATCACCCCCCACCTGTTACACACTGTACACACTGCCCCCCACCTATCACCCCCCACCTGTCACACTGCCCCCCCCACCTGTTACACACTGTACACACTGCCCCCCACCTATCACCCCCCACCTGTCACATTCCCCCCCCCCACCTGTCATACTGGCCCCTCACCTATCATATTGCCCCCCCACCTGCCACACTGCCCCCCCAACCTGTTACACACTGTACACACTGCCCCCCACCTATCACTCCCCCACCTGTCATATTGCCCCCCCACCTGCCACACTGCCCCTCCCACTTGTCACACTGCCCAACCCAAACTGTTACACACTGTACACACTGCCCCCGCCTATCACCCCCCACCTGTCACACTGGCCCCCCACCTGTTACACACTGCCCCCCACCTATATCCCCCCACCTGTCACACTGGCCCCCACCTGTTACACACTGTACACACTGCCCCCAACCTATCACCCCCCCACCTGTTACACACTGCCTCCCACCTATCACCCCCCCACCTGTTACACACTGTACACACTGCCCCCCACCTGTCACATTGGCCCCCCAACCGTCATACTGGCCCCCCACTTGTCACGCTGCCCCCCACCTGTTACACACTGCCCCCCACCTATCACCCCCCACCTGTCACATTGGCCCCCCCACCTGCCACACTGTGCCCCCAACCTGTTACACACTGTACACACTGCCCCCCACCTATCACCCCCCCACCTGTCATACTGACCCCCCACCTGCCACACTGCCCCACCAACCTGATACACAGGGTACACACTGCCCCCCACCTATCACCCACCTGTCATATTGGCCCCCCCAACCTGTTACACACTGCCCCCCACCTGTCACATTGGCCCCCCCACCTGTCATATTGGCCCCCCACTTTTCACACTGCCCCCACCTGTTACACACTGTCCCCCCCACCTGCAACACTGCCCCCCCAACCTGTTACACATTGTACACAATGCCCCCCACCTATCACCCCCCAACCTGTCATATTGCCCCCCCACCTGTTACACACTGTACACACTGCCCCCCACCTATCACCCCCTCACCTGTCATACTGGCCCCCCACCTGTTACACACTGTACACACTGACCCCCACATATCACCCCCACCTGTTACACACTGTACACACTGCCCCCCACCTATCACCCCCCACCTGTTACACACTGCCCCCCACCTATCACCCCCCACCTGTCACACTGCCCCCCCACCTGTTACACACTGTACACACTGCCCCCCCACCTATCACCCCCCCACCTGTCACATTGCCCCCCCACCTGTCATACTGGCCCCTCACCTATCATATTGCCCCCCCACCTGCCACACTGCCCCCCCCCCAACCTGTTACACACTGTACACACTGCCCCTCACCTATCACTCCCCCACATGTCATATTGCCCCCCCACCTGCCACACTGCCCCTACCACTTGTCACACTGCCCAACCCAACCTGTTACACACTGTACACACTGCCCCCGCCTATCACCCCCCACCTGTCACACTGGCCCCCCACCTGTTACACACTGTACACACAGCCTCCCACCTATATCCCCCCACCTGTCACACTGGCCCCCACCTGTTACACACTGTACACACTGCCCCCCACCTATCACCCCCCCCACCTGTTACACACTGCCCCCCACCTATCACCCCCCCCACCTGTTACACACTGTACACACTGCCCCCACCTATCACATTGGCCCTCCCACCTGCCACACTGGCCCCCCTCTTGTCACACTGCCCCCACCTATCACCCCCCACCTGTCACACTGACCCCTCACCTGTCACACTGGCCCTCCACCTGTTACACACTGTGCACACTGCCCCCCACCTATTACCCCCCCACCTGTCACGCTCTCCCCCACCTATCACATTGCCCCTTCCCCATCTGCCACACTGCTGGATTTGGGTGTCTCTTTGCTAGACAGGGCTGTCTCTTTGCTGGATTTGGCTGTCTCTGCTGGATTGGGCTGTTTTCTTTGACATCTTATGGCATGAATTTTTGCAAATGCAAAGAAATTTAGCTGTTGTATATTTAGATGTTTTAATATTTTCTACTGTTTGTAAAATGGTAGTTTTAATTTTTTTTTTTTTGGAGGGGGGGGTGCAAGTAGCTGGTCTTGCCTAGGGTGCAAAATAGTCTAGGCCCTGCTCACTGCTATATCTCAGACATTCATGCCACTTCTCACTTAATTGTGGCTGCTACATATCACACACAGACAAGCATCAAGAAAGTGTCCATACAGAAAAAGGCTCATGGGGCGTACACACGGTCGGACTTTTCACCTGCAAAAGTCCGACGGACGCCGCCGGACCAAGTCCAGCGGACAATCTGACCGTGTGTGGTCTCCATCGGACTTCCGACGGACCGTTTCGGTCGGAAATCCGACGTACTTTAGATTTGAAGCCTGCTTCAAATCTTTACGTCGTAACTCCGCCGGACTCAGTTCCTGACGGAAAGCCCGTTCGTCTGTATGCTGGTCCGACGGACCAGATACGACGGAGGAGCAGGTTACTGCATCTCGCGCTCGCTGCAATAGGAAAAACAAATTTTCCCATTGCGGCGAGCGCGGGGGGCATCCCAGGCCCTTAGGTCTGGTATGGAACTTTAAGGGGAACCCCCTACGCCGAAAAACCGGCATGGGGGTCCCCCCAAAATCCATACCAGACCCCGATCCGAGCGCGCAGCCCGGCCGGTCAGGAAAGGGGGTGGGGACGAGCAAGCGCCCCCCCCCCTCCTGAACCGTACCAGGCCGCATGCCCTCAACATGGGGGGGGTGCTTTGGGGGAGGGGGCGCCTTACGGTGCCCCCCCACCACAAAGCACCTTGTCCCCATGTTGATGAGGACAAGGGCCTCTTCCCGACAACCCTGGCCGTTGGTTGTCGGGGTCTGCGGGCGGGGGGCTTATCGGAATCCGGGAGCCCCATATAATAAGAGGGCCCCCAGATCCCGGCCCCCCACCCTATGTGAATGAGTATGGGGTACATGGTACCCCTACCCATTCACCTAGGTAAAAAGTGTCAATAATAAAACACAACACAGGTTTTTAAAATAATTTATTAAACAGCTCCGGGGGGGGTCTTCTTCCGTCTTCGGGGGTCCCTCCGGTTCATCTTCTCCCGGCGTCCGGTTGGTTCTTCTCCGCTCTCCAGCCTCTTCTCCCGGTGTCCCAGGTCTTCGGCCGGCCCCTCCGCTGTCTTCATGTAGCTCTATTGCCAGCGGAGGTCCGGACTTCTGGGCTTCTGGGCTTCTTGTCTTCTCTTCCCCTCCCCCAGATGTTGACACGACGCTCTCTCCGGCTGGACTGGTCTCTGAGGGCTGCGTTGTGACTTATATAGGCGGAGACCCCGCCCCCATATGATGTCACAGTCCCTGGGCATGCTGGGACTGTGACGTTTTAGGGGGCGTGGTCGACCACGCCCCCTAAAACGTCACAGTCTCAGCATGCCCAGGGACTGTGACATCATATGGGGGCGGGGTCTCCGCCTATATAAGTCACAACGCAGCCTTCAGAGACCAGTCCAGCCGGAGAGAGAGAGTCGTGTCAACATCTGGGGGAAGAGAAGACAAGAAGCCCAGAAGCCCAGAAGTCCGGACCTCCACTGGCAATAGAGCTACATGAAGACAGCGGAGGGGCCGGCCGAAGACCTGGGACACCGGGAGAAGAGGCCGGAGAGCGGAGAAGAACCAACCGGACGCCGGGAGAAGATGAACCGGAGGGACCCCCGAAGACGGAAGAAGACCCCCCCGGAGCTGTTTAATAAATTATTTTAAAAACCTGTGTTGTGTTTTATTATTGACACTTTTTACCTAGGTGAATGGGTAGGGGTACCATGTACCCCATACTCATTCACATAGGGTGGGGGGGCTGGGATCTGGGGGCCCTCTTATTATAGGGGGCTCCCGGATTCTGATAAGCCCCCTGCCCGCAGACCCCGACAACCAACGGCCAGGGTTGTCGGGAAGAGGCCCTTGTCCTCATCAACATGGGGACAAGGTGCTTTGTGGTGGGGGGGCACCGTAAGGCGCCCCCTTCCCCAAAGCACCCCCCCATGTTGAGGGCATGCGGCCTGGTACGGTTCAGGAGGGGGGGCGCTCGCTCGTCCCCACCCCCTTTCCTGACCGGCCGGGCTGCGTGCTCGGATCGGGGTCTGGTATGGATTTTGGGGGGACCCCCACGCCGTTTTTTCGGCGTAGGGGGTTCCCCTTAAAGTTCCATACCAGACCTAAGGGCCTGCGACGGGGCTCGCAAAGTTTCAATCTCGCCAAAAAAAGCGGCGAGATTGAATTCCTTTTCTAGTCCCGTCGTACCCGAGTCACGTTCAAAATGAACGGACTTGTCCGTGTGTGGGAAAGTCCGTTCATTCTGGAAGTCCGTCGGGAAGACCGGATTCCGGAAAGTCTGGCCGTGTGTAGGCAAGTCCGGCCGTTCAGAAAGTCCGGCGGTAGTCCGCCGGAAGTCTGGCGGCAAGTACGTCGGACCTAGCTTTCTAGAAAGTCCGACCGTGTTTACGCCCCATCAGAGTTAGAGAGTGAAATTGGAAGTTATAGAGACAACTTTAGAAGATTCAAAATCAGTTTGCTGGTAGGCCATGGGGTTGATTTACTGAAGGCAAATCAACTGCTCACTTTGCAAAGGGAATTTCTCTTTGCAATTAAATTGTCCCCAGAGCTTATTGAATGAGTTGAAGCTCTGCTGAATTCCATCATCTAATTACATACAAGCAAAAAATGTGTATTTTGTGCTTTATTTTGTTGGTATTTGAACACCACTGTTTTTTTTATTATTATATCAAAGACAAAAGATAAACAATTTTGAAGAAAAAATGTTTTACATTCTGTCTTAAACACATCCAATATAAAAAAAAATCATATTTCTTCATAAATTTAGGCCAAAATTGATTCTGCTACATGTCTTTGGTAAAAAAAAAAATCTCAATAGGTGTATATTAATTGGTTTGTGCGAAAGTTATAGAGTCAACAAACTATGGTATATAGTTTGGAATTTACGTAGCTATAGATGCTATACTGTAATGGCGGTGATCAGTGACTTATAGTGTGACCCTGATAGTGTGGCGGGAAATCTGGCACTAACAGACACTATCTGGGAGAGTCACTAATTGACACTGACGTTGCTAGTGACACTAATACAGCGATCAGTGATAATACTGTACACTGACACTGTACTAGTAACACTGGCTGGGAAGAGGTTAACATCTAGGGGCAATCAAGGGGTTAACTATGTGCCTAACAATGTGCAATGTGTGCTGCTTTTACTTTACTATGCTTTGCAGGGAGAAGAAACAGCCAGGTCGCTGTTCATCGTACACAGAGTTCTGTGTTTTTGTAAACACAAAACTCTGTGTGATTGGACACAGCCAATCAGCCGACTTTAGCCAAAATCATTGGCTGAAATCAGCTGCCAAACTCATGGTGTGTCCCAACCACCTGTATGCCCCAAACCCGGAAGCAAGCCGGCGATGTACAGGTACGTTGTCCAGCCTGCCTGTGCCACCCACTCACACTAAATCTACTGTAGGTGGGCGGCAATTTTTCACTTGTGCAAGATTAAATATCTAACTAACATAGCCAACACGTAATGGGGTTAATTTATTAAATGCAAATAGACTGTTCACTTTGCAAAGGAAGTTACACTGCAAGGGAATTTTCCCTAGACCTTAGTGAATAGGGGGAATCTCTGCTGACTTCCACTGTCCATTCATATGCAAGCATATATGCTTTTTTTCCCCCCAAACTGCTGGACAGGACAAAAGTGCTCAGTACAAAAAGTTGGTTTTAGGTGTGGGAAAATGTAAGTTCAAGATGCTGAGAGTTGAGCTACAGGTTGAGGTGATTGTACCCATATTAGTGCAGGTGCAGCAACGCAGTTGAGTACTGTATGGGTTATTACAGGTATTATACAGTCCAAAAGGAATATTTAGGTGTGATAACAAAATCACAGCAAAAAAGTGATATAAAAATAATATTTACTGTATATCTTTATTCGTACATGGACCTCTAAAAAAGATGAATTACACCAATATCATTATAAAATAAAGAGTCCAACCATGAGAAGTGTTTATTATACATGCATCTTTATATTAATAGTGATAAAGTAAATTTGTTAAAATGTTATCTTTCAAAAATGTAATTGAATTGTGTTTACAGGATTGTCCATCCAACAAATCCCCATTCTTTGGGGTTGTGAGTGTTTTTTTTTTTTTCTTAGAGATAGCTGTTCTTAACATTTTGCTAATGCCTTGTGTATCAGTACTTATTGGACCTTAGAAGAAGGGGGTATACCCTGAAAGTTTGTCTTGAAAAAATTTAACTGCCAGTGTAAGTTAAAAAAGTATCACAGACAGTACTCAACTGTGCTGAAAGCCCAAAAACAAATTTCACAAAAGATTTTTCATGTTAATTTTTTCATCATCTTTTAATCCCTTGCTTTTTACTGTCAGCTCCCAATGTCCCTGGTACAGTCCTTCCACCAGAAAAAAAAAGATTTATTTAAAAGGATTTAACATAGAATTTGGTAATTTTCTAAGACAAAACAATAACTGAACAAATAAGGACAAAAAGCCGGTTATGTGTGTGGGACTTCATTTTGCAACAAAATCAGTATAAGTACCATTTACACTGACTTCCTAAGCAGTCATCTTTTTATGCATATATGTATGCATGCAATATATGCATCAGCATGGATGTAAAATTATTATATAATGTTTATTTTAATGAAATATACAGATTAATTTAAAAGGTGAACCTTAAATTTAAATTTCCGTATTTCAAGAAATAGCCGTTCTTTTATTTTCTCTAGGTTAAGGGCAATTTATTGTCATTATATCCGAGTTGTGCTGGGATTTTCTAAACACAGCTAATGAGAACAATTCATTTACTAAGAACAAAAGCTATAAAGAGAAGATTAACAATATCATTCATGTTCACATACAGTTTTATCACAAACACATTATGCATATGTAGTAAAAACGACACATAGGTATTAGGTATGCATCAACATATCTTAATAACCAAATATTAATGCTATTATTCTGCGGTGTCACAAGCTTCCTTCTAACACATTATGCATGCAGCTAACATTAATGCAGTTTGATTGCATGAAGAAGGGATTGTTTCTTTTTTTACAACGTGTGCTCAATATATATTTTCCTTTCTGATTTAAAAAAAAGCATCCTTTGCCACTGAGTGAGGATATGTTAGCATGGCTGCTCCTTGTACAGGATAAAATTAGTTTAAAAAACTAGGGTTTAGTTAACCACCTCCAGTCTGGGCCTTTTCTGGCACTTTTTATTCACATGTAACAATCACTATTTTTTGCTAGAAAATTCCTTAGAATCCCCAAACATTACATATTTTTTTTAAAGCAGAGGCCCTAGAGATTATATTGGTGAGTTTTGAATTTTTTTATGTCACACAATAATTGCGGAGTGTTTTTTCAAATGCAATTTTTTTGAAAAAATACACTTTTTTGAACTTTAATGCGAAAAACACAATACATAACCCAATTTTAATATAATATAAAAATCATGTTAGGCCAAGTAATTCGATACCAAACATGTCACACTTTAAAATTACATAAGCCCATGCAACGGTGTCAATTTGATTATCCATAGGTGACGCTTTAAAAGCCTTTACAGGTTACCACTTTAGATGTACAGATCAGGTCTGAAGTTTAAATTACTGCCCAGTAGGGATGAGCCGAACACCCCCCGGTTCGGTTCGCACCAGAACCCGCGAACTGACCGCAAGTTCGCACGAACGTTAGAACCCCATTGACGTCTATGGGACTCGAACGTTCGAAATCAAAAGTGCTCATTTTAAAGGCTAATTTGCATGGTATTGTCCTAAAAAGGGTGTGGGGACCCGGGTCCTACCCCAGGGGACATGTATCAATGCAAAAAAAACTTTTAAAAACGGCCGTTTTTTCGGGAGCAGTGATTTTAATGATGCTTAAAGTAAAAAAAAAAAAAGTGAAATATTCCTTTAAATATCGTACCTGGGGGGTGTCTATAGTATGCCTGTAAAGTGACGCGTGTTTCCCATGTTTAGAACAGTCCCTGCACCAAATGTCATTTTTAAAGGAAAAAATCTCATTTAAAACTGCTTGCGGGTTTAATGTCATGTCGGGTCCTGGCAATATGGATGAAAATCAGTGAGACAAACGGCATGGGTACCCCCCAGTCCATTACCAGGCCCTTTGGGTCTTGTATGGATATTAAGGGGAACCCCGCACCCAAATTAAAATAAGGAAAGGTCCCTATATACTCTGAACAGCAATATACAGGCGGTGCAAACAAGACAGGGACTGTAGGTTTGTTGTTAAGTAGAATCTGTTTGTAATTTTGAACATTTTTAACGTGTTTAGCTCCAGCCAAAAAATCTTTTCTAAGCTTTTTGGAAAACATAGGGAAGGGTTATCACCCCTGTGACATTTGTTTTGCGTCTTTCCTCCTCTTCAGAAGATTTTACCTCACTTTTTTGTCCCAATGAAAAATGTTTTTTGAAAATTTGGGTTTTTTTGTGGAACAAGGATTGGAAAGCATCAGTGGAAAGGAGAAATTGTTTTCCCATCTTAACTCTTACATGAGAGAATTTCCCTTCCTAGGGGTAGATTTCATCTCACTTCCTGTTGTCTCCTTCCGTTTGCAAGTAGGAGTCGTTTGTAAGTTAGATGTTTGAAAGTAGGGTCCTGCCCTATATACTCAGCAGAAATTTGGGCCTTAGGTGTTGCTGTGGCCAAAACACTGTAAGCCCTCACAGGGCCCTGCTGTGAAATATTAGATCAAGAATTGTAATTACATGCCCCTGTTGAACAGGAGCTGAAAAATTACGCCTTAGGCACTGGTGCTGGTGCCACAACACTGCAACCCCTCACAGACACTCTAGTTGGAACGCAGGAACGAGCCCTGCTGCAAAGTATTGCATCAAAAATTGTAATTACACGCCCCTGTTAGACAGGGGCAGAAAAATTGGGCCTTAGGCACTGGTGCTGGTGCCACAACACTGCAACCCCTCACAGACACTCTAGTTGGAATGCAGGAACGAGCCCTGCTGCAAAGTATTGCATCAAAAATTGTAATTACACGCCCCTGTTAGACAGGGGCAGAAAAATTGGGCCTTAGGCACTGGTGCTGGTGCCACAACACTGCAACCCCTCACAGACACTCTAGTTGGAATGCAGGAACAAGCCCTGCTGCAAAGTATTACATCAAAAATTGTAATTACACGCCCCTGTTATACAGGGGCTGAAAAATTGTGCCTTAGGCACTGGTGGTGGCGCCCAGAACCAAAAATGTTCTTACAAGCTATCAGCGTGATGATTGAGGAGGAAGAGGATAATTACTCAGGGATAGTCACTCAGCATCAGCATAGGCAGTCTTTGAAGGGATCTGAAAAAAATTATTCAGTTACATCAGCATCAGGTGCTTGGTAGCTGGTGGTGATCCAAGACTGATTCATTTTTATGAAGGTCAGCCGATCGACCGAGTCAGTGGACAGACGCACCCTGTGATCGGTTACCACGCCTCCAGCAGCACTGAATGTGCGTTCCGAAAGAACGCTGGATGCAGGACAGGCCAGTAGCTCAATTGCATACTGTGCAAGCTCTGGCCAGTGATCCATCCTCAAGACCCAGTAACCCAGAGGATTTTCGGTGGGAAAGGTGTCCAAGTCTGATCTTGCCCCTAGGTATTCCTGCACCATGTAAAACAGACGCTGGCGATGGTTGCTGGAACCGATCATACCTTGGGGCTGCGGACCAAAAAATTGTCTGAACGCATCGGTCAGACGGCCACCTTCTCCACCGCTCCTTCTTTGACTGACCGAAGCCTCAGCAACACGTTGTCCAGAAACAGGAGTTTGTAACCTCCCAGTCTCTGGGAATGCGTTGCACAGACCTTTCTGCAAGGCCTCCCGAAGATGTTTCATCCTCTGCTCCCTCTGCAATGGCAAGATAAGGTCCGCAACCTTACCCTTGTAACGTGGATCAAGGAGGGTTGCCAGCCAGTATTGGTCCTTCTCCTTGATACCACGAATACGAGGATCCTTACGCAGGCTTTGCAGGATCAGGGAGGCCATGCAGCGTAGGTTTGCTGAGGCATTCGGTCCGGAGTCCTCTGGGTCACTAAGGACAACAACGTCCGCAGCCACCTCCTCCCAGCCACGTACAAGTCCATGTGTTCCTTGGGACTGATCCCTTAAAGACTGCTGATGCTGAGTGCCAGGCTCCACCTCCATACTGACACAATCTTCCTCCTCCTCCTCCTCCTCGTCCTCTTCCTGTGTGATCGGCGGGCACGCAGGAACACTGTCTGGATAAAGGGGGCCTTGAGAGCTAAGGAAGTCCTCCTCTTCCTGCCTCTGTTCTGCCTCAAGTGCCCTGTCCATTATTCCACGCAGCGTGTGCTCCAACAGGTGGACAAGGGGGACAGTGTCACTGATGCATGCACTGTCAGTGCTCACCATCCTCGTGGCCTCCTCGAATGGTGACAGGACAGTGCATGCATCCCTGATCATGGCCCACTGGCGTGGGGAAAAAAAACCAAGGTCCCCTGACCCTGTCCTGGTGCCATAGTCGCACAGGTACTCATTGATGGCCCTCTGCTGCGTGTGCAGCCGCTGCAGCATGGCCAATGTCGAGTTCCACCTGGTGGGCATGTCACAGATTAGGCGGTTCTTGGGCAGGTTAAACTCCTTTTGGAGGTCCGTCAGCCGAGCACTGGCATTATATGACCGGCGGAAATGCACACAGACTTTCCTGGCCTGCCTCAGGACATCCTGTAAGCCCGGGTACCTGCCCAAGAACCGCTGCACCACCAAGTTAAGGACGTGAGCCAAACAGGGCACATGGGTCAGTTGTCCCTGTCGGAGGGCAGAGAGGAGGTTGGTGCCATTGTCGCAAACCACCATTCCTGCCTTAAGTTGGCGTGGCGTCAACCACCTCTGAACCTGCCCCTGCAGAGCTGACAGAACCTCTGCCCCAGTGTGGCTCCTGTCCCCCAAGCACACCAGCTCAAGCACCGCATGGCATCTTTTGGCCTGCGTACTTGCGTAGCCCCTTGAACGCCTACGGAGCACCGCTGGTTCCGAGAAAGAGGCCATGGAGGAAGAAGAAGAGGAGGGGGTGGAGGAGAGAGGTGTGTCACAATCAGCATTTTGGAGGCGTGGTGGCGGAACAACCTCCAACACTACTGCACCTTGTCCTGCATCCTTCCCAGCTGCCAGCAGAGTCACCCAATGCGCCGTGAAACTTAAGTAACGTCCCTGTCCATGCCTGCTGGACCATGAGTCAGCGGTAATATGCACCTTACCGCTGACCGCCCTGTCCAGCGAGGCATGGACATTGCCTTCCACATGCCGGTAGAGAGCTGGAATCGCCTTCCGTGAGAAAAAGTGGCGTTTGGGTACCTGCCACTGAGGAACCGCACATTCCACAAACTCACGGAAGGGGGCAGAGTCTACCAACTGAAAAGGCAGCAGTTGAAGTGCTAGCAATTTTGCCAAGCTAGCATTCAACCGCTGGGCATGTGGATGGCTGGGAGCAAACTTCTTTCAGCGGTGCAGCAGCTGGGGCAGGGAAATTTGCCTGGTACAATCTGGCGTCGGTGTACCAAAAGCAGATTGCCCACAAGTACTTGGCTGTGACACACCTAATTCTACACCTTCATTCCTCTCACTGCAGGTCTCAGAGAGGACTGAAGGTCTAGTGGGGTTGGAAATCTCAGCTGATGAGGAGCAAGGAGAGATCCTCTTTGTTCTTTGGTGTGGGTCTTTTAGATATGCTTGCCAACGAACTGCATGGCAGGTCAACATATGTCTGGTCAAGCATGTGGTACCCAAGCGGGAGATGTTTTGGCCACGCGAGATACGCTTGAGACATATGTTGCAAATAGCAGCGGTGCGATCTGATGCACTCGTCTCAAAAAAGGCCCACACCAAAGAACTTTTTGAATAACGCGCAGAGACTGCAGCGCCCTGCACATGTGGAGCTTTGGGGTGTGATGCAGTCAATGTGCTGCCCTTAGGCTGGCCCCTGGAGGGCATCCTGCCTCGTTGGTGATGTGCCGCCTCCTCCTCCTCCTCCTCCTCCTCTCTCCTATCAGGCACCCACGTTGAGTCAGTGACCTCATCATCCCCTCCCTCCTCATCACTGGAGCAAACCTGGCAGTATGCTGCAGCAGGGGGAGCATGACTGCCAGATTGCTGTCCTTCTTGGGCACCCCCTCTGTCCGTGCTCATGTTACTGCCTTCATCGAGCTCAGTATCATCATCAGAGCCTTCCAAACGCTGGGCATCCTCCTGGAGCATGTACCCAACACTGTGGTCAAACAGTTCGAGGGAATCCTCATGAGGACATGGTGGAGCTAGGGAAGGAGTCACTGATGACATTGAGCTGAGGGAAGAGGCCGCTGCTTTGCCAGACAAAGCACCCTGGGCATGGGTGAGAGAGGATGAGGAGGATGAGGACGGCTTGGTCATCCACTCGACCAAGTTTTCTGCATGTTGCGGCTCAACACGGCCAGCTGCCGAAAAAAAGGCCAAGTGTGTCCCATGGCCACGGGCTGATGAGGATGCACCGTCTCCACGACCAGCACTAGACACAGAGCCTGCTTGCCCTCTCTTATTGGCTTGTGACTGTCTGCCTCTCCTTCTTGGCCTTCCAGACATACTAATGGCCTGTAGCTGCACTAAGCTGGGATAGAACACCTGTAATTTTCTTCAGGTAGCTTTATATACTGTAACCAGACAAGCCTGCCTGTCAGTAGGAAGATAACAGGAACGGATCTAGCTGAACACTGTGAGCAGGACGCACTGCACTAAATGTAAATAGCAGGAACGGATCTAGCTGAACACTGTGAGCAGGACGCACTGACTGCACTAAATGTAAATAGCAGGAACGGATCTAGCTGAACACTGTGAGCAGGACGCACTGACTGCACTAAATGTAAATAGCAGGAACGGATCTAGCTGAACACTGTGAGCAGGATGCACTGCACTAAATGTAAATAGCAGGAACAGATCTAGCTGAACACTGTGAGCAGGACGCACTGCACTAAATGTAAATAGCAGGAACAGATCTAGCTGAACACTGTGAGCAGGACGCACTGCACTAAATGTAAATAGCAGGAACGGATCTAGCTGAACACTGTGAGCAGGACGCACTGCACTAAATGTAAATAGCAGGAACGGATCTAGCTGAACACTGTGAGCAGAACGCACTGCACTAAATGTAAATAGCAGGAACGGATCTAGCTGAACACTGTGAGCAGGACGCACTGCACTAAATGTAAATAGCAGGAACGGATCTAGCTGAACACTGTGAGCAGGACGCACTGCACTAAATGTAAATAGCAGGAACAGATCTAGCTGAACACTGTGAGCAGGACGCACTGACTGCACTAAATGTAAATAGCAGGAACAGATCTAGCTGAACACTGTGAGCAGGACGCACTGACTGCACTAAATGAAAATAGCAGGAACGGATCTAGCTGAACACTGTGAGCAGGACGCACTGACTGCACTAAATGTAAATAGCAGGAACGGATCTAGCTGAACACTGTGAGCGGGACGCACTGCACTAAATGTAAATAGCAGGAACAGATCTAGCTGAACACTGTGAGCAGGACGCACTGCACTAAATGTAAATAGCAGGAACAGATCTAGCTGAACACTGTGAGCAGGACGCACTGCACTAAATGTAAATAGCAGGAACGGATCTAGCTGAACACTGTGAGCAGGACGCACTGCACTAAATGTAAATAGCAGGAACGGATCTAGCTGAACACTGTGAGCAGGACGCACTGCACTAAATGTAAATAGCAGGAACGGATCTAGCTGAACACTGTGAGCAGGACGCACTGCACTAAATGTAAATAGCAGGAACGGATCTAGCTGAACACTGTGAGCAGGACGCACTGACTGCACTAAATGTAAATAGCAGGAACGGATCTAGCTGAACACTGTGAGCAGGACGCACTGACTGCACTAAATGTAAATAGCAGGAACGGATCTAGCTGAACACTGTGAGCAGGATGCACTGCACTAAATGTAAATAGCAGGAACAGATCTAGCTGAACACTGTGAGCAGGACGCACTGCACTAAATGTAAATAGCAGGAACAGATCTAGCTGAACACTGTGAGCAGGACGCACTGCACTAAATGTAAATAGCAGGAACGGATCTAGCTGAACACTGTGAGCAGGACGCACTGCACTAAATGTAAATAGCAGGAACGGATCTAGCTGAACACTGTGAGCAGAACGCACTGCACTAAATGTAAATAGCAGGAACGGATCTAGCTGAACACTGTGAGCAGGACGCACTGCACTAAATGTAAATAGCAGGAACGGATCTAGCTGAACACTGTGAGCAGGACGCACTGCACTAAATGTAAATAGCAGGAACAGATCTAGCTGAACACTGTGAGCAGGACGCACTGACTGCACTAAATGTAAATAGCAGGAACAGATCTAGCTGAACACTGTGAGCAGGACGCACTGACTGCACTAAATGAAAATAGCAGGAACGGATCTAGCTGAACACTGTGAGCAGGACGCACTGACTGCACTAAATGTAAATAGCAGGAACGGATCTAGCTGAACACTGTGAGCGGGACGCACTGCACTAAATGTAAATAGCAGGAACAGATCTAGCTGAACACTGTGAGCAGGACGCACTGCACTAAATGTAAATAGCAGGAACAGATCTAGCTGAACACTGTGAGCAGGACGCACTGCACTAAATGTAAATAGCAGGAACGGATCTAGCTGAACACTGTGAGCAGGACGCACTGCACTAAATGTAAATAGCAGGAACGGATCTAGCTGAACACTGTGAGCAGGACGCACTGCACTAAATGTAAATAGCAGGAACGGATCTAGCTGAACACTGTGAGCAGGACGCACTGCACTAAATGTAAATAGCAGGAACAGATCTAGCTGAACACTGTGAGCAGGACGCACTGACTGCACTAAATGTAAATAGCAGGAACAGATCTAGCTGAACACTGTGAGCAGGACGCACTGACTGCACTAAATGTAAATAGCAGGAACGGATCTAGCTGAACACTGTGAGCAGGACGCACTGACTGCACTAAATGTAAATAGCAGGAACGGATCTAGCTGAACACTGTGAGCAGGACGCACTGCACTAAATGTAAATAGCAGGAACAGATCTAGCTGAACACTGTGAGCAGGACGCACTGCACTAAATGTAAATAGCAGGAACGGATCTAGCTGAACACTGTGAGCAGGACGCACTGACTGCACTAAATGTAAATAGCAGGAACGGATCTAGCTGAACACTGTGAGCAGGACGCACTGCACTAAATGTAAATAGCAGGAACGGATCTAGCTGAACACTGTGAGCGGGACGCACTGCACTAAATGTAAATAGCAGGAACAGATCTAGCTGAACACTGTGAGCAGGACGCACTGCACTAAATGTAAATAGCAGGAACGGATCTAGCTGAACACTGTGAGCAGGACGCACTGCACTAAATGTAAATAGCAGGAACAGATCTAGCTGAACACTGTGAGCAGGACGCACTGCACTAAATGTAAATAGCAGGAACAGATCTAGCTGAACACTGTGAGCGGGACGCACTGCACTAAATGTAAATAGCAGGAACAGATCTAGCTGAACACTGTGAGCAGGACGCACTGCACTAAATGTAAATAGCAGGAAAAGATCTAGCTGAACACTGTGAGCAGGACGCACTGCACTAAATGTAAATAGCAGGAACGGATCTAGCTGAACACTGTGAGCAGGACGCACTGACTGCACTAAATGTAAATAGCAGGAACAGATCTAGCTGAACACTGTGAGCAGGACGCACTGACTGCACTAAATGTAAATAGCAGGAACAGATCTAGCTGAACACTGTGAGCAGGACGCACTGACTGCACTAAATGTAAATAGCAGGAACGGATCTAGCTGAACACTGTGAGCAGGACGCACTGCACTAAATGTAAATAGCAGGAACGGATCTAGCTGAACACTGTGAGCAGGACGCACTGCACTAAATGTAAATAGCAGGAACAGATCTAGCCTAATCTAGCTAACTCAAATCAAATGACACTGTCTGTCTCTCTCTCTATCAGCACACCGGAACACACTACACAGGGCCGCCGTGCAGGCGGCCTTATATAGTGTGGGGCGTGTACTAAATCCCCTGAGCCATAATTGGCCAAAGCCACCCTGGCTTTGGCCAATTACAGCTCTCTCTACTGACGGCGCTGTGATTGGCCAAGCATGCGGGTCATAGTGCATGCTTGGCCAATCATCAGCCAGCAATGCACTGCGATGCCGCAGTGAATTATGGGCCGTGACGCGCCACACGAATTTGGCGCGAACGGCCCATAACGTTCGCAATTCGACGGACGGTCGAACAGCCGATGTTCGAGTCGAACATGGGTTCGACTCGAACACGAAGCTCATCCCTACTGCCCAGGATCGGATGTTCGTCATGATACCTCACATGTGTGGGTTGACGTTTACAGGCATGCAAGACCAAAGCGCTTAATTGCCTTTGAGCGTGAGCATGGGAGGATGGGGGCAATTTACTTTTTTTTTTTTAATCATGAATTTATTTCATTTTTTTTATTTTTACACTATTGCTTTAATTTTTTTTGATCACTTTTATTGCTGTCACAAGGAATGTAAACATCTTTGTGACAGCAATAGGCATGTGACAGGTACTCTTTATGGAGAGATCTGGGGTATATAAGACCCCAAATACCTCCTCTGCACTTAAAAGCATTCAAAACACCAAGATCAGTGTTTTTGAATGCACTTGATTTTTAAAAAATGTTGTGGTTTGTTTCCGAGTAAACCGGACGTGATGTCATGTCATCACTTCCAGGTTACTATTAAGAACAGCCGATCAAAGATGATCCCGGGTTTGCTTGGCTGACTGGCCAGCCGGTGGATGCACCTGTTTGTTGCCCCGGTCTTCCGGTGAGCATAATCCTGGTATACCTACTGAAAGTCCAGCATCATACAGGTACGTCACTGGACGGGAAGAGGTTAATGCCTAAGTTTAATCAAAAAAGGTTAAAAAAAACCCCATGATTAGTTTAAAATTTAGAATTAAAGTAAGAGTTAGACATAATAAAGATTAGTTACTTGTTAAGTGGTTGTGCGGGCAGGTTTAAGCCCAATGTAAATCCCCTTTTTATTTTACATAACAAGTGCTACAGCAAGATTGCTAGCAGCTGTGCTAGAAGCACACTGGAGAATTGGAATGCTCCTCTCACACACACAAATGTAGGCAAGATATCCAGTGATCATAGACTCCCCCTCTGCACACTGTCAGACCGTTGGAGGCCCTGAATACTGCTTGTGTGTGATAGCAGGGGTCTAATTCGTAATACTCCAATGTGCTGTTTAAGGAACAGCCCATTCTCAGACAAAATCAATCCCTTTCTTAAATCCTACCACCCACCCTGCACCCATACATTTAGAATAGCAAAATAAAAAAATAAAAAAAGAACTACATAACACTCCATTTTTTTTACCCAAGTCTTCTGTCTTGTGATTTTGCATGGCCCCTTCAGAGGAGGAGACCAGTGATCTACTTTTGTTGCTGACTGGTCTTCTTGCTGCCTCTCATGTCTTGAATTATTCAGGACCCTGTAAAGACCCTCTCAGTGGACTCATCTTACAGCCAATAGGGAATGTCTATGTCCCAATGGAGTGACATGGGCAATTGAAGAAGGACCCTCCTACACAAAAGACCTAAAGAAAAAAGACTTCTGATGTCATGTAACTGAAGATTTAAAAAATAACTTGGGGCATTTAAGTAGATCTTTTTCAAATAAAAAGTTTACATTAGTTAAAGGGGGTGGCATGGACTCATTTTTGTTCTTTGACCATTGTCAAGAAATCAGGTATATGGTGTTAGCAAACATGGGGACACTTATGCCGCGTACACACGGTCGTACTTTTCGTCTACAAAAGTCCAACGGACGCTGACGGACTAAAGCTGGCTGGTAATCCGATCGTGTGTGGGCTTCTCCGGACTTTCAACGTACTTTTTTAGCCTCAAATCCGACGTACTTTAGATTTGAAACATGCTTTAAATTTTTACTTCGTAACTACGACGGACCCCGAAATCCGCTCGTCTGTGTGCTAGTCCGACGGACAAAAAGCCACGCTAGGGCACCTATTGGCTACTGGCTATGAACTTCCTTATTTTAGTCCGGTGTACGTCATCACGTACGAATCCGTCAGACTTTTGTGTGGTCGTGTGTAGGCAAGTCCGTTCGTTAGAAAGTCTGCCGCAAGTCCGCCGAAAGTCTGCCGGAAGTCTGCCGGAAGTCTGTCGGACAGGCTGTCTGACTTTTGTAGACGAAAAGTCCGACCGTGTGTACGCGGCATTAGATGTGTTCTCAGTACAAAAACTGACAGTGTGAAAAAACTAACGTAGCATTGTTTTATTTTTGTCTGACAGTTTAAGTAAATAAATTTTGTTCACTTACAATGTTATCATTTAAAAGTTTGTTTAAGAATTAGATGTGTTGCACTAAAAAATGTGTAAAGCAGCAATGCATCCTACAACTGTTTAAAGGAGTGTTGCAAAAAAATTGTGAAAATGACTTTATTGATGTACTGTAAAAAAAAATTACGAAGTTCATTTTTTCCAGTCAATTCATGTTAGCAGGAGCTGTTTCCCTTTTCTGTTATTTAGTTAATGGGTTTAAAATGAAGACTGCTAAAATGTGCTTATAGGAGAACTTCAGACAAGACAAAAATCTTAAGTAATCTTACATACACAATAATGTCTTTATCTGTTTTAAATGTGGGCTTCAAAAGTCACTATAGCTTAGGCCTAAACATACACAGAGATTTACGGCCATTAACATGTGGACAAGGTGCTTTGGGGAGGGCAGAGCCCCCCTGCTCTAAAGCACCCCCCATGTTGAGGGCATGTGGCCTGGTATGGTTCAGGAGTGGGTGGGCGCTCGTTCACCCCCCCCTTACTTGGCCTGCCAGGCTGCATGCTCAGTTAAGAGTTTGGTATTTATTTTTGGGGGGAGTCCATGTCATTTAAAAATAAAATATTGGTGTGGGGTTCCCCTCCGAATCCTTACCAGACCCGAGGGTCCTGTTATGGATTGGGGGGACTCCACACCATTTTTTTCTTTTTTTTTTTTTTTTTTTACATTCAGCTGTCAGCCCACTGATAGCTGATGACTCTTCGGTTGTTAGGGACGTGGCGGCCACCCTTTTATTAAAAACCAGCTATTCACAGTATGTTAAGGAGAAAAAAAATGCAAAACTTATGTAAAGATGTATAGAAAATACCTCTATTACGTACAAAACGCAATCTGCTGCAGAAAAAAAAAGCAGCAGCTGTGTTAAATGGACTGTAGTGTGTTTCTGCAAACCGAGAAACCAACTAAAAATGCATAGGTGTGAACCTAGACTTATAGCGGATTTCCAGTCTCCTTGTCAAATTTTAAAAAAAGCACTTCCATGATTTTCTTTGGTAGTACAATCGAAAGTGTAAACTGTTATCAGTGTGATCATTGATGTGCCTTATAAATCTTTGTTTACTCACAGTGTCCCTGGTATGCAGATAATGGCCATAGCTACTGTGGGCATCTGAAGCCTGCTCATACTTGTATCCGGGGTTTGGTGCAGCTGGCTACCCAGCAGAAGATCAATGCAACAATAAAACAACTAGCATTTTCTGACTCTGAAAGAGATCAACAATGGCAGTCACCAAACTTATTTTATGACATGTTCCCCTTAATAAGGGAAATTGGACCCTTATTGAGTGTATGATACAGTAGAGTCTTCAGAACAGAGTTCTCTTGGAAATACTGTACGAATTGTATTATTTTAAAAAATGTCACTGGAGAAAAAACAATGAATACCCTTCAAAATATATGCCTAAACATAACTGGATTTTGCAAACTGTTTTATCTGGCAAAACCTGAACAATCCATAATCCATAAAAATGTGAGTTCTGGGTATTACAGTATGGGGTACAACATTATTCAGTGCAGCTGTAGGAGTCATAGTCACCCTTTCTGAAGTATTTCACCACCTTCCTTGTACCAAAAAAGATTTCAGATTATAAAACCTCCGCAGCTTAAAAGTAACACAATCAAAAGGAACTCTGTGGGCCAGATTGTAGGTGGAAGGGGTAAAAAGGTCGACTTGCACCTAGCTTCTTTTGAATTGAAGGTTCTCTTGGACACAAACATTGGGGTTGATTTAGCAAACCCACTTTGCACTACAAGTGCACTTCAAGTGCACTTGGAAGTGCAGGCGCTTTAGATCTGAGGGGAAGATCTGAGATGAGGGGAAGCTCTGCTCTCCAATCATGTACAAGCAAAAATACTGTTTTTTATTTTCCTTGAATGTCCCCTTTAGATCTACAGGGAGTGCACTTCCAAGTGCACTTGTAGTGCAAAGTGGATTTTCCTTTAGTAAATAAACCCCGTTGTGTCCTATAGCTTTTTTCCTTACACATGCGTTCTTGTTTGGTGGGTGTCTTATGTTACTGTAGAAGGAGGATATTTTTCTGGATGCACTCTCAGGCTTTAACAGATTGGAGATCATTGGGATCTGATAAGCGGCACATTTAATTATATTTGGAAAAACGGATTGAAAATATTCTTTCACTGGAAGTGGTTCACTTGATATTATAGAAAGATTTGAACATGGATTAAAATGAAAACACCAGGACACTTTATATGTATATTTTTTTGATGGAAAGAAATAAAAAAAATTTTTCGGGATGAAATTTTATTTTTTGATGAATATTATTTTTTGATGAATCGTTGAATCACATGGTGGTAATTTTTGTGTTTGTTCACAATACTTCACTTTATTGATTTACATGAGACAGCGCATGTCTTTTATATTTTGAGCACCATATCTTCACCTACTCATATTCAAGGAGTAGTAAAGTACAGCAGTCTTACCTGTATTTAGCACAAGGTTTTTCTATACTATATTAGCACATTCTAGCTGTATCTAAATATATCTGCAATCATGTTGCTTGATTGAGAAAAAAATTGATGGAAACTCAATTTATTGGTAGTTTTTTCTAAATTGCAGGGTGGCGAAATATATGCCTGATGAAGATATTTTCGAAACGTGTTGGATGTCCCTCTCTCTGTTCAAACTGTTACTGAAACCTATTTGTTGTGCAGTATTATATGGTATTGGGTATCACCACCGTTTAAGGAATTGTGCTATAATGCAGAATGTCCTCAATTTATGCTTTTAATCAGGCCTGAGTCTCATGTGAGGTATCTTTTATACTGTGATTATTAAAATGTATACTTTTTATGCAAAACCATCTGGTAGTATATGTTTGGTTGCCGTGTAAAAGTCCTAAGGAAAGAGGAAGGGTTGATTGTTTGGTTATGATTATAAGGATGATGGCAACTTCTTTCCGAATTTGATTGAACATATATATTTTCTGACTTGCACATGGCTTGCTTCATGGGTACAGGTAAGGTTCAGTTCTATTACTCTATTATGAAGTTAGTCCAGCGGTAAACTAAAAATGAATTCCTGAGGATTGATTTTTTTTTCCATATAATTCTGTTGAAACAGTTCTTTAAAATTTGCATTGTGTAACCTCATACCCTTGAACATAAATTAGAGAAATGTAATAAGGAAATCACTGTTATGCCGATTCAGTGAACCTGTATGTGTTAAGACTGGTTCGCACAGGTTGTGTGATAACAGTACTGTGCACACCATAGGGAAAGTAAAAGAAAAAGAAATGTAAAAGAAAAGCAAAAAGAAAAGTACTGTATGCTGTAATTTGATCAAGCTTACCCCCCAAGTCTAATGAAAACTTCCTGTGCGGATGTTCTTTTCTGCACCTGGCAGCACTTGTAAAAAGAAAACATATTAGAACTGTCATTTTACAAAGCACAAGCAGCCTTACTATATGCTTTTGGATGTAGTATAATAGCTTTTTTGGAATGTGAATATCTGCAATGTGTAATGATGTCTCTGGAACAGATTTGAAAACTTGATTAGCTTTATGCAAATAGAATAAAACAAAATAAATTGGGGACTTTAAAGTTGCCATCCTAAATGAGCAGCTCTGCACATTTGTTTTCATTAAAAAATAAATCATATTTATTGAGTCACATGAATAAAATATATTTTCAAAGGATATCACTTAACAGTGTATCTCCTCACCCAAAACACAATATGCGAAAACCTCTGATATACAGCCCCTTCTACTGAATTGTTTTTATGTCCATTAACATTCATGGAAATCTGTCACCATCTACAGTACATGGCAGTTTGCAAAATTACTCATGGTAGCAGAGTATGGTCTTCCAATGTGTTTGGCAGACTGCTTCATCTGGTGTTCAGAGGTACGAAAGTGCATATTGTTATAAATGTGGTGTATGCCGCAACATCTGACTAAACAACATCCCACAACTTCTTTGAAACCCCTAACTTATTGCATGGCAATTTAAAATATACAAGAGTCAGTTTATCAATTTTTCAAGTTATGGACAGCATGCACAGCCTGTAACTAAGTTTCCCCGCAAAGTTCATTGCATTTTCAGGACTTCTTATATAGTATTTCTTTTTACTTAAATCTTGAAATGCAGTATTGAATCTGGTGCTGACACAGTTCCAAGGAAAACTCTATGTGATATATTGTGGAGGGTAGAGGATTACAAAATGCTTTGTACTGTTCGCCCCACACACATTTCCTCCATACAAGGACAAACTGCCCACAACATCGGCTTAGGTGCTGAATTTCAGACACATTCTGTATTTTTTGTAGAATCAATAGACAAACAGAAGCAGCTGATGAAAGGAGGATTTGTCTCCTGAAACATTTTGTCTGTCTTATCGATCCACAAACACTGGTATGTTTCACTAAATTTCTGTTCCAAAAAAATATGTGTGCTCGCTCTCTTTACAAGGAGCTTGGTTTCATTTCCCCTTTGACACATCTTATGGTGTCACAGATAGATCGGGAATTCAAGCAGCATCCAGACAGTACAGAGTTCTCACTTTTCCCACTTGACTGCTTGTTATTGAAATAGGTCAGTGTGAAGTCAAAATGGCTTCTTCAAGCAAAAGGTGTAAACAGAATGCAGCAGTGTTGGCCTCTGACAACAATACTGATAACTGACAACTGAAACTTTATTTAGCATAGGAACATGTTATCACTGCTAATAGTTAAACTAGCCATACACTGTTCAATTTTCATATTTTTCCTCCTGTATTTGTCCAACATCAAGCTGTGAGTGACCCCGTCTTTACCAACCAGTTCCTCAAACATTGATATAAAAATCGCCTAAGCATTATGAGCTATCCTGAGCTATATGGACTGAATGAGAGAAATCTTGTTAGGCTAGCCTTAGGCAGCTGTATGTCACATAGCCTGTACATGTTTTTTTCCTGTCTAAACTTGCTAAACTTCTCTTAGACCTTGTTAAACCTCTCGTGTTCACTTTATTGTACAAATGTTGTGTGTGCAACATTATTATGTTAAGATATCTGGTGTACAGCATGCACCATTGTACCCAATGTTTAAAGTAAAGCTATAGGCAAAACTTTTTTTTCCATTTTGGATAGAGTAGGGAAGTTTTATAACCCCTGCAATGTTTATTTTTGCCATCTTTGAGATTTACCTTCACTTCCTGTCCCATAACCAAAACAGGAAGTGAAAGGAAATCCCTGCAAATTAAAGGGAATTTTTTGGGGACCCTTGGGTCACCAGAACTAGTGGCCCTATTGGAATATTTCCCCTCTATTACTTTTCTGGGGACAACCCAAAATTTGGGATTTTTCTTTTACTTTCACTTTCAATGATAATGGTAAATATGACAAATAGAGAGGGTGAATCTCCCTAATGGTGACACAGAGAGCAATAAAGACTGACAGGGAGTCTAATTCCTCTCCACTCTATCCAAAGTTAAAAAAACAGAAAATTGTTTCTCACTTACCGTAATTTTCTTTTCCTGGTGCCTATCCATGGCAGCATACCTGTGACAAGCTCCGCTTTGGCTCCTCCCTCAGGGCCAGTAAATATTTTAAAAGAAAAGGATTAGTGCACTCCCAGCATTCTACGTAATATAGCACACCGAGGGTAAGATTGTATGCTGCCATGGATAGGCATCAGAAAAAAAAATTATGGTAAGTATGAAACAATTTTCTGTTTTCCTGGTGCCTCCATGACAGCATACCTGTGACAAATAACTATCTGAAATGGGTGGGATGATGCATAGTAAAATATTTATTTGAAAAAGGATTTAAAGTAGGCGAATGCCGGCCTGATAGCCTGTATGGCAGTTTCTACAGATGAGAAAGCTGCCAGGTCTACTCTGTAACGTCTCGTAAATGTATGTTGGGATGACCATGATGCTACCTTTTAGATTGTTTTGATGGATACGTCTGCTCTGGCTGTCCAAGACGCAGAAAACAACTGGGTGGCATACAGCTCAACTAAAGAGGGGGTACTTGGCCCCTAGCCCTGCACGCCTTTTTAACCAATTTGATTATGCATGAAACTATTGTACTAGAGCAGGGATCTGAAAACTTCTCAGCTGCCGCAGAACCACATGTCTCATGAGGTATTTTAAAGCTCTGATATTCACAGACATGACAAGACATGATGGATACTGCAGTTCTGGAATGGCCAGAGGGCCACATTCTGGAGGCCTCTGCCCCAGATAATGCTTCTTTGCCGTTTTTTGTTTTTTTTTTGGGGGGGGATTACAAATAGATTAGGTTAGATGAAAGTCTGAACAGAGTGGTGGCTTGAAGATAGTGCCTTAGTACCAAAGTAATATCGTCAGACGAGGAGCGCCGTCACACAGCGGGAGCCTCCCTCCATGCCAGCATGGGTGCGGAGCGGCCCGGAGAAGAAAATGAAGAAGAGAAGAAAAGAAGAAGAGAAGAAGAGAAGAGCGGGAGCCTCCCCCCATGCCATGGGTGCGGAGCGGCCCGAGGAGAAGAAGATAGAAGACGCCGCGGAGGAGATGCTGGACGAGAACACCGGAGGAAGAACCAGAAGAGCCAGAAGAACCAAAAGAACCAGAAGATGAAGGAAGATAGAAGAAAGAAGAAGCATTTAAATAAAGGAATTGTCAAAAACTGTCTCTTGTCATTTTTAACATTTTTGACAGTTTTTTAGTGAAATGGTAGGGGTAAGTACCCCCTTACCATTTCACACAGGGGGGGCGGGATCTGGGGGTCCCCTTGTTAAAGGGGGCTTCCAGATTCCGATAAGCCCCCGCCCGCAGACCCCCACAACCACCGGCCAGGGTTGTGGGGATGAGGCCCTTGTCCTCATCAACATGAGGACAAGGTGTTTTGGGGGGATACCCCAAAGCACCCTCCCAATGTTGAGGGCATGTGGCCTGGTACGGTTCAGGAGGGGGGGCTGCACTCTCGTCCCCCCTCTTTTCCTGCGGCCTGCCAGGTTGCGTGCTCGGATAAGGGTCTGGTATGGATTTTTGGGGGGACCCCACGCCGTTTTTTTTTTTTGGCGCGGGGTTCCCCTTAAAATCCATACCAGACCTGAAGGGTCTGGTATGGAATTTAGGGGGAATCCCACGTCATTTTTTTTTTTTTTTGGCGTGGGGTTCCCCTTAAAATCCATACCAGACCTGAAGGGTCTGGTATGGAATTTAGGGGGAACCCCACGTCATTTTTTTTTTAAATTTTGGCCGGGGTTCCCCTTAATATCCATACCAGACCTGAAGGGCCTGGTATGGAATTTAGGGGGACTCCCACGTCATTTTTTTTAAAATTTTGGTTCGGGGTTCCCCTTTGGGGAATTCCCATGCCGTTTTTATCAATGAACTTCTATGTGTATTGTCGGCAATGCAATAGCCGCGGGTAGTTTTAAATGAGTTTTTTCCTTCAAAATATCATTTTGCTGTCAGACTTTTCTAAACACAGGAAACATGCGCCCCTTTACAGGCATACTATAGACACCCCCCAGGTACGAAATTTAAAGGGATATTACACTTTTATTTTTTGACTTTAAGCATTATTAAAATCACTGCTCCTGAAAAAACGGCCGTTTTTAAAACTTTTTTTTGCATTGATCCATGTCCCCTGGGGCAGGACCCAGGTCCCCAAACACTTTTTATGACAATAACTTGCATATTAGCCTTTAAAATTAGCACTTTTGATTATTCATGTTCGTGTCCCATAGACTTTAACGGTGTTCGCGTGTTCAAACAAACTTTTTTCCTGTTCGCATGTTCTGGTGCGAACCGAACAGGGGGGTGTTTGACTCATCCCTAGTCACCAGCATACCAAGAAAATATAAGGGTCCAAAGCAGTGGGAGAACTATTAGGGTTGCAAAGGTTGTCTTGCCACTGGGCCCTGGTGTTCTGCCACTGTGGGGTTCCCCAGCCTCCTCTTGCTGTCCTGCCCCTGCTATTGACAGCGTTGGTCTGGCATCTCTTGGAATTTACAGGCTGGTTCTCCTGTCCTAAGCACGGGAGAAATCAATCTGTTTTTTCAGTAACTGAGAGTCCTGGTGGAGTCCTTCCTGCAACTCACTCTTCTCCCTGCCAATGAGGATGCAGGGGAAGGAGCAGATCGGGCGGCCGTGGTTGTGTGAGCGCTCGCATTATGCAGTGTCAGCGAGCAGAGGGAGGGGGGGAGGAATCACCTGCAGGAGCTGACTGGGGACGCTCTCCATCTTAGACATTGCCTTTTTGTAAAAAAATAATAATAATATTTTTTTTTTAATTGGGGGGCACATGGTGGGGCACAGCATAATGCTGGGGGGGGGGGTCAGGGCCCCCTCTCCCCCCCTAGGGATGCCATTGCTGGAGGATAAACTACTCTTAGGTCCTTCAGATTCCCCTCTGTCCAAATGAAGATGGGTTCCACTTCCCTTAGTAAGGAACTGTTGTGGGTTCCGAATGGTGATGCATGTATGATATTGCAGCTCTATAGTCTATCCAAATCAGAACTGATTTGTCCTTGATGTGAGAAAGCAAATGCTGTCGATGCGAGATAAGCTGCCTGGATTTCCAGGATATTTGTCTGCTGCATTGAATGCCCATCTCTCTTAAACCAACATCTGGTTGCAATGTGCCTCCTAGCCTATTGCATTGACGTCTGTGGTAACTGTGGACATGCCTTAATGGACGTGGCTTTACAGGCATCTCCCTCTTTGTCCACTAGTGCAGACCCCTGTGCATCAAACTTGTTTGATATATGGACTGGGATAGACAGTTTGCTCCATAGCTTCAGGAATTCTAGATAAAAGGTGCCTGAGGTATCCATGTGTCCATGGGACCATCTGAATAAAAATAGACAAAAATCCCTATTAAGCTAAGTTAGCTCGAGGCTGTTATGTAGGACCATGTCCTCACTCTCCTTACTTTCTGAATGATCGCCCACACTTTCTGAGATGACAGGAACACCGTCCCTTTTGCGATGTTGAATAAGGCACCTAAACTGGAGAAAAGATGACTCTTTTGATGATTTACCATCCAACTGTACCTTGATAGTGTAGGCCACAGCATCCACCTGTGTTCCACTAGCTGGGCTGGATCTTTTGATAAAAGGAGGATATCGTCTCGTTAGTGATAAGAACTGAGACCCAGTTCTCATTACAAAGCTTGGACAGTGATCCGAGCCCTCGTGAGGGCTCAGAGGGAAGTGCAGGGTCCAAAGGGGAGACTCTGGAATTGTAGATGGACCTGGTCGACCGAAAATCTCAGATACTTCTCCTGTAACAGCTGTAGTATGGGTGCATGCAAGTAAGCATCCCTGAATCCCCGGGAACGTCTAATTCTGCTGTTCTGGGGAATCAAGTCTGATTTTCCTCCTGTGACGCTGGAAATGGCTTTCTGTAACCTTTCTTCAAAGAGTGATTTAAAATAGAAAAAAAAATGGCATTTATAATAATTTTGTTTTGACACAGTGTCAGCTGCCCATAGTTCTGACCACAACATCCATTTGGCTATCAAAAGTAGTGACATTGATCTTGCGAAGTATCGAATTGTATCCATCGCCATCTCACCGGTGAAGTCTGCCGAGAGCCATAATTCTTCCAAAGCCTTGACTATATTTTCCCTAGGGACATTTTGATGAATCACTGTTTCCATGTGATTCATGGAAACAGTGATTTTTCCATGAATCAGTGACTGCACCTGGGAGAGGCTTGAACCCAGCTGGAAGCTGCTGAATGCAGAGGTAAGGGACATTCGACCACCATTCACTGACCATGCGGTATGAGGAAAAAAAGGAGAATGATGAGAGTGCACTAATCCTTTTCTTTTATAATATTCGCTGGTCCTGAGGGAGGAGCCAAGGCGGAGCTTGTTGCAGGTATGCTGCCATGGATAGGCACCAGGAAAAAAGTTTTGGCTTTAGTTATACTTTAATCTTTTACTTCCTGCCTTCACATAATAGGTTGCAGAGGCACTGAGCTTTGCATTTAGGGTTGGAGTGTAATTACTTTACCCTTGCTTTTGTTTCAGAATGCTCCAGTAGTACTGTCAGTAGCTGTATTGACACGTAAGGTATGATAAGGCACCATATGGTTCCTAAGTCCATGGCACTGCTCCAAACCTACACCTCTTAATGACCATGGATCATCAAGGTGCTGGCTCCTGTAGCCCGTCTCTACTCCAACATGAAAATATAAGAAGATGAGGAGTCTCACTCCATAAATAACTTATTCTTTTTATTGTATTCTGTTTATGATAAAGTAACTGCGTACAAATAGTCTCCACCCGAAAACCACACTTCCTAAATGCATTCACCCCAATGGGCTTGCTCACATGTATAGAGCAAGCCCACTGTGGTGAAACATGTTTAAAAAGTGTGATTTTTTTTATTTGGAGTTTATATGTACACAGTTACTTTATCATCAACAAATTAAAATATCAAGAATAAGCTAATTATGGAGTATGACTAATCATCTTCTTATGGTTTCCTACTATGCACCAGTAATTTTAGCTTAGTACTTTTTTGCTTTCTACATGTTCACTTTAATTTTTGTTCTGCTAAAAAGTGTTCAAGAAAAAAAATAAAAAAATAAAAGATATCTCACCACAGCTCCAGTGGTTAGGTTAGTTGTTGCTAACTAGCATGCAATTCACTTAGTCATCCTGATGAATAGACTCACTGAGATACTAAAAACAAGCCAAGATTTTAAAGAGGTTGTAAACTTCCGGAAAAAAAAAAACCTGCAAAGACAAAGACATAATGAGCTAGTATGCATCGCATACTAGCTTATTATGAAATACTTACCTTAGAACGATGCCCTGCAGTGCCGCCCGCACTCTGCTCCCACAACCCACATCCTTCCTGGAGTGACTTTCGGGTTCGGGGGCTCCGGCGCTGTAACTGGCCGGAGCCGCGATGGCGTCACTCCCGCGCATGCGGCACGGGTCCCGAGGAAACGGCACGGGCAGGCTGTTCCTTCAGTGCCCATGCGCCAATGATGTCAGCGGCAGCGTATATAGTAAATATCAAGTTTAGGAGATATTTACAGTATCTACAGGTAAGCCTTACTATAGGCTTACCTGTAGGTACAATTAAAGAGGAAGACTTTACTTCCTTCTTTAATAGCGGTGCATGTAGTGAACCAGGGCTGCAAAGCTGTGTGATCCATTGGCAATGCTGTGGATATTTAAAAGCAGCCACTGATAGACACACAGAGCCACAAGGCTTAGTGATCTGTCAATATTATGAATGAACGATCCGTGCTGCTTATTCATTCATAATAGTAAAATATCACTGCAGCTTTGTGTAATCCCTTTGTGGCTGCTTGTACACTCTTTAATTATTTAATTCTTCTGAATGAACAAGCTGCACTGATTGTTCATTCCTAATAATGACAGTCTAGAGAGGGTCGGGGCTCTGTGCTGGCTGTGCCTTCTCTAGAGGAATGTCCATAATTTGGGCTTCAATATGGGGTGAAGTTACAGCCAGCACCTAGAGGTATGTTTTGGGGACAATGGGGCCACCAATCTAAATGGAACCAAGGCTATATGCACTTGGTCCCCTGGGGAGTTAAATAAAATCTAAAAACATCTAATGAGTTCTTCTTTAATAACTTTATACTGTGAGTTGTCGATGTTCAGAGGATGTTTATTTAGGGAATACCCTCAACTGAATTTAGCAGCTCTAGAGGGGACATGGTGCCATCTCATCAGTAATGTATAGTTAGATTCTATAGAAAATGAATGAATGAAACAGTGTTCAATTGAGTACCATATTTGTCACCATTATTCTTTTGAGAACTCAAAAGCTAGGTCTTCCCATTTAGTAACATATGGCAATTTATAATCAATTGTAACCTGTGTAAGCGATATGTAAGTTTAAGTTATACCAGGAGAGTGAGGCTATTCAAAACATTGTCTTTCAAAGAGGGTTATAGTGAGGGGTGAAGTGGAAACAATTGTTTCAATTGTTTCAGTTGGTGGCAGAAAATTTCAGAATTAGGAATTTAAAGGTTATTGTGGGAAAGGAAAGTTTTTCAAGTCCACGTTAAAATGTCGGATTGTTCTGAAATCTAGTTAGGGGACAATGAGGGGATAATAAATAAAATTTCTATTGCAAAGATTGCCTTAAATTTGACCTTGTGCTCTGGTTAGTTTTCTGGGAAAAGCAGTGAGCCAGTCATGTCAGAGGAAGTCTGGGAGGTCCCTACACACATACAATGTTCTTAAGAGTCTGGGATGTATTTTGGGGGAACTTTGGGTGGGTTCCACAAGCCATTTAAAAAAATAAATAAAAAGCCATCAGAGAAATAAGAGTAAATTGCAAATGTTTCTTTTAAATTGTAAGTTTTGCTGTAGTACATCCTATGATATGAGCCCATTTAAACTGGGCATGCACACGATCGTATGCGCGCAGCCCTGTACTGTCGGTGGCGGCGTGTCACCGAGACAGCGCTCGTCACCGACAGGGATGAACAGCCACTGGGCCTGGCTGTTTACCACGTGATCGGCCGATAACGAATGGTAACTCCCGCATTGCACAGCGTATGTGCGCGATCGTAAACGTGCTGCGCGTGCACGTTGGTGGCAGCGTGTTCCCGGGAACACTGCTCGTCACCGACGATGGTACACAGCCATTGGCCAGGGCTGTGTACCACGTGATCGGCTGTGATCCAATCACAGCCGATCACTAAATGTAAACATAGAGCTGTCACTAGCTGTTACCAGCTCTTCTCTCCTCACACACCGTTTTCAGTGTGAGGAGAGAAGAGCCAGGAGCAGTGCATTACAGATCTATGTTTAGTAGTGTCTGCACTAACACCACACCTGTCCCATCGCCCCCCCAATTGTCATCTGTCACCCAACAGTCACCCCATAAAAGTGCACCTGTCACATAAGAGACTGCCATCAGTGACCATCAGCGGTTCCACCATCACCCATCAGTGACCGTGCCCTGTCACCCGTCACCCATCAGTGACCGTGCCCTGTCACACATCACCCGTCACCCACCAGTGACTGTGCCCTGTCACCCGTCACCCATCAGTGACCGTGCCCTGTCACCCATCAGTGACCATCAGTGGTGCACCCGTCACCCATCAGTGACCGTGCCCTGTCACCCATCAGTGACCGTCGCCTGTCAACCATCTGTGACCATCACCCGTCACCGTCCATGGCCTGTCACCCATCAGTGACCATCGCCTGTCACCCATCAGTGACCATCACCCATCACACCATCATCACCTCTCAGTGAACGTCACCTGCCACCCATCGCACAGCCCATCAGTGACTGTCACCTGCCACCAATCTGTCACCCGTCGCACAGCTACCCGCCACACAGCCATGTCCAAAAGAGTATATACTAGTGAGGAGGCATTCCAGATCCTCGACATGACTGATGAGAGCACCGGGGAGTTCTCATCAGATTCCAATTCCAATTCTGATTCCGAATCAAATTCGGCATTTGAACCAATCAAGAGTAGTAATGATTCGGATGAAGACTGAATCCCTCCTAAAAGGGCACGACACTCTGGAAACCAGGCAGCCGCCAGCAATCAGGATTATATTCCCAGGCCAAGTACCAGCGCTGCCGCCAGCGATAGGCCCCAGGAACAAAGGCCCAGTATCAGTGCTGCCGCCAGCAATAGGCCCCAGGAACAAAGGCCCAGTACCAGTGCTGCCGCCAGAGATAGGCCCTGCGTACAAATGACCAGGCCCAGTACCAGTGCTGCCACATCACACCTGAGTACCAGCACAGGAAATTCAACTCCCCAAACTACTGGAGTGTCACGTCCCCCAAGAGCCAGGGCTGCTACATACATGCCAGATGGTCTTGCCAACCCAACATGGCTGCCTTCCAACTTGGGATAACCAATTATTCCCCCTTTCACAGCACAGCCAGGTGTGCAGGCCAACACCCAAAATTTCACAGAGATCGATTGCTTTCACCTGTTTTTGCCGACACTATGCTGCAATTTATTGTGGACCAGAAAAATTTGTATGCCCAGCAGTATATTGCCAGCAACCCCCAATCATCTTATGCACGTCGTTTGAGTGGAGAGATCTAAATTTGGAGAAGTTCAAATTGTTTTTGGGCCTCACCCTAAACATGGGGCTTACAAAAAGAAATGAAGGACATGCCTATTGGTCCACCAACCCCATCCACCATATGCCCATGTATTCTGCCGCAATGCCCAGGTCCCGATATGAGATGATTATGAGATTCTTTCATTTTAACGACAACACCCAGTGCCCTTCCCACAATCATCCAAATTCCGATAAGTTATATAAGATTTGCTCACTGATAAATTTATTTTCCCAACGATTTGCAGAACTCTATGTCCCCGAGAAGAATATATGTGTGGATGAGTCCCTGGTACCATTTTCAGGCCGGCTAGGAATAAATCAGTATATTCCTAGCAAAAAAGCCAAATATGGAGTAAAATTTTACAAGCTCTGTGAGAGAGCCACAGGATATCTGTATGCATTCCGCATATATGAAGGAAGAGATTCCCAGCTCCAGCCCCCTGAGTGCCCAGCCTACATGGGCACAACTGGAGAAATCGTATGGAACCTGGCTTACCCACTTCTGAAAAATGGATATCATATTTACCTCGACAACTTTTATACCAGCCTGCCCCTTTTCAGACACCTATATATCGAAGAAACCCTGGCCTGGGGAACCTCAAGGAAAAATAGGAAGGGCTTCCCACAATCTATAGTAAACAAAAAGCTGCAAAGGGGGGAAAGAGCAACACTGAGATGCAATGAAGTGCTGGCCTTGAGGTGGAAGGATAACAGGAACGTGCACATGATGTCCACCATTCACGATGACACTACAGTTGTAGTTCAGCGAAGAAGAGGTCCCATTGAAAAACCGACATGTGTCCAAGATTATAATCTCTACATGGGGGGGGGGGGTGGATTTCAATGATCAAATGATTCAGCCCTATTTGTCAATAAGGGGGTCCCGATTCTGGTACAAGAAGGTAGCAATTTATCTCATCAATTTGGCCATTTACAATTCCTACGTAGTCTACACAAGATCCACAGAAAGTCCTTCCTAAATTCATAGAAGTAGTAGTCACGTCCCTCATCTATCAACCAAGACCCCCCAGAAGACCTTCACTCTGATGCTGTTAGCCGACTTCATGAACGCCACTTCCCATACAACATTCCACCATCGGAACAATAAAGAAGAAAGAAGGACGGCGCCCTCTAAGTGCAGCATGTATGTTTAAAATATTTATTACAATAGATAAAAACACTCACATTTGAGTTGCTAAAAACCAGCATGTAAAGTAGTTTCATCCGCGTGCTCTCGGGGGATGTGGGTGTCACGGGCCAGTGGGGGGGTTCCTGGGATGTGAGTCCTGTGACCTGGGTCCTGGTAGCT
This sequence comes from Lithobates septentrionalis, assembly GCA_037952835.1. Classification (NCBI taxonomy): domain Eukaryota; kingdom Metazoa; phylum Chordata; class Amphibia; order Anura; family Ranidae; genus Lithobates; species Lithobates septentrionalis. Next base: position 5,128,044 of record JBBDGP010000366.1, on the reverse strand, counting down.
GTTCCGGTGGTGCCGAGGGTCCTCAGAGCCTCAGGGGAGCCAGGATGTCGGTCGTGGATCCTCCGTGGAGCGCCGTGCTGACTAGATAGCCTGATGAAGGAGCACGCATGCTCCGAACGCGAAGCACCGCCTGCCTCACCCCGCTCCCAAAAGTGAAGACGCAGGTCAGCACGGCGCTCCACGGAGGATCCACGACCGACATCCTGGCTGCCCGGAAGCTCTGAGGACCCTCGGCACCACCGGAAAAGCTACCAGGACCCAGGTCACAGGACTCACATCCCAGGAACCCCCCCACTGGCCCGTGACACCCACATCTCCCGAGAGCACGCGGATGAAACTACTTTACATGCTGGTTTTTAGCAACTCAAATGTGAGTGTTTTTATCTATTGTAATAAATATTTTTAACATACATGCTGCACTTAGAGGGCGCCATCCTTCTTTCTTTTTTATTGTTCCAGAGCTTCTTCTAGCTTTTATAGACTGGCTGCCGTCCATTTATTCAGCATCATTTTATCCTTACATGGACTAATACCTGAACTTGTTGTGAAACATTAACTACCACCATCAAGTTCCCCCTCTCAGGAACCCCCAACCCACCCCCTTCCCCCCACCATTTTTAGTTATATGTACTCGGCTACCTCCATTGTGCGCCATATTAACCCCTTGATCGTTTATTTATTCCACCATCGGAAGCAGGCCGAAGATGGCAAAAAAGATGTCGCGTGTGCAGCAGAAGAGGATTTCGAAAAGATACCAGCTTCCATTGTCCCCAGTCTCCCTCCCAACCTGGCCTTTGCATTGGTGAATGCTTCGGACTTTATCATTCATCCCTAAAATATTAGCCCATATTTTCCCCATTTTCATCATCTGTGCTGACCATTTCCCATGCTTCCCCAAAAACCATGCCACTGCCTTCCACGTGAACTGACCCTGGCCTGTTTTTTGACTTTGCCTCTGCCTACCGTTTGGACTGTTTCCACATGAACTGACCCTGGCCTGTTGTCACGTACCTGGTAGGTTTTGAGCCTGAAGTGCAGAGAGAGACCTCCCTTACAGCTCCCACTCTCGTTCCTCTGGAATGGAGACAGAGGACACAGGAGTGAGGAGTGGTATGGGTGCCTGGCAGGATCAACAGTCACCGGAAGTTCAGGAGTGGTGGAACCCTCTGGAACCAGGAACTGAAGAGGAGACTGGAGACTGGAATGCAGACCGAACCAGGTACCACGGCAGGTAAGTAGACAGGAACTGGAGTGCCGGGCTGGAACCAGGAACAAGCTGCAGGTAACAGACTAGATACTGGAGTGCTGGACTGGAACCAGGAACAAGCAGCAGGTAACAGACTGGATACTGGAGTGCTGGACTGGAACCAGGAACAAGCAGCAAGTAACAGACTGAATACTGGAGCGCTGGACTGGAACCAGGAACAAGCAGTAGGTAACAGACTGGATACTGGAGCGTTGGACTGGAACCAGGAACAAGCAGTAGGTAACAGACTGGATAATGGAGCGCTGGACTGGAACCAGGAACAAGCAGCAGGTAACAGACTGGATACTGGTATCAGGCAAAGGAATAGTCAAACAGGCCGGTGGTCGGTATTGGGTGGACAGCAGAGGTACCAGGGATAACACAGGAGAATGGTCAAGCAAGCCAAGAGGTCAGGTGCAGGCAGATAGCTGGATAGTCCCACAGGAAGCCGGGTCAGATAACAGAAGGATTCAGATCGGATCAGGTTTGGTACACAGAATGCTGTAGAGCAGACAGCGGGAATTGAATGTGACAGGCAGGTTTAAATAGCCCGCCTGACGCCAGCAGGAGTGCGCAGTCGCGTGCCCCTGCGTGACAGCACCCGTGAACGCGCGTGAATGCGCGGTAGTGCCCTTGGCCATATTTTAGTGCGCCTGGAGCACCGGTTACTGGCAGGATCTTCATGACATTGCCCCCCCCCCCCCAAGGGGCAGCCTCTGGATGCCCTTTTGGGGAAACTTCTCTGGGTGGGACCTTTTAAAAGATTGTAACAGATGTTCAGCATGAATATTGTCCTCAGGTTCCCAAGAATTTTCTTCGAGACCAAACCCCTCCATTTTCTCAAGAATTGATTCTGATTACCTCTCCTCCTGTGGTCCAAGATAGATTCCACCTCGAATTCCTCCTCGCCATCTACCATAATTGGATCAGGAGGATCCGTGCTTCGGCCTGGAAATGGATTAACAATGGAAGGTCTGAGCAGAGACACATGAAATACTGGGCGAACCTTTAATGATTTAGGGAGTTCTAGTTCATATGCCACCTCATTAATTCTCCGTTTGACAGGGAATGGTCCTAAAAACTTGGGACCCAATTTTCTTGAGGGGCAAGCCAACCTGAGGTTAATTGTAGACAACCATACCTGATCACCGGGTTCAAGTAATAGCTCATCTCGCCTTTTCTTATCAAACGTCGTCTTATTGTACTCCTGGGTCCTGGTCATGGTCTCCTGCAAAACTTGATTATTGAGAGTGAAAAAGTTAAATTTCTCCTGAACTGCGGGTACTGTACATTCTAGAAGAGAGTTAGGTAAAAATGAAGGGTTGAAACCGTAATTTGCAAAAAATGGAGTCTGTTTGATAGCGGAATGAATGGAATTGTTGTAGGCAAATTCAGCCAATGGAAGCACAGAAATCCAATCATCTTGGGCAAAAGAAGAAAAACAGCGTAAGTATTGTTCAAGAGTTTGGTTTGTTCTCTCTGTTTGCCCATTAGTCTGGGGATGATAGGCAGATGAAAATGAAAGCTCGATGTTCAGTGTTTTGCATAGAGACCTACAGAATCGGGAGGTAAACTGTACCCCCCGATCTGAAACAATATTAACCGGCACCCCGTGGAGCCTGACGACTTCTTTAATGAACACCAGTGCCGTTTCAGTAGCTGAGGGGGTACCCTTCATTGGGACAAAGTGGGCCATCTTTGATAGCCAGTCCACTATTACAAAGATCGAGGTGTAGCCCCCGGCCAGAGGTAGTTCCACAATAAAGTCTATGGATAACATTTTCCATGGCCTATCTGGGACAGGCAATGGTCTTAGTAATCCCCATGCCTTGGTTCTGTAACCCTTGTTCCTAATACAGGTGGTACAGGATTCTACAAATTTTTTACAGTCCTCGCGTAACTGAGGCCACCAGAAGGTACGCTGTACCAAATCAGTGGTCTTAGCCACACCAAAATGCCCAGCCAGTGCATGATCATGACAGAGCTCCAATATAGGAACTCGTAGAGTTTCAGGTATAAAAATCCTATTCTCGTGCCAAAGTAACCCATCCTTAACTTGGAGTTCTGGCCCAATGGAAGGTCCTAATCCCACGGAAGCCTGCTTAATTTGAGAAAGCAGGTTTCCCTGAAGTAGAAGAAAATTTCCCGGGGACAGGATGGTGTCCGGAGGGGAAACTTCTTGGGTCTTGTAGAATATCCTGGATAGGGCATCAGGTTTAGTGTTTTTGGAGCCACGGCGGTAAGTGACATGAAAAGAGAACCTGGAGAAAAAGAGAGCCCACCTGGCCTGTCGTGGTTTCAACCTTTTTGCAGATCTCAAATACTCCAGGTTCTTATGATCTGTAAAAATGAAGACTGGATGAGTGGCTCCTTCCAGAAGATAGTGCCACTCTAACGCTGATTTAATTTCCAACAATTCTCTGTCTCCTACATCATAATTTCTCTCTGCCGTGGACAACTTACGACAGAAGAAGGCCACCGGATATAACAGGGCCTTGGTTCCCTGTCTTTGGGACAACACCGCCCCCACCGCAATTTCAGATGCGTCTACCTCAAGCACGAGTGGCAGAGAGGAATCCGGGTGTTTTAATACAGAGGCAGAAGAAAAGTGGGTCTTGAGGGTCTCAAAAGCTGTCTGGGCTTCAGCAAACCAGTGAAAACCTGTTCCCTGTTTGGTTAACTGTGTGATGGGTGTAATGATGGCTGAGAACCCCTTAATAAATTTTCAATAAAAATTGGCGAATCCAACGAATCGTTGGATTCCCTTTTTGTCTGTAGGAACTGGCCAATCTAGGATTGCAGCAACCTTCTGAGGGTCCATCTTAATGCCCTTACTAGAGATAATTAACCCCAAGAATGGAATACTTTCCTGCTCAAATTCACACTTTTCTGCTTTTGCATATAAGCCATGTTGTCGAAGCCGGCCCAACACACTTCTGATGTGCCTGCGATGAGATTCAAGGGAACAAGAAAAAATTAATATGTCGTCTAGATAGACGATAACAAACAGATCTAGAAAGTCTCGTAAAACATCATTAATGAAAAATTGGAACACAGCAGGGGCATTGCACAGACCGAAGGGCATCCCCAGGTATTCGAAATGTCCATAGCGGGTACGAAAAGCAGTCTTCCACTAATCGCCGCCCCTGATACGAACCAAATTGTAGGCTCCGCGGAGGTCAAGCTTAGTGAATATGGTGGCAGTCCCAAGTCTTTGGAATAATTCTGGTACCAGGGGAAGAGGATAACGGTTCTTTATTGTGATCTTATTTAGTTCACGGTAATCCACACATGGGCTAAGAGTACTATCCTTCTTCTGTACAAAGAAGATGCCTGCACCTGCTGGAGACGTGGACGGGCGAATGAAGCCCTTCTTTAGGTTCTCATCAATATATTCCTTTAGTGCCCTTGTTCTACCTCAGTTAAAGGAAAAATCCTTTCCGAAAGGAATCTCTGCTCCAGGAAGTAACAAGATAGGACAGTCGTAGGCCCGATGAGGGGGTAAAACTTCTGCCCCCTGCTTACTGAACACATCTAGGAAGTCATGATAAGCTGCAGGAATAGAGTGATGTAGGCTGGAATCTGTGTCTAGACAGAGCAAGGTAGGGGTCTCCTGAATGTCCTGAATTCTGCAAAAATGCTGACAATATGAAGAGGAAAAGGTAACCTCACCTGTGGCCCAGTTAATGTCAGGGTTGTGAGCTTGCAACCAAGGCATGCCGAGGATTATGGGAAACAGGGGTGAAGCGATGATATCCAAGCGTAGTAATTCTTGATGAGAGTTGAGTATAGAAACAGGTAAAGGAACAGTCTCTTGAGTAACAGGTCCGGTTTTGATGGCGGTTCCGTCAGCCAGATGAATGGAAAGTCCGTGGGCCTTAGGCAGCAAAGGAATTTGATGTTTTGCCGCAAAAAAGGAGTCCATGAAACAGCTGCAAGCTCCAGAGTCAATAATGGTGGTTATTTGCAGAGTCTCTCCTGGGAGCTGTAACAGGATAGAGAGGGCAAGGTGAGTAGTGTTCTTGGCCAGAGGTGCAACATAGTCAGTGGACAAAGATAAGCACTTACGGAGCTTAAGAGGGCAGTTCCTGACGTAGTGTCCAGGTTCCCCGCAGTACAGGCACAAATTATTCATCCGACGACGTTGACGTTCCTCCTGGGTGAGAGAAGGCCGCAGGACCCCCAACTGCATAGGCTCAAGTGGGTTAAACGTGGAAGTAGGTGGTGTTGATGAGGTATGATTAGGAGCTCTGGGAAGCACCCAGGTTGGGCGAGAAGGTCCCATAGCTATCTCTGCCCTACGGTTCCTTAAGCGTCGATCGATCTGAATGGCTAGATCGATCAACGTATTCAGAGTCTGTGGTCACCCACCCTGGCCAGCTCATCCTTTAAAGAGTCAGAAAGTCCCATTCGAAACTGATAGCGGAGGGCCGCATCATTCCAATTTGTGTCTGCACTCCATCTTCTGAATTCAGCCACATAGTCCTCTGCTGCCCTGCGACCCTGTTGCAGGGTATGCAAAGCAGTCTCTGCAGTCACAGAAAGCTGGGGGTCTTCATACAACTGGGTCAATGTGTCGAAGAAGGTGGTAAGGTTGGTCAGAGATACATCTTTTTGCTCCAAGAGGCGATGGGCCCAGGTTTGGGGGTCGCCTGTAAGTAGAGAAATCACATATCCCAACTTGGTGGCTTCCAGGGAAAAGGTGCGTGGCTGGAGAGCAAAGAACAGTTCGCAGGAGTTGCGGAAGGCCCTGAATTTATGTCGATTTCCAGAAAATCGTTCAGGTGTCGGAACTTTGGGTTCTGGAGGGAGCATCACCACCGTTGAAGAGGGCCCAACAGAAGAAGCGGAAGCAGGAGGGACTCCCTGGACCCCGATAGGGTTAGACAAGGTTAAAACCCTGAAAAAGAAAAAAGCTGCGCTATCAAGTGTACCGAACTAAAAACAAGAGCTGCTAGCACACAACAAACCAAGTTGCAAATAATATCAAAAATAAGAAAGTGCAGCGCTAATCTATAAGTGAAGATAAACAAATGAGACTCTAAATGATAAGTGATATAGGCCCAAAAAGCAATGACATAATAGGAATGTGCAAATTAATGTCTCTGGAAAGAATTGACAATCCCAAAAGTCTATAAATCAGAAAATCCTCTCCCAAGCAGGGGAGTAACAGTGTCTTGAAGGGGCTGTGGACACTTGTAAGGAGGCAACCGCAAATAGAAATGACACTCCAATCTTCAAGAAACAAGGTGGGTACTCTTACCGGATCAGTAGGACGCATCTACCATATAGCAGTGCGTCAGTAAGGCAAAAAGGAGATGGTCATCTAGGATGTCCAACCAGGTAGTGTTTTCCGGGTCCCGACCAGCAATGGAGGGGTGGTGTCCTAGGCAGGCTGTGGATCTCCAATGCACCCGATCACCGATACCGAAATTGAGCAATCACAGGCAATGGTTCATAATAGGCCCATAGAGGAAAAGAAAAAGGGACTCCACATGGTGCAGATCAATGAGATTTAATACTCCAAAAAGTTGTACAAAAAGTAAGTGATCACGAACAGATAAAAGGCATAAAAATGGCAATGTGGGAAGCTGAGGTAGCTGGCCCTACGCGTTTCGACCACACAGTCATCAACAGGGGCATAAAACAGCCTCCCCACATTGCACTCATATATATACTGTATCTGGCTTACAACTTCAACAAGCACCGCCCCCGTCATGGCGGAACCGGAAGTGGATGTGATAAGATAACATTAACAGGTCTATTAAATATACTTATCATATAGATCCTAATGCAGATGTAAAAGAAATTCTAACTTGATTCATAAGGCAAGGAAATGGGGCAGTGAAAACGCCGTATCCCACAGAGGACTGTAGGCATCGGCATCTCCACTCCCCTGCGTCTCAACGTCGGAATAGCTTGCGTTCCAAGCCTCATAGGAATCTCACTGTGGGGGGATGACAGCCGCCGGCCAATCAGCAGCCAGCATCACAACTCGCCTGAGTCAGGAGCATGCGCTCCAAGGCTCCTATATGCCAGAGGACGTGAACGGCCCCCTGACGTCATCACAGCCGCTGACGGAAAGCGAACCAATCAGCGGCTGGTATCAGAACAGCTCACAGAGCGGGAGCTTGCGCTCCAAACCTTCACAACAAGGGGGGGCGGGAACCAACCGGGATATCGGCTCAGTGATTGGCTGCCTGTGTTCATAGGGCAGAATCTACACTCCCTGGTCTGCAAGGACAAGATCCGGGATCCGTAGTGTCCTGAGCTGACATCAAAGGGAGATAAAATCAATACTTCAAGAAACCTGGGGGAAAGGAACGTCCCAGTCTAATATCCAAATTTTAAAATGCCAGATCCCATCCTGTCTCTCCGGTACAGCAAAGTCATACCTGTCCAGACCCCCCAAAGGGAAAGTAGGGCAATGCCACAATGCTGATCAAAAGGGACAAGGGGACCGAAGAAACAAAAATAATAAAAACAGAACAGCTAAAAACGATACAGGAGGTATTTGAAGGATAAAATCACCTATCTGGCCACACACCTAACAGGATAGCAAACTGTCAGGAGATATCTTAGTATTATCTAAGAGTACCCATGGTGCCACATCAATATGGGTCGGCGGAGTCAAACGTGTCCCAGCCTCATCAAAGAATGCTGCGCAACGCCACAACGCCAATCCCAAAGGAAAGACACACAGGGGAAAAATGTCAGAAATGCATAATCAGACTAAAAAATAATTATATAAAAATTATATAAAAATTATGCCCATCACAAACACTCCGAAATTGTGAGAAATAAGGAAGGCATACATCCACGTGGGTGATCTCTAGCATCACAGGGTATCAAAAACAATTAAAAACCCATAATAAAGCTAGACCAATAATCAATAGTCTAATCACCCAAACAAGTATGGGAATAAGCCCCTCTCCCAAACCAAGATGTTTTTAGAAGTTTTTAGAAACGGGGGTGTGCCACGGATAGTACGAGGAGGTGTATCTCACGCACGGTTGATGAAACAATTAATGTCCCATTCAACGTTCATGCCATGCGGTGAGTAACATCTCAACTCGTATATCCAATAAGTTTCAAGCCTTGACACACCCCTTAGACGAGATTCACCCCTCCAGTGAGGGACAAACTTGTCGATAATCAAAAAAGAGGTACCCGTAGGATCCCTATTATGACACTCTCGATAGTGCCGAGGCACACTGTGCTTGATACAACCCTTTTTAATTTTTGCAATATGCTCATTGACTCTAGTTGAAAATGCCCTAGTGGTACGCCCGACATATTGTCTCTTGCAAGGGCAAGTAATGAGATATACAACATGTCGGGTAGCGCACGTGGTAAAGTGCTTCATCTCATAATCCCTAGAGGTGATCGTAGAACTAAAGGTCGCAGTTCTACGTCTCCCACACGTATTATGTAAACATACGTTGCACTTTCTGCAAGGGAAATATCCCTTGCAGTCTTGGAAGAAGGAGACCGACCTGGGAGGATCCACAATATTGGGAGCAATTTCCCCCCTGACTGAGCGTGCGCCACGATAGATGACAGCAGCCCGATCAGGTAGGACCGGACCCAATACACGGTCACTCTTCAACACCTTCCAATGCCTATTAATAATCCGCTTAATGTCTTTATGCTGTACCGAGAAAGAGGTGAAAAAAGACCATTTGAATTGGTTCTCTTTTTGTATTTTGGGACGATCAGCCAGGAGTGAATTCCTCTCCACTGTACTGATCTCCGCAATGGTGGCGTCCAAAACCGAGGGTCTATATCCTTTCTCAACAAACCTCTCCTTGAGCATATGGGACTGAGACTGGAAATCTGCGATGTTGGAGCAGTTTAGTCTCAGTCGAAGGAACTGTCCCTTAGGGACCGATCTGAGCCATTGTTGATGGTGGCAGCTGTCTACCGGGATATACCCGTTGCGGTCCGTGGATTTGAAAAATGTTTTAAGGGTCAGTTGTTGATTAACTACAGACACCTCTAAATCCAAGAAGTAGATGGTTTCATAACTTGCCTCAAAGCTAAGTGAAATGTTCCTATCATTTGTATTCAGAAACTGCATATACTCATCAAGGGACCTGAGATCACCCTTCCACAGGAGGAGGATGTCGTCAATGTACCTAGCCCACAGAACCAACTGGGGTGGTCTGTGGGCATAGACGACATCCTCCTCCCATAGGGCCATGAAAAGGTTGGCCAGGCTAGGGGCATATTTAGCCCCCATGGCCACACCCTTAGTCTGAGAATAGTATGTTCCATGGAACCAGAAATAGTTGTGTTCTGTAGTGAACCTCAGGAGTTCCATAACATAATTCCGATGGATCGGAGGCAATCCCGAGTTCCTACAGAGAAAAAATTCTACTGCCGCTACACCCTGTTCCAATGGGATAGATGTATACAGGGCAGATACATCTGCAGTGGCAAGTAGTAGGCCTTCTTGGTATTCTACTCCCTCCAGTAGATTAATCACAGCTCTGGTGTCTTTCAAATAGGAGGGCGTAAGCTTAACCAAGGGCTGGAGATAAAAGTCAATGTATCGACCGATCCGTGAGGTGACTGAGTCAATCCCACTCACAATCGGGCGGCCAGGAGGTTTGGTGGGGTTCTTGTGGACCTTGGGGAGATAATATATCACCGGTATTCGGGGAGCTGCAGGTACAAGAAACTCTTTTTCTTTTTGGTTAAGGATTTTCAGAGAAAAGCCCTCATCAATAAGGGCCACTAGGGCACGTTTATATTCCCTCATAGGGTCGTTGGGAAGGATGTTATAGGTGGAGCGATCACTGAGTAATCTGTTCATTTCAGCGATATAGTCCTCTTTATCCAGGACAACTATACCGCCGCCTTTGTCAGCTGGACGGATGACAAGATTGTTCCTGTCACAGAGCGCCTCAAGACCGGCTCGAATGGCCGGATCCTGGTGCATCCTCTTGACAGGAATATTCTCAAGATCGTGTAAAACCAAATCTTTAAAAACATTAATAGAATGGGAGGTAATATTCGGGGGGTTGAAAAGTGATGGATTTGCGAGGCCAGAATGTGTAATACCACTCTGTGTGATGCCTCTAGGATTGGGGGCAGGCGTGGATAAGAAATGTCTTTGTATATTCAATTTGCGGATGTACTTGTGTACATCCACAAAAGTGGAGAATTTGTTAAGCTTCCTGGGGGGAGTAAATTTAAGTCCTTTGTCTAAAACATATTTCTCATGGTCTGACAAATTGACTTTACTTAGATTGAAAATACCAGCACCTAGTGCAACCTTTTTCTTTTTCCTCCATTGTAATCGCCATCCCCTCTACATCTATTTTTGATTTTTAAGGTTAAAACCCGTTCCTCCAGCCGGGTGTATCTTTGCTGCAGATTCTTGACTGCTTCAGTCAATCCTGCCAGGTGTGCACATAGTTCCTCCATGGGAGAGGTTCCCTGCTCAGGCTCAGACATGGCTGTCTGCTACTGTCACGTACCTGGTAGGTTTTGAGCCTGAAGTGCAGAGAGAGACCTCCCTTACAGCTCCCACTCTCGTTCCTCTGGAATGGAGACAGAGGACACAGGAGTGAGGAGTGGTATGGGTGCCTGGCAGGATCAACAGTCACCGGAAGTTCAGGAGTGGTGGAACCCTCTGGAACCAGGAACTGAAGAGGAGACTGGAGACTGGAATGCAGACCGAACCAGGAACCACGACAGGTAAGTAGACAGGAACTGGAGTGCCGGGCTGGAACCAGGAACAAACAGCAGGTAACAGACTGGATACTGGAGTGCTGGACTGGAACCAGGAACAAGCAGCAGGTAACAGATTGGATACTGGAGTGCTGGACTGGAACCAGGAACAAGCAGCAGGTAACAGACTGGATACTGGGGCGCTGGACTGGAACCAGGAACAAGCAGTAGGTAACAGACTGGATACTGGAGTGCTGGACTGGAACCAGGAACAAGCAGCAGGTAGCAGACTGGATACTGGAGCGCTGGACTGGAACCAGGAACAAGCAGCAGGTAACAGACTGGATACTGGTATCAGGCAAAGGAATAGTCAAACAGGCCGGTGGTCGGTATTGGGTGGACAGCAGAGGTACCAGGGATAACACAGGAGAATGGTCAAGCAAGCCAAGAGGTCAGGTGCAGGCAGATAGCTGGATAGTCACACAGGAATCCGGGTCAGATAACAGAAGGATTCAGATCGGATCAGGTTTGGTACACAGAACGCTGTAGAGCAGACAGCGGGGATTGAATGTGACAGGCAGGTTTAAATAGCCCGCCCGATGCCAGCGGTAGTGAGCGCGTGCGTGCCCGTGCGTGACAGCCCCCCTAAACGCGCGCGCATGCGCGGTAGTGCCCGTGGCCGTATTCCAGTGCGCCTGGAGCGCCGGTTACTGGCAGGATCTTCCTGACACCTGTTTTGTGACAATGCATCTGCCCGCCGTTTGGACTGCTTGCACATGAACTGACCCTGGCCTGTTTTGTGACTATGTCTCTGCCTACCGTTTGGACTGCCTCCATGTGAACTGACCCTGGCCTGTTTTGTGACTATGCTTCTGCCTACCGCTTGGACTGCTTGCACGTGAACTGACCCTGGCCTGTTTTATGGACTATGCTTTTGCCTACCGCTTGGACTGATCTGTTGCCCTGCTACTGTAGTACACAGGGGTCTCACATATGTGAGGGGCTCCAGAATAGTTTTTCCGGATGGAGAAAACTATTTTTTTTTCTCCGGGTTTTGTAATTTCCGGATTGGGATCTGGAGTCCGGAGGCTTCATAGAGATTTGAGTGGGTCGAAGCCTCTACCCCTGTGCCCCTGTGCACAGGTCTTACCCGATTGCGGCCCTCAGCCTGCTGCTGACTTACCGCCATCATGCCTTTGCCTGCCGCATGAACGGACCACACCTCTGCCTGCTACCTGGACTATGCAAATAATTAGCTGTAGCAAGAGGCAGTATGTTTATGAAGGGCTGGAGAGCAGTACAATAATGAGTGTCTGCAGGTAACAGTGTACCAGGACTAATATTATGGCTGTGCTGGCTGTCTCTGCCTGGACAATTTCTATGGACAAATGCTTCGGCTGTGCTGACAATATCCTTGTGCTGACTGTAGACAATATTCCTGCCTGCTGCCTGGATAATTACTATTGCTGTCGCTAAGCACATCCCTGACTGCTGCCTGGACCAGTGCTCTCTTCTGTGGACACTACTGAAAGCACAGGTAATACTTTTTTTTTTTTACCCTTTCCGCAATAGAATTTATTTTGGATTGTAATTCTTGGTATGTACATGCTATGTGTTAGAAATATGAAGGGCCTTCAAAAATGATAGGTTGCCAGGAAATGATCTATGTAATGTATGCTCCTAGAACGCCTGATGGTGCTACTTGGATGTTGGGCCTCTGTATGTGGCCAAGCTGTGTAAAAGTCTCACACATGTGGTATCCCCATACTCAGGAGGAGTAGCAGAATGTATTTTGGGGTGTCATTTTTGCTATGTTTTGGAAATATCTTATAAATGGACAACTTTGTGTAAAAAAAAATGTGTTTTTATTTTTTTTCCACATTTTCCAAAAACTTCTGGAAAAAAAATAACAGTTCAAAAGACTCATTATGCCTCATAGATTATACGTTGGGGTGTTTCCTTTCCAAAATGGGGTCATTTTGTGGGCAATTCCATTGTCCTGGTGCTCCAGGGCCTTCAAAAGTGTAATAGGTGGTTGAGAAATGAAATATGCAATTTATGCTCGTAGATCGCCTAATGGTGCTACTTCAATGTTGGGCCTTTGTATGTGGCCAGGCTGTGTAAAAGTCCCACACATGTGGTATCACCATACTCAGGAGGAGTAGAAGAATGTATTTTGGGGTGTAATTTGTTGTATGCATATGCTCTGTGAGAGAAATAACCAGTTAATATGACAATTTTGTAAAAAAAAAAAAAAAATCTTCCTTTTACAAAGAATTGTGGGAAAAAAATTACAACTTAAAAAACTCACCATGCTACTTACTTAATACCTTGGAATGTCTACTTTCTAAAAAGGGGTCATTAGGGGGGTATTTGTACTTTTCTGACTTGCTAGTACCTCAAGAAATGAGATTTACCTGATGTACTGAAGGCCTGATCAGATGTTTTCAATTTTCAGTGATTGGCACCATAGTTTGTAGACTCTATAACTTTCACAAAGACAAAATAATATACACTAATTTGGGTTATTTTTACCAAAGATATATAGCAGTATAAATTTTGGCCAAAATTTATGAAGAAAAATTGCTAATTTGCTAAATTTTATGACAAAAACAAAGCAAAAGGCAATTTCTCACAACAATTACGGTCTTTTTTTATTTGTAGCACAAAAAATAAAAAACCCATTAGTGATTAAATACCACCAAAAGAAAGCTCTATTTGTGTGAAAAAAAGAACACAAATTTCATTTGGGTACAGTGTTGCATGACTGAGTATTTGTCATTCAAAGTGTGAGAGCACGGAAAGCTGAAAATTGGTCTGGGCAGGAAGGGGGTTTAAGTGCCCTGTATTGAGGTGGTTAAGAGGAAAAAGCAAGTATGCATTTGCAAACAAATGTTAACAACCAGCCTGAGTTGGAAGCTGTCACATTTAAGGAACACATTTAACCCCTTGATCGCCCCCTAGTGTTAACCCCTTCCCTGCCAGTGACATTTTATACAGTAATCAGTTGCTATTTTTAACTCTCATCACTGTATAAATGTCACTGCTCCCAAAAAAGTGTCAAAAGTGTCTGATGTGTCCGTCGCAATGTTGCAGTCCCGATAAAAATCGCAGAACGCTGCCATTACCTGTAAAAAAAATAAAAATAATAAAAATCCCATAAATCTATCCCTTATTTTGTAGACGCTATAACTTTTGTGCAAACCAATCAATATACGCTTATTACCAAAAATATGTAGAAGAATACATATCGGCCTAAATTGCTAAAGAAATTTTTTTTTTACATTTTTTTTTGGATATTTATTATAGCAAAAAGTACAAAATATTGTGTTTTTTTTCAAAATTGTCGCTCTTTTTTTGTTTATAGCACAAAAAATAAAACCAGCAGAGGTGATTAAATACCACCAAAAGAAAGCTCTATTTGTGAGAAAAAAAGGACATACATTTTGTTTGGGTACAGCGTCCCACGACCGTGCAATTGTCAGTTAAAGTGACCCAGTGCCGTATCGCAAAAAAGGGCCTGGTCAGGAAGGGGGTATAGCCTTCCGAGGCTGATGTGCTTAAAGCTTGTCTCCAGCCATAGGGTTTTTTGGAAAGAGTGGGGAAGGTGTAAAACCTGTGTCAGGTAGTTATTGAGGTTTCTGTGTACTATGTCTGTGTATAAATCAGGTAAAATGGAAATCTTTGCTTTTGTTCTATACAGAATATAATATGAGCACAGGACAATTATACATTGGATTCCAGACTTCACAGACCCAGCAAATGCCTTTTCTGCCCCACATGTAGTTATGTCCTAGATATTGACCAATAGTTGTCTGTCACTCAGGGCCGATGCAAGGATTTTTGAAACCCTAGGTGAAACCTCATTTTGCCCCCCCCCCTTGGCTCCGCCCCTGACTCCACCCATCCCCTCCACCCATCAACAGGGGGTTGAGAGAGACAGTGGGGTAAGAGAGAGGGGGCTGAGAGAAGGAGAGGGGCTGAGAGAGATTTTGGGGTGAGAGAAACAGTGGGGCCAAGGGAGAGGGGGGGGCTGAGTGAAGGGGGCTGAGAGAGAGGAGAGGAGGGTTGAGAGAGAGAAGGGGAGTCTGGGAGAGACAGTGGGGGTGAAAAAGGGAGGCTAGAGAGAGAGGGGGGATTAGAGAGAGAGAGAGAGAGAGGGGATGAGAAAGACAGTGGGAGTGAGAGGGTAGGCTAGAGAGAGAGGGGAGGCTAGAGATAGGGGGGGTGAGAGAGACAGTGGGGGTGAGAGAGAGGGGCTAGAGAGAGGGGCTAGTGAGAGAGGGCTGAGAGAGGAGGGCTGAGAGAGGTAGGGCTGAGAGGGGGAGGGCTGAGAAAGAGGGGGTATTGAGAGAGCGGGAGGGCCTGAGACAGGGGGGCTGAGAAAGGGGGGCTGAAAGAGAGGAAGGCTGAGAGAAAGGGGGGCTGAGAGAGGGAGGGCTGAGAGAGAGGGGGGGACTGAGAGAGAAAGGGCTGAGAGAGGGAGGGCTGAGAGAGAGGGTGGATTAAGAGAGAGGGGTAATTAAGAGAGGGGGGCTGAGAGAGGGAGGGGCTGAGAGAGAGAGGGGCTGAAAGAAAGGTGGGCTAAGCAAGGGAGGGCTGAGAGAGTGAGGGGAGAGGGAGGACTGAGAGAGGGAGGACTGAGAGAGGGAGGACTGAGAGAGGGAGGGCTGAGAGAGGGAAGGGAGAGGGAGGACTGAGATAGAGGGGGGGTGAAAGAGGGAGGTTAAGATAAAGAGAGAAGGGAATGAGGGTAGAGATGAAAGAGACCCCTAGCCCTGTCCCTATCTGCGGTCCCTCCTCTGTCCCATTGTCCCAGTCTCTGCAGGCCAGGTCTGTGTATGATGACGATACCTTCTATAATGCCAGTTTGTCTCCTTCTTTATCTGATTTAAACCTTCCAGTGCCTTCCGCAGCAGCTTGCGCCTTCTGCCCGTCCTCTGTTTCCCCAGTCAGCCTGTCCTCTGGGCCTCACGCTAGAGAGTAGAGGAAGTTGTAGGAGTCTATGCTCAGGAGGCACGGGGTACGCTGCGTCCTTTGCTTCTCGCCTCTTAGGGGGGCGGGATCAGGGAGCGAGGTCAAGGGTGAGGTGGTAGAGCTTTTCTCCTGAGCCCCGGGCTCTTGCTGATCACCTCGGCCTGGCCCCTCGCTGATCACCACCATGTGGCAATGGATGGATGCTAGGCCGTCCGCACCCCAGGAATGCTGCTGTCACCATAGAACCTGACTCTCGTGGATAACAATGGGCTATTTGCCCAACGCTAGATGGCCCATATTCGGGACAGCGCTCCCCTTTAAATGTTGCACCCGGGGAGGTAGCCCTATCTGCCCCCCGCACTACGCCACTGGTCACACAGCAGGGTAGAGAACGAGGCACTGACAAGCTCCAGGTGCCCCCTCCTCCCAGTAAGAGAGTAGGTAAGTCAGTGGCTGTGGCTGCACCCTTGGCGGCTACCTAGTTTGCCTAGCGGTAGTGCCGGCCCTGCGGTCATTGGTTACAAGACAAGCTCCTATTTGCCTACTGCAAAATATATATTCCTGCCCCTTAGGTCTATTGTAAATTGCACATCTCAATTAAAGTATAAGCTATAAGGTATGTTTCAACAACTCAAGTAACAATGCAACTTAGATAAAAACATTTATATAGCAAGGATGTCCAAAAAACAGTTATCAAAGACCATATGCAGACCAACATTTAGAACATTAAATTTACTTTGTAACCACAGCATACTACAGTGAATGACTACTATGCATTAGACACTCCCTGTTATATAGGTACAAAAAAAAATACAGTTCCATTATTTTCCATAATAAGCACAGAACTTGTCAAAGCATTTGTTCTGCTATGACATGTACGAATTATTCACAATGTGGAAAAACTTGCTTCAGAGCTTGATGATGAGATATTGAGCTGGTTTACAATGTGACCGGAATCACAATATCTGTCTTTCCTAATTATGAATTCAATAAAGAAAATATTGTCATCTGTAAAGGAAGGCTTGGATGTCTTCATGCCTAATTGTCTTGAAAGTCTATCCTTCCATTAAGGTGATGTGGGCAAACTATTCAACAATTCATCAGCCATTTAATACATCCTATGAGTCTGCAAACAGCTTAAAGGAGCCAGGTAATATAATCTTTCATCCACAGGTATAGTGAATTCCCTTTTAAATGTTATGCCGCGTACACACGGTCGGACTTTTCGTCTACAAAAGTCCAACGGACGCTGACGGACTAAAGCTGGCTGGTAATCCGATCGTGTGTGGGCTTCTCCGGACTTTCAACATACTTTTTTAGCCTCAAATCCGACGTACTTTAGATTTGAAACATGCTTCAAATCTTTACTTCGTAACTACGACGGACCCCGAAATCCGCTCGTCTGTGTGCTAGTCCGACGGACAAAAAGCCACGCTAGGGCATCTATTGGCTACTGGCTATGAACTTCCTTATTTTAGTCCGGTGTACGTCATCACGTAAGAATTCGACGGACTTTTGTGTGATCGTGTGTAGGCAAGTCTGTTCGTTAGAAAGTCCGCCGCAAGTCCGTCGAAAGTCCGCCGAAAGTCTGCCGGAAGTCTGTCGGACAGGCTGTCTGACTTTTGTAGACGAAAAGTCCGACCGTGTGTACGCGGCATTAGTTTTTAGGCTCCTTAACTTTTTTGGATTTGTCCAATAGTGGATTAAAGCTGGCCATTGATGGATCAATATTAAGCTGGTTCATCGGGGACCTGTCAAATTTCACTCCATTAATGGCTGGTCCTGTTTGAGAGCAGCTGGTCCACTGATGAGAGTATCTGATCTACTACAGGCTTGTTGGAAAACTTTCACTTGATCAGTGAGTTTTAAAAGCAGAGGAGTATAGCTAACTCCTCTGCTGTCAGAATACAATGACAGCAGGGAGAATTGGTTCAGTTTTTTGTTTTTGCTCAGTCAGCTGTGAGCTGTGTTTTGCCAGCTTATAAACTACAACAAATCCAAAGAGAACTGGGATTAAACACCTGCGGACCGCTCTATAGCAGTTTTACTGCTACAGGGTGGCCGCACTCTGCAGGATCATGTATAAAAATACGTGATCCTGCACTTCTGGATAGCAGGCGCGAGTGCACGCCGACGGCGGCTCGCTCCCACTGTGATTCTACACAGCTGGAGCCGATAATCGGGTCCAATGTCAATGGGCACCCGCTAATCGCTCGGTACACAGACAGAACTTCAATCTGCCTATAAAAAACAAGGCAGATTGCCATTCTGTCAGGAGACATGGCATGGATCCTATGTTCCTGCAAAACAGGGACATGGATCCATGCCTTTCCCTAGTAAAAGCACCTCACATACTACACTAAAACCCTACTTAGGCACACAGTTAACCCTTTGATCGCCCCTGATGTTAACCTTTTTCCAGCCAGTGTCATTAGCACAGTGACAGTGCATACTGTATTTTTAGTACGGATCACTGTATGTACTGGTGATGGAGCCTGATGTGGAGCACGTCCAGCTCAGTACCCCTAATAAGGTAACAGGTAGCATAAGAGCCTGGAGTGGTACTGGTGCCTGGCAGTTCTTATGTCCTGTGTGCACTTAGATGTAGGCTGGTCCATAGCACAGGGCAGCAGGCACAGTAGATGGATCAGGTTAGCAGGCACTTGGCAAGCTGTCAGGTCACAGACAGCTGGCACTTGGCAGGTTTGCAGGTCACAGACAGCAGGCACTTGGCAGGTTTGCAGGTCACAGACAGCAGGCACTTGGCAGGCTGGCAGGCCACATACAGCAGGCACTTGGCAGGCTGCAGGAGAGAGGATGGCAGCCATGGGCTGGACACAGAGCAGGGTCAGGCAGGCCGGGTCAGACACTAGCAGGCACGTCAGGAACAGGGCAGCAGGCAGGAGAGTGGTAAGGCTCAGGCCGGTGTTGGCAACAGTAAGCAGACAGGCAGAAGGATCAGGCAGAGACATGGTCAAGAGCAAGAGGGGGGGTCGTTCAGACAGAGTTCAAGCAAGGTCAGACAGATCAGGGTGGCAACAGGAGTTCAAGCAAAGGAACAGGTAGCAGAATGCTGTAGACCATAAGGCAAAGTCTTAGTGCAGCAGTGATGTTTAAATAGCCCACTAGATGCCAATATAGTGGTAAGCGTGCGTGTCGGTGCACAAAAGTGTGTGCACATGCGCATATGCGTGGGTCCGGCTAACAGGAATTCTCTGTCTGCGCATTTCTGGGCCTCGGCATATTTCTCTTTTCCTGACACCACTGCTCTGATCACTTAAGCGGTTAGAGCTAAAATGGTAGCGGTACCTCTCAAAACAAAGTACATTACCCCATAAAAAAATTATATTCCAAATATGGCAGAAGGGGGGGGGGGCAGAATTGCAACTTTCTCTTTTGTGTGATGTTTCGCTTTAACTAACATCATATGTAAATCAAGGTCACCCTTTAGTTCTTTAGGAATGAGTAATTACAAAGTAGCCATAATGTTAGACTGGATCTCTGAATGGCATTTCTGAAAAAACAATGTTCAGAGGATTTATTTTTCACAGAACAAGGTGTTTAAGTCAGTGGCATATCAATGGGGGGGGGGGGGGGATCGGTCTGCCCCGGGGGAATCGGTCTGCCCCAGGTGCCACACATTGAGGGGGGCCGATAAGCGGGTCCAATGGACTCAATGTCAGTTGACACCCGCTAATCGTTCAGTACACAGGCAGAACTTCAGTCTGCCTATAAAAAACAAGGCAGATTGCCATTCTGTCAGGAGAAATGGCATGAATCCTATGTTCCTGCAAAACAGGGACATGGATCCATGCCTTTCCCTTGTAAAAGCACCTCACACACTACACTAAAACCCTACCTAGGCACACAGTTAACCCTTTGATTGCTCCTGATGTTAACCTTTTTCCAGCCAGTGTCATTAGCACAGTGACAGTGCATACTGTATTTTTAGCACTGATCACTGTATGTACTGGTGATGGAGCCTGACGTGGAGCACCTCCAGCTCAGTACCCCTAATAAGGTAACATGCGGCATAAGAGCCTGGAGTGGTACTGCTGCCTGGCAGTTCTTATGTCCTGTGTGCACTTAGATGTAGGCTGGTCCTGTCAGGGTTCTTACCTTGGCAGGCGGGGTGCCCGCGGTGGTGTGCGTCAGGGTGCGTCGGCGCGCGTTGGCGCGCGCGTTTCTGCGGACCTCGCTGTGCGGGCTCCTCGTGGCGCCGGTGTGTGTGTCCGGGATCGTTCCACTGTGCACGCCGGTGTGCGGGGGCGCGCGCGCGGGCGTTGGCGGGTGCGCGTGCCTGGGTGTGCCGGGGCGCGCGTGTGCACGTCGGTTGGCGCCAAAAGCCCTATTTAAGCCGGTAAGTTCTGGTGACCAGTGCTGCCTAATCAACAGCTTGTAGTTCCAGAGCCTGTCCGTGTACCTTGTTGTTCCTGTTATTCCTATTGATCCGGCCTTGTCCCCTGACCACTCTCTGAACTCTGCCTGCACCGACCTTTGCTTGTCTGACCATCCGCCTGCCTGTTCCACTGTACCTTTGCCGTCCGCCTGCTGCCAAACCCGGCCTGTCTCCTGACCATCCATCTGCCTGCTCCCTGGGATCTAGTCAGCCTGTCTGCAGTCTTCCTGCCTGTGTCCACACCAGCCTGCTCTGCTCGGTGCAGGTGCTCCAGTCTACTCAGCCTTTGCTACAGTTAACCCTGAGTCTCCCGGACAACATTTCCAGGAACAGCCACACAGGCCTTCATACCACTCCGTACTGTTGTACCCCCTGTTTACTCTACCAGGGGGCCAATAGTCGGAGGGTAAGGGAGCCTACCCTCTGCCCGACAGGACTCGCCGGTCTGGTAAGTTGGAGCCTGATAGTATTAGGCAGCCATGACCGAGTCCGGGCAGGGGGCCTCCCCCATGGATGAACTTTGCCGACACTTGGCGGGTCTAACCCAGGCAGTGAAAAGCCTACAAGAAGGGTATTCCAGCTTGGAAGAACGGGTGCAGGCTCTGTCCGCACCTGCCGGTCCACCAGGGTCCGCTGCAGCCACCTCAACACCTGCTGTGGTCATGTTACCTCCCGAGCCCAAAGTACCAGTACCCGAGAGATTTTTCGGAGATCGGAGTAAGTACCGTGCCTTCCGGAATGCTTGCAACCTGTACTTCGCTCTTCAGCCATGCACGTTCTCCCTGGAAGCCACTAAGGTGGGCTTTGTTATCTCCTTGCTGTCTGGTGAACCACAAACATGGGCCCACCGGCTCCTGGAGCAAAAATCTGTCGTATTGGATAGTCTGGAGGCCTTCTTTGGAGCCATGTCCCAACTATACGAAGACCCCCAGCTCACCGCCACCGCAGAGACTTCCTTACAGGCCCTACGTCAAGGCCGCCGAGCAGCTGAAGATTATGCCGTCGAGTTCAGACGCTGGAGTTCTGACACGGCTTGGAACGACACTGCATTACGCCATCAGTTCAGGATGGGGTTGTCAGAACCTCTCAAAGATGAATTGGCACGAGTAGGGGTACCACAGACCCTGGAAGAACTTATCAATCTGTCTATCCAAATAGACCGTAGACTGCGAGAACGACGCACCGAAAGGACCACCAGTACCTTTCGTCCCACCTGGATGATTCCTCAAGTACCCTGTCCTCCTAGTAGATCTCCTGCTCCACCACCTGCCTCAACCTATGATGCACCTGAACCAATGCAGCTTGGTCTGTTCCGTCCCTCTTTGACCCCAGAAGAGAAGGCACGTAGGCGGGCACACAACCTCTGCCTCTACTGCGGGGAGTCGGGGCACTACGCCAGCGGTTGTCCCAACAAGATGCGTAAGTGTCGTTCTGATGTTCGTACCTGTGCTACTTTTGTACCTTCCTTGGGCACGCACCTAACCATTTCTGTCACTTTACAGCTTCCCGGAAAGGCCATCCAAGTCCCAGCTATCATTGATTCGGGAGCCTGCAGCTGTTTTTATTGACCGGACCTTTGCCTTTCAACATGCCATTCCTCTCCAAACCAAGACTCAAAGCCTTGCTGTTCATCTCGCTGACGGCTCTGCTCTCCGCTCCGGCCCAGTCACTCAGGAGACTGTCCCTTTAGAAGCCATCATGGGGCCGCAACACCATGAATATCTCTGTCTGGACGCCATCTCGTCCCCGCTCTTTCCAGTTATTCTTGGAATACCCTGGCTTCAAACGCACAACCCTCAAATCAACTGGGCTTCAGGAAATGTCGAGTTCCCCTCTGGATACTGTCTTCAACACTGCTTGCAAGGGACAGGCCGTGATATGGCTCAACTCCTCTGTCTGCATCCAGATGTTGATCCGCTGCAAGCTATCCCTGAGCCATACCAAGACTTTGCGGATGTGTTTAGCAAGAAGGGGGCAGAATTACTCCCACCACACAGGCCCTACGATTGCCCAATTGAATTGCTTCCCGGAACCGAGGTACCTTTTGGCCGGATCTTCCCCTTGACGGAGCAGGAACTGGGCACCCTGAAGCAGTACTTAGATGAAAATCTGAAAAAGAAATTTATCCGCCCGTCCACCTCTCCGGCTGGTGCAGGTTTATTTTTTGTGGAAAAGAAGGATCATTCCCTGCGGCCATGTATTGATTACCGCGAACTGAACAAAATCACGATTAAAAATCGATACCCGCTCCCTCTGGTCCCTGAGTTATTCCAAAGGCTGGGCACCGCCAGACTCTTTACTAAACTGGATCTCCGGGGTGCTTATAACTTAATCCGCATCCGAGAGGGTGACGAGTGGAAGACTGCGTTTCGCACTCGTTTCGGGCACTTCGAGTACCAGGTCATGCCCTTTGGTCTTTGTAATGCCCCGGCTACGTTCCAGCACTTTGTGAACGACATCTTTAGAGATATCCTGGATCTCTATGTCATCGTTTATCTGGACGATATACTCATCTTCTCCTCTTCTTTGGCGGATCATCGCAGGCATGTCAGGAATGTTCTTGTCCGGCTCAGGCAACATGGCTTATACGCTAAACTAGATAAATGTGAGTTCGAACGCCAGAGTATTCAGTTCTTGGGGCTCATTATTTCTATTGAAGGAATCAAGATGGACCCACAAAAAGTATCGGCCATCCTGGACTGGCCGGCTCCTACAGACCGGAAAGGAGTCCAACGTTTCGTAGGATTCTCCAACTTTTATAGGAAGTTCATTAAAGACTTTTCTAAAATCATCGCACCAATAACGGAACTTACCAAACAGGGGACACGATTCTGTTGGTCATCCCAAGCACAGGCAGCGTTCGAGAAATTAAAGGGACTGTTTACTTCTGCCTCTATTCTCAAACACCCGGATCCTGCATTACCGTTTGTGCTGGAGGTGGATGCTTCGGAGATCGCAGTGGGGGCAGTACTGTCCCAACGTCAGGGCCCCAAGGCCCTCTTGTTCCCCGTAGCATTCTTTTCCCGTAAACTTTCATCATCTGAGAGAAATTATGATGTCGGAGACCGGGAACTGTTGGCCATCAAAGCGGCCTTAGAAGAATGGCGCTATCTATTAGAGGGTGCGGTACATCCGGTTCTTATCTTTACCGACCACAAGAACTTGGAATATTTAAGAGCAGCCAAGCGACTTAGACCACGACAGGCTAGATGGGCACTTTTTTTTTCCCGCTTCTCCTTTCACATAACGTACAGGCCCGGATCCAAGAATGGAAAACCTGATGCTCTATCACGGATGTACCACGACTCCAAGGAAAGTACTCCTCCTGATACTATTCTGCCTGCAGGTAGTTTCTTACTTCTTCAGGAAGATTTAATTTCCAGGATTAAACAAGCCTCCTCTGAAATTCCTCTTCCTACGGGAACCAGTCTAAATGATGGGTTGCTCTGGCATGGAGGCAAGATTTTCGTACCTGAAAGATGTAGGGTACTGGTACTGGAACTATGTCATGACCACAAGCTGGCGGGTCACTTCGGAGCTCGGAAAATCTCAGAATTGGTGCTACGCACCTTTTGGTGGCCACGTCTTCTGGAGGACTGTAAGAGGTATGTGGGTTCTTGCTGCACTTGTGCCCGGAATAAATGCAACCGCTCAAAGGCCTGGGGTTTATTGAGACCCTTACCGATTCCTGACAGGCCTTGGAAGATGCTTTCGATGGATTTTATTGTGGAGTTGCCCCCCTCTGAAGGTTTCTCAACCATCTTTGTGGTGATTGACAGGTTATCCAAGATGGCACACTTCATCCCTATGAAGGGTACTCCCACAGCCGTAGAAACGGCGAAGATATTCATCAAAGAAGTAGTAAGGTTACATGGGGTGCCTGCGAATATTGTATCCGACCGAGGTGTTCAATTTACCTCCCGGTTCTGGAGAGCACTGTGTGCCGCTTTGGAAATCGAATTGGCATTCTCCTCGGCCTACCACCCTCAGACGAACGGCCAGACAGAGAGAACTAACCAGACGCTGGAGCAATACCTCCGTTGTTTTTCTGTATTTACTCAAGACGACTGGGTGTCTTTGTTACCAGTCGCCGAATTCTCATATAACAACTCCCTACACTCTGCTATCAACCAGACGCCGTTCTTTGCGAATTACGGATTCAATCCTTCCTTCCTTCCCAGTTCTATCCCGGAATGTTCCCTACCCGCAGTAACGGAAACAATGGAGTTCTTTTCTAGTAACTGGAAGATCTTGCAGGAAACCATGGCCCAATCCCAGGCTTCCTTTAAGAGGATGTTCGATAAGAAAAGACGAGGAGAACTCGCCCTTGAACCTGGCAACCAAGTATGGCTCTCTTCAACTAACCTAAAGTTGGCTTGTCCCTCCAAAAAGCTGGGACCTAAATTTCTGGGCCCGTTTCGGGTGAAGAGAAAGGTGAATGATGTTGCTTTTGAACTTAGTCTGCCAGAGTCCCTTAGAATCCATCCGGTCTTCCACGTTTCATTACTAAAACCAGTTACCCACGATCCTTTTCCTGACCGTAAGGCCAAGCCACCGGAGGCTGTTTTGGTCAACAATGAGGAGGAGTTCGAAGTCGAGGCAATCCTGGACTGTAGGAAAAGGCAGAACCGGCTCCAGTACCTCATCAAATGGAAGGGGTATGGACCCGAGGATAATTCCTGGGAACCCGAAGATAACCTGCATGCCAACAAATTGCTACAAACCTTCAAGAACTCCCATGCTCACAGGCTGGCCCAGCTGGGCATCCGGAGGCTGCCCTTGAGGAGGGGGCACTGTCAGGGTTCTTACCTTGGCAGGCGGGGTGCCCGCGGTGGTGTGCGTCAGGGTGCGTCGGCGCGCGTTGGCGCGCGCGTTTCTGCGGACCTCGCTGTGCGGGCTCCTCGTGGCGCCGGTGTGTGTGTCCGGGATCGTTCCACTGTGCACGCCGGTGTGCGGGGGCGCGCGCGCGGGCGTTGGCGGGCGCGCGTGCCTGGGTGTGCCGGGGCGCGCGCGTGCACGTCGGTTGGCGCCAAAAGCCCTATTTAAGCCGGTAAGTTCTGGTGACCAGTGCTGCCTAATCAACAGCTTGTAGTTCCAGAGCCTGTCCGTGTACCTTGTTGTTCCTGTTATTCCTATTGATCCGGCCTTGTCCCCTGACCACTCTCTGAACTCTGCCTGCACCGACCTTTGCTTGTCTGACCATCCGCCTGCCTGTTCCACTGTACCTTTGCCGTCCGCCTGCTGCCAAACCCGGCCTGTCTCCTGACCATCCATCTGCCTGCTCCCTGGGATCTAGTCAGCCTGTCTGCAGTCTTCCTGCCTGTGTCCACACCAGCCTGCTCTGCTCAGTGCAGGTGCTCCAGTCTACTCAGCCTTTGCTACAGTTAACCCTGAGTCTCCCGGACAACATTTCCAGGAACAGCCACACAGGCCTTCATACCACTCCGTACTGTTGTACCCCCTGTTTACTCTACCAGGGGGCCAATAGTCGGAGGGTAAGGGAGCCTACCCTCTGCCCGACAGGACTCGCCGGTCTGGTAAGTTGGAGCCTGATAGGTCCATAGCACAGGGCAGCAGCCACGGTAGATGGATCAGGTCAGCAGGCACTTGGCAAGCTGTCAGGTCACAGACAGCTGGCACTTGGCAGGTTTGCAGGTCACAGACAGCAGGCACTTGGCAGGTTTGCAGGTCACAGACAGGAGGCACTTGGCAGGCTGGCAGGTCACATACAGCAGGCACTTGGCAGGCTGCAGGAGAGAGGATGGCAGCCACAGGCTGGACACAGAGCAGGGTCAGGCAAGCCGGGTCAGACACTAGCAGGCACGTCAGGAACAGGGCAGCAGGCAGGAGAGTGGTAAGGCTCAGGCCGGAGTTGGCAACAGTAAGCAGACAGGCAGAAAAATCAGGCAGAGACATGGTCAAGAGCAAGAGGGGGGGTCGGTTCAGACAGAGTTCAAGCAAGGTCAGACAGATCAGGGTGGCAACAGGAGTTCAAGCACAGGAACAGGTAGCAGAAGGCTGTAGACCATAAGGCAAAGTCCTAGTGCAGCGGTGATGTTTAAATAGCCCATTAGGTGCCAATCTAGTGGTAAGCGTGCGTGCCGGTGCGCAAAAGTGTGTGCGCATGCGCATGAGCGTGGGTCCGGCTAACAGGAATTCTCCGTCTGTGCATTTCTGGGCCTCGGCATATTTCTCTTTTCCTGACATCACTGCTCTGATCACTTAAGCAGTCAGAGCTAAAATGGTAACGGTGCCTCTCAAAACAAAGTACATTACCCCATAAAAAATGATATTCTAAATATGGCGGGGGGGGCAGAATTGCAACTTTCTCTTTTGTGTGAAGTTTCGCTTTAACTAACATCATATGTAAATCAAGGTCACCCTTTAGTTCTTTAGGAATAAGTAATTACAAAGTAGCCATAATGTTAGACTGGATCTCTGAATGGCATTTCTGAACAAACAATGTTTAGAGGATTTATTTTTCACAGCACTAGGTGTTTGAGTCAGTGGCATATCAATGTGAGGGGGGGGCAGTCTGCCCCGGGTGCCACACATTGAGGGGGGTGCAGACCGTGCAGTACATTATCTTTTTTTTGTCATTAACAGTCCCAATGGAGCGGGCTGGCAACTTTGCTCCTTCTCTCGGGGCAGCCGAGCGATATGCAGGGAGGGAGGCAGGCAGAGGCAAACATCCAGGAGACTACTCGAGCCTGCTATAAAGTGGTGTGGGGAGAAGCTCTATGGTGCCCAGCATCTTCTTTTACACCTCCGGCCAGCAGTGCATACTTTACAGTGGAGGGGGAGGGGCGTTTGACCGGGACAGGCACTGGCTTGTGTACAGTGAGTTGCTTGGCCACTACAGTGTGTGTGTGTGTGTGGGGGGGGGTAGCAGAGATGTTCAGTGGAGTACATGTGCTGGGGGGGTGCAAAGGGGTGCTGAGACTTATTGAGGGGGGGTGCAGATGCAGGCTGGGGGATGTAGAGGCCTCCTGGGGGGTAACAAAGCCATGCTTGGGAGTACAAAGTTATCGGGGGTGCAGAGGTGGGCTGGGATATAAAGGTTTGCTCGGGTTACGGAGGTGTACTTGAGTATACATATGAGGGTGCAGAGGATTGTAGGGGGGTGGAAGTGTGCTGGGGGCTGTGAAGGTGTGAAAGGGGGTGCAGAGATGTGTGTGGGGCTGCAGAGATGAGCAAGGGGGTATGGAGTTGTCCTGGGGGGTACAAGGATAAAATGTGGATATGGAGAGGTGCTGGGGGTTCGGAGGCATTCTGGGAGTGCAGAGATGTTCAAAGAGGTACAAAAGCATGCTGGGGTACAGAGATGTGTTGGAGAGTACAGGGGTGTTCTGGGGGTACAAAGATGTGCTGAGGGGTTACGGAGGTGTGTTGGTGGGTGGGTATGGAGGTGTGCTGTGCTATTTGTGGAGCAGTATACTGTAATATTTGTAGTGCAGCATAATGTAATATTAGTGATGGAGCATAATGTAATATTTGTGGTGGAGCATATTGTAATATTAGTGGTGGAGCATAATGTAATATTTGTGGTGGAGCATAATGTAATATTTGTGGTGGAGCATATTGTAATATTAGTGGTGGAGCATAATGTAATATTTGTGGTGGAGCATAATGTAATATTGTGGAGCATATTGTAATATTAGTGGTGGAGCTTAATGTAATATTAGTGGTGGAGCATAATGTAATATTTGTGGTGGAGCAACTGTAATATTAGTGGTGGAGCATCATGTAATATTTGTGGTGGAGCAATACATTTAAAATAGATTACTCATTTGCCACATCCGTGAAATTCATTGAAAAAAAGAAAAATAATTCTTTAGGTCGGACTTTGGAAGCAGATTGGAACAACAATATATCATCTTAAAAAATATATAGTTTTATTCAACACAAATACATTGACATAAATAATATAAAATGGTAAAAAGGTATCGTCCATTGATGGCCACGCAATGGCCAGAAAAGACGGACGTTACATATAGCCAAAAAGAGAGAAATTATGTTTCAACAGTATGGCTTCAAAACATGCGTGAACCCCTGTGCATGAACGCGTTTCGCTGGATCGCTTCTTCAGGACACGCATTGGGGGGTATAGAAACAAGTCTCACTACATGAAATGGAAGAACACATCATTTGACAATATATTCATATACATAGAAAATTACATATGAAAACATATCAGAAAATACAAACATATTTTTACAGTTCTATTAAAGTTGGTCATGCATTTATATTCACCTTATCCGGACATGCACTACTGTCTACACAGGACTTCCTCTGGATAGGCACAGCAGCACCAAAATAGCTAGAGCCAGGATCCAAACTTGGAATATATATCACACATAGGGTGGCTATAGAGCATAAAAAAGAAAAAAAGAGGACAAATGGAAGGCAAAGGAATGTTATATGATGGTCACCTATGGTGGATGTATCAACTGTCATCTTAATGTAAAACACATTTCAATAGAGATATATGACTAGAGGGCTGTAGTACTTACTTCTGCCTTTAGGGGCAAATGAGAGCTTGTATGGTACACTTATCATTAGATACGAGTAAAGTGTTAGCTGCACTGATATCAGTAGTCACCTTCACACCGGATAATTACAGCCAATTCAAAAACCTTACAGTTGCGTGGAGATTATTTATTTCACAGCTTATAACTGCATAAATCCACAGGGGGCAGCACCTGAATGAGGCCAAACAAATATAGAGGAGTAAAGTTCTATAAAAACCAATACATCCTGTAGCACAGTGGTCATCAACCCTGTCCTCAGGGCCCACTAACAGGCCAAGTTTGCAATATAACTGAAATACATCACAGGTGATATAATTTGCTGCTCAGTGATTGCAGTATTCTAGTCTGCATCTCCCCAAGGTAATACATAAAACCTGGCCTGTTAGTGGGCCCTGAGGGCAAGGTTGATGACCACTGCTGTAGCACACTTAATAGCCTTAACATAGCCAGTGAAACAACAAGTAAATACAGCCCATGAACAGCTCAGTATAGTTAGTAAAGCATACTGTACCTGTACAGTGTGCCTGTATAGCTTCCCCTGAAAGTACCATACATTGAGGGGTGAGTGTGCAGCCTATATATACACACATATGTGTGTTCCAATTGGTGCCATTGCGAGCTGCTGTTCGACGCTAATGTGAGTGGTGACATCACAACGAGATCATATAATCGCATGGTGCATATCACGTCATTCTGGGGCGTGGTCAGCCGCTTATTTATTTAGTAAGCAGCCATATAGATCCGCCCCCTTCATGACGCAGCGCTACATGTCGCACATGTCCAACTGCGTCATCTAGCTCAATAATGGCAGCCCACATGGCGTCCTACTACAACCTGGCCGTCACTCACATGCAGGCACACAAATCCGAGGGACACGCCCCCATGAGACCTCAGGGCCACACCACATCACCATCTCCTCCCAAAAAAAGAAAAGACACAGCAAGGGGGGATAGGCGGCCAACTCCACCTGCAGGCCAGCAACTGATAATACAAGCAAAATAAGTTTGTCCATCAGATCGTTACGCCAACATAAGCCAGATCAGCAGGAAGCGATACCAACCTATAAACAGTATATCCAATTTTCCCAATATAGCTCTAATTAAAAGATGGGGATGAATATCAACAGTGGATCACAGTGCAGACAGAGAAGTGCTAGTCAGAACAGGTAGACATAAATACAAGCCATTACATTATCATATTGTCTTATTCTACCTCACTATGCATTTGAGATTATCATGAGGTTAACATTATCAGTAGAGACTTATCGCTATATTTCGATCCTCCATAGTGGTTAACCCTCTATAGATAGGGCCTGCATGAAATAAAGAAAGGAGGGCTGCGAGATAAGCAGATAGATAAGAACAAAACAGGAAGAGCGAGAAAAATTATTGTTAGAAAAATTGGGGTACAGCAAAAGACCAATGGGATGCCATCAAATGCACACATGCTTGTATACATGGTAGCGACTTCAAATTTTATAGAAACGATCTAAAGCTTAGAACATTGTTCAAACAAGGTCATTCTGTAGCTTTCAAGTCAAAGATCCATTTGGCTTCTCTACATAGAACCCTCTGATCAAAATTCCCCCCTGGTGGTCCTCATGGACCCTATCCAATACTGCAAATTTGAAAACATGGGGATAGTAATTGTGTTTAAATGCTATATGATGTCCTATGGGGGTGTTTAGAATCCCGGCTGTGGCATAGTATTTGTGGTGCTTCATACACTTCCACAACGGCCTTATGGTCTGTCAACATAAAAGGCACAGCATTGGCACAGAATGAAATAGATAATCCCTTTAGTTAGACAAGTAATATGGTGTTTCAATGAATGAACATGTCCCTTGGGGAGCCGGAAAGAAGATCGTTCCAGCAACAAATCACAATAGTTGTACGAGCCCCATCTAAATGTCCCCACTCTATCCTCTTGTTGATCGTTGTGTCTAGCATTGTGGCTTTTGATTAGACTTGATTTGCTAAAATCATTTAAGTTCATTTTTTTTCCTCATTAATGTACACACAGCACCCCATATTGACAGAAAAAAACAGAATTGTTGACATTTTTGCAGATTTATTAAAAAAGAAAAACTGAAATATCACATGGTCCTGACTCCTAAGTATTCAGACCCTTTGCTGTGACACTCATATATTTAACTCAGGTGCTGTCTATTTCTTCTGATCATCCTTGAGATGGTTCTACACCTTCATTTGAGTCCAGGTGTGTTTGATTATACTGATTGGACTTGATTAGGAAACCACACACCTGTCTATATAAGACCTTACAGCTCACAGTGCATGTCAGAGCAAATGAGAATAATGAGGTCAAAGGAACTGCCTGAAGAGCTCAGATGCCTGGCAAGGCACAGATCTGGCCAAGGTTACAAAAAAAATTCTGCTGCACTTAAGGTTCCTAAGAGCACAGTGGCCTCCATAATCCTTAAATGGAAGACATTTGGGACGACCAGAACCCTTCCTAGAGCTGGCCGTCCGGCCAAACTGAGCTATCGGGGGAGAAAAGCCTTGGTGAGAGAGGTAAAGAAGAACCCAAATATCACTGTGGCTGAGATGGGAGAAAGTTGTAGAAAGTCAACCATCACTGCAGCCCTCCACCAGTCGGGGCTTTATGGCAGAGTGGCCCGATGGAAGCCTCTCCTCAGTGCAAGACACATGAAAGCCCGCATGGAGTTTGCTAAAAGACACCTGAAGGACTCCAAGATGGTGAGAAATAAAATTCTCTGGTCTGATGAGACCAAGATAGAACTTTTTGGCCTTAATTCTAAGTGGTATGTGTCTAGTAAACCAGGCACTGCTCATCACCTGTCCAATACAGTTCCAACAGTGAAGCATGGTCGTGGCAGCATAATACTGTGGGGGTGTTTTTCAGCTGCAGGGACAGGACGACTGGTTGCAATCGAGGGAAAGATGAATGCTGCCAAATACATAGATATCATGGACGAAAACCTTCTCCAGAGTGCTCATGACCTCAGACTGAGGCGAAGGTTTACCTTCCAACAAGACAATGACCTTAAGCACACAGCTAAAATAACGAAGGAGTGGGTTCACAACAACTCTGTGACTGTTCTTGAATGGCCCAGCCAGAGCCCTGACTTAAACCCAATTGAGCATCTCTGGAGAGACCTAAAAATGGCTGTCCACCAACTTTTACCATCCAACCTGACAGAACTGGAGAGGATCTGCAAGGAGGATTGGCAGAGGATCCCCAAATCCAGGTGTGAAAAACTTGTTGCATCTTTCCCAAAAAGACTCATGGCTGTATTAAAAGGGTGCTTCTACTAAATACTGAGCAAAGGGTCTGAATACTTAGGACCATGTGATATTTCAGTTTTTCTTTTTTAATAAATCTGCAAAAATGTCAACAATTCTGTGTTTTTCTGTCAATATGGGGTGCTGTGTGTACATTAATGAGGAAAAAATGAACTTAAATGATTTTAGCAAATGGCTGCAATATAACAAAGAGTGAAACATTTAAGGGGGTCTGAATACTTTCTGTCCCCACTGTATACAGAGAATGTTGGATAGTAAATTAGTATGTTCTTCATTAGCAAATAGATCATGTTTCCACCCCCCCCCCCCCCGGTACAGGTTGGCGTATGACGGCGCACAATAAGTGCCCATAGCATCCCACTGTACCTGGAGGAAGTGGGATCCATCAAAAGAAAAGACGTTCTGTGTCAAAATGTGTCAAAATGTGTGATAGAAGCTGCAATATAAATTGGCTCATCGGATATGTCGTATCACCCCTTTCCATAAGGAATCTGTTAATTGTTGCTATACCAAATTTGTGGAGTCAATTGCCACCATAAGGCAGCCGGATGGAACATGCATTCCATCCAAAAATTTTAGGAGGTCTGGTGTATCTTTGATAAGAGACGGTTTATCCAGTTTGCTCGGAAGTTCTGTTTGGGACCCTATTCCTGATATAATCGGTTGACCAGGTTGGTTATATTTTTATGCGGTTTTGGAAGCGCATAAAACATCTGAGTTCTAGGGTAGGTACCTGGATACCCTCATAGGTGTCTTTGTTAATTATGCATTTGGTATATGCTTGAAAAATGGTCATTAAATTGTTGGTTAAATTGCTTCACTACTTCTTCTGAAATAGGTTTATACCATTGTTTGTTTTTAAGAATGGCCCAGCACTAGGGATGAGCAAAACACCCTCCCGTTCAGTTTGCAGCAGAACATGCGAACAGGCAAAAAATTCGGCAGAACACACAAACACTGTTAAAGTCTATAGGACACGAACATGAATAATCAAAAGTGTTCATTTTAAAGGCTTATATGCAAGTTATTGTCATAAAAAGTGTTTGGGGACCTGGGTCCTGCCCCAGAGGACATGTATCAATGCAAGTTTTTTTTTAAAAAACGTAAATTTTTTCGGGAGAAGTGATTTTTTTAATGCTTAAAATGAAACAATAAAAATGAAATATTCCTTTAAATATCGTGCCTGGGGGTGTCTATAGTATGCCTGCAAAGTGGCACATTTTTCCCATGTTTAGAACAGTACTACAGCAAAATGACATTTCTAAAGGAAAAATTGGCATTTAAAACTGATCGTGGCTGTAATGAATTGTCGAGTCTCGGCAATATAGATAAAACTCATTGACGGCATGGGGTCCCCCCCAGTCCATTACCAGGTCCTTTGGGTCTGGTATGAATATTAAGGGGAAGCCCGAACCAAAATTTAAAAAAAAATTGTGTGGGGGTCCCCCAAAATCCATACCAGGCCCAAGCACCTTGTCCCCATGTTGATGGGGACAAGGGCCTCATCCCCACAACCCTTGCCTGGTGGTTGTGGGGGTATTCAGGCGGGGGGCTTATCGGAATCTGGAAGCCCCCTTTAACAAGGGGACCCCCAGATCCCGGCCTCCCTCCCTGTGTGAATTGGTAATGGGGTACATCGTACCCCTACCATTTCACAAAAATGGTAAAAAAAGACAGCTTGGGACAAGTCCTTTATTAAAAAATAAAAATATAAAAATGTCCAGCGATGTCTGTTCATCTACTTCTATCACACCGTGAGGGGGACTTGTCCCAAGCTGCCTCTTGCTTTTTTTACCATTCTTGACACTTTTTTGTGAAATGGTAGGGGTACAATGTACCCCATTACCAATTCACACAGGGGGAGGCCGGGATCTGGGGGTCCCCTTGTTAAAAGGTGCTCCCAGATTCCAATAAGCCCCTCGCCCGCATACCCCCACAACCACCGAGCAAGGTTTGTGGGGATGAGACCCTTGTCCCCATCAATATGGGGACAAGGTCCTTTTGGGGTCAGACCCCAAAGCACCCTCCCCTAGTTGAGGGCATGTAGCCTGGTATGGTTCAGGAGGGGGAGGGTGCTCTCTCTTCCCCTCCCTTTTCCTGCGGCCTGCCATGTTGCGTGCATGGATAAGGGTCTGGTATGGATTTTGGGGGACCCTTCGCCATTTTTTTAAATTTTGGTGCAGGGTTCACCTTAAAATCCATACCAGACCTGGAGGGTCTGGTATGGATTTTGGGGGGACCCCTATGCCATTTTTTTTTATTTGGCCCAGGGTTCACCTTAATTTCCATATCAGAACAGAAGGGCCTAGTATGGATTTTAGAGGGACCCCCCCGCATTTTTTTTATTTATTTTGGTACAGGGTTCCCCTTAATATTCATACCAGACCCAAAGGGCCTGGTAATTGACTGGGGGGACCCCATGCCATTTTTTAAAATGAGTTTTATCTATATTGCCGAGACCCGACAATACATTACAACCGCGATCAATTTTAAGTGACAATTTTTCCTTTAGAAATTGCTGTGGTACTGTTCTAAACATGGGAAAAGTTAGCCACTTTGCAGGCATACTATAGTCACCCCCAGGCATAATATTTAAAGGAATATTTCATTTTTATTTTTTCACTTTAAGCATTAAAAAATCACTTCTCCCAAAAAAAACGCCCATTTAAAATTGTTTTTTTTTTTGCATTGATACATGTCCCATGGGGCAGGACCCAGGCCCCCAAACACTTTTTATGACAATAACTTGCATATAAGTCTTTAAAATTAGCACTTTTGCATTTTTCATGTTAGTATCCCATAGACTTTAACGGTGTTCCAGCGGCTATCGAATTTGCTGCAAAGACTGCAGATTGTTCGCTGTTCGGCGAACACCCGATGAACTTGCGTTTGACTCGAACATCGGGCTCATCCCTACCCAGCACATATTTCTATACTGCAGTGCACTCATCAAAACTACATTTCCACCTTTATCAGATGGTTTCACTACTAAAGTCTGGATTCTTACTCAATTTTCCAGTGCCGCCGCCTGGGTGGAGTTTATGTATTGCTTAAAATAGTTAATGTGCCAGAATAAACTATATTTGCGTTCGAACACCTTAACAAGTTTCTGAAAAAGAATCTCCAACTCTACCTCTGTCCCTTAAAATTGGGAACAGGATTTCTGTATCTGCAGCATGAACCAACCATTGCCTGCAAGGTCCGACATAGCGTTCTATAGAGTGAAAATAGTAACCAAAGTTATTTATGTCAATGTATTTGTGTTGAATACAAACTATATATTTTTTAAGATGATATATTGTTGTTCCAATCCGCTTCCAAAGTCCGACCTAGAGGGTTCTTTTTCTTTTTTTCATTTGTGGTGGAGCATAATGTAATATTTGTGGTGAAGAATATTATAATATTTATGGTGGAGCAACTGTAATATTTGTGGTGGAGCATAATGTAATATTAGTGGTGGAGCATATTGTAATATTCATGGTGGAGCATAATGTAATATTTGTGGTGGAGCAACTGTAATATTAATGGTGGAGCATAATGTAATATTAGTGGTGGAGTATCATGTAATATTAGTGGTGGAGCATAATAATATATTAGGGGTGGAGCATATTGTAATATTAGTGGTTGAGCAACTGTAATATCAGTGGTGGAGCATAATGTAATATTTGTGCTGGAGCATATTGTAATATTTGTGGTGGAGCATAATGTAATATTTGTGGTGGTGCAGAATATAATATTAGTGGTGGAGCATAATGTAATATTTGTGGTGGAGCATAATGTAATAATAGTGGTGGAGCATAATGTAATATTTGTGGTGGAGCATATTGTAATATTAGTGGTGGAGCATGCTGTAATATTTGTGGTGGAGCATAATGTAATATTAGTGGTGGAGCATAATGTAATATTACTGGTGGAGCATAATGTACTATTAGTGGTGGAACATCATGTAATATTTGTGGTGGAGCATAATGTAATATTTGTGGTGGAGCATAATGTAATATTAGGGGTGGAGCACAATGTAATAGTAGTGGTGGAGCATATTGTAGCATTAGTAGTGGAGCATAATGTAATAATAGTGGTGGAGCATAATATAATAATAGTGGTGGAGCATAATGTAATATTAGTGGAGGAGCATAATGTAGTAATAGTGGTGGAGCATAATGTAATATTAGTGGCACAACTGCAATGCAAACTGCACTTTCACTTGTGTAGAAAATAAATCCTTGTACCAGCCCTGCAGTCCACTTTTAAGGTAGGCTAAGCTCATATATTTACAATGACAATTTTTTGTGCATGTCCTTACATTTTAAATGGGAGAGGGTGTGCCAGATATAGGATCCGTCCCTGGTGCCAAATGTTCTATGTGCTCCCCTGGTTTGAGTGATCCTGCACTTTTTTTCAGAGCAGTGGGGCGCTACTTCCACTACTTTCAAAATGCACATGTACAGGCAAAATATCTGTTGCAATATGTGGCGACTATTTCTCTAAATTTATATAGCAACAATAAAACATAATTTTCTGTGTATTGGCAGGGCCTGCACAATCAACATGATTTGGGGCAACATGGCTGACAAACAGCTTCTCACACATCATGCTGCTGTTCAACAGCATATTCTAGTGTGCTGTTACAACTTCTAGACTACCATTTTTCCTGCATGTGCAATCCACCTGGCTTATCAATTTGCTGCCCTGTGCATTTTGTTAATTTTTGTTGGTGGCTTAGTGTACTTTGTGCTTACAGTTCACCCATTCTAGGAATGCACACTTGGTACTGAACAGCCAGTAGTGTATGGTGACCCCTGTTCCTTATTTTTCTAGTTGAGTATAAGTCTAATGACACAAGGTGGTCAAACTCTTACTTGCAGACTTCCTGCCCACAATGTCAGTGCATCTTGTGCAGCTTTAACCACTTCCATACCGGGCCTATTCTGGCACTCCTCTCCTACATGTAAAAATCATAATTTTTTTGCTAGAAAATTACTCAGAACCCTAGGGAAATAAATGGCGGTCATTGCAACTTTTTATTTGAGTAACAATTTTTCAAACGTTTTCAAATGTGATTTAAAAAATAACAAAACAGCAAAGTTAGCCCAATTTTTTTATATATAATGTGAAATATGATGTTACGCAGAGTAAATACATACCCAACATGTCACGCATTAAAATTGCGCACACTCATGGAATGATGTCAAACTTCAGTACTTAAAAATCTCCATAGGCGACGCTTTAAATTTTTTTAAGGTTTTTTAAAGGTTACATGTTTAGAGTTACAGAGGAGGTCTAGTGTTAGAATTGTTTCTTGCGCTCTAACGCACGCGGCGATACCTCACATGTGTGGTTTGAATGGCATTTACATATGTGGGCGGGACTAACATGTGCGTTCACTTCTGAGCACAAGCTACCAGGGACAGGGGCATTTTCAATTATTTCTTTCTTTTTTATTTTTATTTCACTTATTTTTTTTATTTTTACTTTCTTTTACAACATTTTTTTTGATCACTTTTATTCCTAATACAAGGAATGTAAACATCCCTTGTAATAGGAATCATTCATGACAGGTCCTCTTTATGGAGAGATGCGGGGTCAATAAGACCCCACATCTCTCCTCCAGGCTGGAAAGCATGAGATCGGAAAAAAACTCACGATCTCATGCTTACCAGCAGCTTCCGGGCCTCCGACGGTCATAGAGGTAAATCTTTCCCCAGTTCCCTGATGGCATGGGAGAGCCCGGAGAAGCCCAGAGAAGCACCGGATGGAGGCGGAAGGGGGGGATTTTCCCTCCCGTCGCCTGTAAGAATGATCAAGCGGAGGAACTGCCCCTATGATCATTCTTATGATGCACAGAATTGCCAGCTGCAAACAAGGATATCTGAATGATGCCTATAGCTGCAGGCATCATTCAGATATTCCCACTGAAAGTCCAGGACGTCATATGACCTCCTTGGGCGGGAAGTGGTTAAAGAATATGTAAACCCGACATTTCATATTCTTGATAGGTGCCTGCTGTACCATGTTCTTGTATGAAAAAGTATCCCGTTCTTTTTGTATCGCTTCCTTTGTGTGAAATCCCTGGTGTTCTCCCAGTCCCTCTGCTTTCCTATATAAAAATGAACCACAGTAGGCATGAGAGCTCAGCGTGGTCAGTTCTCTAGCTGTGCTGGGAACTTAACCTGTTCTCCTCCAATGATCGGACTTGTCCTGGCAGGCACAGCCATTGACTGGAAAGCTCAGTGTGCTGCTGCATTTCCTCCTCCCAGCTCTTATGCAGCTGAGAACAGTGGGAATGTGATCACTTATAAAAAAGGGAAAAGGGGTACTTATAACGTTTTTGTTTTATATCTATACATAAATGTTTTGCCTTTCATTTCTAATTTAAGCTGGATGGGTTGTTTTACAAGGTGATTGTTTACAGTCACTTTTGGGTTCAATCTCATTAGTGTGATTCTAAGGCTGGCCAGCTGTTTGAGTTAGGAAGGAATGTATAAGGAAGTTTTAGGGGGACAGGTGGTAGTAATCTGGCCCTGTATATTGGCCTGAGCCCTGTGGGGAGTTCACAGTTCCTGCATTAGCATATATAAGCTTTACCCTGAAGTTTTAACCATAGGTAAATATTGATTTATGTACAAATTATAGTTATGCATTTGGCAAAAAAATGCTTGCATTTTACAACAAAGTGGAGTTCTGCTGGCTGAAATTAAGGTGTCAAGCCCAGGCAGTCCTCTAGACGGCATGCGCTTTTTCTTAAACAGTGTTAGATTATAATATTGTACCCAGTGCAATTTCTACCACAGAGCAAAGCAACTCATAGCTTTTATGAAAGATACCAGGTGAAGCATGTAACATTTTGACAGGCAAAGACCCCTGTCGTGAGATCTGTGCAAAAGAGCCAAGCACAATTGATGTTATAACCAAACACAATTCAAGGAAATATCAAGCTGGCAGGACTGACACAACCAGGCTCGGTTACAGCATTTGCTGAATACTGGTATAAGGTGTGTTTGGAGGTCAGTTCTGGGCACAGTTCCTTTTCACAGGATGCCTTAGAAGTATAAGGAATACAGAGAAGTGAGTTATGCTACCAAAGGGCTTTACTGAATGTAAATGTGTATGAAAACTATTGAAGCTAATTCATGCATAGTGAAAATAAGACTTCCTCTTTTCAGGTATAATGCTTCAAAGAAGGGAGGTGTGTAACCCTTTTTTGGAGCTCTAAGTGCCAGTCTGCATTTTCTGGAATCCCAAAAAGTTATTGAATCCAACACTCAGTTTAGCATATCTTTAAAGTGGAAATTTAAACACCACCTTTAAGCACTGATGTTCTATTTTTCCATGGTTGAGTCAAATATTTGCTTCTTGTAGCTTTCGGAAGATATATTTGTCAGAACTCCCTGCTCCATGGTGTTACGAAGCCATGACTGCATCATGAAGCTTGTTTGAATTCTCCAAAATGTGGGATAAACACATTGTTAGAGCAAAACCCCAGCCATTTTTTTTTATTTTAGTTTTGCATAGGGTGGAGAAGACTATACATTTTATTGATGTCTCTGTTAATAAAAAGAGACATTTTACCATCATCAAGACAGGAAGTGAGCAGAAATCTACTCAAACAGCTTTGCAAACAACAAATGAAAGCTAGAATTATTCCCTAACCCTTCCAACACAATATATCATGTTTTGACTAGATATTTAGCTACAAGAGAGTGGCACCTTTATGGGTCTGAGATTTGACCACTACATTTTCTGAGAGATAAAAAGCTACCTGGGGATGATTCACATTGATTACATTTTCACCATCCTCTTTAACTCGTTCGTAATGGCGGCGTGGCCTGACACATGGAGTAGGAGGACGTGCAGTGCTTACAGGGCTCTACAGGGCTTCTCTGCACTGCCAACTGCTGCCAAACCAGAACAAATGGGGAAAGATAAGTATAGGGACCAGAAGGGAACAGGGGGATTTCATCCTGGAGGGGATTTAGGGCATTTTTTTACTTGATCTTCGGCTGCGGCCCAGTGCCAGCCGGAATCCAAGATGGCGCAGGCGCCTCCATCCCCAGCCCGCTCTAAGTCAGCTCTAGACTCACTGGCCGGTTCTCAGGCACCTCATCCCACTCCTGGGACACAGGGTGGCCCTCCTAGATGCTCCAGGAGCCACTCTAACACATCCCTAGGCTCAGAGGATGGATGGGACTTAGAATCACAGATGAGATCTCTGCACAGCTACATGCGTTCTCTCCCCACAAAGGCTGACTTTGAACAG
This sequence comes from Lithobates septentrionalis, assembly GCA_037952835.1. NCBI lineage: Eukaryota > Metazoa > Chordata > Amphibia > Anura > Ranidae > Lithobates > Lithobates septentrionalis. The sequence goes on along the minus strand of JBBDGP010000366.1, from coordinate 5,087,672 downwards.
TGTGTTAAACGCATAGAGAAAACTTACAAGCAGGAGATCTCTGAGCTTAAAAGGGACATTGGTGTTTGTTTATACACAGACACATGAGGAAATACTCAATTCTCACACAGTCATGCTGAAACACCTAGCGTACCAGCAAGATGACATTGAGAACAGAAACAGGCGTAGAAACATCCGCATACGTGGAATCCCTGAATCTGTGGAACCCAAAGATTTAAAGGCAGCAGTTACAGCCATCTTTAATCAGCTTCTACAATTGCCTAAAGATAATCCCCTTGAACTCGACCGGGTCCTCTGGCCCCAGGATACCTGATCCCTCATTTGTACGCGACCCTCTGTGCAGAGTGCATTTTTACAACATAAAAGAATCCATCATGCATGCCGCCAGCACTTAGGACTCTATCCTCTTCAACACTACACCCGTGATGCTGCTGCCTGACCTCTCACGCCAAACTTTAACCATGCGGAAAGCTCTAAAGCCCCTAACGCAGGTAATTCAATCACGTCAACTGAAATACCAATGGCGCTTCCCCTTCCAGCTGCGGGTTCACCATTATGGTAAGACTGCCATTTTCTGCACGCTAGGTGACCATTCCTCAGCACCTTGTAGTTACCTCATGTGTCTATCCCGGATTGGCCCTTCACTCCCACCACACCAGGCCTGCCATACATACCTCAGTGGCAAAAACAGAGCCACAAACAACGCCCTGGATCTTCCTCTCACACAGATCCTGGCGATTGATGTCCTCTAGACCGGCTAGTCATCCATTTTTTCTCTCTTTGAAAGCAGGAACACCTGCGTCTACTCAGAATCCCTGAGTACAACCTCTCTGTTAGGTACCGGGTAGGAGAGCCTGACTGTAGGAGAAGACCTCTCATACAACGCTGGTTCAGGAGCCACTGGAGCGCAGTGGGGTAGGAGTGCCTGTATAGTCTCTGATGTGGAGGCAGAGATCCCTCCTGGGATGGCCGGGCTGCAGGTGAGTGGAGACTGGAACAGCAGCAGACTTGACACCTTGGGTTGCAGGTGAGAGGAGACTGGAACGGCAGCAGACTTGACACATCTTGGGTTGCAGGTGAGAGGAGACTGGAACGGCAGCAGACTTGACACACTGGAGGGAGAGATCACTGAAGCTGAAGCTGAAGGTGCAACAGCAAGTGAATGGCAGGCACAAGCAGAGTCAGACAGTCCGGGTCGGCAGGTAGCTGGCACAGGTAATAACAGCAGGCAAGGCAGAGTCGGTGAACAGGCAAAGGTCGGCAACGGTGGTAGATTCAGACAGAAGAGTAGTCAGACAGGCCGGATCGGGGTTGGAGCAGGTTGGATGGTCAAACAAGCCGGGTCAAATCAGGTAGCAGACAATCAGGATACGGGTTCAAACAGATTCACAGAGCTGAGACGAAGCAGCAATGTTCCCATGGAACAGGGGAACTTTTATGTGCTGGTTGGTGCCAAACAGGCGCTAACGCGGACGCGCGCGCGCCCGTGCCCATGCACGCACCCGCGCCGTGCACCCGCGCGTGCCCGAGCGCCGCGCTGACGCACGGCAACAGTGGCAGCTTGGCGCTGAGTCAGAACAGGGACGCGCCGGCTCCTAGACGCATGCAAGCGCCCTGATCTGGTGCTGGTGGATCCCTGACACTCTCCAAGGCTCACCTGATGTTCTTCTCCTTACTGAACACCTTCCAACAAGTTGCTACTGTTAGCGGTTATTTCCAATGGAAGGCTCTTCACTATTCACCCACATTGGGGCTCACTCATAGAAGACACCGGGTTTTTCAGTTTCAGGCTAGAATGACTGATCCATGAAAACCAGGAGAGGACTTAACCTAATGCACCATTCCCGTCTTTTACTACTACCCCCCTCCTCTATTACCCTGTTCCTTGTCTCAAGGTGCTCCCATCTCCTTCATGCCTGCGGTTTCTCTTGTCGGACTCTAACACTTGTTCTTCAGGGACACATGCATCTGAATGCGATTCGCAATCACTGTCATGTCAGGAGAACCTTACATCCATTCTGTTTGGTTCACATTTTATGCTTTGTTGTTCTTAACTTTTTTCCCCATTACAGGTTATTTTGCTCATACCTACCTCCAGCCCTGTGGGGCCCGGGGCCCCGGGGGCTCCTTCATGCTAACCACTAACCCCCACTTAGGAATACTCGGGGCTCACACTTGGCACTGTACCCTGGTTTTGAGATGTTCCCCACAATCTATTCTTATGTATGTTGTATTCATGTAAATATGGTTAATTGGCGTCACTTAGTGGCCTATTCAAGTAAATTGGTTCACCCACTACTGTCGGGGTCCCAGCCTCCTGCACCTGATTTTGATAGACTATGCAGTTCTGCTATTCTACTAACTTTGGACCCTGGGACTCTCTCTTCTTACTTATGCTTTGATGCTACTGCCTTTTCCACCTACTTATCTTCCTCTAATTACTCCCCATTCTTTTACCTCCTCCCTCTACCCCCCTCCTGCTGGCTGGGACTGGTCCCCAAGGGACTTCCAAAATTTTATCCTTTCTACTCTTAATCACCCCCCCCACTAATATGGCAGTCACACCACCACTTAACCTAGCATCCTACAACTGTAGGGGCTTTAACACCCCAGAGAAGTGCAGCCAGATCCTCTACCACTTTTACAAACAAATGGCTAACATCCTGCTATTGCAGGAGACACATTTGCCTTCTGGCTCCATACCCACGATACGTAATGGCCACTACACTACCTGGTTTCATAGTACTAACCCTCTAGCTAAATCTAAAGGGGTCTCCATTGCATTCCATAGATCTTTTCACCCTGAGGTACTTGACTCCTGTATTGATGAGAATGGGCGTTTTGTGTTTCTCAAATTAAAACTTAATAACTTTCTCTTTACAGTGGCCAATATATATGCTCCCAACGTGGGCCAGGCTTGTTTCCTTTCTACCACTCTCACTAGACTGTCCTCCTTCAGGGGTCCCTGTGTTATCATCAGAAGTGATTTCAATGTCGTCTTATCCCCGTCTGCCGACACGTCCTCGGGTAAGTCATCAATATCCACGACCTTACTCTCACTCATCAAGTTCCTTCTACACTCCCATAATTTAGTAGATGTATGGCGCATACACCACCCCACAGATAGAGATTTTACCTATTTCTCCATAGCTCACAACTCCTACAGCAGATTGGACTATTTCCTCATTTCACAATCCCTCTTAGATACTCCGTTACAGACTTCCCTGGGACATGCCCTCTGGTCTGACCATTCCCCAGTATACGTATCCTTTGCCTGACCCCCACAGTCACGTAGAGGGGCATCCTGGCGTCTCAATGACAATCTACTATGTGACACAGTGTGTATCGCTGAAGTTACTAAAGCAATCGGAAAATTTCCGATCTGATCACTCCTCAGACACCACCGCCCCACTCAACCAATGGGAGGCCCTGAAGTGTGTAGTTAGGGGTATTCTTATACAAAATGGCTCTCGATTAAAGAAAATTAGATCAGATGACATACGGTGCCTCTTCACCACCATTTCAGATCTAGAATCCCTTCATAAATAAACCTTAGACCCGTCCACCTTTTTTACCCTTTCAAATGTCCATCGGGACCTCCTTCAATTACGAGACTCCCACTCCCTTATAGCCAGGGACCGTGCCCGCAATTTCTATTACTCCATAGCCAATAAATGTGGTCAACACCTCGCACGGGTCATTCACCCTAGATCCCCCCGCCACCCCATCCCCTTCATCACCAAACCAGACCAGACCAAGGTCTTTAACACCAAAGGCATATCTACCTCATTCAAAGACTTTTACTCCCAACGATACAACCTCTCACAAGTAACCCCACACAGTCCTATATCTTCCTCTCAGGACCCAATGCAGGCCTATATCGCTGAAACGGCGTTACCTACAATCAACCCCCAGGAGTCCTCGGATCTAGATAGACCCCAGGCTGAACCGGAATTTCTGGGTGCCATCAAAGGACCAAAACTAGGCAAGTGCCCATGTCCAGGTGGCTACACCCCAAGGTTCTACAAAACCTTTGCACCTCTGCTCATACCATTCCTAACTAGGGCCTTTAACGCCATCAACGATGCTACCTTCCCCTCCAAAGAACTACTGTCAGCCAATGTATCTATCCTTTTGAAACCCAGTAAAGAGCTCTCCCAATGCAGACCTTATAGACCTTAAACTGTTTGCGAAGGTCCTCGCCAACCGCCTCTCCCCCCTACTCCCAGGGATTATACATAGAGACCAGGTCGGTTTTGTTTTCCGGGCAGGGAGGCCAGGGACAACACTACAAAGACAATACACCTCACTTTATATATCCAACGCCATCTCCAACAGGCTTGCCTTCTATCTTTTGATGCAGAGAAGGCATTTGCCAGAGTCAATTGGCAATTTTTATGTCTTTTCCTTGAGCAAATTGGTTTAGGATCCACTTTCATCTCCAAAATCATGTCCCTTTACTCGCACCCCTCTGCTTCGGTCTTAGTGAATGGCACCTCATCAGAAGCGTTCGACATATCCAACAGGACCCATCAAGGTTGCCCCCTTTCCCCTCTTTTTTTTATTATCGTAATGGAACACTTAGCTTGTGCCATCCGCCAAAATGCCTCCATACAAGGTATCCGAACACCATCTGAACACCATAAATTGTCACTGTACACAGATGACTTACTAATATATGCCCGCCAGCCCCATATAACCCTCCCCCTCTCTTCTCAGAATTCAAACGTTTCGGAATGCTGATAATTTTAAGCTCAACATTTCCAAAACAGAGGCCCTTAACATTTCATTACCCGTATCTACCATGTCCTCACTCCACTCCAACTACTCATTTCAATGGCAGACCAAGGGCATCTCTTACCTGGGCATAAAAATCCCTGTTAATCTTTCCAATCTTTTTGCATTAAATTATCTCCCCCTCCTTTCCCATCTCCGAAAGGATTTAGCTTCCTGGGGGGACAAAACTCTACAATGGTTTGGACGCATCAATACCCTCAAGATGGATACCTTACCCAAACTATTATATCTACACCAAACCATACCAGTCACTATCCCTAAGTCCTTTTTTTCTGCCCTGCGTGCCCTTTCTATTCGTTTCATATGGAACAAAGGGCTATCTAGAATTAAATATAAATTACTCACAAGACCAAAATTACAGGGAGGTACAGGCTTACCGGATTATGAACTATATTACAAAGCCACACTTATAGCTCGCATCCTGGAGTGGTTCCCATGACCCTTCCAAAAAGCCTTGGTGATGGTCGAACAGGACATGTCCCCTGTTGATCTAAGGGCTCTCCTCTAGGGTTACAAGGGCAATCTCCTGGACTTATCAAACTCTTCACCACAGCTGCCCTTGTGCTCTGGTATAGGAGAGGGTTGTGTGAGATCCTGTGCTCGGATCCATCCCCATTATCATCCCTATTTGACAACCCAGCCTTCCCACAAGGCATAGGGGCTCAAGCTCTAGGTTAATTCCACCGCACCTCCTGTCCTCAGGCACACACCTTCATATCCACTCGGGAAACGGAACTCCGATCATCCCGACGGGAACACACGACTGGCTCACCTCCCTACACCTAACAACCCTTACCAAACACCCATTTAGTTCATCCTAGATCCACCGCCCACTCACTGAATTTGAACACCTGGGCTCCCTTCAAGAGTTGCCCAGACACCTACTCTCACTTATTTACAGTCTGATTCAGGCTCTCACACTAACTGACTTACCCACTTACAGCAGGATATGGTCGGCAAACCTGAGAAAGACCATCACCAGAGCAGAATGGCAGATTACATTCTACTTCACACACAAGTCCTCCATCTCCTGCTACTCTCAAGAAAAGAATTTCAAAGTTATGTCGAGATGGTATAGGGACCCCGCCACACTACAAAAAATATTCCCATCTACTCCATCTACCTGCTGGAGATGCAATGCGGCCACAGGCACATATCTTCATGTCTGGTGGGAGTGTGATCGGATTCGACCCTTTTGGAGACTGCTATCTCAAGTTTATGATAAGGTGTATGATGACTCATTGCAAATGACTCCTGAAATAGCCCCTCTCTCCATCCTACCAGGATCGATAACTTCCCAAAAACGGTGCCAGCTACGCTTTCTTCTATCTGCAGCCCGCCAACTCATACCTCTTTTTTGGAAAACAACTACTATCCCCCCATTATCTCTCTGAGTCTCCGCCATTAATGATATTATGCGTATGGAGGAGATGTTGGCACTAGACAATAATACATATGACAAATATACAGTTTTGTGGTCAGTCTGGCGGCGCTTCTCCTCCTCAGATACCCTGGCTGCTATGCTTTCTATTCCCCGAGCTCAATTCCCTCACTAACCTGACTTCAAACTAAATTCCGAATATGACCCTCAACTAATAAATTTGTGTCCTTCCTTCCCGGTCCCTGCCGGCAGAACCCCCTACCCACCCCTCCCTCTTCCTAACCCTTCTCTTTTTATCTTGTCTCTTCCTTTCTTTTCCTCTGGTCTCTTCCTTTCTTTTCCTCTCATACTCTTTTATTGTTTGACATAAACTAATGGTATGATTATACCTGTGTTACTAGACACCAACGTGGCTGTGGGCGATAGCCATTTGGCATGCTGGTTATCACTGTTCTGTAAACAATTTGTCAACTGTGCTTTTTCCCTCTGTTATTTTTTACCAATAAAAACATTTTCAACCCTAACTTGTTCGTAATTTATTGAAGCCTAGATTCCCATTTCAAATGTAAACATTTGTTGGTTAACGCTATGACTCCAACCTCTCATTACCGTGCGCTTTGGAGAAATTCAAAATTACTAATAAAAATAATAAGAAGAAAGTTCAAAAAGTTGACACAATGCTGCCACCATAAATGATCAAAAAAAACAAAAACTTAAACAAGAGAATAACAAAAAGTTATATATACTCTCTGAAAGCGCAATCCACAATATCACATACAATAATTAAGCAAAGAGCATAAATCACCCAAAATAAATATAGGTGAATAGCAGCAGTGTCCCTTATACAGTCCACCAATTTATACATGCATCCATCCGTGATATCTTCATAAAATTGGCGCTCCTATTTAAATATTCGTGGCAATTTCTTCAATCCTCCACCAAGGTGTAAACAGTGTGTACCACTCACATAAGACACTGCACTCACCAGAAATAATTGCCTCTCATTTTACTGATTAGCAAGAGAACATTTGAAAGGATCCTTTTTCATGCTGTACTGCTCCTTTAAGATTCCTCCATCAGCTCCCCATGTTCACCACTGATGTACTAGGACTAGGAAAAATAGCCCACATAGCGTAATCCCGTATGATTAAAATCAATTTTATTAAAACCATGCATAAAGCCACTCACAAAAAAGCTTTCAAATGCCCATCAGTAAACAATATCAAATGTCAAATGTGCTTGGATTAGTAAAGCTGATAAACAATCCTTCTCACCAGACTCGCCAGACGCATCCTGTGCGTCTGACATCACTTCTGGTCTGGCATCTGAGGTCACATCCAGTAGGCGTGCAATCCCACGTTTCGTCACTTCCGACTGTGTCTGAGGGTGTTTTATATAACTTCATGATTATTTTTCCATCTTCACATTGTTGTTTAAACAGCATTTTATTTTTAATACTATATTTGTATTAGGCAGTACTGGTATAAAACAAAGGCATGCTGTCATATGCATGCTGCAGTGTCCTCTATAAGCTGAAACTATTTTTTTTCTGCCCTTCAACAGCTGGTTGTTGTCAAAGGGCTACTGTTTATTAACGTATCCTCTACATCAGGGGTCTCCGAACTACAGTCCTCCAGTTGTGCAGGAACTACAATTTCCATTATACCTAGTCATGTCTCTGAATGTCAGAGTTTTACAATGCCTCATGGGACGTGTAGTTCCGCAACAGCTGGAGGGCCATAGTTTGGAGATCCCTGCTCTATATGGAAAAGCATGCTAAAGAACAGAGTGGAACCTGTCCATTGGATGTGTCATACTGTTGTGGTGACAGAGCAGACTTCAGGTTATGTAGAGTTTCCCTGGGGGGCTATAACAAATGTTTCAAAATGTTATAATACATATACATTTCCAGCCAACTAAAAAAAAAAAAGTGTGTGGGAGCTGATGCTTGTCTTCTCTCATTGAGGAAAGGAAAGTAGCTACCTTCAAGCGTAAATATTTTGTTTGTTGTGTAAGTTACTATTTACAGTATGGGGGCCCTGGTGGGTTTGAGGATTGGTAGATGTCTTACTACTTGTCTAACTACTTTTGGTAAAATATCTGCCATACTGTGTTCAGTGTTATATGCTATTCTCCTTCCTTTGGTATGGAAAAGTAAAAACCTTACTAAAGCCTCGTACACACGATCGGATTGTTCACCAACAAAACCGTGGAATTTTGTCCGAAGGGCGTTGGCCCAAACTTGTCTTACATACACATGGCACACAATTGTTGGCCAACAATCACGAACGTAGTGACGTACTACATGGTTTTTCAGCTCTTTAGTATCACCCTTTGGGCTCCTTCTGCTAATTTTGTGTTAGTAGAAATTTGGTGAGTGTTTATTCACGCTGTTCATTTTGCACTTTTCATTTCATGCTTTTCAGTTTCGTTTCTGAGTGGCCGTTCATCAACCAGACATGTTGCGGAATCAGAGGAGATAACGTGTTATTTATTATTGGACTTGGAGTTATTGCTTTGACATAATTTTTTTGGTTGAATAATGATTCGATTTGGTATATTTTCTATATTTTTGGATGCATAGAATGCACTTTTTGGTTAAGTTCTATTGGCAGATAGCAGATTGGCAGATTGTTTTCTTTTATAATGCACAATAAAAAAATTGTGTAAAATAATACTTGGCTATGTAATTTACTTCAAATGACAGTTTGGAAGTAGGCAGTTACATTAAAAAAAATACAATGTAAAATTGACAAGGGACACCAACATAGTTGTATCTTTCATCTTAAAAACTACGGGATAGTGGTGTTGTGGTAACTTGCCCAAAAAAAATAAAAAACAAAAAAATAATATTATTTTGATATCACTAGAAAAAAAAAGCCTTTGAAAATTTGTTTGCAATAACTCCATCAGTATCACCAGCAAAGCAGCTTCATTATTATCTCATTAAAGAAGAAGAGAATTGTGCACTGCATTTCGAGATTTCATAATTTGCCACGTCACGAATGTTAATTCTCCATTACGAACATTACTTTACAAGACCAACCGCTTCTGGCTCGTCCTTGCTTCCGAGCATGCGTGTTTGTACTTTGCACTTTTGTCCGACGGACTTGTGTACACACACTCGGAAAATCCGACAAAACAGACATTTGTCTGCGGAAAATTTTAGAACCTGCTATCCAACATTTGTCCACGGAAAATCCGACAACATTTGTCCGATGGAGCATACACACTGTCAGATTTTCTGTCAACAGCCTGTCATCACACATTTCCCGTCAGAAAATCCGATCATGTGTACGAGGCTTTACTGTGAAAAGAAAACTTGTATCATGGAGCTATACACAGTAGCTACAGTAGCTATATGCACTTGTTTGAAATTCCCAACAGCATTACACCTATCTGATTGAAATCCTCTCACCATGACTGAACATCTTATCCAGCATACCATCCTTATATATCAGATAAATCACACATATATTAAGCATTTTTGCTAACACACAGTGTATGTTCACAGTGTCGTGTTGTGAACCGATGTGTAAAGTATGCAATGTTAATAGAAAGACATTAGATGAAGGTGTGAACACAACTGACATTCACACAACCAAAGCATAAACATAAGGATCCCATAAGTATAAATATAAGGATCTCTTCTCATTACGAGGGAAATTCTTACCATTATATCAATCGACATGTCAAGATTCAAATGAATGAAAGAAAGACGCAAGTTAAGTGGAACTTTACCCATAACAACTTGATAAAAAAAATGTTCTTTAGCAAGAAACAATTATGCTTTCAAAATGAGTCTGTAAATTTCCCCCAGTATTGTTCCTGTTTCTTCTTGCTGGAGGCTGCCATTTTTATGAAGCCCAGAGCCCCTGAACAGCAGTAAATCTTTAGGCTGCAATATCTGAGAATAAAAACCTGATTTTGCTCAACCACCTCTTAAATGAATTAACAAAAAATCTCAATACATCTCAAAAAATTACTTCAGCTCACTGGACACACTAGAAAAAAAGTTATTTTAGATATGTATATATAAAAAAAATTTAAATCTATAAAATGGTACCACACCATCTCACTCATACTGATAAAAGGCACAGACATCTACCTCACACTTATTGTAATATATATACCGCCAGTGACCATAAACATATATATGAGTATATTTCCCACTAATTAATAAATTGCCAACTGATGGGGACAGACTAACTTGGTGATCCTCAAAGGATCATGCATGGGAAGCTCTGATGTAGTCCTTTATATAGGTGTTATTGGCTCTATAGAGACCTCAGTTTAGAGTGGATGTACAAGCAAATGACCATTGTCCAAAATGCAATGTTTAATTAATATAGTTCATAGGGTAATCCAATAAAGTTGTACAGGTTGTAATAGTGGTCTAGAGGAGGTTAGTTAATCAAAGTTTATAATAGAAGTCCAGCTTTCCCTGTGGGTCAGCAGAAAGTCCTGCCTGCATGACCTTACCAGGAAATATCAATCAATATATTTTGCAGTCCTCCCTCGCACTGTGGGTAAAGTACTACAACTGTATAGAAAAACTTATCCAAAAAAAGCAATCTTCTGGGGACTCCCCTCCATATCCCCAACAGTATAGCATAGGAAGTCCTGGTGAATCCTATAGTTAGATCATGGTCAATGTCCCAGCATCCATAAGAACCATGTATACAGTGATACTTATCAGATCCTGTTGTTTGTGGTGGTCTCAGAGCCAGTGGATGTAACATCAATCCTAGAGCAATCCCATCCCATACAGGTCACTGGTTGTTCTCCGTGATGAGGTGAGACTCTGGCATAATCCTGACCAGTTTCACTGGTCTCAGCCGGTTGCTTCAGAGGTTGTTGAGAGCAAGCCGACTGAGACTGGCTAAATCGGTCAGGATTATGCCAGAGTCAGACCTCCTCACCATGACCAACCAGTGACCTGTATTGGATGGGATTGCTATAGATTTTCTATACAGTTGTACTTTATCCTCACTATGAGGGAGGACTACAAAGTATATTGATTGATATTTGACATATCGGTATGGATGTCACACCACTTCCTCAAACTTAATCTTTCTAAAACTGAGCTTGTTATATTTCCTCCTTCACGGTCCCCCTCCTGTGACTTCTCCATTAATATCAACAACACAACCATTGGTCCCTCCGCACATGCCAGGGTCCTGGGTGTAATCCTTGACTCTGACCTCTCCTTCAGCCCCATATCCAATCACTGGCTAAATCCTGCCGCCTTAACCTCCGCAACATCTCCAGAATTCGACCCTTCCTGACAAATGACACCACAAAGCAACTTATTCACTCCTTGATTATTTCCCGCCTCGACTACTGCAACTCTCTCCTTAATGGCCTACCCTTAAGCAGGCTATCCCCCCTTCAGTCTATTATGAATGCTGCTGCTAGACTAATACACCTCACTAATCGATCCGTGACTGCTGCTCCTCTCTGCCAATCCCTTCACTGGCTTCCCCTACCCCACCGTGTAAAATTCAAAATGCTAACCATAACATACAAAGCCATTCACAACATCGCCCCCATCTACATCACCAACCTCATCTGCAGATATCGCCCAAATCGCCCCCTCCGCTCCTCCCAGGACCTCCTGCTCTCTAGCTCCCTTGTTACCTCCTCCCATGCTCGCCTTCAGGACTTCTCCAGAGCCTCTCCCATCCTCTGGAATTCCCTGATATGGGCTGGTTTACAGTAGGGAAAGAGTTAATAGTATTAGGCAGCTCCCTGGTGTCCTCCATGGACTCCTGACATATGCTCACCTTGTCAGTGTAGACATCGGATGCAAGGCGAGGCTTTGATTTGGCCGGGCTGCGGGACAGCGGTGTGGAAGCATCAGGCGATTCGCGATTACTGTGTCCCTGTGAGGCCGGGTTCAGTGCAGCGGGAATACACATGAATATGTAAATTTAGTGCAAAAATTAAGGAAATGCTTTTATAATGAAATAAATTAAATTTAAACCAACTAAAATAAAGTGTCTAAATAACTTATTTTGTTTTAATGAATTGTTCAAATGAGCTGTGAGCTGTAAATATGTCCAATAAATGTGAACACCTGAATAGTTGGCAAAATGAAATAAAAATAAAATGTGATAAGAATTAAACAATTAAATAAAATAAAATAAAATGAGTGACTATATGATAATAATAAATCTGTGTTAATGATAATAGTGAAAAATATATATGTAAATATATATAGGTGTGCCAAAACATACTTATTTACAGAGGTATACGTAAATAAATGAATGAATAAATGCTGTCTAAAACCAACTGTGTGTAAGGAACGTGTACTCATATATATATATATATATATACAGTGCCTTGCGAAAGTATTCGGCCCCCTTGAACTTTTCAACCTTTTGCCACATTTCAGGCTTCAAACATAAAGATATAAAATTTTTATTTTTTGTGAAGAATCACCAACAAGTGGGACACAATTGTGAAGTGGAACGAAATCTATTGGATTGTTGAAACTTTTTTAACTAATAAAAAAATGAAAAGTAGGGCGTGCAAAATTATTCGGCCCGCTTGCGTTAATACTTTGTAGAGCCACCTTTTGCTGCGATTACAGCTGCAAGTCTCTTGGGGTATGTCTCTATCAGTTTTGCACATCGAGAGACTGAAATTCTTGCCCATTCTTCCTTGCAAAACAGCTTGAGCTCAGTGAGGTTGGATGGAGAGCGTTTGTGAACAGCAGTTTTCAGCTCTTTCCACAGATTCTCGATTGGATTCAGGTCTGGACTTTGACTTGGCCATTCTAACACCTGGATACGTTTATTTGTGAACCATTCCTTTGTAGATTTTGCTGTATGTTTGGGATCATTGTCTTGTTGGAAGATAAATCTCCGTTCCAGTTTCAGGTCTTTTGCAGACTCTAACAGGTTTTCATCCAGAATGGTCCTGTATTTGGCTGCATCCATCTTCCCCTCAATTTTAACCATCTTCCCTGTCCCTGCTGAAGAAAAGCAGGCCCAAACCATGATGCTGCCGCCACCATGTTTCACGGTGGGGATGGTGTGTTGAGTGTGATGAGCTGTGTTGCTTTTACGCCAAACATATCGTTTTGCATTGTGGCCAAAAAGTTTGATTTTGGTTTCATCGGACCAGAGCACTTTCTTCCACATGTTTGGTGTGTCTCCCAGATGGCTTGTGGCAAACTTTAGACGAGACTTTTTATGGATATCTTTGAGAAATGGCTTTCTTCTTGCCACTCTTCCATAAAGGCCAGATTTGTGCAGTGTAGGACTGATTGTTGTCCTATGGACAGACTCTCCCACCTCAGCTGTAGTTCTCTGCAGTTCATCCAGAGTGATCATGGGCCTCTTGGCTGCATCTCTGATCAGTCTTCTCCTTGTCTGAGCTGAAAGTTTAGAGGGACAGCCAGGTCTTGGTAGATTTGCAGTGGTCTGATACTCCTTCCATTTCAAAATGATCGCTTGCACAGTGCTCCTTGGGATGTTTAAAGCTTGGGAAATCTTTTTGCATCCAAATCCGGCTTTAAACTTCTACACAACAGTATTACGGACCTGCCTGGTGTGTTCCTTGGTCTTCATTATGCTGTCTGCGCTTTCAACAGAACCCTGAGACTATTACAGAGCAGGTGCATTTATACAGAGACTTGATTACACACAGGTGGATTCTATTTATCACCATCAGTCATTTAGGACAACATTGGATCAGCGAGAGATCCTCGCTGAACTTCTGGAGTGAGTTTTCTGCACTGAAAGTAAAGGGGCCGAATAATTTTGCACGCACCACTTTTCAGTTTTTTATTTGCTAAAAAAGTTTAAAATATCCAATAGATTTCGTTCCACTTCACAATTGTGTCCCACTTGTTGGTGATTCTTCACAAAAAATTAAAATTTTATATCTTTATGTTTGAAGCCTGAAATGTGGCAAATGGTTGAAAAGTTCAAGGGGGCCGAATACTTTTGCAAGGCACTGTATATCCCATGTGTATACTTGTATATGGGATCCACCAGATCTCTGTTGTTGTATATGCAATAGGTATGTCATGAAGTCACATATGTTCCAAAGGATGTATACATGAGCCTATATATATATATATATACACATATAAACATAATCCTTGTTTGCACAACTAACTGTGGACGTAGACTCCAAATATTAGTGAACACTTAAATATTTATCATCATATAAAAAAATTAATTAATTTCCTATCCAATTAAACACTTATCATCATTGAAAAATTCTATACATGTTATTAATATCACAAAATTGAAAAATATTTCATTTATTTATAAAAGAACTGTATCGTAGCATATACACCAGATGAAAAAAATATATGTATATATATATGCATCTATCAAATCCACTCTATAAATCGCTCCATTCATTGAAATGTGAAGACTATGTTGCAAATGTTCTTTCATTACGTATAACGGACAAAATAAAAGAAAAGGTCATAGGGAGAAAGTAAAGCAAGGACCCTCATTTTAGATATGATGATGATTTGGGAGATCCAGGAACTACCTTTAGCAAAAAAATAGAAAAAATAAGTATTAATAAAGAAGCAAAATGATAGCTGGTCAAATAACCAAAAACATAAAAGCCACCATACCATAAGTACAAAAAATCAATAGGGTAAAAAGGTAAAAAAGCCCAAAGAAACCCCCAGAAAAACCCAATACGGCAAAGAAATAGAATCCAAAGAGAAGTTCAAAAAGGAAAAAGGATTTAGCATTGTTACGTAATGGGTGACCCTGCCCCCCTCTGACATCACGAGGAATGCCACATGGAAGTCCCCGTCAAGTCCCCGTGCATCAGAGGGGAGCGGGGTCACCAGGTGTTAGTTAAGAACCGTCAGAAGACGAGAAGTGTCACACAGCGGGAGCCTCCCATCATGGATGCGGAGCGGCCCGAGAAGAAGAAGGGAAGAAAACGCCGTGGAGGAAGATGCCAGACGAGAACACCGGAGGAAGAACCAGAAGAAGAAGATGGAGGAAGAAACCGAAGGAAGATAGAAGAAAGGAGATAGAAGAAAGAAGATGGAAAAAAGAAGACTTTAAATAAAGGAATTGTCAAAAACTGTCTCTTGTAATTTTTAACATTTTTGACACTTTTTTTGTGAAATGGTAGGGGTACTTTTGTACCCCCTTACCATTTCACACAGGGGGGCCGGGATCTGGGGGTCCCCTTGTTAAAGAGGGCTTCCAAATTCCGATAAGCCCCCCGCCCATAGACCCCCACAACCACCGGGCAAGGGTTGTGGGGATGAGGCCTGGTACGTTTCAGGAGGGGGAGGTGCTCTCTCGTCCCCCCTCTTTTCCTGCGGCCAGCCAGGTTGCGTGCTCGGATAAGGGTCTGGTAAGGATTTTTGGGGGGACCCCACACCATTTAAAAAAAAAAATTGTTCCGGGGTTCCCCTAAAATCCATACCAGACTTGAAGGGTCTAGTATAGATTTTGAGGGGGACCCCCACACCATTTTTTTAAAAAATTTTGCCCGGGGTTCCCCTTAATATCCATACCAGACCTGAAGGGCCTGGTATGGAATTTAGGGGGACCCCCACGCCATTTTTTTTAAAAAAATTGGTTCGGGGTTCCCCTGTGGGAAAATCCCATGCTGTTTTTATCAATGATCTTTTATGTGTATTGTCGGACCGACAATTCATTATTAGCCGCGAGTAGTTTTAAATTACTTTTTTTCCTTTGAAATGTCATTTTGCTGTAAGACTGTTCTAAACACCCCCCAGGTATGAAATTTAAAGGAATATTACACTTTTATTGTTTCACTTTAAGCATTATTAAAATCACTGCTCCCAAAAAAAATGCTGTTTTTAAAACTTTTTTTTTGCATTGATCCATGTCCCCTGGGGCAGGACCCAGGTCCCCAAACACTTTTTATGACAATGCCATGTATATAAGCCTTTAAAATTGGCACTTTTGATTTCTCCCATAGACTTTTAAAGGGTGTTTCGCGGCTTTCAAATTTGCCGCGAACACCCCAAATTGTTTGCTGTTCAGCAAACTGGCGAACAGCCGATGTTCGAGTCGAACATGAGTTTGACTTAAACTCGAAGTTCATCCCTACAAAAAAACAAAAACCAAAAACCAGGCAGGGAGAAACGAGGAAACTAGAGAAAAAATTATTGTTAAAAAAAAAATTATGGCCAATCACGTTTTAACTAGTGGACATATCCTCGCTCAAACCTCCCAATGGTCCATGGTGTTTAAAACATGTACTGTTTAGAGTCCTGATGACTACCTAAACTGCCTACATGTAGATAAAAGCCATCTAAATGTTATACTCCCACTCATGTCCACAACACTATATGAACAGTGTGGTCAGTATCAAGACGACCAAATTATTGCCACACCTCCCATTAAAAACAGGCATACACATGACAATGTTAATTGTATGAACCATAGTAAACTGAAGCCTGAATGGCAAATCTTGCCTCCACTACAACCCATATACACCACCATAAATCTAGTCATAATAGTGAGAAACGTCCCACTCAAAGTTCAATCCTGTTGGGATTCTGGTGTGTAGAGTAAATATCAAGAATACTTTGCATTTACAAAGTATTCTGAACTTGTCCCCTCCTCTTTTGGAGGTAGTAATTTTCTCCACACCCTGTATGGAAAGGCTAGTGACATCCTTAAAATGTATGAGGTTCCAATGTTTGGCTACATTTGTGGATTTGTTTTTTCAATGTCGTATAGATGATCGTATAATCGATCTTTCAGCCTACGTGTAGTATGATCAACATACTGGATCCGACATTGTTCGTATGTGATGACATAGATGAGAAATCTGGAATTACTGTTAATGAAGGATGCGATGTCAAAAGAGGGCACAACTTGTCCTCTTTTTATATAGCGACAATAGTCGCATCCTTTAATACCACATTTAAAGTTACCTTTAAAGTGAAGCCAATTGGAGCCTGTTTGTGTGCTGGAGAACAAATTGGGTGAAAGGGATCTTCCCAGAGTAGGGGCTCTATGATAAACCGATCTTATGCCCTTTGAAAGAATTTAATTGTAAATAGGGTCATTAAATAAGACAGGTAGATATTTAGTTACTATATTGCAAAATTCTGTACTATAGGGTGTAAAAAAATAGGAACATTGCCCATAGAAATGGAAAGTTTCTGTTTGTTGACATGATTTTTATCTTTATTCTCCTCTAGTAAGGTGTTTCTAGGGACCTTATTGGCTGCAGAGAGGGCCCTAAAAATGACTTTCTCTGGGTACCCTCTATCCTTGAACCTTTGGGTCATGTCCATGGCCTCTTTTTGAAAAGTTTCCGGTGTGCTACATAATCGCTTTAATCTCAAGAACTTGCCAAACGGTACACCTCTGATGGTGTGTCTCGGATGGGCAGAATCGGCTCTTAACAGAGCATTTCCGGCTGTGGGAGCATTTCCACGGGTGTCTATGCCAGGAAGTGGGTGCAAATACCTGTCTTAGACAAGTATCTGCAGCCCCCTCCCCCCTGAAAGGTGCCAAATGTGACACCGGAGGGGGGGAGGGTTCCGAAAAGTGGAAGTTCCATTTTTGTGTGGAACTCCGCTTTAAGTATGTTTTGGCACACCTATATATATATATATATATATATATATATATATATATATATATATATGTATATATATATACATATATATTTTTCACTATTATCATTAACACAGATTTATTATTATCATATAGTCACTCATTTTATTTTATTTTATTGTTTAATTCTTATCACATTTTATTTTTATTTCATTTCATTTCATTTTTTCACAAACTATTCAGGTGTTCACATATTTATTGGACATATTTACAGCTCACGGTTCATTTGAACAATTCATTCAAACAAAATAAGTTATTTAGACACTTTATTTTAGTTGGCTTAAATTTAATTTAATTCATTATAAAAGCATTTCCTTCATCTTTGCACTGAACTCACATATTCATGTGTATTCCCCCAACTCACACACGTTAAACACATTTGTTAATCAAGGGTTTCTTCCAATTGAAGATCTAATTGAGTAATTAGACTCAATTAACTACACATGTAGTCACATATTTGAAACATTTTAGTATATATATTGCACTGTTTTTGGTGGTAGGGCAGCTATGACTAAGCACTGTTAGGTGTGAAACGCATCAGCTCGTTTGTCCCATTTTTTGCTTTGGCTTGTATTTGTTGGACTTTTTACTAATAAAGGCTATATTCCGGAGTGCGGCTGTCCAGAACTTTCTTTTTACCTCATGTTTCACGGAGCATGGATCACCTCGGTAGGTCGAAATCCCTGAAGCTGGAGCGGACCGAGTGCTCAGACGTCCATTCAACAGCATGGTAGCCATGCCCCCCCTACTCATATACATCTTTATGGTTACTGGCAGTATATATATTACAATAAGAGTGAGGTGGATGCCCATGCCTTTTATCAGTATGAGTGAGATGTTGTGGTGTGGTACCATTTTATAGATTTTGATTTTTTTCTATACTAGTCATGTCTGATATAATAAACTTTTTTCTAGTCAGTCCAGTGAGCTGAAGTATTTTTTTTTAGATGTATTGAGATTTTATGTTAATATATTTTGGAGGTGTTTGAGCAAAATCAGGTTTTTATTTTCAGATATTGCATTATGTTTTTTTACTGATAGCTATCATCCTCTTTAAATATTATATAAGGTACTAATTTAGGATTTTTCGAATCTTTCATTTTTTTCTTTTGATTTATGATCAGGAACAGTATCTTGAGGGTTCACTTCTTTAGCTTGTTTTGTAAATCTGTAGGCTGTCAGCAGATCTGCCTTTACAAATTCAGCATAGTGCCTAAAAATAGAGAGCAACTGAGAGCAGAGCAGGGTGAGACAGTGTATTACTGGGTTATAAACAGCATAGGCACTTATTTTTAAAAAGGAAATTAATACTCAGCGCTGCCTCTCTATATCATAATTTGCATTTACTTACATCAAATATATGTCATATAACAACATAGTCACCAAGATTACACCTGTGTGTCACCATTTCCGTACTCCACAATAGATGAACTTTGTTGATTGCACTTTATTCTTTGCACCTTATTGTATCATATTGTATGAATTTATTGGCACTTTAGAACTTTGCTGTATATGTTGTTATATGACATATATTTAATGTAAGTAGATGCAAATTATGATTTAGAGAGGCAGCGCTGAGTATTAATTTCATTTTTATCAGTTTTTTGGGGGTACTTACCTCACACTACAGCGGCAGCCCCATTGCATATATCTTGTATGTGTGTGTATGTGTGTGTATGCAGACATACACACACATTTACATTTTGGATTCACTAAAAATACTTTATTTACATTTGTTTTTTCAATCACTATATTCACTCCACGGCGCGGGTCCATTCTCATTATTTTTATACTTATTTTTAAAGTTTTACATTGCTATACCTGCAAAAGGGGCCAGTGATCTATTAGGATTTCATTTTTTGACTAAAGTTACACTTTAATGTGTCTATGTTTTATATGGTGTGCTGTATGTGTTTTAATAAGAGCAAATATTCAGTAGTGAGCATTGTTTGTAAACATGTAAAAGATTTTTATTACATGGTTTTGTCACTTATGGCTATGACTTTTTTTTTTGTTTTTTTATAGAGATTGCCTATTGTGTGTGCCAGCACTGCAAAAACAAACTGTGTGTCTGTGTCAATATCTCTTTTTTGTACTATAAAAATGCACTATGTTAAATTCTTTTATATTATGATCTCTTAAATTAATGTCTCAGTCACCATTTTTGAATGACAATTTGTCTCTGAGATTACGTTAGATTTAAGAGCAAAAAAAAAAAAAAAACCTGAAAACAATAGCTTTTTATTAGCTTCTATTAATGCTTTGTGAGTGCTGGCAAGTCTGCGCAAGATGGACTTCCTAGTGTTTAACACTTTTGCTGCCAGGCCCTGTGCTCCATTTTGTACACTCAGGTGGCCAGACCATTTTTGCAATTTTTCCTTTGTTTTTTTTTTTTCACTTATAGCTTTCAGAGTTTGTAAAAGACCCCCCAAACCATATATTCTCTGAAAGCACATGACCGGTAGAATAAAAAGAAGGTGCTACTGATCCCACTATATTTGCGCAAATGTTTATCAAAATAATATTTTTTCTAACAATTCACTAAAATCATGATTAGCAGATAAATACACAGCAATTTTTACAAAATTCCTACTAAATATAAAAGCTTAACCTGTATTGAGTTAACAAATATTTGTAACTTTTAAATTGCGCCTTTTTGTGAAATGGTGAAAAATTGAACAGACGCAAAAGTGTAAATATCCAAATTTCTCAAAAAATCGGAAGGTTTTAATTTTTCCCCTACAGCTTTCAGAATTTGTGAAAGACCCCCCCCCCCCAAGCATATATTTTCTGAAAGCATATGACCTCTAGAATAAAAGAAGGTGCTACTGATTTTTTAGACCCTGCAGTATTTGCGCAAATGTTTATCAAACCAATATATTCACCAAAAATACACTGAAACCATTATTAGCAGATAAAAACAGTTAATTTTACAAAATTCCTGCTAAATCCCTACTAAATATAAATGCTTAACTTATATGGAGTTAATAAATAACAAAACATTTTAATTTTTACATTGCTTCTTTTTGCAAAATGGTGAAAATCGAACATACGCAAAAATGTAAATATCCAATTTTCTACAAAAATCT
The DNA here is from genome assembly GCA_037952835.1 of Lithobates septentrionalis. NCBI lineage: Eukaryota > Metazoa > Chordata > Amphibia > Anura > Ranidae > Lithobates > Lithobates septentrionalis. Next base: position 5,066,805 of record JBBDGP010000366.1, on the reverse strand, counting down.
GAAGGTTTTCATTTTTTTCTTACCGCTTTCAGAATTTGTGAAAGACCCCCAAAACCATTTATTTTCTGAAAGTATATGACCTCTAGAATAAAAAGAAGGTGCTACTGATTTTTTATACCCCGCAGTATTTGCGCAAATGTTTATCAAACCAAAATATTCAAAAAAATACACTAAAACCATTACTAGCACATGAAAACACAGCTAATTTTACAAAATTCCTGCTAAATTCCAACTAAATATAAAAGCTTAACCAGTATGAAGTTAATAAATAACAAATATTTGTCATTTTTACATTGCACTTTTTTGCAAAATGGTTCAAATCGAACGTAAGCAAAAATGTAAATATCCAAATTTCTCTAAAAATCTGAAGGTTTTCATTTTTCCCCTACAGTATTCAGAATTACAGAGTTTTCAGGCTCCCTAAAAAACTCATCCCTCTGCGTACTGTGATCATAGGAGAGGCCCCTATTTCCAAAGCTTCTGTTGAAATGCCACCCAGTTGTGTGACATTAGCAAATTAATATTTGCTAATGTCTTCCTGCTACTCCTTGTCTTGTGGAAGGAATACTTTGTATTGGAGCGTCTGGCACGGAGTGAGATGGCTTTTTGTTGTATTTATCATCCATCCAAACTGCGTTAAGGTGGCAAGAACTCGGTGCTGTGGCAAAAGATCCTTGAATTGAGCAAGAATTAGGACATCAAAGGCACCTGCATTGAAAATCGTTTCCCATGTAGAAAAACCTTAGATAGCGCTGTTGAATTCTGGCTACCAGAATATGAAAATACGCATTTTCGAGGTCCACTGAGACCATCCAGTCGCCCAGGTGAATTACTGCTGAAATAATCTTGAGAGATTCCATCCGGAATGGCTGTGGTTTCGGAAAGAAGTTCGGGTTTCTTAAATCTAAAACAGGGTGCCACTTTCCCGACACTTTCTGGATGAGAAAAATAGGGGAATATATACCCCCCAGCCCTGTTCTTCCTCTGGGACAGGTACAATAGCGTGAAGTACGAGTAACTCTGTGATGTGCTCTTTCAGCAACGCTCGCTTCTCCAATGAAGTGGGAATTTTTGTTGAAACAAAGAATTCTCTTGGAGGAGAACTTTGGAACTGAAGATGAAGGTCATTCTGAACCACTTCCAAGACCCAGGAATCTATTATCCTCTCTGCCCAGGTACCACTGTAAATGGTCAGTCTTGCCCCTATTGGTGATCCCCGGCAGGCCTTCAGAAGGACTTAGCTGTGGATTTGGAAGCATGAGGGACTTTAGGTTTGGAGTTATCGGCAAAGGTGCCGCGAGACTGCCATGAGAAGCGCGAAAATTCTCTACCTGGATGATAGGACCTGGCATCCTTGAACTGATCCTAGGTCTTCTGTTCATCTGAAATGACTGTCGATGACGCTTCCGATCCTGGGGGAGAAGACCAGACTTCCCTCCAGTCACCCAGCGAATTGCCTCTTCTAGCGTCTTACCAAAGAGAGTGTCCCCTGAGAAGGGGATGGAACACAAAGCCTGTTTTGAGGCAGTCTGCGGACCAGTGCTTCAGCCAAAGAGCCCGCCTAGCCGTGACTGAGTGAGTCATGATGCGGGAGGTGAACCTAACTAAGTCCACCGCTGCCTCTGCCAGGAACTCAGCTGAAAATTTCAGGCCTTGAAGACTTGGTGAGACCAGTCCATCCTGCGCCCGGGAATCTAATGCCTACTCTACATTTGAAGCCCAGACCCTAACGACTCTAGCAATTGAGGTCAGAGCCACAGCCGTCCTACAGCTGACCCCTGCAGTGGTGAAGTTCTTCTTTAGTTTCAAGTCAGCCTTCCGCTCCATAGAATCTTTAAAGGATACCGTTTCCTCCAGTGCTAAGGTGATATGCCTGGCAAGGCGCTGTAAAGACACATTCCACTTTAGGAGGGTTATCCCACGGCTCCACATCTGATAGCTGGAATGGGTACAACTTTTTGATTCTATTTTGTAGTGCTGGTCTTTTTGCCGGCCTAGACCACTCTTCCTAAATTAACTTCCTAATTTCTGCTATAAAAGGAAATATTGGGAGCTCTCTCTTTAGATCTGGGTACAATTCTTCAGCTCCTGCATGCTTGAGGATTCTTCCTTCCAATTAATGGCCTGCTTGACTGCTGATATGAAAGTGGGCACTAGAGAAAAGTCAAAAGAATATCCATCTAAGACCTCCTGGCCAAAATCTGAGTCCACCTCTGAGTCAGAACTAATAGCTCCAGGTTCCGGAGAGTCTTCATCCCTATCTTCTTTGGAAGGACCCGGTAACAGAGCCCTTCTTCCATTGCTTTTTTAATGTATAACTTGATGTCTTCATTGGCCATCTGGCCTGTTTGAGAAGCCTCCCTGAAACATAACTCCCAAAGGCGTTTAGACGGTAATGGTACTGCACCGCAAGCCCAACAAGTACTGCCAATTATATCCTCAGGCCCATGATCGGTGGGTGGTTGATGATGTCTAGAAGATGGGCCTGCAGAGTCTGCCGAAGGGCTGTGCTAAATGTGGTGGCGCTTGGATTTTGCTTTGGAGTTGGAAGATCAAGGAGAAGGAGAATAATGATCGCTAGAGGAAGAAATTGCTCTCTTGAGGCTCCTGATTGAAGGACCTCTCCCCCTGCAATAATAAGGCACCATTGGTAATCCAGGTGGACTCCCTTTGGGGGGGGAGGGGTGATTGAGGAATATTTTCAGACCCACTAGGCATTCCCTTACCTTTCCGTAGTCTTCAGTGCCTCTTGTACAGGAATAGGCAAGCTCATCCTGGGCTAAGGAAGAACAGGATAGGAAGCAAACCTCTCTTTTACTCTTCTTTTATATTTTATTTTTTTCAAATAAATATCCCCACTTATTGGCTAGGCAAGGCTTGAGCAAACCAAAAGTATCCTGAAGGAGACTGTCAGCAGGCTGCAAAAAACAAAACATCATATAAGATCCCCTAATTCCATTTCTAAGTGGGGGGGGAGGCAGGTTAGGTGAAAAAACAGATTGTCCGGAGGTTGCAGGGCCATGCTTACTGGCCTGGGAGACCAATCTCAAATGCTGACTGCACAAAAGGCACAAAAGGCAAATTGTCCGCCACAGCTTTAAATTCGCCGCCCTCCAGCTGCCTGGCCAATCAGAACCAGTGGACGGGGGAAGCAATCACAGCCTGATTGACCAATATGAGAGGGAGCAGTGACGTCATCCACCCGCGCCAGCCTCACTGGGATACAGGTGGAATGCAAATAACACAAGGAGGAGGAAGAGAGCCAATAAGAAGCCAGCCCTGATGTCACTGCTTGGTGCCTGACTGGCCTGAACGTACGCCTGACCCTCATGGAGGGGATATAGGGAACACCCCCCTACAGCTACCTCAAGCCAGCCATGTCTAACAGGGAAAAAAGTAAGAAATTAAGCCCAGGATGGCCACCTTCTGTACGACTTAAGGCATTTATTAGAGGGATTTACCCCCAACAAGGGACCTTCCACTGCGGGGACAGATGGCAGGCAGTACAACAGGAATGTCCGGAGCAAGGACAGAATAAGAACATCTGCAACAGGTACTGCCTGTCTTTTATCTGTCTATACAGGGGTGTCCTATACAGGGTCAAGGGGCAGGGTTGACCTGAGATTGTGCTGTCATGAGGCTGAGCCAGGAAAGACTGATATCTAAATAAATGGTTGCTTGTTGTTTTAGTAGGCATACTCAGATATTACATTTTTCTTCTATCAGTCACACAAAAACACATTATAATGTGATACTCGTGAACAGGCCCGGACTGGGACAAAAAATAGGCCCGGGCATTTTGGATTGAGCAGCCCATGACATGTTAACCGGCCCCTTCCCCACTCTCCACCCTGACAGATCCCCTGAGAGAGGGGAGGGGGGAACCCAGCAGAGGTGTGGAGGGGGGGTGCGACCAGGAAAGAGCATGGGGGTTGGAGAGCACAGGGAAGAACCTTGAGAACATGGGATGGGGCGAGAGCACAGGGGAGAGGCAGAGAACACAGGGAGGAAGAGGAGAGCACAGGGGGGCAGCGGAGAGCATGGGGGGAGGTGGAGAGCCCAGGGAGGACAACGGAGAGCATGGGGGATGTGGACAGCACAGGAGGGCTGGCGGAGAGCATGGGGTGATGGGAAGACCGGAAGAGCACAGGGGGGAGTGGCGGAGAGCATAGGGGAAGGTGGAGAGCATGGGGGGAGGTGGAGAGCATGGGGGGAGGTGGAGAGCATGGGGGGAGTTGGAGAGCATGGGGAATGTGAAGAGCACAGGGGGAAGCGGAGAGCGTGGGGGTAATGTGGAGAGCAGGGGGGTGGCAGAGAGCACGGGGGGGGTGGCAGAGAGCATTGGGGAGGTGGAGAGCATGGGGGGAGGTGGAGAGCATGGGGGGGAGGTGGAGAGCATGAGGGGGGAGGTGGAGAGCATGGGGGGGGAGGTGGAGCGTATGGGGGGAGGTGGAGCGTATGGGGGGGGAGGTGGAGCATATGGGGGGGGGAGGTGGAGAGTATGGGGGGGAGGTGGAGAGTATGGGGGGGAGGTGGAGAGTTTGAGGGGGTGGCAGAGAGCATGGGGGGGAGGTGGAGCGTATGGGGGGAAGGTGGAGAGTATGGGGGGTGGCAGAGAGCATGGAGGGAGGTGGAGAGCATTGGGGGGAGGTGGAGAGCATGGGGGAAGGTGGAGAGCATGGGGGAAGGCGGAGAGCATGGGGGAAGGCAGAGAGCATGGGGGGTGGCAGAGAGCATGGGGGGTGGCAGAGAGCATGGGGGGAGGTGGAGAGTATGAGAGGGGGGGAGGTGGAGAGTATGAGAGGGAGGGTGGCAGAGAGCATGGGGGGAGGTGGAGAGTATGAGGGGGTGGCAGAGAGCATGGGGGGAGGCGGAGAGTATGGGGGTGGCAGAGAGTATGGGGGTGTCAGAGAGTATGGGGGTGGCAGAGAGTATGGGGGTGGCAGAGAGCATGGGGGGTGGCAGAGAGCATGGGGGGTGGTAGAGAGCATGGGGGGTGGCGGAGAGCATGGGGGGAGGTGGAGACTATGAGGGGGTGGCAGAGAGCATGGGGGGGAGGTGGAGCGTATGGGGGGAGGTGGAGAGTATGGGGGGTAGGTGGAGCGTATGGGGGGTAGGTGGAGCGTATGGGGGGAGGTGGAGAGTATGGGGGGTGGCAGAGAGCATGGGGGGGAGGTGGAGCGTATGGGGGGAGGTGGAGAGTATGGGGGGAGGCGGAGAGCATGGGGGGTGGCGGAGAGCATGGGGGAAGGTGGAGAGCATGGGGGAAGGTGGAGAGCATGGGGGGTGGCAGAGAGCATGGGGGGTGGCAGAGAGCATGGGGAGAGCATGGAGGTGGCAGAAAGCATGGGGGGAGGTGGAGAGTATGAGGGGGTAGCAGAGAGCATGGAGGGAGGTGGAGAGTATGGGGGAGGTGGAGAGTATGGGGGGGAGATGGAGATCACAGGGGGTGGCAGAGAGCACAGGGGGTGGCAGAGAGCACAGGGGGAGGTGGAGAGCATGGGGGGAGGTGGAGAGCATGGGGGGAGGTGGAGAGCATGGGGGGGAGGTGGAGAGCATGGGGGGGTGGCAGAGAGCACAGGGGGGTGGCAGAGAGCATTGGGGAGGTGGAGAGCATAGGGGGAGGTAGAGAGCATAGGGGGAGGTGGAGAGTATGAGGGGAGGTGGAGAGTATGGGGGGAGGTGGAGAGTATGGGGGGTGGCAGAGAGCATGGGGGGGAGGTGGAGCGTATGGGGGGAGGTGGAGAGTGTGGGGGTGACAGAGAGCATGGGGAAGGTGGAGAGTATGGGGGGTGGCAGAGAGCATAGGGGGTGGCAGAGAGCATGAGGGGGTGGCAGAGAGCATGAGGGGGTGGCAGAGAGCATGAGGGGGTGGCAGAGAGCATGGGGGAGGTGGAGACTATGAGGGGGTAGCAGAGAGCATGGGGGGGAGGTGGAGCGTATGGGGGGATAGGGGGATAGGTGGAGCGTATGGGGGAATAGGTGGAGAGTATGGGGGAGGCGGAGAGCACGGGGGGAGGTGGAGCGTATGGGGGGAGGTGGAGAGCATGGGGGGTGGCAGAGAGCATGGGGGTGGCAGAGAGCATGGGGGGTGGCAGAGAGCATGGGGGGTGGCAGAGAGCATGGGGGGGAGGTGGAGAGCATGTGGGGTGGCAGAGAGCATGGGGGGAGGCGGAGAGTATGGGGGTGGCGGAGAGCATGGGGGGTGGCGGAGAGCATGGGGGGAGGTGGAGAGTATGGGGGGAGGTGGAGAGTATGGGGGGGTGGAGAGTATGGGGGGGTGGAGAGTATGGGGGGTGGCAGACAGCATGGGGTGTGGCAGACAGCATGGGGGGTGGCGGACAGCGTGGGGGGTGGCGGACAGCATGGGGGGTGGCGGACAGCATGGGGGGTGGCGGACAGCATGGGGGTGGCAGAGAGCATGGGGGGTGGCAGAGAGCATGGGGGGAGGCAGACAGCATGGGGGGTGGCAGAGAGTATGGGGGGGAGGTGGAGAGTATGGGGGGGAGGTGGAGAGTATGGGGGGGTGGAGAGTATGGGGGGTGGCAGAGAGCATGGGGGGCAGCGGAGAGCATGGGGGTGATGTGGAGAGCACGGGGTTGGCAGAGAGTATGGGTGCGGTGGAGAGCCCTGCGGGAGCAGCAGAGAGAAGCAGGATAGGAGGATCGGTGGGGGGTGGCTGCATATAGAAGAATCATTTTCTCCATATTCCTCCTGCAGTCTCGGAATGCCTGCTTCTCCTCTACCTCACACAGGCATTCCGATACTGCAGGAGGAAGATGGAGAAAATAATTGTTCTATATGCAGCCACCCCCACCGATCCTCCTATCACAGGGGAGGCTGAACTTACGTTTTCTGTTCCGGCACCTCTCGACATAACACCGGCTCCAATGTGTCTGCTCTGGCTCCTCCCCCCGGCACTGACGGCTGACCTATACGTGCGGCTGTGCAGCCGTGGTGAGGCCGAAGGCGTCTCATTTAGCTCCTCCCCCCGGCGCCGATGGCTGAGCTTAACTGGCAGCCGGGTGGCCGCGGAGAGGCTGGATGAGCGGCACAAGCTCAAGCCTTGGGCCATGCAAGGACTTGCAGCCTGGCGGCCCCAGCGGCCGCGGCCCACCGGGCAAATGCCCGGTTTGCCCTATGGCCAATCCGGGCCTGCTCGTGAAATAAAATATTTTGGAATGCAGTGTGCCATAATACCCAAGTATGCGGGCATTTCAAGCAAGATTTAGGTATATTTAGTTTCAATCATTGAAAATATAGTATATGGACTGACTTACAGCAAATAAATCAAAACAGAATCAAAAGCTGCCAAGAACATAAAATATTTTTTTCTGCAAAACACGGCTTCATCTGTGAAAGTGCTCAGTAAGGCATAATGGTTTATATGTAATATTGTTCCCACACAATAATGGCAACTAAATTACAATCAATTATATGAATGCCCACAAAAAGAGAAGGTTTTGGCAAGAGTGTCAATACATTTTCTCAGAAAGGTGAAAAGGTGTATTCCCTAGCAAATCAACAGCTTCTGAAAAATGGGCAAGATATTATTTGTTTAGAAATAGTCTTTATCCTTGTTAAAATTAAAGAGCTGCAATGATATATCTCTGTACAAGTGGGTATGAACCCGCAACAGGGAATGCTAAAGTAAAAGTGTTACATAAGAAAAGAAACATGTTTACTGCAAAACCCAAAGCAAAAAAAACATAATTTAAAGTGGTTGCAAACCCTTACTATAGAAAGATATGCTTTGTTCATTTTTCATTTTCATTTAAGTTTACAACCTTTTTAATCACTTCCCGACCAGCATACGCCGCTATACGTCGGCAGAATGGCCCTGGTGGGCAAAAGGGCGTACAGGTATGTCCCCTTTAAGTAGCAGCGCGGCGCGCGCGCCCGCCGTGTTCTCCATGACCGTGACCTCGGATCCCGCGGACTCGATGTCCGCCAAGTGCCCGTAATCATTTCAAAGCATTTCCCTGTTCTGCCTAGTGACAGGACAGAGATCACTGCTCTCTGTCATCGAGAGCAGTGATCTTTGTCATGTGAGTTGTAGCCCGTCCCCCCACAGTTAGAATCACTCCCTAGGACACACTTAACCCCTTTATCGCCCCCTAGTAGTTAACCCTTTCACAGTGTCACTTACACAGTAATCAATGCATTTTTATAGCACTGATCACTGTATAAATGACAATGTTGACAAAATAGTGTCAAAAATGTCCAATGTGTCCACCATAATGTCGCAGTCCCGATAAAAATCGCAGATTGCTGCCATTACTAATAAAAAAAAGAATTAAAAATAAAAATGCCATAAAACTATCCCCTATTTTGTAGATGCTATAACTTTTGCTCAAATCAATCAATATACCCTTAGTGCGATTTTTTTTTTACCAAAAATATGTAGAAGAATACATATCGGCCTAAACTGAGAAAAAAAAATGTTTTTTTTATATATTTTTGGGGGACATTTATTATAGCAAAAAGTAAAAAATAATGTGTTTTTTTTCAAAATTGTCACTATTTTTTTGTTTATAGTGAAAAAAATAAAAACCGCAGAGGTGATCAAATACCACCAAAAGAAAGCTCTATATGTGGAAAAAAAGGACGTCAATGTCGCACGACCGCGCAATTGTCAGTTAAAGCGACTCAGTGCCGAATCGCAAAAAAGTGCTCTGGTCAGGAAAGGGGTAAATCCTTCCGGGGCTGAAGTGGTTAAGTTAGGTATTCATTAAAAACCATTCAACCCAAATAGAGCTGGCTTCATACCCAACTCTTTCTTGACATTGGCTTCCTATAATCTCCTGCACAGTAGCATTTAGGTAAAAAAAGGAATAATCAGCCTCCGAGGAAATATAGGATCTATTCAAGTGCCTAAAGCCTATTTCCAGATTTCTGTCACTTTAACCCCTTTACGCCGACCGTACGCAAATATGCGGCCCCACTGAACTGGGTTTTTTTCTGTGGAGCTGAAGTATTGCGCATCTCCCTTTGTGCTGGGAGCACACCGCATGGCGTGCTCCTAGCACAGAGACCAATGTCTCACGAAAGCCCCCGTAACATCAGATTATTTGTCACCTGATCGCTGTGATAGCCTCTAAATGGCTATCACAGTGATCAGTCACTGTGAAGCCCGCCCCCCATTTTTTCTGTCATTCTGTGTGAATGGATGAGAGAGATGCATTGTATCATTCTCTGTCCTTGCAAAGATAAAAAAAATTAAATAATAATAATCATAAAAAAAATTTAATTAAATAAATTTTTTTTTAAAAAAACTAGATCTAAGTTTGATCTAGGTCAGTGCCATGGTTAGTGTTTGGGGCAAGGTCAAAGGTCAGGGTAAAAGGTCAGTTTTTAAAAAAAATTAGTATCAGTGTCAATTAGTGTCAGTGTGTTTTAGGTAGGATTAAAAAAATCTAAATGTGCACTATTGTTTCTGGGCTGTACTACGGGTACAAACAACAACTAACATACACATATGTGGTATCGCTGGGATCGTCAGGAGCAGGAGAATTTATTTTGGGTTGTTGTTTGGTGGTAGATTATGGTAGTAGCAAGAAATATAAAAAATATCAGGAGATATCCATTACCATTTACCACCAAATGAAAATCCCAATTTGTCTTAAAAAAAATCAAGGTATAATCCACCTGGATGCACAAAGTAGTTGTGATGATACGTATATACGGTTTTACTAACACATGTCCAATTGCAAAATTGGGCTTAGGCACCCTTACTGTAAGTGCAAAGGAGTTGAAATGGTTCAGTTGAACCAAGCCGGTTCAAACAAACTATTTCAGTACCTTCCCTAATAGATATGTCCGCTATAAACACTGTACGGTACAAACTGTACATAGCATCAGATAAACACAGTATACAGCGCTGGTTTCCAGTGGTACTGGCAACTGCAACTGCAATCCTGTTCTCGGAACAAAATCAAATACACTGGAAGCATTGTATTTTCTGAATGAATACAAAGCTTCCTCTGATTGGCTGAGGTGGAGAGATGGGGGGTGATGTCATGACCTCCACCTTAGCAAATCGAAGGAAGCCCTGCACACAGAAAATTCAAAGCTTCCTGAGAATGGCTGAGCGCATTCAGCCCGACTTAATTTTGTTCTGGGAGTTGGATGGGAAGTTCCAACGCTGTGTGTACTGTATGTAGCTGATTCACAGTTTATACAGCGGTCACAGCCCTTTAGTGACGGCAATAGTTTGTTTGCACCAGCTCTAAAACAAAACAAACTATTTTAAGGTAACAGAAAGCTGGAGTTCAGCTTTAATAAGAGGGGGAGCAAATAGTACACCTGTTCCTGGATCTTTGAGATCACTGGGCCTACCCACAATTGTTTTTCCTTCTTATCTTTTAGATACGTATGTATTATGCTTTGTATAAAAGAATTATATAATTTGCTTTTTTTCAAATACCTTTCATCTACTAATCAAGTTTGTTCTACAGTGAGCTTATGAAGACTAAGAAAGGTTATAGTATATATAATGAGACACTCGCGCCTTGGAATTTGATAATCTTATATATGTGGGTGAAGCTGTTGATTTTTTTTTACCGCATAAATAGCTATATACCAATGGTATGCATATGATATGAAAGTGACAATATATCAAAATTTACAGTGCATGATTAAATAAACAAATACAAAGACTTGATAGATGATAAAGAGACAATAGTGCAATATGAATACAAGTGCATAAAGTGATAGTAGTGCAGATAGTGATTTGATGATCCACCTCTTGGAAGTGGTGTAAATTCAAGACTCACCAGATGAGTTGGACCCCTTTGCCTTATAGCAAACAGAGTCAATCACGCTTTATCTTTTCTCCATTTGCGGTATACACTGTACATTCCTTAAAGTCCTGGAACCGCAGACAGAGGATCTTCACCCTAGAGGGGACACCGGAAATCACCACAGTCCAGGGCATGGGGTTAGGTCCCCAAAAAGACCTACAGGCGGGATTGACTCTGCTTGCTATAAGGCAAAGGGGTCCAACTCATCTGGTGAGTCTTGAATTTACACCACTCCCAAGAGGTGGATCATCAAATCACTATCTGCACTACTATCACTTTATACACTTGTATTCACATTGCACTATTGTCATCATCTATCAAGTCTTTGTATTTGTTTATTTAATCATGCACTGTAAATTTTGATAGATATTTAGGATCAGACCATACCCTTAATTCCCAGGTTACCATTTTTTAGTTTATAGTATCAATAAGGAGGAAACAGCACTGTTTTATCTGTTATTAAGAAAGGTTATAATCTCAATGTCTGAAAAGTATTTTCAGTGGTTTTTTATGAAACGTGGGGCCCTTATTTCAACTTTCCTCCAGAACTCTGTAACTATTATTTATACCTTTGACTCTGCTGCATGGTTTCCTGTCTAACACCATTAGCATGCTTGCAGGAGGGGGCAATCATGTTATTGGCAAGCATCTTTGCTTCAATGAGTCTTTTTATTCCTCCATGAACTCCTCTCCCTAAGCTGTCAGATTTGCCCAAAATTGTTCAGTGGTATCATTCATGAAAAACAAATTATCAACAAGTATGAACATATTGTGTATATTTTGAGGTTAAATATAGGGATGAGCCGAACACCCCCCGGTTCGGTTTGCAGTAGAACATGCAAACAGGCAAAAAATTTGTGTGAACATGCGAACACCATTAAAGTCTATGGGACGTGAACGTGAAAAATCAAAAGTGCACATTTTAAAGGCTTATATGCAAGTTGTTGCCATAAAAAGTGTTTGGAGACCTGGGTCCTGCCCCAGGGGACATGTATCAATGCAAAAAAAGTTTTAAAAATGGAAGTTTTTTCGGGAGCAGTGATTTTAATAATGCTTAAAGTGAAACAATATAAATGAAATATTCCGTTATATATTGTGCCTGGGGGTCCCCTTAGTCTGTCTGTAAAGTAGCGCATCTTTCCCGTGTTTATAACAGTACCACAGCAAAATTACATTTCTAAAGGAAAAACGTCATTCAAAACTGCTTGTGGCTGTGATGTATTGTCGAATCCTGGCAATATAGTTAACCAGGCCCTTTGAGTCTGGAAGGAATATTAAGGGGAAACCCGCGCCAAAAATATCCAAAAAAATGGCGTGGATGTCCCGTCCCCCCCAAAATTCATAACAGGCCCTTCAGGTCCAGTATGGATATTAAGGGGAACCCCACACCAAAATAAAAAAAAATGTTGTGACACTATATACTCTGAACACCAGTATATATACTATACGGCCTGCCCTATATACTCTGCAGAAAAATTGGGCCTTAGGTGTTGGTGACGTCAGAACACTGTAACCCCTCACAGTTACTCTTGTTGGGCGCAAAAACGGTCACTGCTGTTAAATATTATATCAAAAATTGAAATTACATGGTCCTGCTAAAGAGGGTTAGTAAAATCGGGCCTTTGGTTTTGATGGTGCCAGAACACTGTAAGCCCCCACAGTTACTCTTGTTTGGCACAGGAACGGGCCCTGCATTGAAATATTATATCAAAAATTGTAATTACATGCCCCTGTTAAACAGGGGCAGAAAAATTGGGCCTTGGGTGATGGTGGTGGTACCACAACACTGTAACCTCTCACAGATACTCTTGTTTGGCACAGGAACGGGCTCTGCGTTGAATTATTATGTCAAAAATTATAATTACATGCCCCTGTTAAACAGGGTTAGAAAAATTGGGCCTTTGGTTTTGGTGGTGCCAGAACACTGTAAGCCCTCACAGTTACTCTTGAGCGGGCCCTGCGTTAAAATATTATATCAAAAATTGTAATGACATGCCCCTGTTAAACAGGGGCAGAAAAATTGGGCCTTGGGTGGTGGTGGTGGTGCCCTAAACCAAAAATATTGTTGGAAGCTAGCATCTTCAAGATTGAGGAGGCATAGGATAGTCAGCATAGGCAGTCTTCAAGGGATCCCAGATCCATAGCAAATTTAATCAGTTACATCAGCATCAGGTGCTTGATAGCTGCTGATCCAAGACTGATTCATTTTTATGAATTTGAGCCTATCCACAGAGTCTGTGGACAGGCGCACTCTTTGATCCATTACTAACCCTCCAACAGCACTGAATGTGTGTTCAGAAATGACGCTGGATACAGGACAGGCCAGTAGCTCAATTGCATATTGAGCAAGTTCTGGCTAGTGGTCCATCCTCAAGACCCAGTAACCCAGTGGATGCTCTGTTGGAAAGGTCTGAGTCCTCTGGGCCACGTACAACTATTTGGGTTTCTGGGGACTGAAAACCATCCCTTGAAGACTACTGCTGAGTGATATCTTCTACGTCCATGCTGACACAATCCTCCTGCTCCTCTTCTTCCTGTGTGTTTGGTGGGCCCGCAGGAATGCTATCTGGATAAAGGGGGACTTGAGAGGAAAGGAAGTCCTCCTCGTGCTGTTCTGCCTCAAGTGCCCTGTCCATGATTCCAGGAAGCATGTGCTCCAGCAGGAAGACTAGAGGGACAATGTCATTGATGCATACATTGTCGCTGCTCACCATCCTTGTGGCCTCCTCAAATGGTGACAGGACAGTTCATGCATCCTTGATCAGTAGCTGGCGTGGCGAAAAGAAGCCAAGCTCCCCTGACCCTGTCCTGGTGCCATACTCACACAGGTACTCATTGATGGCTCTCTGCTGTGTATGCAGCAGCTGCAGCATTGCCAACGTTTTTTTTTTTTTTTCTCAAACAAAAAGGTTTTTATTTCAGCAAAAATTATTACATACAGTTCCGGAACACATATGTCAGTGTATAAAGTAGCGGTACAATCAGACATTAAGACAATAGATATTGCATCACTTTTCCCCCATATTTTCCCAATCAAGCATATTATAGTGTTTAGTCCCTCCCATTAATCCTCCACCTGCGCATCTATATCTTCAGCAAATCACAATACAATCGCTTATTCTTATTTATTTGCAACAGCACAATTAACAGATTCTCTAAAATAAACGGTCAATCACTAGGTCTACTGGCGCAAGTCCACGGACCTCCAGCCACTGTGCCCAAAGTTTTTCAAAATTTTTTGATGTTCCCCTGTGTTGAAAGATAATTTTTTCCAAGCGGATGGTGTTCCCCATTTGTATGATCCACTCCTGTTTTGTAGGAGGGTCTTCAGATTTCCAATGTCTAAGAATTAGCATACGTGCCTGAAACAAAGTTCTGTTGATGGCTTGCTTAAGGATATCTCCTGTTAATAAGTCATCTATTATCCCTAACAGGCATGGTTTGGGGTCTAATGGTATCTGTACCTGGAAGACCATATTAATGGTATCCAGTACAGTTTTCCAATATGAATGAAGTTTAGGGCATCTCCATAGGAGATGAATAAGATCTCCGTGGTCTCTACGACATCTTGTGCATGTGGGATCTGTGCCAACTCCCATACGGACAAGTCTAGCCTGTGTATAGTGTACCCTGGAAAGTATATACAACTGGGATAGTTTTTGAGCAGCATTCAATGAGCACAAGGGGACCGCCTGCAGAGCCTCATCCCACTGTTCCTCCTCAAATGCGCCAACATCCTGCTCCCACCTGGCCATAGCCTTCAATGGCGAGTCTCCCAGAACCAAATTCAGAAGCATAGCGTAGCAGTCCGATATGAACCCTTTATATGTATTTATTTCAAGGAGGAAGTTAAAGACGGGTGCAAGTTCTAGAGTCCAAATATCTGGACCTCCCTGGGCATCTATCGCATGTTTAAGTTGTCGGTAGTAGAAGTTCATGGAGAGCGGCAACTGGAAGGCTTCCCTAAGCTCCGAAAAGGATCTCAGCTTGCCATCTTTAAATATGTGTGTCATGTGTGATAACCCGTACTGCTTCCATTTCACTCCATATGGTATTTTTGCTATTTCCATGTAGTGATTATTTTCCCAAATTGGGCTATATTTAGTATACCCTTGTACTTTCTGTAGCATCCTGGCCTTGTTCCAAATCTTTTGCATAAGAGCATAAGTTGGAAAAAGTTTGTTGGATTTGTTATATTGCAGCGCCTCCAGCCCATCCAGGGCCCCACACTTGACTGTAAAGCGAAGTAGCTGGGCCGAGGAGTCCCGCAGATTTAATTCTATTTCCTGTGTAGGCCTCAGAACTCTAGCAATGTGTTGTAGCTGGGCAGCTAAGTAATATACCCAAGGATTAGGGAGCGCTAGGCCACCGTCATCCTTGGGACGCTGGAGTTGCTCAAGTTTAATTCTGGGTGGTTTTGATAGCCATATAAACGATCGGAAGAGTGAGTTAATAATTCTGAACTTTTTTAAAGTAATGACCATTGGGGAGTTGTGGAGTATATATAAAAGTTGGGGCATAAGGATCATTTTTATTAGATTGATCCTACCTACTTGTGATAGCTTCAATTTGCTCCATACTTTGACCCGATCGCGACAACGATTAATAAGAGGGGTTAGGTTTAAGTTAACATAGTCTAACACACGGGGAGTGACTTGTATGCCTAAGTACTTAAGAGACGTCGATACCGGGATGTCCAGTATACTGTTTTGAGAGGAGGATAGCTCACGATCTAACAATAGGAGGGAGGACTTGGTCCAATTAATAACTAGACCCGAGTACTGCCTGAATCGGCCAATGACTCTCATTGCCTCTGACAGCGATGCTGATGTATCTCCAAGAAGCAGCATGGTGTCATCAGCATACATAATAACTTTCTCCTGGACATCCCCGTATCGAAACCCCTGTATTAAGGGGTTACTGCATATCATAGAAGCTAAAGGCTCTATGGCCAAGGCAAATAAGAGGGGAGACAGGGGGCAGCCCTGTCTCGTACCTCTATATAGATTGAAGGGTGCGGAAATCCGTCCCCCCTCTCTAATGACTGCCACCAGGGAAGAGTATAATAACTGTACCCATTTAATGTAGTTATCCCCAATCCCAAACTTCCTCATTACTGCCCATAGGTAGTCCCATTCGACGCTATCAAACGCCTTATGGGCGTCCAGGGAAAGCAGGGCTCTATCCCCCCTATTATCTCACTGGGTTTGGATATTGAGAAAAAGTCTGCGCAAATTTATCGCAGTCGATTTCTGGGGCATGAAGCCGGATTGGTCTCAATGTATTATGGTGGATATGACTTTGTTCAGACATAACGCCAGTACCTTGGCGAGAATCTTCACATCAGTTTGTAAAAGCGAGATTGGACGATACGATCCCGGGTCCAGTGGGTCTTTGTTGGGTTTTAATATCAGGACTATGCTTGCTCTGGTCATTGACTGGGGGAGGTCGCCACTTTGTTTTGCTGCATTAAATACCTTCAGCAGGTGTGGAAGTATACATTCCCCATACTGTTTGTAAACTTCAATGGGGAGCCCCTCGTCCCCCGGAGCTTTAGAGTTGGGGAACAGACTGGTCGCCACCTGTAGTTCATCAATAGTGATAGGGTCATCCAACTCAGCACGAGATGCCTCAGATAAACCGGGGAGCTGGATTTCATCTAAATATTCAGTGAGCGAGTCCTGTGAGTAAGTTTGTTTAGATTGGTATAAAGAGGAGTAAAATCTCACCAATTCTGCTAGGATCTGGTCTGGGCTATTGGTTAATCCTCCCCGATGAGAGCGTAGTGCTCCAATCGAAGGAGAGGTCTGATGGGAGTGGGCAATAGTTGCTAACAGACGACCAGTGTGTTCTCCCTCCTCATAGTGTGCAGTTTTTTGAAAAAACCTCTTTCTCTCCGCTGTAGATGATGTGACCTTATATAGCGCCTCTTGCGCCGAAAGCCATGCATCCTTATTAGCTTGGGTTGGATCAGCAATAAATCGCCCCTCTAATTCCTCTGCCATATGTTCTATTCCCTCCCTCTGAGCATGGGTCTTCCTTTTCACTGCTTGAATTTCAGCGATAAAAATGCTTCGAAGGACTGCCTTAAAGGCCTCCCAGGATAAAGCAGATGAAGCTTCATTGGCATGAACCCGCCAGTACTCTGCAATATGGAGTTCTATTTGCTCATGGGAAGGGAAGAGATTCAGCCAAAATGCATTCATCTTCCACGGAGCCTTAGCCGTTGTGGAAGGAGGACACACCTCTAGGGTCACAATCAGTGGTGAATGATCAGATACACTTCTAATAGCATATGTCACTGTCGAGATGTAGCGATCCGCTACCCCCGAACACAGACAAAGGTCTATCCGTGATAGAGAGGAGTGGCCCCTGGAGAAACAAGAGAACTGACGCACCTCTGGATTCCCTGCTCTCCAAGGGTCCTTCCATCCCACTTCCTCCATAAACTTACTGAGTGCTGTGCGACCCCCACCCCGCCCACTCGCTACTGGTGGGTGCTTGTCTAGAAATGGATCAGTGTAGTTATTAAAGTCTCCGAAGGCATACAGTGGGACCTCAGGATATTTAACTTGGTATGCTAGCAGGGCTCTCACTACTTGGTTGTTATACGGAGGAGGCACATACACAAAGGCTAATATACATTTAAGAGTAGATAACCTACACAAAAGGAATACATATCTCCCTTCTTGATCAATTTCGGAGCCGAGCTCCTCATATTCTATGGAACTATGCACCAATACACTCACACCACGAGAGTATGAGGTATGGGTGGAATGGTATGCCTTACCCACCCAACGAAAACCAATGCAAGACAATGAGTCCTTGGTGAGGTGGGTTTCCTGCAAGGCACAGATAGCCGGGAGACGTTTCCGAAGTAACGATGCTACCATTGTCCTCTTCAGGGGGTCATGTAACCCTCTGACGTTCCATGAAAGCACAGTTACTGTTGTCATCTCGGATTGAAGAAAAAATGGCTGGTATAAGTAACCCACTGCTTATTCCTCCCATGTTCACAGGAAGGAGACAGGGGGGCTGCTATGTGACATCTGAGTGGGAATGCTGGGTAAGTGAGTATCTTGAGGGAGAGAAAAAGGGCCATGTCGTCACCCGCATGACAATGTAGCTTTACAGTTCCGGAGTAAGTCTGTATAGATAAAGAAAAACCCAAGACGCACAACGGTGCGTCAAATAAACATGGGGGCCTCTTCTGAGCCAGGTTACGCACCTGCAACAGCTCAACACGTAGAAGGGTCCACTTGCTTTGTAAACCAGGACTCCAAAATGTCAAAGTAAATGACAAACCTTTGTAGGACAACTGGTCCCACAGGCAATCCGGGAGCTCCTGGACCTCCTGCCCAAAGTACCTGATGGGTACTGACATGTACTTCATCAGGGTTTAACTTGCATCCGAGCTCGCATTACTTGATAAAGAAATCAGTGTACGTTTCCGGCACTACCCCCATCCGGGGGAGGAGTATGAAAAAGACCTGTACTGGTATTAATGGCGTCAATCAAGTTCCATGCCTGGTCTCCGCTCTTGTCTAAATTCGCTTTCGTTTGCATCCAGCCAGTCAGAGGCCTCCGCCGGGTGTTCAAAGAAATGTGCTTGACCTCTTAGAGTAATTCTAAGTTTCACTGGATACAGCATTGCGTAGGAGGCTTGTAGCTTTTGTAAGCGTTTTTTAATTTCAGTGAATCGTGCGCGATTTTTCTGAACCGCAGCGGAGAAATCGGGGTAGAAGGAAATTCGGGTACCATTGTATTGGACATTCCTTTTCTCTCTGGCTAGCCGCAAAATTATCTCTCTATCCCAGTAATTTAGAAGACGGGCCAGGATCGGACGAGGAGGGTGCTCTGGGGGGAGGGGTCTGGTTGGTACTCTGTGCGCCTGTTCCACAGCATATAGGTGGGTAAAGGCATCCTTGCCAAACACATCCGTCATCCATTGTTCCATAAACTGCGTGGGATCACGGCCCTCTGCTTTCTCAGGAAATCCCACGATGCGCACATTATTGCATCTGAGGCGGTTTTCAAAATCCTTAGCACGTGTGTCAGTGGCTCTTGCTAATCGTGTGGTAGCTTGGGATTCTCTGATCATATGGGGAAGCTTATCCTCTATTTCACTTATTCTGCTTTCTGCTGCAGTGGTCCGTTCTTGGATCTTCTGGATGTCTTGCCTAAGGAGACTAACCTCCTCTTTCAAGCCCCCAAATCGTGCCTGCAAGTTATTAACAGAGGCTGTGCATTTGTTTACCGCTCTCAGTATGGCTGCAAGTGTGGGCTGTTCACCCCCCTCCTCCTCCTCACAATCATCAGGCTCCTCAGCTACACCGCTGTTAATGTCTTCCTGTGTTATAATGGCGCCTGCCCCCTGTGTTCTCCCCCCCTCCTCCTCATCAGGATCATTGTGTATACCAAAGCCACAGTGAGACTGAGCTGTCAGCAGGCCGGATTTATCATTAAGTTTCTGGGTATAGTACCTCATGTCCTTAGGGTGTTCAGCGGAGCCGTCCTTCAGGCTTTTCTGCTGTTTGTTCTGTGCCTCTTTCATTTTGTCAGCGCCACGCTTCTGTGCTGATGGCGGAGAAGCGCCATTTTGCTGATCCATCCTTGATCCTTCTCCCTTCTGTCCTCGGGTCATCATACCCTCTGCACGGACCGGAGCAAGTGCGGAACGTAGCGGGGACTTTCCCAGGGCTGGTAAGTAGCTTTTGGGTCGGAATTAGCGCCGGAAACCGGATCAATTCAGGGTAACTGTGGGAGCTCTGTGACTAAGCGTCTGCTCACATGCCGCGTTGGCCACGCCCCCCGCATTGCCAACGTTGAGTTCCACCTGGTGGGCGTGTCACAAATGAGGCAGTTGGTGGGCAGGTTGCATTCCCTTTGAATGTCAGCCAGCCAAGCATTGATATTGTATGACCGACGAAAATGACCACAGAGTTTTCTTGCCTGTCTCAGGAGATCTTGTAAGCCTGGGTACTTGGTCAAGAACCGCTGCACCACCAAATTCAGGACATGTGCCAAACATGGAACATGGGTCAAGTGTCCCTGTCGGAAGAAGAGGAGAGGGTGGAGGAGAGAGCTGTGGCAGAATCACTACTAGCATTTTGGAGGCGTGGTGGTGGAACAAGCTCCAACAACACTGAACCCTGTCCTGCATCCTTCCCAGCTGCCAGCAGAGTTACCCAGTGCACCGTGAAGGAAATGTAAGGTCCCTGCCCATGCCTGCTGGACCATGAGTCAGCGGTAATATGAACCTTACTGCTGACCGCTCTGTCCAACGAGGCCAAAACATTGCCTTCCATATGCCGGTAGAGAGCCGGAATGGCCTTCTGTGAAAAGAAATGGCGTTTTGGAACCTGCCACTGAGGTAGACCACAAATTCACGAAAGGGGGAAGAGTCTACTAGATGAAAAGGCAGCAGTGCTAGCAATTTGGCCAAGCTAGCATTTAGACGCTGTGGATGGCCGGGACCGATTTTTTTTTTACTGTTCAGCAACTGGCAATTTGCCTGCTAAAATAAATTGGTGGTGTACTGCTAGCAGAGCGGCTGCAAGTACTTGGGACACCTATTGCTATACCTTCATTGCTCTCAGTGCAGGTTTTTGAGAGGACTGGAGGTATAGTAGGGTTGGAGATCCCAGATGAGGAGCAAGGAGAAGTCCACCTTTTTCTATGATGTGGGTCTTTCAAATGCTGTTGCCAATGGACTGAATGGCAGGTTGTCATATGTCTGGTCAAAGAAGTGGTGCCTAAGAAGCTGCTGTTCTTGCCACGCTTGATCAGCTTCAGACATAGGTTGCAAACAGCAACAGTGTGATCTGCTGCACATGTGTCGAAAAAGACCCACATCAAGGAACTTTTAAAAGTCAGCAGGGAGTCAGCAGCTCCCTGCACCTGCGGAGCTCTGCGGTGTGATGCAATAGAGTGGCTGCCCTTAAGCTGCCCCCTAAAGGACATCCTGCCTTGTTGGAGTTGTGCCTCCACCTCCTCCTCTCTTCTATCAGGCACCCAAGTAAAGTCAGTGACCTCATCATCCCCTCCGTCCTCGTCACTGGAGCAAACTTGGCAGTATGCTGCAGCTGGGGGAACATGACTGCCAGTTTCTTGTCCTTCTGTGGCACCCCCTCTCTCTAGGCTCATGTTACTCCCTTCCTCAACCTGTGAACCAACATCGGAGCCTTCAAAGCACTGCGCATGCTCCAGCAGCATATAACTGACACTGTGGTCGAATAATTCTGGGGACTCCTCTGTGCATTATGGTGGGGCTATGGAAGGAGTGACTGTGGACAAGGAGCAGGTGGAATAGCCTGCTTTGGCAGCTGCAAGGCAAACTACTCTGAGCCTACGTGACAGAGGATGAGGAGGATGAGGACAGCTTTGTTATCCACTCCACCAACTCTTCTGCATGTTGTGGCTTAATAACATGGCCAGCAGCAGAAAAAAAGGACAAGCATTCCCCACGGCCACCTGCAGAGGATGCACCATGTCCACGACTACCACTCTTGACTGTAGACACAGAGACTGCTTGCCCTCTTTTAGTGACCTGTGAGGGTCTGCCTCTCCTTGGTGGCCTTCTGGACATGATGTATTTTTTGTTTTGCAACACCACACTACATTGTATTATATACTGTAGATATAGGCTACACTGAAAACAGAGTATATATATATATATATATATATATATATATATATATATATATATATATATATACAGTCAGGTCCATAAATATTGGGACAGCAACACAATTCTAACACAATCTTTTTGGCTCTATACACCACCAAAATGGATTTGAAATTAAACTAACAAAATATGCTTTAACTGCAGACTTTCAGCTTTAATTTGAGGGTATTTACATCCAAATCAGGTGAACGGTGTAGGAATTACAACAGTTTGTATATCTGCCTCCCACTTTTTAAGGGACCAAAAGTAATGGGACAATTGGCTGCTGAGCTGTTCCATGGCCAGGTGTGTGTTATTCCCTCATTATCTCATTTATAAGGAGCAGATAAAAGGTCCAGAGTTCATTTCAAGTGTGCTATTTGCATCTGGAATCTGTTGCTGTCAACTCTCAATATGAGATCCAAAGAGCTGTCACTATCAGTAAAGCAAGCCACCATTAGGCTGAAAAAACAAACCAAACCCATCAGAGAGGTAGCAAAAACATTAGGTGTGGCCAAATCAACTGTTTGGAACATCCTTTAAAAGAAAGAATGCACCAGTGAGCTCAGCAACACCAAAAGACCCAGAAGACCATGGAAAACAACTGTGGTTGATGACTGAAGAATTCTTTCCCTGGTGAAGAAAACACCATTCACAACAGTTGGCCAGATCAAGAACACTCTCCAGGAGGTAGGTGTAGGTGTGTCAAAGTCAACAATCAAGAGAAGACTTCACCAGAGTGAATACAGAGATTTCACCACAAGATGTAAATAATTGGTGTATATAATATATATATTAGACTGACTGTATAATTATATCAAATACACTGCCACTAACTGAATAACCTGCCTGCTTAATCTAAATCCAGCTATCTCTCTGTCCACGCCAACAACACTATACACGATCGCTATGTAAGCAGCCTTATATAGTGTGGGGCGTGGACTTAGACCCCCTGAGCCATGATTGCATTCACATGAGTGCATTATGGGGCATTCCACGGCGCTTGAATTTCCCGCAAACGCCCCATATGTTCGGTTCATTTGAGAACAAACTGAGGCTCGATTCACACCTATGCATGTTGCTTTTGAGCGTTTTTGGAGGTTTTTTTTTCATGCTTGCCACGTTTTTGAGCCGCGTTTTTGCAGCGATTTTGCCGCGATTTGCGTTTTGTGTTTTTTTTATTTATTTATTTTTTTACATTTTTTTTTTACAGTCTTAAAAAAAAAAAAAAAAAAAAAAAAAAAAAACCGGCAAAAACGCATCAAAAACGCACCAAAAACGCATCAAAAACGCTGCAAAAACGGTGCACTTGCGTTTTTGATGCTTGTCCATTGAATTCTATTACATGCAAAACGCTGCATTTTGCATGAAAAAAAGTCCCTGACCCTTTCCAAAAATGCAGAGAAACAAAAAGGCATTGATGTGAACATGTTCCATAGGAACCCATGTTAAAAAATTCCCGTGCATTTCTGCAAAATGCAAAATGCATCAAAAAACGCGCTAGTGTGAATGGAGCCTCACACCCGATGTTTGAGTCGACTCGAACAGCTGTTTCCCCCCCTAGTTAAATATATGTTTTATTGACAAATTTTCAAACAAAAACAAAGACAGTCACTCAACATAAGCAAGGTCAAGTACACATGAGAAATATTGATTAGATATTAAATAAATCGCACTGAAATTAATCTTGAGAAGGAACCAGTCCATTGTGTTATATTTTCGCGAAGCTAAACACAATTATAAAGGTTCAAAAGGCCACTGTAGAACTGCTAGAGGTAATCACAAAAAACGAGTAGGATCATCCTTCTCAGTAAGAACCTCAGTATTTGTATACAGTGCAAGAATCGTTGACCCCAAAATGTAAAAGAAACAAAAGGGATGGTACTAATTATTACTTGTGAAGAGAGACATAGGATAACAAAGGAAAGAACAGCAAGGAAGAATGAAAGAGAAGAGAGAAAGAACAAACGGTCGACACAAGTTCTCTTGGCATGCTGTAAAGAGCGAAAAAAAGCTATGATTTATTTGTTAAGTTTGTTGCCCAATTTCTCAGAGGAGGAGTAGTGCATTCAAATGGACCATAGGGTGGTGAATTTTTCCCACTTATCTATCTCTCTGGCCTGCATCTCCTCCATAAGCATGATGCCAATAATTTTGTTTACCCACGAACATATGGATGGAGTGGAGGTGCTCTTCCAGTGTCTGGAAATTAACTGCCTAGCTGCAGAAAGGAAGAATCTAAGTAGGCTAGATTTCTGGGATTTAACCAGGCCCAGAAGGATCATGGACCTCTGTAAAAATATGGAATATCTGCGACCAGAAGGGACGGATACGATCGCATTCCCACCAAATATGTAGGTAGGTTCCTCTCTCCATGTGACAATGCCAACATATGTCTGTGGAGGTTGGAAAGATAGAAACCGGATTGCGGTACCATCTGGATAACAGTTTATAGTAGCTTATAGTTCTTCTCTTGAGCATAATCTGAGATTGAGGATTTATGAGTAGAGAGAAAAGCAGTTTGCCAATCTCTGGCAGGGACCTCAAACCCCAAATCCCTGGACCATGGTGTATATTTTAAATACTAGTACAAGTAAGGAGGGGTAACATGACATTACCTCTAAAGAACTAAACTCTTTTTGTTATGTAAAGATAAACACATTACTGCATAAGGGGTTACATATAAGTAAGTATTGTATGGAGAGGCAGGATATACGCCCCTTCACTATTGATTATTTACTTAGGCCCCTGATTATAACACTGACGTTTTCTCACTCATTCATACTATGGGACTAGTTGAAGACTAATGCCTTGCTGGTGTCATATTTTACTTGCTTGCTCATTTGTATAACAGTCCCAACTTCCCTCCAGGTATGGATATCAGGGCATTTGGTGAAAGGGGCTCTGCCGCACCAGCCACTTTTTCACCTACGGAGGACCTTATACTCTTTCACACTGTACAGCTAATCTGGAGGTACCCCTGACTGAGCGGTTTTGCTTTTACCAAATTTCCCATTTTTTTAAGCTCTCTTTGGCCCCACTCGCTAGACTCTCCTTCCTTGATGGCCTATGAAAAAGGGTGTACCAGGGATCAGGGCTAGAGGGGCAGTATCTCTATGATATATGAGTTATTGCTTACCTGCCCCCAAAAGCAACCATACATGTTGACTTGGGAGAGGGACCTTGCCTTCATCTCAAGCCTGAATCTTGGTATTCAGAAGTACAGGCCTCCTTCAGGGGGATTCTAAATGTCTCCCTGATAGAAGCTAATCTATCTAAGGTTCTGACTCAGTGTTACTTGGAATTACAAATTCCTCTCCCGAGTGTTTTAGGGGGTGCTTGCTCTGGGCTCCATGCTCCATGTATTGTGAGAGTGTCCAAGAATTAGGGGATTCTGGAACAGGGTATTTTTCATGCTCCATTGAGTAACCAGTATCTCTATTTTACAACAGCCTCAAGTAGCATTGTTGAATTAAGTAATTCCCCATTCAACCCTATCTAGTGTTGTTTGTTTGTTTCTTGACTGCTAAAATCACAGTTACAGGTGCTTGGGAAACATCCTCAGTCTCTCTGCACCCAATGAAATCTAAGTTTTCCTGGATTATGATCCACAAGAAAGAGGCAAGCAATATTAATGATAGACAAATGCAGTTTGAGCTAACATGGGAAATGTGGGCTACCTATGTCAAGTGCCAATTACTGCCTCTAAGCAGGGCCGTCTTTAATGCAGGGCAAAATGGGCAGCTGCCCTGGGCCTTGTCATCGCTGTAGGGCCCAAAGCAGCTGCCACTTAAGCCCTGCTCTGCCCGCAGTTTTCCCAGATTAGTGGGTGCAGCCGATCCCCCACTCCCTTGCTGTCCCAAGCAGCGGCCATAATATGACAAGAGAATGGGACAGCTGCGGGCTTCATGTGCTTGAGCCTGCTCGTCCTGCTTCTCCCTCTGTCAGGTGCTGCGGACCAGAGTGACAGGGAATGACAGAGCGGCGCTCCGTGTTCATCCTGCCCACACCCTCCCTGACAGACCTGTGTAGCACACAGCCGAGTGAAGTGTTCTGGCTGTGTGCTATGGGTCTGATAGGCGGAGACTGTGTTGCACCACCATGTCATCAGGTCATCAGGAGAAAGATCACCGTGGAGAGAAAGGGAAGGGGATTCACATGTGCAGAGACTTGGGGGTACAGAGGTGTAGTGGAGGAGGGGGGTACACAGCTGAACGTGGATAGGGAGTACAGAGGTGGTGGAGGAGGGGGGTACACAGCTGAACGTGGATGGGGTTACAGAGGTGGATGGGGGGGTACGGAGGTGGACGGAAGGATACAGTGGTGAACGTGGATGGGGTACAGAAGTGGAGGGGGTACAGAGGTGAACATAGATGGGGGGATATAGAGGTGGACATGGTGGGGTACAAAGGTGGACATGGGGGGGTACAAAGGTGGAAGGGGGAGGTACAGAGGTGGATGGAATGATACAGAGGTGAACGTGGATGGGGGGTACAAAGGTGGACAGAAGGATACAGAGGTGAACGTGGATGGGAGGGGAGGTACAGAGGTGGACATGGGGGTACAGAGGTGGATGGAGATACAGTGGTGAACGTGGATGGGGGATACAGAAGTGGACGGGGTGGTACAGAGGTGGATGGAAGAATACAGAAGTGAACGTGGATGGGGGAGGGTACAGAGGTGGAAGGAGGGGTACAGAAGTGGACAAGGGATGAAGAGGTGAACATGGATGGGGGGTACAGAGGTGGACGGGAGGGTACAGAGCTGGACAGAAGGATACAGAGGTGAATGTGGATGGGGGTACAGAGGTGGACAGGAGATAGAGAAATGAGCTGTGGATAGAGGGGTACAGAAGTGATCTGTGGATGGGGGAGATACAGATGTGAACATGGATGGGGGTACAGAGGTGGATGGGGGATACAGAGATTGACAGGAGATACAGAGGTGAAGGTGGACAGGGGGTACAGAGGTGGACGGGGGATAGAGAAATGAGCAGTGGATAGAGGGGTACAGAGGTGAGCTGTGGATAGGGGGATACAGAGATGAATGTGGATGGGGGAAACAGAGGTGAACTGTGGATGGGGGGTGGTACAGAGGTAGACAGGAGATACAGAAGTGAGCTGTGGATGGAGGGGTACAGACGTGAACGTGGAATACAGAGGTGAACTGTGGATGGAGGGGTACAGAGGTGAGCTATGGATGGAGGAAGGTACAGAGGTGAACTGTGAATGGAGGGGGGTACAGAGGTAAGCTGTGGATGGAGGTGGGTACAGAGGTGAGCTGTAGATGGAGAGGGGTACAGAGGTGAGCTGTGGATGGAGAGGGCTACAAAGGTGAACTGTGGATGGAGGGGGGTACAGAGGTGAGCTGTGGATGGAGGGGGGTACAGAAGTGAACTGTGGATGGAGGGGGGTACAGAGGTGAGCTGTGGATGGAGGGGGGTACAGAGATGATCTGTGGATGGAGGGGGGTACAGAGGTGAGCTGTGGATGGAGGGGGGTAGAGAGGTGAGCTGCGGATGGAGGGGGGGTACAGAGGTGAGCTGTGGATGGAGTGGGGTACAGAGGTGAGCTGTGGATGGAGGGGGTACAGAGGTGAGCTGTGGCTAGAGGGGGTACAGAGGTGAGCTGTGGATGGAGGGGGGTACAGAGGTGAGCTGTGGATGGAGGGGCATACAGAGGTGAGCTGTGGATGGAGGGGAGTACAGAGGTAAGCAAAGTGGTGTGCAGAGGTAGATTTTTTTCTGTGCCCTCTATGATACAAACACCTCACAGTACACACTCCCAATCCCTGTGTGTCATCCTGGACTCCTCTATCTCCCCCTTCCCCTCATCATCCTGGACTCCCCTATTCCCCCCACGCATCATAATAAACTCCCCCCTCCCCCCAAATCTTCCTGGACTCCCCTATCCCCCCATCATCCTGGACTTCCCTATCTCCCCCCCATCATCCTGCACTCCGCTGCCCCCCTCCCACCCAATATCCTGGACTCCTCTACCCCCCCATCATCATTTTTATTATACAGTAGACATGTGCATTCGTTTTCGTCCGAATGCATTTTCGTCCGAATTTCAGGTATTTTCGTTATTGTTTTAACAAACGATAACGAAAGTGCAGAGTCTGAAAAATGAAAGATCCGACATAAACAAATGCTTTATTTTCGTTGTCGTAGCTACAACAGTTCGATATAGATAGGAGATTCGACATGATGCTGACAATAGCAATCTGTGTCCATCAAACCTGTGGTCGAATGTGCCTAACCTTAACTCTATTAGAGAGAAAAGATTCGACATAGAGAGAAAAGATTTGACGTAGGGGAGAAAAGATCGCTTCTGGAATTGGGTGGGGGAAGTAAAATAAAAATAATGATGATGATGTATGTTATTGGCTGATTGTAACCAAAGAATAGGAGCAGTAAAATAGCTAAAACTTTGATCTTAATTAATTTGGATTTTAGGACGAATGCAATTTTTAACGGAAAAACGAAAGAAAAAAACGAATTTCGGGAGTAACTAAATAAATTTATTTTTCGGACGAAAACGAAATTCCGAAACGAAATATTTCAGTGTGCACATGTCTATTATACAGGATTTATATAGCGCTGAGAGTTTGTGCAGCGCTTTACAACATGAGGGCAGACAGTACAGTTACAATACAATTCAATACATAAGTTTAGGTGTGGTTTTTTTTTTTTGGAATGTTGGGGTGGAGAGAAAATTTGCATGGGGGGGGGGCCCAAGAAAATGTTTGCCCGGTGTCCAATCAATATTAAAGACGGTCCTGCCTCTAAGGCGCATATGTCATCTCTCCATCGAGGATCCTAGGTCACTTTTCACTTCTTTCTTCTTTTTTTCTTTCTTTCCTTGGTTCTTCTTGTTTTCCTTTCTCTGATCTCTGTTGTAGTATTTTGGTTATCTTCACATCTACATGCAGTTGTCTGTTCCATATTAATATTTACGATAAGACTACAGTTTAGATGTTCTATCGTACCTACTACCTGGGATGCTTTTTTTTTCATTTGTAAAATCTCTTATTTTGGTTTGTAATTTCTTAAGTCCTTCTCGCACCTTATATGTAGCTCATATATATGTGCTGTGGGACCATGGGTCCATTCTCATGCTTAGCCTGTGTTGTGCAGAGCAATATATTTGTTGTTTTTTTCTGCCTTGTATTTGATGAAAAGAAATAAAAATAGTGAACGTAAATTGTTTAAAATACCTGGATGTATGTGTATTTCTTTAAAATTGTTAACATTTATTAAATTAGCTGTCCCTGTCACTCTTTCTTTTATCCCATATTTATGGCAAAGTTGCAGCAATAATCACCATAGCTGAAGTGTATCTAAACCCAAAATCAAGCGTTTTATATACTGAGGCTTAGTAGCCATATATTTTCACCTGGTAATCCCACCAGTAACATACTTGCTGTCCTAGGGTGATATTGCTCACTCATTGTACTGTGTTTATGGAAGACCCTAGGCTGTTCTTCTTATCTGGATAACAAAAACCATTCTTTCTCCTCTTATCTTCATTACAAAAGGAGGAGAGTTTGTAAGGTTCACCGACAAAAAGTTGACAAAAGTTGACAACATTGAGATTTCAGTTCATTTCACAAGTTAAAGTTACACAAACACGAGATCACAGAGAAGAGAAGTATCAAAAAGTACCGTATTTATCGGCGTATAACACGCGCCCCAAGTTTAGGAGAGAATTTTAAGGAAAAAAACCTTTAGGAGGGAAGTTTAAGGAAAAGAAACTTACATTAAAATGCCCATCAATGCAGCCTTGTTAGTGTCATTGCAGCCTTTTCAGTGTCAGTGCAGCCTTGTCAGTGCAGCTTTGCCCCAGTGCAGTCTTGTTAGTGCAGCCTTGTCAGTGCAGCCTTGTCAGTGCAGTCTTGTCAGTGCAGCCTTGTCAGTGCAGCCTTGTCCCCAGTGCAGCCTTGTCCCCAGTGCAGCCTTGTCAGTGCAGTCTTGTCAGTGCAGCCTTGTCGTCAGTGCACTCTTGTCAGTGCACTCTTGTCAGTGCAGCCTTGTCAGTGCAGCCTTGTCCCCAGTGCAGCCTTGTCAGTGCAGTCTTGTCCCCAGTGCAGCCTTGTCAGTGCAGTCTTGACCCCAGTGCAGCCTTGTCCCCAGTGCAGCCTTGTCCCCAGTGCAGTCTTGTCAGTGCAGCCTTGTCCCCAGTGCAGCCTTGTCCCCAGTGTCTATGCCTACCGCCTGCCGCCGCCGCCGACATACACATGCTAGTAGTTTTAAATATGGCGCCGCGGAGTTCGGAGGGACTCGGCCCGGCGGAACTGAACGAATGCCGCCGAGATACACATAGTCGAGTGTATTTGGCTCTTTCCGGCGCCGCTCACAGTCCCGCCCAGTCCCGCCCTATGATGGACATAACACAGGTCCAATGGCGGGACGGGGCGTGACTGTGAGCGGCGCCGGAAAGAGCCGAATACACTCGCCTATGTGTATCTCGGCTCTGTGATTTCGGCGGCGCTCCATATTTAAAACTACTCGCTATGTAAATGTCGGCGTCGCCGACATTCACATAGCGATAGCGGGGATTGGCGTCTAACACGCACCCACGACTTTCCCCTGATTTTAAGGGGAAAAAAGTGCGTGTTATACGCCGATAAATACGGTATTTTCCTTACTTGCAGAAAATGTTCTTAGCTTGAAAGTAAGAAAACGTATGCAGCCACCACATCTAGGGAGTAGTAAACTCTAATATAATACATTTTTGGCTTAGATTTCCTTTGAGTGTGAAGGCTGAATGGTTCCCTTTTTTGTTAGCATGCATTTTTAGGCAGTGGTAGAGTGCATGATTTGGCCATCATGAAATGAGCTAGATGGACAGCACTAACAATAGTTTGTGGTCAGGATTTCCTAAAATCCTTTTTCCCCTGCTTCTCATAATGGCTTATAACCCCACCCAGAAGTTTGCACAGAGCCTGAGCACAAAAAAAAACATTACCTGCAATGTCTTTAGGTGTAATGTACTGAAGATTTTTATAATAAAGTATGGAAACGTCCTTGCCATGTTCGTAGTTGACTTGCAGTTCAAGTAAGTTTAAAATGTATTATGCACAATATACAAAGAAGGAGTAGGAGTGAAGAAGTAGCAACAACAGATATGTTCTGGTGGTTAGCTAGACAAGTCATATTTGTAGATAGAAAATTCAAAATCATGGATATTGTCTCAGGATTCAGTGTCTTTGGAAAAGCACTTAAGTACTAGATGTATTCAGTACTTGCTGAAGTTCATGGCAAGGAGGATCAGATTATTATTCCACAGGCAAATGCTTCTGTCCTACAGGTGTTCATAATTACCATGCAGCAGCTAATTAGTACTGGTGTTATGCAAATCACGGGACACTCAGATAGTATCCATTTTTTTGTTTTCATTCTACATCTAGGAAAGCAGAGATAAGAAAAGATGTGCAAACAGAATAGGTGCACTAAAAGCTATTAAACACAGGTCTGCAGCAAAAAGGAAGGTGGGACATAAACATAGAGATAGGAAAGCAATCATCACCGTTCCTTTTCAACTTTAACAGCTATTGTAACAATATTTACGACAAGTGGTCTTCATTATTTCTAAACATAAATAAAGTATTTATTACAGTTTTGACTTTCATTTTCTCATCTGAAATAATGTATCTTACATAAATCATATGATATTGCATTTTAAATTGACCACAGTAGGAATTTTAGTATTCATATATAAATAACAGTTAACAATTGTTAACAGGAGGGAATCTTCAAATACATAACTACCACCAACTCTGGTGTTATTGTGAGGTTCTCAGGCGATGGAGCTCCAGGTGAACAACACCACTTGCTAACACAAAGTCTTCATTCCCTCAGATAGACTCCGGTTTCATAAAAATTCAGACTATCTACCGACCTCTAAAAACCCTCTACCTACTGGGCTTCTGTGACATGCAATGAACACATAACCCAATAAAACAAAGAGAAGAGGGCAGGAAAACATTCCATTGCCTATGAACTTACTAGGATATATTTCAAGCCTGCCCATTCCTTCCCCCGCAGCCCTCTAACACATTTAATGACTGAAAGGCTACCCACACTTCACTATTCTGTACAGTAACCCTTTCCCAGTCAATTCCTTACCCCAATCATGTAGCCTTCCCATACTGTTTTTCTTTATCTAAGTTACTAGACTAAAATATTTTTTATTTTGTTGTCCTTTTGTGATTTAAATTGTTATATTTACCACAACAGTCATTTTATTAACCACCAACAAATAACTACAAAAAAAAATAAACATAACACTGGGGTTTATTTACTAAAAGTGGAGCGTGCAAAATCTGATGCAGCCCTGCATAGAAACCAATCAGCTTTCATGTTTTTTGTCAAAGCTTAATTGAACAAGCTGAAGGCAGAAGCTGATTGGCCACCTTGCATAGCTGCACTAGACTTTGCACTCTCCAGTTTTAGTAAATCAACCCTATTGCAACAACATTGGCAAATGTTACCAGAAAGAGGTCTTCAAATGTACTTTAAATTGAAACATAATACTCACAAAACAAAATGCTCAGATGAAATTGTCCCTAGCATAATTAAAGTGGAGTTCCACCCAAAAATGGAACTTCCGCTTTAAGGGAAGTGATCCCCTGACATGCCACATTTGGCATGTCATTTTTTGGGGGGGGGGGGGGAGCTGGGACCCTCTTTTCAGAGGGTCCCAGCTCCCACTTCCTCCCGGTGCACTGCGGCACCAGAAGGGAGATCACCTCTCCCCCCTCCCTCTCGGCAATCATCTGGGACATGTCACAGGTCCCAGATGATTGCCTGGCCAGTCATGGTGCGCGGTGCGGCTCGCGCATGCGCAGTGGGTGCCCGGCTGTAAAGCCACAGCCAGGCGCCCACACTTACAATGCCGGCGCTGCAGAGAGGAGGAGGAGACGAGTAGTAAATCAACCCTATTGCAACAACATTGGCAAATGTTACCAGGAAGAGGTCTTTAAATGTAATTTAAATTGCAACATAATACTCACAAAATAAAATGCTCAGATGAAATTGTCACTAGCATATTTAAAGATTAAACTACTTACAAAATGATAAAAAGTGACTAAGCCTCAGGAGAGCCTTGGCAACAATCAACATAATGGGGTCTATTTACTAAACCTGGAGAGTGCAAAATCTGGTGCAGCTGTGCATGGTAGCCAATCAGCTTCTAACTTCAGCTTGTTCAACTAAGCTTTTACAAAAAAAAAAATGGAAGCTCAATGGTTTCTATGCAGAGCTGCCCCCAATTTTGCACTCTCCAGGTTTAGTGAATCAACCTGAATATGTCCTCCATACCATCAAATGTAGTCTCTTTTTCTAACAATTGTTACAATATCTGAGCTCTTCAAACATCACACTTGAACTAGTTGAACATGCAAGTGAATCCCTATACCCCTATTAAGGCTAGGTTCACACTAGTGCGAACTGGATGTGGATTTACCTGCATCCAATTCACACAGCAGGAGATTGTGACCGGCTCTCTATAGAGCCGGTTCACATATATCTGCAATGGCTCTGGTGCAATTTGCACAGGAGCCCTGTGTGTCTTTTGGTCAGTTTCAGGTCCGAATTCAGCCAAACATTCGGGTTAAATTCGGACCTGAAATGGTGAATGAGGACGCGACAGACTTCTGCTGTGAGCCGCTGCGTGCTCATATGTGAACCCAGTCTAAAGCTCCACGAAGCAATTGTGTCTCTTTACTTCCCTGACCAATCTGCCACTAAACCTGGAAACTACTGCTGTAAATGCAAGAAAACTATTTTTATGTCCTGGACCGGGTTTCGCATTGCTTGAACACTTACACTCTTAAAACAAAAACGTCTACTAAAGTGATCATTTAGTATAACCAGACTTCACATTGTAACTCAAACTTCACCCCACTACAGTACCACATAGACCCCCCCCAAAATATGAGTATTTTACACCAGCAGCTATGTTATTTCTAAGGCAGAGAAAGAATAAATGTAAATACACCAAATGGCATAATATAACTTTAGTTCATCTCATGAAATCAAACATAATCCCTGACAGGAAGCTAACTCCCATTTTGTGATTGGTTTATCCACCTATGGGGGGTCCAAACCTCTCTATACTGTATTATGGCATGCACCAAAACAAACTGAGTGCCAATGAAACTCTTGAACGTCCTTACCCATCTTTACCAAGTAATGCTAAAATGTAGACAAAAACAAGCAGATCGCAAAACAAGCCTAGTATCTATAGCTGCAGGCTGCAATAATGTAGCTATGCAATAAAATGTTACACATTTACAATGAATACTATGAATAATCCTTACATCAAAATATCACAGTGATCATTGAAGCAGTAACCACTCTGACCAGTGTCTGCTTAAAGAAGCTGTAAAACTAACAATTGGTTTTGACAGGACACACAGAAGCACCATATTACTGGTGGCATTCTAGGAGGTTCTATATATGCCCTGAAAGTTTTACAGAATTCCACCAGAGAATAATGTTCAGATATGCCTGTCAAATTTCTGATGGCTATAACACAAATAATGATAAAAAACACAGCTGACCTAACTTAATCGAAAATATGCCAACTGAAACCAACCATTTCATGTCACTGAATATGCTGTTCAAGTACCACCACCATCAAATACAACAATGCATGAATTATGGGTGGAAGCAAGGGCAACAGACTATTCCCAACCTTAACCATTCCCAGGTAGTAAAGTGCTACCCATATATCTGCCGATGAAAATGAGCAGCAAATTGGCAATGGCTAGTCACATTTGACCTGTGCTACTGGCCACATCAATGTGCCTTTTTTTTTTGCATGAAAAGAAAAAAAAAGCCCAAGAACACCAAAATCACCTGAAAGTACTACTTTTAAAGGGTAAGATCCTGTGTAATATATAATTTTAGCAATGTGGATAACACCTTCCAATGTTACTTTAGCAACCTGCTTGGGTTTCCTCCGGGTACTCCGGTTTCCTCCCACAATCTAAAAGACATGCTGATCGGTTAATCAGATTCTGTCTAAATTGGCCCTCGTATGTATGAATATATAGTGGGGGCCTTAGGTTGTAAGCTCCTTGAGGGCAGGGACTGATGTGAATTAGGGATGAGCTTCGTGTTCGAGTCGAACCCATGTTCGACTCGAACATCGGCTGTTCGGTCGTTCGCCGAATTGCGAACGATATGGGCCGTTCGCGCCAAATTCGTGTGGCGCGTCACGGCCCATAATTCACTGCGGCATCGCAGTGCATTGCTGGCTGATGATTGGCCAAGCATGCACTATGACCCGCATGCTTGGCCAATCACAGCGCCGTCAGTAGAGAGAGCTGTAATTGGCCAAAGCCAGGGTGGCTTTGGCCAATTATGGCTCAGGGGATTTAGTACACACCCCACACTATATAAGGCCGCCTGCACGGCGGCCCTGTGTAGTGTGTGTTCCGGTGTGCTGAGAGATAGAGAGAGAGAGAGACAGTGTCATTTGATTTGAGTTAGATAGATTAGGCAGAACAGTCAGTCAGTTAGCTGCACTTACAGTGTATTGTGTATATATATGCATCCCAGGTGTTGCATATATATATATACACTGTATTCAGTTTAGCTAGATCCGTTCCTGTTATCTTCTATCTAGACTATTTACATTT
Source organism: Lithobates septentrionalis (assembly GCA_037952835.1). Lineage (NCBI taxonomy): Eukaryota > Metazoa > Chordata > Amphibia > Anura > Ranidae > Lithobates > Lithobates septentrionalis. Next base: position 5,031,687 of record JBBDGP010000366.1, on the reverse strand, counting down.
AATGCAGTGCGTCCTGCTCACAGTGTTCAGCTAGATCCGTTCCTGCTATTTACATTTAGTGCAGTGCGTCCTGCTCACAGTGTTCAGCTAGATCCGTTCCTGCTATTTACATTCAGTGCAGTGCGTCCTGCTCACAGTGTTCAGCTAGATCCGTTCCTGGTATTTACATTTAGTGCAGTGCGTCCTGCTCACAGTGTTCAGCTAGATCCGTTCCTGCTATTTACATTCAGTGCAGTGCGTCCTGCTCACAGTGTTCAGCTAGATCCGTTCCTGGTATTTACATTTAGTGCAGTGCGTCCTGCTCACAGTGTTCAGCTAGATCCGTTCCTGCTATTTACATTCAGTGCAGTGCGTCCTGCTCACAGTGTTCAGCTAGATCCGTTCCTGCTATTTACATTCAGTGCAGTGCGTCCTGCTCACAGTGTTCAGCTAGATCCGTTCCTGCTATATACATTTAGTGCAGTACGTCCTGCTCACAGTGTTCAGCTAGATCCGTTCCTGTTATCTTCCTACTGACAGGCAGGCTTGTCTGGTTACAGTATATATAGCTACCTTAAGAAAATTACAGGTGTTCTATTTGATCCTATTAGTACCACGGTCAGGCAGCTAGACTATTTACATTTAGTGCAGTGCGTCCTGCTCACAGTGTTCAGCTAGATCCGTTCCTGTTATCTTCCTACTGACAGGCAGGCTTGTCTGGTTACAGTATATATAGCTACCTTAAGAAAATTACAGGTGTTCTTTTTGATCCTATTAGTACCACGGTCAGGCAGCTAGACTATTTACATTTAGTACAGTGTGTCCTGCTCACAGTGTTCAGCGAGATCCGTTCCTGTTATCTTCCTACTGACAGGCAGGCTTGTCTGGTTACAGTATATATAGCTACCTTAAGAAAATTACAGGTGTTCTTTTTGATCCTATTAGTACCACGGTCAGGCAGCTAGACTATTTACATTTAGTACAGTGCGTCCTGCTCACAGTGTTCAGCTAGATCCGTTCCTGTTATCTTCCTACTGACAGGCAGGCTTGTCTGGTTACAGTATATATAGCTACCTTAAGAAAATTACAGGTGTTCTTTTTGATCCTATTAGTACCACGGTCAGGCAGCTAGACTATTTACATTTAGTACAGTGTGTCCTGCTCACAGTGTTCAGCTAGATCCGTTCCTGTTATCTTCCTACTGACAGGCAGGCTTGTCTGGTTACAGTATATATAGCTACCTTAAGAAAATTACAGGTGTTCTTTTTGATCCTATTAGTACCACGGTCAGGCAGCTAGACTATTTACATTTAGTACAGTGTGTCCTGCTCACAGTGTTCAGCTAGATCCGTTCCTGTTATCTTCCTACTGACAGGCAGGCTTGTCTGGTTACAGTATATAAAGCTACCTTAAGAAAATTACAGGTGTTCTTTTTGATCCTATTAGTACCACGGTCAGGCAGCTAGACTATTTACATTTAGTACAGTGTGTCCTGCTCACAGTGTTCAGCTAGATCCGTTCCTGTTATCTTCCTACTGACAGGCAGGCTTGTCTGGTTACAGTATATAAAGCTACCTTAAGAAAATTACAGGTGTTCTATTTGATCCTATTAGTACCACGGTCAGGCAGCTAGACTATTTACATTTAGTGCAGTGCGTCCTGCTCACAGTGTTCAGCTAGATCCGTTCCTGTTATCTTCCTACTGACAGGCAGGCTTGTCTGGTTACAGTATATAAAGCTACCTGAAGAAAATTACAGGTGTTCTATTTGATCCTATTAGTACCACGGTCAGGCAGCTAGACTATTTACATTTAGTGCAGTGCGTCCTGCTCACAGTGTTCAGCTAGATCCGTTCCTGTTATCTTCCTACTGACAGGCAGGCTTGTCTGGTTACAGTATATAAAGCTACCTGAAGAAAATTACAGGTGTTCTATCCCAGCTTAGTGCAGCTACAGGCCATTAGTATGTCTGGAAGGCCAAGAAGGAGAGGCAGACAGTCACAAGCCAATAAGAGAGGGCAAGCAGGCTCTGTGTCTAGTGCTGGTCGTGGAGACGGTGCATCCTCATCAGCACGTGGCCATGGGACACGCTTGGCCTTTTTTTCGGCAGCTGGCTGTGTTGAGCCGCAACATGCGGAAAACTTGGTCGAGTGGATGACCAAGCCGTCCTCATCCTCCTCATCCTCTCTCACCCATGCCCAGGGTGCTTTGTCTGGCAAAGCAGCGGCCTCTTCCCTCAGCTCAATGTCATCAGTGACTCCTTCCCTAGCTCCACCATGTCCTCATGAGGATTCCCTCGAACTGTTTGACCACAGTGTTGGGTACATGCTCCAGGAGGATGCCCAGCGTTTGGAAGGCTCTGATGATGATACTGAGCTCGATGAAGGCAGTAACATGAGCACGGACAGAGGGGGTGCCCAAGAAGGACAGCAATCTGGCAGTCATGCTCCCCCTGCTGCAGCATACTGCCAGGTTTGCTCCAGTGATGAGGAGGGAGGGGATGATGAGGTCACTGACTCAACGTGGGTGCCTGATAGGAGAGAGGAGGAGGAGGAGGAGGAGGAGGAGGAGGTGGCACATCACCAACGAGGCAGGATGCCCTCCAGGGGCCAGCCTAAGGGCAGCACATTGACTGCATCACACCCCAAAGCTCCACATGTGCAGGGCGCTGCAGTCTCTGCGCGTTATTCAAAAAGTTCTTTGGTGTGGGCCTTTTTTGAGACGAGTGCATCAGATCGCACCGCTGCTATTTGCAACATATGTCTCAAGCGTATCTCGCGTGGCCAAAACATCTCCCGCTTGGGTACCACATGCTTGACCAGACATATGTTGACCTGCCATGCAGTTCGTTGGCAAGCGTATCTAAAAGACCCACACCAAAGAACAAAGAGGATCTCTCCTTGCTCCTCATCAGCTGAGATTTCCAACCCCACTAGACCTTCAGTCCTCTCTGAGACCTGCAGTGAGAGGAATGAAGGTGTAGAATTAGGTGTGTCACAGCCAAGTACTTGTGGGCAATCTGCTTTTGGTACACCGACGCCAGATTGTACCAGGCAAATTTCCCTGCCCCAGCTGCTGCACCGCCGAAAGAAGTTTGCTCCCAGCCATCCACATGCCCAGCGGTTGAATGCTAGCTTGGCAAAATTGCTAGCACTTCAACTGCTGCCTTTTCAGTTGGTAGACTCTGCCCCCTTCCGTGAGTTTGTGGAATGTGCGGTTCCTCAGTGGCAGGTACCCAAACGCCACTTTTTCTCACGGAAGGCGATTCCAGCTCTCTACCGGCATGTGGAAGGCAATGTCCATGCCTCGCTGGACAGGGCGGTCAGCGGTAAGGTGCATATTACCGCTGACTCATGGTCCAGCAGGCATGGACAGGGACGTTACTTAAGTTTCACGGCGCATTGGGTGACTCTGCTGGCAGCTGGGAAGGATGCAGGACAAGGTGCAGTAGTGTTGGAGGTTGTTCCGCCACCACGCCTCCAAAATGCTGATTGTGACACACCTCTCTCCTCCACCCCCTCCTCTTCTTCTTCCTCCATGGCCTCTTCCTCGGAACCAGCGGTGCTCCGTAGGCGTTCAAGGGGCTACGCAAGTACGCAGGCCAAAAGATGCCATGCGGTGCTTGAGCTGGTGTGCTTGGGGGACAGGAGCCACACTGGGGCAGAGGTTCTGTCAGCTCTGCAGGGGCAGGTTCAGAGGTGGTTGACGCCACGCCAACTTAAGGCAGGAATGGTGGTTTGCGACAATGGCACCAACCTCCTCTCTGCCCTCCGACAGGGACAACTGACCCATGTGCCCTGTTTGGCTCACGTCCTTAACTTGGTGGTGCAGCGGTTCTTGGGCAGGTACCCGGGCTTACAGGATGTCCTGAGGCAGGCCAGGAAAGTCTGTGTGCATTTCCGCCGGTCATATAATGCCAGTGCTCGGCTGACGGACCTCCAAAAGGAGTTTAACCTGCCCAAGAACCGCCTAATCTGTGACATGCCCACCAGGTGGAACTCGACATTGGCCATGCTGCAGCGGCTGCACACGCAGCAGAGGGCCATAAATGAGTACCTGTGCGACTATGGCACCAGGACAGGGTCAGGGGACCTTGGTTTTTTTTCCCCACGCCAGTGGGCCATGATCAGGGATGCATGCACTGTCCTGTCACCATTCGAGGAGGCCACGAGGATGGTGAGCACTGACAGTGCATGCATCAGTGACACTGTCCCCCTTGTCCACCTGTTGGAGCACACGCTGCGTGGAATAATGGACAGGGCACTTGAGGCAGAACAGAGGCAGGAAGAGGAGGACTTCCTTAGCTCTCAAGGCCCCCTTTATCCAGACAGTGTTCCTGCGTGCCCGCCGATCACACAGGAAGAGGACGAGGAGGAGGAGGAGGAGGAGGAGGAGGAGGAAGATTGTGTCAGTATGGAGGTGGAGCCTGGCACTCAGCATCAGCAGTCTTTAAGGGATCAGTCCCAAGGAACACATGGACTTGTACGTGGCTGGGAGGAGGTGGCTGCGGACGTTGTTGTCCTTAGTGACCCAGAGGACTCCGGACCGAATGCCTCAGCAAACCTACGCTGCATGGCCTCCCTGATCCTGCAAAGCCTGCGTAAGGATCCTCGTATTCGTGGTATCAAGGAGAAGGACCAATACTGGCTGGCAACCCTCCTTGATCCACGTTACAAGGGTAAGGTTGCGGACCTTATCTTGCCATCGCAGAGGGAGCAGAGGATGAAACATCTTCGGGAGGCCTTGCAGAAAGGTCTGTGCAACGCGTTCCCAGAGACTGGGAGGTTACAAACTCCTGTTTCTGGACAACGTGTTGCTGAGGCTTCGGTCAGTCAAAGAAGGAGCGGTGGAGAAGGTGGCCGTCTGACCGATGCGTTCAGACAATTTTTTGGTCCGCAGCCCCAAGGTATGATCGGTTCCAGCAACCATCGCCAGCGTCTGTTTTACATGGTGCAGGAATACCTAGGGGCAAGATCAGACTTGGACACCTTTCCCACCGAAAATCCTCTGGGTTTCTGGGTCTTGAGGATGGATCACTGGCCAGAGCTTGCACAGTATGCAATTGAGCTACTGGCCTGTCCTGCATCCAGCGTTCTTTCGGAACGCACATTCAGTGCTGCTGGAGGCGTGGTAACCGATCACAGGGTGCGTCTGTCCACCGACTCGGTCGATCGGCTGACCTTCATAAAAATGAATCAGTCTTGGATCACCACCAGCTACCAAACACCTGATGCAGATGTAACCGAATAATTTTTTTTGAAATCTCAGATCCCTTCAAAGACTGCCTATGCTGATGCTGAGTGACTATCCCTGAGTAATTATCCTCTTCCTCCTCAATCATCACGCTGATAGCTTGTAAGAACATTTTTGGTTCTGGGCGCCACCACCAGTGCCTAAGGCACAATTTTTCAGCCCCTGTTTAACAGGGGCGTGTAATTACAATTTTTGATGTAATACTTTGCAGCAGGGCTCGTTCCTGCATTCCAACTAGAGTGTCTGTGAGGGGTTGCAGTGTTGTGGCACCAGCACCAGTGCCTAAGGCCCAATTTTTCTGCCCCTGTCTAACAGGGGCGTGTAATTACAATTTTTGATGTAATACTTTGCAGCAGGGCTCGTTCCTGCATTCCAACTAGAGTGTCTGTGAGGGGTTGCAGTGTTGTGGCACCAGCACCAGTGCCTAAGGCCCAATTTTTCTGCCCCTGTCTAACAGGGGCGTGTAATTACAATTTTTGATGCAATACTTTGCAGCAGGGCTCGTTCCTGCGTTCCAACTAGAGTGTCTGTGAGGGGTTGCAGTGTTGTGGCACCAGCACCAGTGCCTAAGGCCTAATTTTTCAGCTCCTGTTCAACAGGGGCATGTAATTACAATTCTTGATCTAATATTTCACAGCAGGGCCCTGTGAGGGCTTACAGTGTTGTGGCCACAGCAACACCTAAGGCCCAAATTTCTGCTGAGTATATAGGGCAGGACCCTACTTTCAAACATCTAACTTACAAACGACTCCTACTTGCAAACGGAAGGAGACAACAGGAAGTGAGATGAAATCTACCCCTAGGAAGGGAAATTCTCTCCTGTAAGAGTTAACATGGGAGAACAATTTCTCCTTTCCACTGATGCTTTCCAATCCTTGTTCCACAAAAAAACCCAAATTTTCAAAAAACATTTTTCATTGGGACAAAAAAGTGAGGTGAAATCTTCTGAAGAGGAGGAAAGACGCAAAACAAATGTCACAGGGGTGATAACCCTTCCCTATGTTTTCCAAAAAGCTTAGAAAAGATTTTTTGGCTGGAGCTAAACAAGTTAAAAATGTTCAAAATTACAAACAGATTCTACTTAACAACAAACCTACAGTCCCTGTCTTGTTTGCACCGCCTGTATACTGCTGTTCAGAGTATATAGGGACCTTTCCTTATTTTAATTTGGGTGCGGGGTTCCCCTTAATATCCATACAAGACCCAAAGGGCCTGGTAATGGCAACCCTTCTTGATCCACCGTTTGTCTCACTGATTTTCATCCATATTGCCATGACCCGACATGACATTAAACCCGCAAGCAGTTTTAAATGAGATTTTTTCCTTTAAAAATGACATTTGGTGCAGGGACTGTTCTAAACATGGGAAACACGCGTCACTTTACAGGCATACTATAGACACCCCCCAGGTACGATATTTAAAGGAATATTTCACTTTTTTTTTTTTACTTTAAGCATCATTAAAATCACTGCTCCCGAAAAAACGGCCGTTTTTAAAAGTTTTTTTTGCATTGATACATGTCCCCTGGGGTAGGACCCGGGTCCCCAAACCCTTTTTAGGACAATACCATGCAAATTAGCCTTTAAAATGAACACTTTTGATTTCGAACGTTCGAGTCCCATAGACGTCAATGGGGTTCTAACGTTCGTGCGAACTTGCGGTCCGTTCGCGGGTTCTGGTGCGAACCGAACCGGGGGGTGTTCGGCTCATCCCTAATGTGAATGTACACTGTATATGTAAAGCGCTGCATAAATTTACGGCTCTATATAAGTACCTGAAATGAATAAAAATAAATAAAAAATAATAGACACAGCTGAGAACAACTGGGGGCTTTATATATGAACACAAAGAGAAACAAAATGTATATCTTAAACATTTAGAATTATTACAAAAATAGAAAATCATTTTATTTAACTACTTCAATACAGGGCACTTACACCCCCTTCCTGGCCAAGCCAATTTTCAGATTTCAGCACTGTCGCTGTTTAAATGACAATTGCGCGGTCATGCTACACTGTACCCAAACATAATTTTTAGAATTTTGTTCCCACAAATAGAGCTTTCTTTTGGTGGTATTTGATCACCTCTGCATTTTTTATTTTTGCTAGACAAATAAAAAAAGACCTAAAATTTTGAAAAAAAAAAGTTTTTCTTTTGTTTCTGTTATAAAATTTTGTAAATAAGTACGTTTTCTCCTTCACTGATAGGCACTGAGAAGGCGGCACTGATGGGCACGCATAAGGTGGCACTGATGAGGTGGCACCAATGAGGTGGCACTGATAGGCACTGACGGGCACTGATGATGGGCACTAATAGGTGGCACTGATGGGCACTGGTAGGGGGGCACTGATGGGTGGCACTGATATGCAGCACTGATGGGCATTGGTAGGCGGCACTGATGGGCACTCATAGGTGGCACTGGTGGGCACTGATGAGCACTGATGGGCACTGAAAGGCTGCACTGATGGGTACTAAAAGGCTACACTGATGGGTACTTATGGGTGGCGCTGATAGGCGACATTGGTGGGCATTGGTAGGCAGCACTGATGGGCACTCATAGGTGGCACTGGTGGGCACTGATGAGCACTGATAGGTGATACTGATGGGCACTGAAAGGCTGCACTGATGGGTACTAAAAGGCTACACTGATGGATACTTATGGGTGGCGCTGATAGGCGACATTGGTGGGCACTGATGGGCACTGATAGGCGACACTGATGGGCACTAATAGGCGACACTGATGGGCACTAAAAGGCTTCACTGATGGGTACTTATGGGTGGCACTGATAGGTGGCACTACTGGGAACTGCTGGGCACTGCTAGGCAGCACTGCTGGGCACTAATACGTGACACTAATGGGCACTGATAAATGGCATTGATAGGCATCACTGATGGCACTGGCAGGCATTGAGGATGGGCACTGATTGGCATTTCCCTGGTGGTCTGGGGTGGCACACCTGGTGGTCCAGTGTAGTGGCATCCCTCGTGGTCCTGTCGGCATCCTGGTGGTCCTGGGTGGGCATCCGAGGGGGGGGCTGAGCTGATAAACAATCAGCACAGACCCCCTTGTCAGGAGAGCAGCCGATCGGCTCTCCTCTACACGCGTCTGTCAGATGCGAGTGAGGAAAAGCCGATCAACGGCTCTTCCTGTTTACATCGTGATCATGATTGGACACGGCTGATCACATGGTAAAGAGCCTCCGTCAGAGGCTCTTTACCAAGATCGGTGTAGCGGTGTGTCAGACTGACACACCGCACCACCGATTTACGCGATGCGCACCCCCACGGGCACGCGAAATCGGTCGTTCTGGAGGGTCGTCATATGATGTCCACCCAGAACAAGAGCCGCGCCACCCAGCCGTCATTTGACAGCCGGCGGGGGGAAAGCGGTTAAACAAATAGCAATCCCACATAAAAAAAAAACACATACACTATACACCCATATTAACATAAAATTTAGTGAATTTATAACAATCCTGAATATTGTCATATGAATCTTAATAATAGAAATATTTATCTATCGGTATCCACAACCTACTATACATATATTTTAGACAAATACAAAAATTAAAATCTCTCTTTATTATGTTTTTAAAAATGGAATGATATTAAAAGAAACCCTGTGGCTGTAGATTTTTCACCTGCATCTATGCCTCTAGTGCTGGGGAACCAGACACCATCACCAGGATGTGAATCAAGGAGTTTCTCTGCACTGCCTTTTTAGAGGAGAGCAGTTTGGGCCCCTCTTGGATAGTGGCAGTAGATTACCCAATATTTTCTTCTTGTGTCAGGGAGAATTGAAACACTACCTGTGAAACCCTCCCAAATATTCTCCTCCTTACCCCCAGCAATGCCAACCCTCCTTTTTCTTGCTGCCAGCACCCCAACCCTCCTCCTCATATTCCTTCCCTGCCTCATGTCATTCCACATACTGTTGGATGTCAGGGATAGCTTTTGTGCAAAGAAACAGCAGCTGGCGTATGGCCTTATGAGTAACATAATGGTGGCTCAGTACCAGACTCTGCGTGGTATACCAAAAAATAGGTGTAAATAGGGTGTCAGGTAAAACTGGTATGAAGTCGATGGGTATGAGGGTGATTTTTTTATCTCTGATTGCACAACAACGCAGAGAGGTCTATGAATCAACCTTTGAGATAGCTTTTGGAATAGCAGCCACAAAACATTCTGCTGACTTTTTATACCAGGGATATAGTGGGATTAGTAGAGGAGGATGAGGATAAGGTCACAGGAGCAGCAGTAAAAAGGCAACTGGCTGTGCTGTGCCCTTGAGGAGGAGGATAAGGGCGGATGACTGCTATGCACCCTTGAGATGGAGGAGAAGGAAAACGCCCATTATCAAAATAAATGGCTGCTATGATCACTTGATCAAAAGGAGGAGGAAAAGGGCACATTAGCAGTCCTAAAATAAATGTCTGCTGTGCACCCTTGGGGAGGTGGAAGTGGAAAAGGGCACATTAGCATGACAAAAATAAATGGCTGCTATACCCATTGAAGAGCAAAGGACAAAAACTCTGCACTCAGGCCAAAAAAAGGTGCTATGCACTCTCAAGAAGGATGAGAAAAGAAGCCAAGAACTTACAGCTAGGTTATATGGGAGAGGTTGCAGTGCAAAGAACTTGGCCAGATAAACAAAGGGCATTATGAACCCTTGAGTAGTAGCAGAAAGAAAAGGGTGCATTAGCAAACCAAATAAAAATGGCTGCTCTGCACCCTTAACGTGTCACTAAACCCAGAGCCTGCATTCACCATATCTGGTCTCCCACAGTACACAAAATATGGAAATGCATTAATGTTAGTAAATACAAACTGCTAAATATATTTTTCTCATCAAAAGTATTTAGCAGTCTTGTGACTTCTATCAGTGTCTGGAAAACTTAAAGGAGGAGTTTTCACAATGTACTTGTTGTCCTATCAGGATCCAGGACCCCTGACCCTCTGGACAGTGATGATTGGCCCTGTGCTGATTACATGCATTCTCCCAAGAAAAAAAAAAACTCTCTAGCAATACACACCAAACTGAGCATGTGCAGACTGACTCCAGTAACGTTGTCTTCTAAGTGCAGTTCCCCAGCCCCCCTTATACTAATACTTATACCTTTATACCTAAACCTGATTTGGATCCAGAGCTACTACTGCTGTGGCTCTGATGAAGAGGGTACTCCCTCGTTAAGTGTAAGCCGTTTGTGATGCCATCTGGTCCCCCCTAACACCCGGTCCAGGTTGCAGGTGCCTAGAGACACGGTTCCACTTGCTGGAGCATTGACAAGCCTTTTTATAACATTCATTTGTGAGTATTACTCTTGCTGCTACATTTTTTAATACATTTTATCTTTGGTAATGCACAAGGTCGGTGCGCCCTCCTTTTCTTTCTATATGTTTCAGTTCTAAGGATACGCATTGTTCTGAGGAGGGCAGCAAGACCTTTGACATTCCACACGCTATCCGAAGGGTTGGCTACACCACCTACTTATAGACTAAGCCCCTGAGCCCAGGAGATTGTGTTATGTAAACAAAAGCAGCAGCTCTCTCGGCTCTCTCCCTTTTTGTAGGCTCAGAGACAGCAGTGGAAGCCATTGACTCCAGTTTCTATCAACCACAGCCAGTGAGGAAGGAACGGGAGGTGGGGAGGGGCCTATAGACTATGGACACACAGAGCTGGCTAGCTATGGTGGGCACCCAGCGGGGGGTAAGGAGCCAAGAGCACCAAAAGAGGGCTCAACAGGTGGAGGATCATGGCTGCTCTGTGCAAAATCATTGCATAGAGCAGGTAAGTATAGCATGTTACCAATCACTTTAGGAGGAAGTAGGAGGAGTAAGTGCCGTTTGCTGATGACTTGTCTCACTGAGTTGCTGCTCCCTCTAAGCTCTTGGTTCACAGTCATATGTTTACTTATGCATGTGGTTTCCAAATGGTTGGTACTTTTACCACAGCTGGTACACTGCAGGCAGAGGCTGCAGGGCACAATGGGCTGTTAGCAGCAAACATTTGTGCTCACACTGAAGAGCTGTTTTTGTTTGTTGCATGTTTAAGTACTTGTGTAATGTCCTGATGCTAGCCAATTTCTGGGACTGGGTTTAAAAATGTGGGGCTGTGGTTTTGAATTGCTTTTGTGAACTTCTTTTGGACATTTTATTAAACTTTTATGACATTGCAGTATGGTGCTGGGAAAAATTCATAAACTATACTGATACTGACTATTAAATTGTTGTACCACTGACCAGTTTGTGTGACGTTTACATTTTTTTTTTTTAGAGTAAACTTTTCTATAGCTTTTAGATCTAAAGTGGCTCCATTGGTCAATTCAAGCCTATTCCTGTTGAATAAAGAATCAGGTGTTGCATCCAGAACTACTAAAGGGCCTTTTTTCAAGTTGTAATAAATCATATTGGTGTGCTGCTGCTGTATTTAAAGCGGAGTTCCACCCAAAAGTGGAACTTTCGCTTATCTGATACCTCCCCCCCGTATGGTGCCACATTTGACACCTTTTGGGGGCGGTACCTGTTTTTTACAGGTACCCTGTCCCCACTTCACGGAGACCGGGCTGTGGCGAAGTACGTCAGCAGCTCGGCTCCCTTCCGCCTCCCCCCCTCCTGCTGGGCCAGTGGGAGAGTGCAGCGCGCTTGGGGCATGTGCAGTAGGGGCCCGGCAGTGAAGCCGAAAGGCTACATGGCCGGGTTCCATTACCAGCAATAGCGGCGGCGGCACCCGACCAGCCGATGTAAACGTCGGCTGCGGTGCCGACATCACTGGACAGGTAAGTGTCCTAATGTTAAAAGTCAGCAGCTACAGTATTTTTAAAAGGGAGGGCGGAACTCCTCTTTAAGCCAAACAGTAATGTAAAGTAAAAAAGTTATCACTTGTGAATTGTTCTGTTATAGAACACCACATACAGCTTAAATGCATCTCCTAAGATTATAAATGAAATGATGCATGTTTCTTCAATGTCACCTTGAAGTTACATTTAAAAAAAACCCTCTCGAACCCTACATTTTTTTTCCATTTTATTTATTTATTTATTTGCATTGGTACATGTCTCTGATATCAGTACCCATCTCCCCATGCCCTTTATTTGATAATTCCATGCCTAAAATTCTTGAAATTGGTCAGAATTGTTTTTCAGGGTTTCACCTCCCCCCCCCCCCCCATAGATTTCAATGGTTTCTGTTAGTGGGAGAGACTGATATAGGAAGTGGCAGGATCAGCCGAAGGTAATATAACAGTAAGCATCATGTCATGTTCACCTCTGGGAAGCTATTACCTTGCGATGTTTAGCATGCCGGACTCCAAGCTGCCTTGCTATTTCCGACCTGCTCATTCCTGTCCAGACAGCTCATATCACATCTGAAAACACTTTTGACAGCTTCTTAATAAATTATCTCCAGTAAGAGAAAAATCTGCAAGAACAACAAAATAATATCTAAATTTGCATTGCATAAACCTGCTTTTATTTGTGAACTTCAAAGCAACTAGGCTTGTCAGTAGATTTATGTTTGTGTTCATTTATACTAAAATCTAAAATATGCATGTTCAAATACTCATTCTTTTATTTGATGATGTCATTTTCATATTCCATGCTCAGAGCTTCAGACAAGTTCAAATTTTAAAAATTTCCAAAGGCAAAATTTTAGTTTTGCACACCTAAAAAAATGAAATCTCAATACATGTTTAAATAACAAAATATGACAAGTGAACTTAAACAGTAAAAGTAATGAAACCATAGACTCTATTTAATAAGTGGTGCAAGGAGCAAAGTGTTAAATGCAAAATGGTGTAACCCATATGAACCTAACAAAAATCCCTTTACTAAAGTCAAACCATTAAAAAAGATAAATGTTCATTAGTAGCAATAGCTACTTCACTGTGTACTTAGCAATTTTCTACCTTTACTGTTATAAAAATTAATTTATTTAAAAAAATACAGTCTTATTCAATAAAACGAGAAATAGATTTTTATATAATAAATATTACTGTCTAAATGTATTATTTTATTTATTTTTTCACGTAACCCATCCTAGGTTAAAAGTTGTAAAGCACTACCCCCACAGGGATGGCTGGTACCTTGTTCCCCTTTTCCCGCACAGCAAGGTAACGCACATTCTCTGCTTGCATCCAAACACAAGAAGTCAGTACCTTGGCTTTGTTTTTATGTTTTATTAGGTGTAACACCTTGGATGAGGTGAAGGGATGTATGGGATGGGAACTTGAATCAAAGAATAAAAACCAGGGACAACTTCCTCCCTATGTACAAGGTCTTGAATAGTCCTCCTTCCCAGACACTAATTATCTCTGAAGATAAAATGCAAAGCCCCTTAAGGACACTTAGAAAGTAGCACACTGTGTTGTAACCTACATACAGGAGTATCTACCTCCAGTATGACACTGATCATAGACACTGATCCCAGCTCTACTGCCTGCAGAACTACCAGCCCACCTGGCTGCTTTCTTTTCCCTGCACAATCCTTAGTACAGTGATGGCAAACCTTGGCCTCCCAGATATTTTGGAACTACATTTCCCATAATGCTCAACTACACTGCAGAGTGCATGAGCATCATGGGAAATGTAGTTCCAAAACATCTGGGGTGCCAAGGTTCACCATCACTGCCTTAGTAGATTAGTAGCAAAAGTCCATTACAGACTAGGAGCTCTTAGCCCCTCTTGGAAATAGCACAAAAACATGAGGCAAACTGCATGCAGGAGTGTATCCTCTCCTTGTGTAGATCTGCTTCCAGCTACACAGCTTGCAAGTGCTACCAGCCCTCCTAGCTGCTCTGAAGATCTCCCAGGGCAAAGATAAAATGGTTAAGCACAACACTGTCTTTTTAGAAAGCTTGCTACGTGTGGCAGTGTCTCCCCTTGAATGTCACTGGGTGTACTTATGTACTCACACTGTCCTCCTTGCTCCTGCTGCCTCTCAGGCAAGATTCCATGTTAAACTGTTCTGCTGAAGGGATCCTCCTGAGCCAGCCCAAGCCCAGTCTGGAGCTGGGGTCTCCACTAGACCTAGGAGACCCCTCCTAGGCCACCGACAGTCTCCTCAGCACTCCCTCTTCTACCGACTCCCCTGCTAGCAAACTTGCAGAATAAGGGGGAGGCACCAGAGACCTGTCATCCAGCCTGACCTGCAATAAACCCTTGACCTAGATTCAAGACACATTTTACCATGAGCCAATAAATTTCCATGCACTATTTTAGTAGCACACTAGAGGGTTCTACAGTTGTATCCAGCTAAACACCAGTTATCTTCCTGCAATGTCTCAAACTTGCATTTTTAAAATTAATATTTACAATCAAAATAACTACAATCTCACAGGACACACCAAAAGGTGCCTGAACATACTGTAGCTTCAGGTCAGTGTGTGTCAGGGGAGTCTCCAAATCTCTGTGTCAGGGGAGTCTCCAAAGCTCAACTTTTTTTGACTTTCCCACAGTAAAAATATATTTATTGGCAACTAAAACACCCATTTGCATTGTTATGTTGCATTATGCCCCTCTGAGCACAATCAAACTCTTTTCCGATTGCTCCATGGTGATCTGCCCCAACCCACTCTATTACAAACTAAACAAAATTTAAGAACCTACAGGTTCCCACTGTTTTGATGCAGCTTTTTTGCATACAGCTGTGTAGGGCTCCTTGAGTGCATGTTTACTTTTGCACAATGGTATCAAAACGACTTCCTTCTTACATGACTGCACTGGCATTTACCTTCGTCTCCAGGTTTGCAAGAAGATGGCACCAACTTCCTCTTCCATGGTGTTTAGCCATTGCTGGTCCCAAGCTAGTGGAGTATCTAAACCCAAGAACAAAAACAAAATATATTCGTGTTGAAAAGTCCTTGGATGTTGTGACTGCATTCGTTTTCTTTTCCAATACTTTTTTTTATCTACCTGGTCATTTTGGTAGAAATACACTTTCTGTTTTAGGGTGACAACACTCACTCACTGTGTTGCATCTATGAGGAAGCATCATTGTCAGTTAAGGGTAGGAAGTGTGTTAGGGAGAGGTGTTCTGCAGTCCATAGAAAAAGTTGTTATCAGTAGCAATGCTAACTGATAACAGTGCAGCAGAAGTAGGGAGTACAGGAAATTATCAGTTCACTAGACATCAGCAGGAATAACAGGACTTTTTCTAACTTATAGGACAGATATAACAAAAAAAAAAATTCCCATTATTTTGCAATATTGGAGAACTTTTTAACAGATCAAAAGAAGGCATATAAGAAAAGTTTATTGTTATGGTTTACATACACTTTAAGGAAGGGATGGTCACATGAACTTCAGCTTTGTGACCACAAGTTTTGTGATACCCACATCTGGCCTTTTTTCCAGTACACTGTCCCCAACCAATGCTCTCACATGCTCTTATAGCCTTGGTTCTTTAAGCTGAGTATGAAAATTAAAATTCTCAGAACATTTGAATGTCGTTTTAAAGTAGTGGTAGATTTTGTCACATACACTGTTAGAAATTCGTACATTTGAGAAATATTTTCTATCCTGCCCCTTCGAATTTTCCCATCACCACGGTCGAAGATGAACACTGATTTGACCCTACTAATGATTGAAAAACAAACTAACATCTTACAATGAAAAATGCTGAATAAAATTCTACTAGTGTATACCCCGATTTAGAAAGAGTAAAAGAGTTTTGATTGCATTCAGGCAAGCAGTTCTGTCCTTCTAAAGGATAAAGCTGTTCCTCAGACCTCTGCAATTCTGATCTCCAGCTTGCAGGTGTTTAGTCCTCCGGGGTTAGTTTCTCTTATACACTGCTTAGCAAAGTCCTGGAGTTGAGCACCACTTCGAAAGGGTCAAATCAACTCTATTGTTCAGAACATGTGCAAGCACAGGCACACAAGATCCTCCCTTTAACATTAGCCTCTATGGCCCCATGGTTAAGCCCCAGCGGCAGTGAATGATTATTATGTGGAAGTAGTGCAGCTGCAGGAGTCTGCTAAACAATGTACCGGAGAAAGTCCCAGAGGTGTGAGCACCTACAAGCTGGAGTTCAGGATTGCATAGTGCTTAGGAGCAGCTTTATCTTTTAGGAAAACACAATTGCTTGACTGAATGCAGTCAAAATGTTTTTTTAGTGGAAATCTCAATGCAACAGCACAGCTTTTCTCATAATTCATTTAATCTCATTAGTGCATTACCTTAACTTGGTTAAGCTCTCTACAGGAGATTTTTAGCTGCCCCATTAGGAACATGGCCAACAGCCCCAAGAACGTTGAATGCTGTTGCATGTATACATAATTGGTCTGGGTTCTACACTTCACTAAACATGCAAAGATTTTACTTGTTCAACTGTTGCCAAAGGCTGACCATTTTCATCCTATATAAGGGTACCCTTTCTCCTGGTTGAATGATAATTGCCTCAAGTCAGAATAAAGTACTTGTGTTGTCACCTTAACCTCACATGCTGGTACCATGTGTTGACCGAAAGTCAGCAAAAGTTAATGAAAAGATCACAGTGGGACAGGGCAGTGTGGTAATGCATTTGAAAATGCTGCTATTAAATTGAAATGGAAGACACTTTGTTAGATCAGTTTATGCAACAGAAAAATTGCTGTGTTTTTGTGATCCAGGAGGTACGTTACTGTGCCAATATCAGCTTGTCACATTATTGTAGCGGGAATCAGAAAGTTAACCTGCAATAGATAGACGTGTGATGCCAGCTCTCTTACAGTCTTTTCCTTTCTTTTGCCCAAGGCAGCAGCTGCTAGCACCAAGGAACACATCTTTGTTCTTTTGGCATCTCATCAAGAGTAAGCAATTGTGTTTGGCTGGCTCCTGAGGCACTGGTCCTACATTTTTTTAACTGCTTGGCCCTTCTCTTCCTAAACACCTGGCAGACTGGTATGTAGCACATTGTATTATAGAAGCATTAACCTTCTAATGACTATACACTAGCAATACGCCAAGGTGGTATTAAATCGTAGTTTGCAACATAAACATGAGCAAACAATCACTCTCACAAGGAAAAAATAAGATATGTCCCGAATAACAATTCTACTGTTCTGTCTGTTTACAATAACACAGTGTACAATCAATACATAAATCTACTTTACTCCCTGAGGTGTGTTAGCATATCCACAGGCTGTCTGGGACAAATGTTATGATGTAGGGTATATTTTTTTCCTAGCTGTTTTTTTTCCCTTTTTTTCTATTTTTTGGTTTTCTGTTCTTAAAGACTAAATCCAAGAAATAATAGTAATATATTGCAAGTTACCAGTCTTTATATATGATGATTACATTATTTTTCTTTTTCAGGATTTTTTCCATTTTTTTCACCTGCTTGTTAAGCCCATAAAATACACTTTCTGTCCTAGTGTGACATTGTTCACTCACTCTACTGCATCTAATGAGCAGCATTATTGTCACTCCGGGCTGCCTGCTCCTGTTTTAGACTATAGAACATCTCCTGCTCTCCTCATCTCTAACCTAGAGGGAGGCATTCTGTATTCTACAGAGAGAACTGGCCAGGGCTGATTGCGTTCAACTGACAATTCTACAGGCACAGAGTACAGGAAGTTACAAGCTCATTGGATTTTTAGCAGGATCAAAAGGATCAATGAGTATTTTTTGCACTTTTTCAGGTATAAAAAAATGACCACTAGGGAGGGATCTGGATCACCAACCCCCTCGCTAACGGAGGACCTGTCACCTACACCAGGCACCGCTCTTCATGACTGGCTGCTATACACTTCCCACCAGTTCCTGGTTACCTGTGGCAACTGCTCTCCAACTCTAACCCTCCTGCTCAGTTCACCTTTCATAGTGGCCTTGCTTCGTATCCCATGTGTGCTTTACGGGCCCTTTTCTTCTGATATGCTATATGTTACCATGCACACCTTGAATAACTTCAGACCAGACTTAGAACGTTTTAAAAACTTTAATTATTATTATTATTATTATTATACATGATTTATATAGCGCCAACAGTTTACGCAGCGCTTTACAATATAAAAGGGAGACAATCCAGTTATAATACAATAAATTACAAGAGGATTAAGGGGGCCCTGCTCAGAAGAGCTTACAATCTAATACGGTGGGGCAGGTGGTACAAAAGGTTGTAACTGTGGGGAATGAGCTGGTGGAAGTGGTAGGAGATTAGTTGGAGACGTGATAGGCTTTCCTGAAGAGATGAGTTTTCAGGGATCGCCTGAAGGTAGCAAGAGTAGGGGATAGCCGGATAGATGGAGGTAGCGAGTTCCAGAGGATGGGAGAAGCTCTGGAGAAATCCTAGAGACGAGCATGGGAGGAGGAGATGAGAGAGCTTGAAAGCAGGAGGTCTTCAGAAGAGCAGAGAGGTCGATTTGGGTGATATTTGGAGACAAGATTAGTGATGTAGCTCGGGGCAGAGTTGTGTATGGTTTTGTATGTTGTGGTTAGTATTTTGAATTTAATTCACTGGGTGATTGGGAGCCAGTGTAGGGATTGGAGTAGAGGGTTGGCAGACACTGAGCGGTTGGTAAGGTGGATAAGTCTGGCAGCAGCATTCACGATAGACTGAAGAGGCGATAGTCTATGGAGAGGTAAGCCAATGAGAAGGGAGTTGCAATAGTCAAGGCGAGAGATAACAAGGGAGTGAATGAGGAGCTTGGTGGTTTCATTTGTTAAAAAGGGGAGAATTTTAGAGATGTTACGGAGGTGAATTCTACAAACTTTTGACAACGATTGGATTTGAGGCTGAAATGACAAGTCAGAGTCTAGGATTACACCTAGTACCCTGGCGTGAGGGGAGGGACTGATGGTTGCATTGTTGATTTTGATGGAAAAGTCATGGAGGGGGGCACGGGCGAGGGGGAATATTAATAGCTCAGTTTTAGAGAGATTTAGTTTGAGGAAGTGGTGCGACATCCATGCTGATATGTCAGTTAGTAAGTTAGTAATGCGAGAGGAGACTGAAGGAGTGAGGTGAGGTGTAGACAGATAGATTTGGGTGTCATCAGCGTATAAGTGATATTGGAAGCCATGGGCAGTTATTAAGTGACCAAGGGAGGAGGTGTAGATAGAGAAGAGAAAGGGTCCAAGAACCGAGCCTTGGGGGACCCCCACAGAAAGGGGCAATGGAGAGGAGGAGACAGAGTAGGTGACACTGAAGGAGCGCTGTGATAAATAGGCAGAGAACCAGGATAGAGCAGAATCTCGGAGGCCAAGGGAATGTAGTTTATTGAGAAGGAGCAGGTGGTCAACAGTATCAAAGGCCCGCAGAGAGGTCAAGTAGTAGGAGTATGGAGTACTGGCTGTTGGTTTTAGCAGTTAGTAAATCATTAGTGAGTTTTAGTAATGCAGTTTCCGTGGAGTGCTGCGAGCGAAAGCCAGATTGTAAGGGGTCAAGAAGGTTATTTTCATTGAGGTAGGAGCTAAGACGGTTGTAGACTAAGCATTCTAGAAGTTTAGAGGTGAATGGGAGCAATGAGATGGGTCTTAAGTTGTTCAGGTTGGTAGGGTCCAGTGAAGGCTTTTTAAGAATGGGAGTGTTCTACGCATGTTTTAGAGGGGAGGGGAAGATGCCACTAGAGAGGGAGAGATTGAAGATGTGGGTGAGGGAGCATAGGATAGAAGAAGAGGGTGACCGTAGTAGTTGTGAGGGAACAGGATCCAAGGGACAATTGGTTAGGTGGGCATCTGAGAAAATTTTTGTAACCTCTTCAGTAGTAGCCAACTCAAAAGAGGAGAGTGTTGAATGTGCTGCTAGGCAAGGTATGTTGGGTGGGGAAGACGTACGCACAGTGGAGATGTCCTCACGAATTGCATCGATCTTGTCTTTGAAGTGATTGGCAATCTCTTGGGCAGTGAGTGAGTTAGTGGGTAGAGGGGGTGGGGGACGAAGCAGAGAGTTAAAGGTTGAGAAGAGCTGACGGGGACTGGATGACAAGGAATTAATAAGAGAGACAAAGTAGGCTTGTTTGGCAGCATGGAGGCATGAATTGTATTTTAGAAGGGCAGATTTATATAGGATGAAGTCTTACAGGCATTTGGTTTTACGCCACAGTCGTTCAAGAGCACGGCAATGTCTCTTGAGATTTCTAGTGTTGTCAGTTTGCCAGGGTTGTAATGGTCGGGGCCTGATTCTGCGTGTGGTTAGAGGAGCAGGTGCATCTAGTGATGATGAGAGTGAACTGTTGTAGACAGAGGTGACCAGGTCAGGACAGGACAGGGGAGAGATTATGTCATATAGGTGGTCAGTAGCAGAATAGAGAAGAGAAGGGTTAAAGTGGCGAAGGTTTCTACAAGTAATTGTTTGTTGCTTGGAGGGATGGGTGGTTGGAGGCAAGGATACAGTGAAAGTAATGAGGTTGTGATCAGAGAGAGGAAAGGGGGTGTTCGTGAGGTTGCCAGGGTTGCAGAGATGGGAGAATACTAGGTCAAGGGTATTACCATTGGAGTGAGTGGAAGTATGTGTCCATTGGGTTAGGTCAAAAGATGAGGTTAAGTCGAGAAGTTTAGCTGTAGTTGGGTTGTTAACATTGACAGGAATGTTAAAGTCACCAAGAATAATGGTGGGTATTTCAGAGGAGGGAAAGTAAGGTAGCCAGGCAGCAAAGTCATCAAGAAAGCGTGATACCAGTCCTGGAGGCCTATAAATTGCTGAAATCCTCAGAGAAATGGGAGAAAACAGACAAATACAGTGCATCTCGAAAGAAGAGAGGGATAGAGAGGGAGGGACAGGAAGGACTTGGAAGGTGCTTTGTGGGGATAGAAGGAAGCCAACTCCACCTCCTTTCTGTCTGTTAGGTCTGGGGGAGTGAGTCCAATGGAGACCACCATGGGAGAGGGCAGCAGGAGAAGCTGAGTCAAAATTTTGAAGCCAGATTTCTGTTATGGCGAGTATGTTCAAGCCATGAGAGATGAAGAGGTCATGTACAGATGTTAGCTTGTTACAGATGGAGCGGGCGTTCCAAAGGGCGCATGAGATTGGTGGGGTGCTTTGAGGAAGCAGGGAGATATAAATTAAACTGAGTGGATTGCGATGGTTGCCATAGGGGGAGGGGTATTGGATATGTGTCTTGAATTTGGAAAATGGCGGACCGGGATTAGGAGAAATGTCACCTGAGACTAGGAGAAGGAGGAGGGCGAGGAAGGCAAGGTGGGAGTGGGATATGCATGAGCGCACGTGTCTAGTGGCCCTGGAGTTTATGTCAGCATGTGGGTGCAGCCAATGCAGGAGATGATACGTACCATATTAGGGAGAGTGTAGGAGTGAGGGTGATATGTGCATGCTGCAGGGAAGAGAGGAGGGGTAGAGTAAAGATAATTTGAGGATAGAAGACACCAATGTGAGAAGGAAGAGAATAAGGAGCATGTTAGTGAATAGAGAGTGGGAAACTAACCTAATATAAAATAAATGTCAAAGCTGGTTTGCTTGTCGTCTTGCAGAGTGGAGTAGAGATCTTGTTGTTCATGCAGCTTTCGTTAAACTGCGTCGGTGAAACTGCGCATCACTCGTGACAGAGCCACTCAGGACAGAGCCATGATGTCTGCGCCTTGTCCCTGTCTGCGCCACCCCATAAGCTGCCATAAATTTATAGGGAGACTAAGCTGGGATGCATTTCTCAGTTGGTCATTATTGGGTCTGATGTGAGACACCTGAATATGGGGAGTAGATGGCCAGTGCCAGACCAGCTACAGACACAGTCTAGGGTCGTAAAGCTAATTACCTCTCTTGATCACTCAAGCCACATGGAGTTGAGAATCAATCACCAGTAATATTGCTATTGCAGTGTGTTTGTTATAGAGCTAGCAATAAATATGAAAGTTTAAAGATATGGCAGCAGGAGACAATTACCAAAAATATGTTACAGCAAAGTCAGTTCAGTAGAGATGTACAGATGGATAGGAGACAATTACCAAAAATATGTTACAGCAAAGTCAGCAAAGTCAGTTCAGTAGAGATGTACAGATGGATAGGAGACAATTTAATGAGAACTCACATGTCCATACAAGTGTAATACAGTTTCAACCCTAACTGACTAAGTTGATGCTGCCCAGGCATACCTTAATAAGTAAAAAATAAACAAAAGAGGGCGTGCCAGCCTAGTACATTATCCCAACACATTTATTTAAACAGAAACAATATAAAATGTATTTAAAAAAACGTGACTTAAAATAGCTTATTGAGCTTATCGCCCACAGCCCAATAGTCACAAACTCGGCAGGGTCCATGGAATGGGGGGACCTCTCCGCGGTCCTAACTAGTTGATGCATTTTGAAGGATATACCTTCTCCCTGTGGCTTTAGGAATGTATACCCTTCAAAATGTGTCAGTCAGTTGGGTTCACGGAGAGGTCCCCTTGTTTCGTGGACCCTGCCAAGTTTGTGACTATTGGGCTATGGAAGATGAGCTTGATAATCTATTTTAATTCATGTGTTTGTGAGTACATTTTATGTTGTTTCTGTTTAAGGCTCGGTTCACACTAGTGTGGGTTTCTCCGCATCCAATTCGCATGACAGGAGATTGTGACCGGCTCTCAATGGAGCTAGTTCACACATCTCCGGGGCAGCTGTGGAGCACATTGCACAGGGGTCTTGTGTGTCTTTGGCTCCGTTTCAGGTCCGAATTCAGGCAAAAATTCAGGCCTGATTCGTCCCTGAAATGGAGAACAGGGATGCACTGGACCCCTGCTGTGAGCCGCATTCGTATTAGGTGTGAACCCAGCCTCAATAAACATTGTAGTATAATGCACTAGGCTGGTGCGCCCTCTTTTTTTTTTTTTCTTGGAAGATGAAGAAATTAAATATTTTTTTTCCTAAATTTTTCACATACTCTTAACAGTGCAGTACAGCACCATCTTCTAGGTAAAGTTGCACCAGTTAGCGAGTTAGTGGCTGGTGTTTTTTTGTTTGGGGGCGGCAAACAACCACCCCCCCGCAGCACCTCAAACACCCCCCCTGCTGCCTGCCAGTCCACCGGCACTTACCCCTTATAGGCGGCGGGTACATCAGGCATTGGTGGGAATCGGGCATTGGTGGGGATAGGGCATTGGTAGGCACATTGGGCTTTATCAGGAGCATCGCGCAGCGGCGGGGATCGGGCATCGGCGGGCACATCGGACAGTGGTGGGGATCGGGGCATCAGTGGGCATCAGACAGCGGCTCCTGTGTCTTCACCTCCTCGGTTCTGCCGTGCGTTTCCTTCTCTCCTCCTAGGCATCCAATAGAATCACCTGTCCTTTCAGTCATTCGGCTGATGGGTATCAGACCCGCTTCCCGATTGGCTGGGAGGAGGATCAGTGTAATGATTTTGGCTGTAAGTTTGGGGTTACTGCCTTGCAGCAGAACAAATTTGGGGCCAATCGCACACCTCCCTGATGGTATGGCCTCCACAGTCACCAGATCTCAATCCAATACAGCACCTTTGGGATGTGGTGGAATGGCAGATTTGCATCATGGATGTGCAGCGGACAAATTTGCAGCAACTACGTTAGGCTATCATGTCAATATGGACCAATGGCAATGGGTGCATCCCGCACATTCCTGTAAATGGGCGTAGGCGAACGAGCGTGCGCAATACGCGCACTACATGACAGATGTGGCCACTTGCTGGCCTATAAAAGACTGCTGCTGAGCCCAAAAGATTGCTGGATTGTTGTCAGCCTTCCTGTGTTCCTGAGCCTCTGTGTATATTCCTTGGATTTCCTGTTGTGGCCCGGCTTATTCCAGACCTGTCTGATCTCTTCCCCTGGCATTGACCCCTTGGCTTGCTCTACCGACTTTGGGCCTGCTTGATCACCTGTGTATGACACCGGTGTGCCTTAGGAACTTTACTACTTCTTATCTGTTTGCCTTCCCGTATATGAGCTCAGCCAAGTTCCTGTTTCCGCTACGTGCCTCTGCCTCCTGACTGATCATCCGTGTTTGACCCTGGGCCTGGCTTCTACTTCTATTTCCTGTGTGCACTGATTGTCAAGGGTCTTCCTGTTCATTCACAAAAATGCATAGTAAACACAGT
Source organism: Lithobates septentrionalis (assembly GCA_037952835.1). Classification (NCBI taxonomy): domain Eukaryota; kingdom Metazoa; phylum Chordata; class Amphibia; order Anura; family Ranidae; genus Lithobates; species Lithobates septentrionalis. The sequence continues at coordinate 5,007,481 of JBBDGP010000366.1, read as the reverse complement.
TATGAATGGACACAGTAAGCGCGTGTGTTCACTATATTCATTGAGAAAAGGAAATATTTACTAGCCACTTCCCTCTCTCTCCACCCTGAAACTTCCCCCACAGCAGCCAGAGGGAGAGGTGAGGAGGGAAGCCAGCTGGACTGTGGGGAGGGGGGCCAACAAGGGTGGGAAGCCTCGACAGTAGTGGGAATCGGCACTACACATAGTGATTAGGGTGTGTCTAGGCACACCTGGCACACCCCCTGCACACGCCTATGCCTCCAGGACCACCGTCAGGGGTCTACTGTATTTAGCTGCGAGGAGAGCCCTCTCAGCAGCTTGGCCTTGGATCAGGTACGTGACAATATCACATAAACAATTGTGAATAACAAGCAATTTATACACTAAGGCTCCATGCACAAGTGCCAGTTCCCTTGGCAAAAAAAAATATTCTCATATAGAGCGTCTTTGTACACAGTTTAGCCGTGTTTAGGAGAGTTTTGCATTTTTTGTGCCAGAAAGCTCCAATCAGAAACGCAAACCAGAAGGGTTTTTTCTCCTGCCTCGAAATGCTGAGCTCAAAATATGCCTGTAATCGTCTAATCTGCCTAATGTGCATGGACACATAGGATAACATTGAGCTGCTTCTCCAGGCAAAACACAAAACTTCTGTAGAAGCAGCACATTTTTAGGCTTAAGTGCAAGGTTTTTAAATTGATAAAAAAATATACTATTAGCACTTCTATTTCTGAGAGCATCCTTAATTTACAGCATTTTTTTACGCCTGCCTAAATCTTTTGCACAGTATTTTATGTATATTTAGTTTGTTCAGTGGTTTACCAAATCGTAGACAGGCTGGATTTGGTTCAAAATCACATTCGACCTGATCCCAAGTTTCATCCTTAGTTATTATTAGTCTTTATAATAAAGATAAGATAACACTTTTCAAAGCAGAATCTTGGGTGAATCAATAGATTCAAGTTTATTAGCTTATTAGCTGTTGAGCTATTTCTAGTTTTTTGCTTTGTTTCTTCTGTTGGCATCACTTCCTGTCACCTCTTTTGCCTAAGAAAGAATGACGCATCCTACTACCACATTTTCCTGGGATTTCCCAGTCACATATGCCAGGAGGCTGCTGGAGAAAATACACAGAACAACCATAGGGCAGAGCTGGATTGTGTCATCAGGGTCCAGGCTGCCTAAACCCAGAAGACACAGCACACTGAGCAAATGGCATGATGGCAGGGTGGGACAGTTTATCACACCTGAACAGCAGGTGAGAACAACACTGCATTCACTAGAAAAGTAAGTAGGTTTTTTTGAAGAGGACCCAGTAAAACATGGTAAGGGGGGATAGAAAAGTAGGGGGAAGTAAAGTTTGGCTTTAAGCCTTGTTTTGATTAAAGTATAACTAACGGCAAATCTTTTTTTTTTTAGTTTTGGACACAGTGGAGAGGGATTAGAACATGTGTCAGTTTTTATTACCCTCTGTGCCCCGGTTAGGGAGATTCACCCTCTCTAATTGTCCTGCTAACTTTACATTTCATCAAAAGTGAAAGTAAAATAAAATCACAAATTTTGGGTTGACATCAGAACACTAATAAAGGGGAAATCATCCAATGTGGACACTAGTTCTGGTGATTCTGGTGACACGCTCACTTTGGCTATGGGACAAGAAGTGAAGGGAAATCTCCCCAATGAGAAACAGATGGCAAAAAGATATTATAATCCTCCCTTACTCTATCCATAAAAAAAAAAAAAAAGTTTTGTCCTTAGTTACACGTTAGGTTCTTGTGTTCACTGAAGCAAGTACTGAATGTTTTCCAGCAGATGGTATGTACCTAAACGTAGCGCATTTGAACAGATCAGGAAGGGAATATGATGCATGAGTGAGCCAGGAGACTACAGGAGGTATGTATCTAGGGACTTCAGGAGGTAGGGACCTGCTAGCTGAAATTCCCTGTTTTATATGTAATTACCAGATTTACACTTAAAGAACACATCATCTAAGTATAAATCTGAAAAAAATACTTTTAAACTTTGTTCTGATCGCTTTTTAGAAAGTGGTAAAGTAGCTGCTGTCAGGCATTCTGCCATCTCCGTAATGCCCTTTCTGAAAGATGAATGAGGATTTTGTTTGTAAATACTGCACCATAGCAGCTATAACTGCATTTACCACAATAGGTTGTGTTCTACGATGGTGCTGCTTTAATTTTTGCAGTCACCGCAAAACATTGCAGCCATGGCATGTGTACAACCCTAATCTGCTATGTTCTATCTTTTGGGTGGGCATCAGTAAAATCACCGCTCATCTACCTGTTTTAACTTCCCTGCCAGCCACCCCAGGCCTAAGACTTCAGTTGCAGATTAACAACACATTAAACCATATCAGTGGTGCATATTTACAACATATTTTGAACTACAAATTTAGCTTAGACTATAAAGATAGGATGTAGGTCAAGTGAAAGATATAGTTAAGCCTCATTCACACTGGCACTTTCAAACCTGTATTTACATGCATTCAGAGGACATTTATAAAGTCTGTAAATGCATGGGATAAATTTTCAATGGTACCATTCATACTGTGTGTATACCTGCGTTTAGGTGTGGTCGGTTTAGCTGCATTTACAGAAAATAGAATTCTGTTGGTCCAGCTCTTGATAAGACACTCTAAACATGACTAAATGCATGTAAATGCGCCTAATGTGGCTACACCTGCTTTAAAGGTGCAGTGTAAATTATGTCTTAGAATAGATGCTTAAAATGATTGTAAAGGTTTAATTGTTTTTTCTAAAATAACAAACATGTCATACCTACCTGATCTGTGCAATGGTTTTGCAAAGAACAGCCCTGATCCCCTCTTCTGGGGTCCTCCACTGGTGGTCTTGGCTCCTCCTCTTCTTTGAGTGCCCCATAGCAAGCCGCCTGCTATGGGGACACGCATGCAGGCTTGATACTGAGCTGGGCTGTGTGCATCTATTGACACACACAGTATGACTCAGCCATGTCCCTGCCCTCTGCACAAAAGATTTGTTTGACAGCAGCAGAGGCCGATGGCTCTTGCTCATGCTGAGCCTCTTGTGAGAAGAGAAAAGAGAAGACGCGGGTAATAAGCAATTTTTCGTGGGCAATGGCTGGTGTTGGTGCTTCAATCATCACGGCACCATGGTTGATATGGTGTCAGGGTGATTGAAGCATATTATTTCTATTACATTGTAATATATAATGAAGTGGTTCAACTCACCATTAAGCAGAATCAGCGGGAGCCCAGAGTGTTTCACTTGCCACATCTCCTGCCACCAGATGCAGCTGGTCACTTGCCACCATCGCCTGTCGCCAGGTGCAGCTTGTCCCTTGCCACCATCGCCTGTGACCAGGTGCAGCTTGTTACTTGGCACCTTCACCTGCCAGCAGATGTGGATTGTCACTTGCCACTGTCGCCTGGCACCAGATGTGGATTGTCACTTGCCACCGTCACCTGCCACCAGATGTGGATTGTCACTTGCCACGTCACCTGCCACCAGATGTGGATTGTCACTTGCCACTGTCGCCTGCCGCCTAATGTGGATTGTCACTTGCCACGTTACCTGCCACCATGTGCAGATTGTCACGTCATCTGGCACCAGATGTGGATTGTTACTTGCCACTGTTGCCTGGCGCCAGATGTGGATTGTCACTTGCCACGTCACCTGCCACCAGATGTGGATGATCAGCTGCCGCTATTTTTGGATTGTCACTTGCCATGCCAGCCAGTGCCACCAATTGTGCATTGTTGCTGTCGCTACATTGGTGGCAGGCTGGCAGTACTGGTCCATTTAGTTCTCAGTGAGGGCAGGAGAGCGGTGATGCGGGGCAGGCAGTGAGAGATGATGTCACTCCGCTGCTCCCCGCAGCACCTCCGACATTGAAGAGGCCCTTGCTGTGAGGGCGGAAAAGCAGTGATGCAGGGCGGGCAGAGAGAGATGATGTCATCTCTGCTCGTCCGCCCACTCGCTTCTCTCATCCTCCTGCCCAGCTCTCTCATGCAGCCCGCCCGCCACACCCGTGGCCCATCTGCAGAGAGGCCACGGCCTGCTGGTTAGGCAGGTACCCCTGCGGCAAGAGACTCGGGGCGATGGGCCCCAGATTTGGTGCTATAGCCTCAATAGCCACCCCCTAGTGACACCACTGGCCTTAAATCAAGATCACGATCAGATAAGTATTTTGGGGGGCTGGGGGATTCTGACATGCAAAGGTTTTTCATTCTAAAGCAGAGAATGCATTAAGGTAAAAAAATCCCTTTACCTTTACGGCCACTTTAATTGCCGAACATGGTATGTTTTTTATTTTATTTGGAAATTCATATGCTGATCTTGTAAACTTTAAAAATAGAGCAGGTATAAACATGTTCTTATGAAATGGTAATTTAAATTGCTGTTATAGTGGTATTGATTAAATACAGAATAAAAGGTTGTAAAGTATAATCTATTAAGTGATGTGGGTGTTGGTATTGTGTGATATTGCAGTGCAGGTATTTGTTATCATAGCATTGATTTTTTTTTATTAGTTCTGTTTAGATATCAGTAGTGTGTAGGTGGCTGCTTAGCATAGAAATGAGTACTCTGTGGGTGGTTGATTTTTCCAAAGATCTACAATATATTATTTAGAAGTGCAGATTAGTAGTTGTATCACAGCAGTGGTGCTGGTATTGTCTGCAGTGCTTGTTTGTGGTTTAGAATTTGGCAATCATATACTGTACATGTCATAAAAACATATAGCTGAATAGGCTTGCCATATCAAGAAAGCCACGATGTCAGAGGCACTGCTCTATCGGCTGTCCATAATTGGTCAGCTATCATCCTGAAAATGATGGCTGTCCTTACATGAGTTGAAAAAGCACTGGGACCCCTCATGATACACACCTAATGCTGACATCATTGCATTACCAAGTACATTCAAACACTTCATACACTTGTTATCATCTTTTACTACCTCAGATAGTAAATAGTCTGATATTTGTATATAAAGCCCAAAATCACTTTCCTATCTTTAGGAATACTCTCATTTTCTTTTTTCACAATCAAGAGATTTATTGAAGAAACTGTGGTTTACATTGACATTAAATTCTCAAAAAGCACAGTTTGAAATAAACATCAGTTTACAATTTAACAGTTTTCTTATTCAAATATTAGATATTACAATATACTCTTTGGAATAGTAGAATTAACATGTATAAAAGAGAGAAATAGTTGGAGTGGGGGAAGGTAGGGAGGGGGGAAGGGAGGAGGGTGGAGGGAGGTGAAGAATCATGATGAGAAAAAAAGGATATTTTAATTATGCCAAGTTATTTATGTAAAATGTATGAACATTATGGGTGTTGGTATTCATGAGTTTTGTAACCGTTGTTTCACTTAAGGAGTGTTTGATATTCGGATGAGTAGGAAAATAACAACCATGTCTCTCATATTTTGATAAAGTTCTCACTATTTTCATTTTTCATGGCTAGAATCTCTACCATGTTGTATAAGAATTGAACTCTGTCAAACCAATCCTTGACCGAGGGGGAGTGAGTGGTTTTCCAATGTAACGGAATAAGAGTTTGCCGCAGTTAGAAGACAGTCAGACATGCCACGGCGTTCAAATTGATTTTAGTGTAAGTGATATGTTTAATCTATTTTGAGATATTTTCCCAATAGTCAAGGATTGGGGGACAGTTCCACCAGATATGCATAAAGGACCCTGTGTCCACACCATATCTCCAGCATGTATCTGATGTTGTGTGAAGCCACTTTTTCGCTTTTAATGGAGTCATGTACCACTGTGTTAAAATCTTGTATGATATTTCTTGATATTTTGTGCTCAACGAACATTTATGTGCCATGATACATGCTTTTTCCCATTGGGATTCGCTGATGTTCATGCCTAGGTCAACTTCCAATTTGGCTTTGTGTTTTTTATCTTCATTGTGAGTTGATTGATTCAGCCACGAATAGGCGATGGAAGTTGTTTTTAAGATCTGAGATCTCTTATAGCAAATGTGTTCTAAGGACGTCATCTGCAGACAGTGTGAGGCTTTATGTTTACCGTTGAGCAGAAAATCTTTAAGTTGTATATGAAACCAGTGGTTAGGGAATGAGTCTCCATATTCTGCTTTTAAAGTGTCAAGAGATTTCATCTTGTTACTGCTAAGACAGTGGGTGGCCAGTAGTTTTGAGTTGCAGTCTGGGGACAGGAGTGTCTTTTGATTTAGACCTGGAAGAAAATCTGGGTTCTTGGCAATTGATGTCAGAGGGCCAGGAATTGAAGCAAGTTCATTGAGTGGCAATTTTATGCCAGATATTTAACGTAGTAGCTACTAGAGGGTGATCTATTTTCCTGGTGTGTTTGGAGTGAGTAGACCAAGGGTAATACAGTAGTTGTTGTTTGTTGTGTAGTTGCTTAAGATGTATCCAACCCTCATGTTAGAAACTCCGATCCCCCATGGATCTTTTCATTTTAGGGAGATTGAAAAAAAAACACTTTCATATAAGGGGCTTTGCGCTGAAAGTTAACTTCCAAATGAGATATACAGCCTTTATAAAGGCATATCTATGAGAATCACTGCCCCTTCTCCTTGAAATAAACTGCCCTGATATAAATCCTGCCCTGACAGAGAAATTTCCATGTGAGAGATTCTGGCTTCTTGTCAGAAATACTTCCATGTCAACATTCGACAAATGTTGGTCTATATCGCCCAATTGATTCTGAATTTAAAGAGTGATGACATAAGAGGTTATTTCGTAGTATTAACACTACCTGTAGGTATAGATTAATTACTGAAAACCAATTTAATGAACATTCTTTCTAGATGCATACCAAACTAATGTGTATATCACTATTATCATATTTTATGTTCTGTCTTTGTTTATTTTTGAAATATTCAATAAAAATTACTGCAAAAAAAAAGAAATACTTCCAGGTGAGGAATCCTGGCCTGTTAGAAATACTTCCATGTAAGAGAATTTGGCCTGTCAGAGATACTTCCACATGAGAGATCCTGGCCTGTCAGAGATACTTTCATGTGAGATATCCTGGCCTGTCAGAGATACTTTCATGTGAGAGATCCTGCCCTGTTATAGATACTTCCATATAAGAGATCCTGGCACGTCAGAGATACTTCCATGTGAGAGATCTTGGCCTGTCAAAGATACTTCCATATGAGAGATCATGGTCTGTCAGAGATACTTTCATGTGAGATATCCTGCCTGTCAGAGATACTTCCATGTGAGAGATCCTGCCCTGTTATAGATACTTCCATGTGAGAGATCATGACCTGTCAGAGACAATTTCATATGAAAGATCCTGGCCTGTCAGAGACACTTCCTTGTGAGAGATTCTGGACAGTCAGAGATACTTCAATATGAGAGATCCTATCCAATCAGAGATACTTCCATGTGAGAGATCCTGGCCCGTCAGAGATACTTCCATGTGAGAGATCCTGGCCCATCAGGGATACTTCCATGTGAGTGATCCTGGCCTATCAGTCATACTCTAATGTGAGAGATCCTGGCCATGAGAGATACTTCCAGTTAGAGATACTTCTATGTGAGAGATCCTGGTCTGCCAGAGATACTTCCATGTGAGAAGTCCTGCCCTGTCAGAGAAACAAGAGGAAACACAAGAGGAATTTCTGACCCACCCCCCCCCCCAAAATCTAGGAAGTAATAAAAAAAATAGGAACAGAAAATAACAGCAAAAAGCAGGCCATAGATGGATTGAAATTCGGGTGGTTGAGCAGGGACCAGCCAAATTTCAATCCATGTGTGTCCGTTCATACTCGACAGAAATCTAATGATTGACTTCTGTTGAAAGGACTTGTTGGAAAATTTCTCTCGAGCAGCCAATGGGCCCCAGCCACAGTATATTCTGATAGCAGAGAGTTCCGGCAGCTAAAATACAATGTGGAGAGTATTCCTCTAGCCATCTCAATTGTGTGGATGGAGGAATCGTTTTTTTTTTTTTTTCATTGAGCCAGCAAAAAGAAACAATCCATCTATGGCAAGGAGAAAATGGAACAAAATAGTTAAACAGGGCACATTAGGGTTAATGAGGAGGTTAATAGGAACACATTTTACCTGTTTATTTTAATTTGTTTACTTGTGATGTTGCTTTAACATATGCAGAGCAAATGTCACGGCTTTGATATACACTTGAATGAAAAAGAGTAAATACAATTTAACAATAATGTTATTACATTGTACAGTATTTAATTGAAGCTTGCAAACACTGTTTGAAAGTTTAATTTTACACAATAACTGCTGCAGCCACTCCTGAGCTAATTTTGACAAATTTTTATTTTGACAGCTAAGATTTGTCAGCAATAGCAGCAGGAGAGCAGTAGCTGGTAAAAGAGAAGCAACGCGTGGGAGATATGCTTTAGGAACTTTGCTGCTGTTTTTTAGGATTTGTCCTAAAAAAAAAACATCCTGATGACATCCTGAATACACAAATGCCCTTTACTATATAACACTATAATTTAGTGCTTTATAGAATGAAACATGATAGAAGATTAAGGATCTCTGTGAGTTTCTAAGTGCAGTTTCCACTGGTTTCGCCAACGCCCTTTTTTTCAATGTATTTATGGTCTTTCTGCTTTATTCTATGAGGGATATCAATGGAGGATCATTATCATTTTCAGTTTTAGTTCAGTTTCTAACCCCTTTGCCCCATTCTTAAGTTTCAGTTTGGATGTGTACGTTTTTCTAATTGGACTAAAACCTTGCCACTAGGCAAGGCTTCTAAAATTAGTTGTGAATATGATGGGTGGCATTTATAAATGACAAATGCTCAGAGGCGTACAAACTGCTTATTCATCCCCCTGATGGTTTTGTCCCAGGGTTCCTACTAGATTGGGGAAGAGAGTTGGGCTTATCATTCTCTGCAGAGCAGCAGGAACACATACTGTACTTTGCTCATTATTCTTCAGTGGCCTGTAAATACCAGGAGCTCAACAACAAGGTCCTCACACTCTTAAAAGGTCCCTTCTCTCTTGAGGCAGTGAGTACTTATTAGTGTTGTGGGGAGGCTGAAGGTGCCATGTTACATACTTTCTGGCCGTGCCGGAAACAGAAGCAGTTTTGGACCCAGGTATGTTATACAATCAAGCAGCTCACTGATTTTGATTTAGGCACTGACACGGTCAGATATCTTCTCCACCATTCTGATCTCTCTAGATGTAGATATAACAGCTCAATGTTAGTTTACCATTGAATGTGGCAAAGGCAGTGTGGGAGAGGGACTGCCCACCTATATTTTTGTTGTGGCTTACCTAGATTGCTGATAGTCATGCCATGGAAAGTATCACTGCTGCCTTACGTGGTAATGAAGAGAAATTTAATAAAACATGGTTCTATTGGACCCAGTATATTTGTTCCAGGGATTAGGAATCTGCTGTAGCAGAAGATGGGAAAAGGACAATTTTCCTCCTCTCCTCACCTACTTTTTCCTTTTTGTTTCCTTTTTTGCTGCAGTGTGTGATTCACATATATGTGGGTATTGTCAGTAAGTGTTTAAAATTGAAGTATGGACTGGATGGTGAGAACATGAATGCCATTTGTTGTGGTCAATATACTGTAACACATCTTTTGATATTGAGCATTTTCTTCTGCAGCAATGCACCATTTGAACTTAATCTGTTTGGCCATTGCCTGAATATTTTTTCTCTCATGCCTGTCTGTATGAAAATTGTTTAAATAAAGAATTGTATAGAAAAAGATAAAGACAAATGCAGCAAAAAAGTGGAGACGCAGCTCCAAATTAGCTAGGTGTGGTGCTCTAAGTGGGTAGGGTGATGGAAATAGCATAGGTAATGGTTGAGGCACTAGAAACCATGGCACATGTTCTATTTCTTCTGTGCCCAACTGCTGCCACTAAGGCTTTTCAGTTTTTGAATCGCGGGCAAACTTACCGTGAATCTGCCTGTGATTTGAAAGCGCTGATATTTAAATGGCAAATCGCGGGACTCGCATTCGAATGACACCTAACACTGAAAACTCAGTTCTTATGTTACTGGAAACAGATTTGGAAAACTGTAACTTAATCTTCTACTTCCATCTATCTTCTAGTTCTATCGATTTTAAAAATGATGATAGTCTAATGCATGCTAATACATGCTAGTAAGTTAGAATAACACAGTTATTACTTAAGGAGGATGAAAAAAAAATCACAATACTTAAGAAAAAAAATTAGAGCACACTGAGTTCAAAGCTCTTTTACACAAAGACTCTCACTATCCCTGAAGCAGTAGACAAGTTAAAAGTGATGATAGATATGCTGCAGAATATTAAATCAAGCACAGAAGTAGTTTTACCAAAGCTTTAACACTACTCCATTGCTGACACTGTTCTGTCTGCGTACGATCTGATGCGCAGTGGAGGGTCCCAGAAGGAAACCATTTATTCTGCTTGTGAGAAAAACAAGGCAAAATAATGCACAAAAATTGCTCTAGAGCTGGTGGAGGAAGAAGTGGAGTGAAGGAGTTCAGCATCCTCTTACCACCACAATTTCTCACATCATATTTCCCACTGTTTACTCAGACAGAGAAGCTGTTTCCTTTGAAATTCAAATGTTACTTTAGACCTGATCTCTGTCAGCTTCAAGGAAATTTAACTTTGTCTTTTTACAGCTAATTGACAGAAAAAAAAACATTATCTTCAAGAACTGCATTAAAATTCTTCTCTGCAATCTACCTTGTGAACATATTCTGCTCATTCTTAACCTGGACCTACTCTGAAAATACACAGTTACTTTTTGGACTAAAACCAGTATTTTATTTGATAAATGAAAGTGTTTGTTACCCCAAAAATTCATATTCCTGATATATGCCTGCTGTACCATATACTTGTAAGAGAGAGTATCCTGTTTCTTTATATTACTTCCTTTGTGTGAAATCCCTGGTTATCCTGCCAGTCTCTCTGCTTTCCTATTAAAAACTGACCACACTAAGCAGGAGAACACACTGTGGCAAGTTCTTTAGCTATGATGGAAACTCAGTGTGCTCTCCTCCAATGATCAGACTTGTCTTGACATCCCCCCGCTGCACAACCATTCACTGGAGAGCTCAGTGTGCTGCTGCTTCTCCTGCCTGCAGCTTTTATGCAGCTGAGAACGGATGGAAGGTGATCACTTATAAAAAGGGAAAAAAAGGTATTTATAATATATACTTACATTGCCTTTAAAAAGTATTCATACCCCCTGAAATTTTCCACATTTTGTCATGTTACAACCAAAAATGTAAATGTATTTTATTGCGATTTTATGTGATAGACCAACACAAAGTGGCACAGAATTGTGAAATGGAAGGAAAATGATAAATGGTTTTCAAATTTTTTTACAAATAAATATATGAAAAGTGTGGTGTGCATTTGTATTCAGCCCCCCAGCCATTCTAACACATGCTTTGATCTAAACCATTCTATTGTAGCTCTGGCTGTATGTTTTGGGTCGTTGTCCTGCTGGAAGGTCACGCCGGGAAAGATTTCACATTTGGGATTTACAAGTTGACAATGTGTAAGTGGATGGAGTTGCTTTAATAAATACATATAAGATATATAAATACATATATAGAAGAAGATGGAGGAAGAAAGATGGAGGAAGAAACATGTATGACAGTTTTTTGATGAAATGGTAGGGGTACTTTTGTACCCCCTTACCATTTCACACAGGGTGGAGGGCCGGGATCTGGGGGTCCCCTTGTTAAAGGGGGCTTCCAGATTCGGATAAGCCCCCTGCCCACAGACCCCCACAACCACCGGGCAAGGGCTGTGGGGATGAGGCCCTTATCCCCATCAATATGGGGACAAGGTGTTTTGGGGGGCTACCCCAAAGCACCCTCCCAATGTTGAGGGCATGTGGCCTGGTACGGTTCAGGAGGGGGTGCTCTCTTGTCCCCCCTCTTTTCCTGCGGCCTGCCAGGTTGCGTGCTCGGATAAGGGTATGCATTTTTGTTTTAATTTTGGCGCAGGGTTCCCCTTAAAATCCATACCAGACCTGAAGGGTCTGGTATAGATTTTGAGGGGGACCCCACGCCATTTTTAAAAAAAAATTTGGCTGGGGTTCCCCTTAACCACTTGACAACTGGGCACTTAAACCCCCTTCCTAACCAGACCAATTTTCAGCTTTCGGTGCTCTCACACTTTGAATGACAATTACTCAGTCATGCAACACTGTACCCCTATGAAATTTATGTCCTTTTTTTCCCACAAATAGAGCTTTCTTTTGGTGGTATTTAATCACTGCTGGGTTTTTTATTTTTTGCGCTATAAATCAAAAAAGACTGAAAATTCGATAAAAAAAAAAAAAAAAATTCCTTGTTTCTGTTAAAATTTATTGCAGAGTATTGGCAGAGTATTGGCGAGTATTGGCAGAGTATTGGCAGAGTATTGGCGAGTATTGGCAGAGTATTGGCAGAGTATTGGCAGAGTATTGGCGAGTATTGGCAGAGTTTTGCAGTGTTGCAGAGTATTGCACAGTGTTGCAGAGTATAGCACAGTGATGCAGAGTATTGGCTAGTATTGGCTAGTATTGGCTAGTATTGGCGAGTATTGGCGAGTATTGGCGAAGTATTGGCAGAGTATTGGCAAGTATTGGCGAGTATTGGTGAGTATTGGCAGAGTATTGGCAGAGTATTGGTGAGTATTGGTGAGTATTGGTGAGTATTGACAGAGTATTGGCGAGTATTGGCAGAGTATTGGCAGAGTATTGGCAGAGTATTGGCGAGTATTGGCAGAGTTTTGCAGAGTATAGCGCAGTGATGCAGAGTATTGGCTAGTATTGGCGAGTATTGGCGAGTATTGGCAGAGTATTGGCGAGTATTGGCAGAGTATTGGCGAGTATTGACGAGTATTGGCAGAGTATTGGCGAGTATTGGCAGAGTATTGGCGAGTATTGGCGAGTATTGGCAGAGTATTGGCAGAGTATTGGCGAGTATTGCCAGAGTATTGGCGAGTATTGGCAGAGTTTTGCAGTGTTGCAGAGTATAGCACAGTGTTGCAGAGTATTGCACAGTGTTGCAGAGTATAGCACAGTGTTGCAGAGTATTGTACAGTGATGCAGAGTATTGCACAGTGATGCAGAGTAGTGCACAGTGTTGCAGAGTATAGCACAGTGTTGCAGAGAATAGCACAGTGTTGCAGAGTATTGCACAGTGATGCAGAGTATTGCACAGTGATGCAGAGTATTGCACAGTGTTGCCATTATGTATATTGAACAGCGCTGTGGGCACTAAACATCCAGCCCACAGCGCTGCCATCTCTTCCCCTCTCCCTCCGCACTGTACCGATACAGAGAGGGGAGGGAGGAACCAGCGTCATGACGTGACGCTGGTTTGTTTACATGTGATCGCTCCATAATTTGACGGAACGATCACGTGGTAAACGGCCGCGATCAGCGGCTATTTACCGTAATCCGTGATGCGCCGGGTCCTCCGGACCCGGCAGTCACGGATGTTCCCGAGTGCGCGCCCCAGGGGGCGCGCGGGAGCATCATTCTGGAATGACATCCATGGACGTCCACCCAGAACTAGCCGACCGCGCTGTTGCCGTCTTTCGGCAATGGCCCGGTCGGCAAGTGGTTAATATCCATACCAAACCTGAAGGGCCTGGTATGGAATTTAGGGGGACCCCCATGTCATTTTTTTTTAACAATTTTGATTCGGGGTTCTCCTGTGGGGAATTCCCATGCGGTTTTTATCAATGAACTTTTATGTGTATTGTTGGACCGGCAATTCATTAATAGCCGCGGGTAGTTTTAAATGACTTTTTTTCCTTTGAAATGTAATTTTGCTGTCAGACTGTTCTAAACATGGAAAACATGCGCCCCTTTACAGGCATACTATAGACACCCCCCAGGTACGAAATTTAAAGTAATATTACACTTTTATGGTTTCACTTTAAGCATTATTAAAATCACTGCTCCCGAAAAACGGCCGTTTTTAAAACTTTTGCATTGATCCATGTCCCCTGGGGCAGGACCCAGGTCCCCAAACACTTTTTATGACAATAACTTGCATATAAGCCTTTAAAATTAGCACTTTTGATTATTCATGTTCTTGTCCCATAGACTTTAATGGTGTGTTCGAACAAATTTTTTGCCTGTTCACAAATTCTGGTGCGAACCGAACAGGGGGGTGTTCGGCTCATCCCTAATCTCCAACAGGCTGTTTGTGGATTAGTTCTAAGTTTGTTATTTTAGATGTCAAATCCAAAACTTTTTGTTTTGCTGCCTTTTTACACTGAGATTGTACATTAATAAGTTCACCCCTCAATATGCATTTGTGCCCCTCCCAAATTGTTAATGGTGAGAGCTCATCAGAGGTGTTAGTGGCAAAGTACATATCTAGGGCATCTGCTACCCATGCTAAGGATTCAGGGTCTGATAACAAAGATGGGTTCAGTCTCCATGATCATTTCCCTGTCCTTGGCCCTGCAAAATTAAGAATAAGCGAGGTGGGAGCATGATGCGAAATGGATTTAATGCCAATATGTGTATCCTGTAATAATGAAAGAGCCCTAGCCTAGAATAAAATGTTTAGTCTCTATCTGAGGGGCGAGCCATCCTTCAGGAGTCTAGAAGGGACAGAGAGTGGAGCAGTGATTTAATATATTTTTTAGACATCGGTATTGTATACTGGATTTCCCGTTAGATGTGTCTAACAAGGGGTCTAGGGGGACATTGAAGACTCCCCCCAGATGTGTACACCCAGAGGCAAACCATTTAAGTTCTAAAACAATTTTCCTACAAACAAAAGCATGCAGTGTATTAGGAAAATACACATTGGCTAGTGTAATTGGAGTGCCTTTCAAATTGCCTTTTATGAAAAGGTATCTCCCCTTGGGTTCGCTAAATGGTTGGTAACCTCAAATTCACCAAGTCTGCTGATCAAAATAGAAACCCCCCTTAGTTTTGTCATTAGGATTAGTGCCATGATAAAGCTTGGGGAAGAAGGAAGAAGTCAACCTGTCCTGAAATGAGTTTCTTGTAGTATCGAGAAGGCCGGGCTCACCTTTTTAAGTTCCTTCTCAGGAATATTCAGTCCCCGTACATTTTTTTTTTTTAATACAAGAGACCTGACCTTTGAAATCCGTTAACAGAAACTAAAAAAACAAAAAAAAAAACAGGGAGAGGTGGACAGGGGAAAACGAAAGAGTTAAGGTTACAGACAAGGCAACTCACACCCAATAAGGTGCGGGCCGAGTACAATCATAGTTGGTATCGACCTCCAAACAACCTGTTCAGAGGTAAAAATCAAGTGTGGATTGTAGTCAATAACAATAATCATAAACCATTCAATCCACTGGTGGGGGATAGTAGGTGGGGTTTACCTGTCAGAGGGACAAAACACTACAATCAAAAAGTGTTAACACGTCAATATTAGATAGAAGTAAAAGGAGGACCCACAGCAAAAAAACTAAAATAGTATATCATTTCAAGACATACAGTTTCTCCCGTACCCCTAATTGTGCTTCAATCAAAAGTGTTAATGATTGAGAGGACAAGTAAATGACCAGATGCAAAGAACATCATATATCACTATGCTACAACTAATAATCTATGTTGTTGGGTCATAAAACTCCTATAGTCAGAATAATCTGTCTAGAGAATTTATAATGCAAGGCTTCTGTTAAGGCATATTAGTCAATAGGCTCCGGCAGAGAAGGGCCAATCCAACCCTAAGATAGATATGAGGGCACATCTGGAGCATAAAAAAGCATGTGAAAACTAGGCTCTCCACCTAAATTTAAAGAGCTAGCAACTGGATGCTAAAGCCGCACGTTGCTGACAAATAGATCCAAAAGGAAGCCATTATAAATCAAGAACAATTTCTCGCACTCAATGGATAGGGACCAAGATAATGAGGCAAAGCAAACATTTTAAATAAGTTATGAACTACAAACACTGGTAGAAAAATAGCTCAAATGGGAAAGCCAACACACAAAATCCCATTGTGAGAGCCTTGCATCCCATTAGCATTAACAACAATAACCAGCATGACCTGCTAAGGTAGTAGAACTAATTCCTGCAAAGGAAATAACAAGTTAATATCTTATAGTCTCGATGTAAACAAAAAAAGGTAATTAGCCCGACACTGAACAAAAAGGGGTCAGTCTGAATAAAATGTCCCAGTGATGAAATAGGGTGATCAGAACATTTGTAACAGAGAAGATTCAAATTACTGCTAGTGAAATGTCGCAAAGTAGGCTCCATCAGGTTGGTGGTGAAGCCTCTGTGAGAAATAAATGTAAAGTAGTATCAAACCAGCTGTAGAATAGTGAGAATAGTGCTTATCACGGAAATTCTTTAAACAAATAGATACCCTGTTTAGAGATATAAACATCCTCAGATTAGTTTGGAAACTTTGCAGCTGCCTAATGCCCCGTACACACGAGCTGAAATTCGGCCAGCAAAAGTCCGATGTGAGCTTTTGGTCCAAAAATGCGACCGTGTGTATGCTCCATTGGACTTTTGCTGGCAGAATTCCAGCCAGCAAAAGATTGAGAGCATGTTCTCAATTTTTTGGTCGGAAAAAGTTCCGATCTGAAATTCCGATCGTCTGTACCAATTCCGACGCGCAAAATTCCTACGCATGCTCGGAAACAATTCGACGCATGCTCGGAAGCATTGAACTTCATTTTTTCAGCTCATCATAGTGTTGTACATCACTGCGTTATTGACGGTCGAAAGTTCAGCGAACTTTTGTGTGACCGTGTGTATGCAAGCCAAGCTTGAGCGGAATTCTGTTGCAAAAACCATCCAAGATTTTTCCGACGGAAATTCCGCTCGTGTGTACGCAGCATTAGGATGAAGGAGGTTTGACTGTCACTAATCATTTGATAAATTGGCAGAGAAATATCATTTGTCTTATAAAGTATTTTTTCAATACTTACAGTTATGGAATGCCTTGCAGACCTAAGCAAATAACTTTTTACTAAAATATAATGAAGGTGAAAGGTAGGGCAGAATGTCCCCATCCCAACACCTATGGGATCATGTCAGACAATTAAAATAAAATAAATATTTTAAGTAAAGTTAATTAAAAATAAATAAATATAAATATATATATATATATATATATATATATATATATATATATATATATATATATATATATATATATATATATATATATATATATATATATGATAAATACTTACCTGATTGGCAGTTGTTAGATCAACCAATCAGATGCCCAGGAAGCTGTTGCCAGCGCTGCAGTAGCTCTTTCCATGGATCGCGGGGACGGTATTGCTTGTGGAACTGGATCACCTATCTATTCTGTGTCTGTCCCCTCTGCTTCTGATTCCGGGTCAATGACACAGGCGTGTTTTTCTCTTTCAGGTCCGCCTTCAAACCTCGTCACTTCGGGCCTGCCTGCTAACTGCGTCATAGCTCCGCCTGCTGAACAGGTTGATGGACAAGGCAATGACTCAGATAGGCCTGGAAGGAGGTTACAAAGGAATTTAAAGAGACCTTGTCGGTTCGAATCCCCAGTTCGTCAGGTACCTGGGGACAGAGGAAAAAAGAAAAGAGGTACTGACTCAATACATAAAGGTTCACATAATGCTTTATATGGTATAAAAAATTCTACAAATGTGATGGTTTCTTACATTTTTAGTTTGCAGCCTATAAAAAATTTTGCGTTAAATTGTTCTGCTGGTACTGCTTTTTCAGACTTGGGCAAAGTTGCTGAAGATTCGGATGTGATGGCATTGCGTCCTGCGTTATCAGAAGCTAATAATGCATCCATCCCTGCTGCTATTCCCACGAGTGGTGAGTCTGATCATATGTCTCAATTGAAAGCTATTTTTTCATCATTTCAAGATTAAATTGGTAAATTTGATGAGAAAACAAATACAATTGCTAATATTGATCATTTCAATTCGTGAGTAGCGCAAGTCTGGCTAAATACTCCTTTGGAAGGTGATTTAAGGGTGCCTTTATGGAATAATGCGAATGTTTGTATTGAGCCTCCTGTCACGACTTGTTCTTCGGTTATTCCTGATACTTGCTTACGCAAAGTTATGACATGTGAATTGTCCCCTTTGGGATTCCATTTAAATAGTACTATTAAAGAAAAGATATGACGTGGTGATTATGTCAAGATTTTAAATCTGCTCCCTTTGATTAGAGATTTTAAGACGGATAAAAAAGATGGTGATAAATTTGATGATGGTAGAGGTAAATCTCCCCCTCGATCGTTTAACAATTGGTTGCAAGCCTTTTGCATTTATGCTAGTGTGCTTGGGGAAAAACGCCCAGACTTATGTTGCGGTTTATTTAAACATGTCGCGATAATTCTTGAGGCTTATAAAAAATTTTCCAGGGCTATTGTGGTTCACATATGATGAGTCCATTCGACAGAAGTTATCTGTGCATAGATCGATGAGGTGGGGAGTTAAAGCTGTGGGACTGTGGCTGAACCTTTTGATTCCACAGAGGAAATTTTCTAAACCTCAATTGTCTGTAACGCATACTTATCGTCGTGGAGTTTGTTTCCACTTTAACGATGGGCAATGTAAATGGCCCAACACATGCAAGTACAAACACGAATATAATTTTTGTGCTGGTGCTCATCCAGCGTCACGCTGTTTTAAAAAGTCTTCTGCTGCTATGACATCTACTAAGGAGCCATTTCTCAAAAGCAACTCTCCGGTGAATCTCAGAAATATGTTGCCATGGCTACTTCGTTACCCAGATTGTCAGAAAGCTAAAATCTTACATGATGTTTTTTTATTGGGGTTTATGTTGCCTCCGTTTAAGGGCCATGGTTGTGTCATTTTTGAGAATCTAAAATCTATTGATTTGCATTAAGATGTTGTCCGTTCCAAATTATTGAAAGAAATTGCTGAAGGCAGGATTGCTGGCCCGTTTCCAGATGCTCCTTTTAAAATTTTTAGGGTGTCTCCTTTGGGAATTGTTCCTAAGAAGGAATCAAATGCTTTTAGACTTATACACCACTTGTCTTATCCATATGGGCTTTCTTTGAATGATGACATAGATCCTAGTTTTTGCTCAGTTCATTATGCCTCATTTGATGATGCGTTAAATATCATTAGAGGAGTTGGTGGCTCTGCATTGCTTGCGAAGGCAGATGTCAAATCTGCATTTCGCCTACTACCCATACACCCTTCTGCGTTTAATTCTTTGGGTTTTAGATTTGAAGAGGAATTTTATTTTGATTGTTGCCTCCCTATGGGGTGTTCTTTGTCCTGTCATTATTTTTAGTTATTTTCTTCCTTTATTGATTGGGTGGTTCGTCAGAAGACTGGTTTAGATTCGGTTTTACATTAACTTGACGATTTTTTGTTTGTAGGAAAAGCTGGGACTCATGATTGTTTATTTTTATTTACCGAGTTTCGCATACTTTGCAAGGAATTTGGTGTTCCTTTGGCTGAAGAAAAATCTGTTTACCCCACCTCATGTTTAGAATTTTTGGGCATACAAGTTGATACGGTCGCCATGGAATTTAGACTTCCCTTTGAAAAAGTCTTGCGCATTTAATCTTTGTTGGTTTTTGTTATGTCAAAAACGAAAGTTCGTTTGAAATTCTTGCAATCGTTGCTGGGTTTGCTAGCATTTGCGTCCAGAATTATGCCCATGGGTAGAGTTTTTACTAAGCTTTTTTATCGGGCGATTTCAGGTATTTCTTCCCCATAGCATTTTGTTCGTATTACATCCGAGGTCGTAGCAGATTTTAGAGTTTGGCTTGAATTTTTATGTACGTTCAATGGTTGTTCGGTATGGCAATTTCCTTTTTGTTCTGCGTCAGCGTTACATTTTTATACTGATGCTGCTGGGTCGTGTGGTTACGGTGCTTTTTGGGACGGCCATTGGTCAGCTGATGTTTGGCCTGAGTCGTGGAAGTCTAGGGGTCTGACGAGTAATATTGTGTTATTGGAATTATTTCCAATTTTGGTGGCTCTCAATCTTTGGGGTTCGCAGTTACTTAACAGGCGTATCTTGATTTATTCAGATAACAAAGGGGTTGTTTTTGCTATCAATTGTTTGTCTTCCAAATCATTGCCAGTTATCTCTATACTACGGCAGATTGTATTTAAGTGTTTGACTTTTAATATTTGGTTGAAAGCTAAATATATTCCGGGAAATTAGAATTTTATTGCAGATTATTTATCCTGTTCACAGATTCAAGAATTTCGGCAATTGGTACCGAATGCGGATCCAGTCGGTCTGGTTTGTCCTCCTCGTTTGTGGTCGGTGGTGTGACTCCAGTCGTTTCAGTCATTAGAAATTCCATTGCGCCTTCTACTTGGTCTTCTTACTGTTCAGCGTTAAATTTATGGCATTCCTATTTGGCCTCATCTCATTGCAATTCTGATTGTTTTTGTGAGCAGTTGGTGTTGTCGTTTTTGAATTATTTAATGTCGGCTTCTTACTCCTACTCATACATATGTAAAGGAAGGTGCAGCGCTAAAAAATTATAAATTTTCAGGAACAAGATGCGGAGATATCAATAAACTAAAAAACATATAGTCCTTCAGTAGCGTACAGTCCTAAAATTGATAAAGCACTAATAATGTCCAAGTATTCAGTGAGTATCCACCACACGTGACAGCATGCCAATAAAGTGATTGATGAGTGTGCCCGACACCGATACAGTGAGTGGCCTCTCACCTGATGACCAGGACCCTTTAATTATAGAGGGTCAATGAGGCATTCCCATAAGGGTCAGACAACAGGGGATCATAATTCTGATGATGATGTTCTGTCAGGAGACACTGGGCTTTTAGGTGAGGATGGCTCTGAGCAAAGCTGAGGGTGAGGATGGCTCTCACATGGCATATGCAATGAAAAAGGACAAAAATAGTGCTCTCTGTATATTCCAATTTATTAAATAAATTAAAAGATGTCACTTACAAAAATGGCACTTCACAAGTGCCAGGACGAACACAGCAAAGATTGCAGGGAACCGCCGTGTAGAGACACGGAGTGGAGCATGCGCGGTAGCAGCGGGTGACGTCACGCCGTTACGTTCTGGACGTGTTGCGTCCCAGTGGGCGGGGACTTCTTCAGCAGATGACGAGACTACGTGGGCACCCGCGCTATAAAGAGGTGAGTTGCCATAGCGACAGTAAACACTTCATAGAAGAGGAGAATCCGGAAATGTCCCCTGATACAACAAACAGGACAAACGGAAACTGATCCATGTGTGCTAGTCGCTTATAATTTAAACCAATGGGCAAATAAATAGCAAAAGATATATAAATAAAAATAAAACATGGAAAATTTAATGAAAAACCCACGTTCTATCTAATTAAGAGCATATAAAAAATCGCTAAAAATATATTTTAGCATATCATTTTCAAAACGATAATTTCTTATAAAATATAGATGTCAGGTGGGCGGAGCGGAGGAGGAAGTAGCTGGGTGTAGAAGCAGCAGACATGACCTCCACACTCACTCAGGGTCTGGAGCGGATCCCGGATCAGCAGGGGTACTTGGCGATTAACAAGGATGGCGTGTTGGCGAGAGCTGGCGATCTAGAGAACGATGAGCATATTGCCAGTGTGATCCGAGAGATGGTGACTACGGCTTGCAGCTTCCGCTGTCTTGGGGACCAGATACCATTTAAACGCATGAGCATTGTGTTCGGTGAGCACTCCTTCTTTGTCACTGTCTCCGGACAAAAGATCTACGTGGTGAAGAGGCACAATGTTGTTCGTGAACCAATCAGTGTTTGATCCCTTGTGACCACGCCCTCTGCATTTTTTCTATAGACATACTGGACTGAGCCCCGGTGAAGAGATGGTCATCGTGGAAAGTGCTGCTTTCAGATTGTAAACTGTTTGTAAATAGTAAGGTTTTTTTTTTCTAGCCGATCGATATTAGGGTGGATTGCCTGGAGGCGAATGGACTGTGCACTTTGCAGGTGCAATTTCACTCTGTAAAGTGCTCCGGAGCGTAGTGAATGAGGGGAAGTTCTGCTGACTTCCACCATCCAATTGTGTGCAAGCAAAACAATTTTTTTTTTTCTTGCATGTGATTGGGTATTCTTTGCATGGTGAAGCTTCGCCTCGTTTGCTAGGCTCTGGAGCAACTGCACAGTCTGTTTGTCTTTGGTAGACCAACCCAAAAAATTGTCCTAAAACAAGTGCAAGTTCCCTCCTTAGCAGTCATATTCCAGGTGCAGTCGGTGGGAGACTTTTTTCTTTTTGTGGTTGGCAGTCTTGTTTATCAGACAGTGAAGGGAAGCAATGATATAATAGTGTATAGAGATGGGCTCATGCGTGTTTGGATCTCATTTGGGACCCACCCAGCCAGTACCCCCCCCCCCCAGGAACTTGTCACCTGTATTGGGCCAATCATCTGTTCCCCTGCCCTGCAGCCGCATGTATACAAGGGTTGTGGGCGAGGAATGCCTTAGATGCTGATGATTGGCCCAGTATAGTGACAGCTTGCTGGAGGGCTTGCTCAGATGGGTTTGGATTAGGATCAGAGCACAGCCTGAGCTCATTCCTAGTAGTGAAGAGAAGAGCTTTCTGCTACAACATTGTCAAGGGTCAACTTGCATCTCTGTTTCAAGTTGCAATCTGGAGCCGAGTACCGAAAGCATTCGGCAAGGTTTACCTTATTCCTCAAATAGTGAGTGGCTTTAAGGATGCAGCTTAACCCGTATAGAGTTTGGAATGGTATATTTACTCTGTCAGCAAGATCTGGCATCCTATTCCATATTTTACTTTGTGAATATTGCTTTATTTAAAAAAAAAAAAAAAAAAAAAAAAGATAATTCCACTGCGCTTGTAAAAGCGGGCATTGCACTTTCATAAAATAAAGAAAATGTTAACATGAAAAAAAAAAAATATATAGATGTCAGAACGGTTATCACATCCATCAACCGCTGTTATCGCCTGCTCCAAAACAAAATAAACATTGAGAAATTTAAAAATTACACAAGTAACATGTTAAAAAATGTGTCATGTAAAATTAGCGATCAGATATAAAACAGGTAGTATCGAACTCTACGTTTAACCCTTCAGGGCACATTACTCTTGTCTCATATATCCAATAGGATTCTCTTTTACTTAATTGCCTAATGAAATTGCCCCCCCCCCGCCAGTGCTTATTAACCCTTTCAATGCCCCAGAATTTCAGACCCTTCGGGTTCTGTTGATGAAAAGCCTAAAAATGTCTGGACACATTGTGGGTCTTAAGGCCTTTCTTAATATTGTTGACATGTTCGGCCAATCTAACATGTAGAGGTCTTGAAGTTCTGCCTACATACTGGAGCCCACAGCTGCACTCCAGCATATAGACAACTCCAACCGTGTCGCACATGATCAATTGTCTGATCTCATACTCTTGGTTAGTAGCTGAGGCCAAAATTTTTTTTCTTTTTTTGATGTTCCCTTTGGCGTGCCTACAGGGGACACACCTACCACAAGCATAGAAACCTCCCAAAAAAGAAAAAAGCTTATCTGACGTGGGAACTGGCGGGTTAAGGACTCCAGGAGCTAAACGGTCCCTTAATGTGGGGGCTTTCTTATAAATAAATTGGGGCCTGTCAGGGAGTACAGGACCCAAAACTTTGTCCTGCTTTAGTATTGCCCAGTTTTTTTGGATAATTCTCTCAAACTTACGGTATTGGACATTGTAATCCAACACCATTTTGAAATTGTGATTATCATTAGTGGGAACCTTAGAGGAACCAGCCATACGTTCTTTTCTATCTAGTGACATGACTCTAGATACCTCTTCATCAAGGGTAGATCTATTATAACCCTTTTGCTCAAATCTGGAAGAGAGGACTTGAGATTGATTCACGAAATCATCTAAGATAGTACAATTACGGCGCAAGCTAATATATTGACCCCTGGGGATGTTGCACAGCCAGGAGCTGTGATGACAACTCCCCAGGGGAATATAAGAGTTGCGATCTGTTGGTTTAAAGTAATTGGTAAGAATAAACTGGTCATGCTTAATACTAATAGATAGATCTAAAAACACAACTTTTTCGGAACTAATGGTCCATGTTAGAGATATGTTCTTAGTATTATTATTGAGTGATTCAATGAAATCATTCAATCTAGATCTTTCACCATTCCAAATAAGGATAAGATCATCAATGAATCTCCTGTAGCATACTAACTCAGGGGGGCGATGGAGGAAAACTGCCTCATCCTCCCAGTTGGCCATAAAATATTAGCCACACTGGGAGTGAAGAGAGCCCCCATAGCTACACCCCTGGTCTGTAAGTAAAATTCTCTATTATACCAGAAATAGTTCCTTGTGAGACAAAATTCTAGACAACTTAAGAGAAACTCCTGATGCCCACCGGATAGAGAAGATGAGGTCAGAGCCCATTCTACCGAAGCCATAGCATCCTGATGGCCAATGATGGTGTACAGCGAACTTACGTCTGCTGTAACTAAAAAAGTAGAAGGGGAACATTCCAAAGTGTCTAAAATTTGGATAATGTGTTTGGTATCCTTCAAAAATGCTGGAGTTTGCATCACTAGAGGCTGTAAAAAGAAATCGATGTATTGTCCTAATCGTGCAGAAACAGAATCGATCCCATTAACAATGGGTCGCCCTGGAGGTCTAACAGCATCTGTCAGGTCACACTTACCAGACAGGTGAGTCCGCTTAGGCAGAGGGTAGGCTCCCTTACGTATCCGATTCGGGGCCCCTGATAGAGTAAACAGGAAGCCCACGAATGCGGAGTGGTATGAAGGCCTGATGTGGAGTCCTGGAGCAGGGTGGTTTTGCAGGCAACCGGTAAAGCTTCAGGTAGGCTGGAACTGATGCTGAGCAGGAGCTTATCAGGGTGGTCACACACAGGCAGAGGTCGGCAGCAGGCTGGCAGCGACAGTACAAGAGGAGCAGGCAGTAACAAGGTCAAACAAGCCGGGGTCGGGCTCAGGCAGCAATCAAGGGAGGTCCAAAGACAAGCCGGGTCACAACGGGTCAAACTTCAGGAACACAGGAACACAGAGAGGATCACAGAAACAAGACACAGAGCTGTTGATCAGGCAGCACCGAACAGAGACAGAGGCAGACTTAAATAGGCTGATTGGCGCCAAAACGCCGCGCCCGCGCATACGCCGATTCGCCAAAGCGCCGCGCGCCCCCGCACACGCCCGAGCGCGCTCCCGACACCAGCGTGCACGCCAACACCACCGGGCATGCCCGCGGTAACGCCCATAGGCGAACGCGGACGCGCGTTAGCGCGAGCGCGCATACGCACATCCGCCCGGACGCCACCCTGCACGCCACGGCTGGTCAGACCAGACACACCAGCGCCCCCTGGAACACGCGCCCCGGCACGCACGGAGCCACGAGCACCAACGCGCCCCGGCGCACACCGGCGCCCAACCAGGTAACCTCTCTGACAGTGCCCCCTCCTCAAGGGCAGACTCCGCTGGGCCATCTTTGCGGCATGAGAAGTTTTAAAAGACTGAAGAAGTTTTCTGGCATGCAAGTTACTTTCTGGCTCCCATGAATTGTCTTCGGGTCCATAGCCCTTCCATTTTACCAGATATTGAATCTGATTGCGTCTTCTTCTGCAATTTAAGATTGCCTCCACCTCGAATTCCTCCTCGCCGTTAACCAGGATAGGTTTGGGTGGCCCAATACTACGGCCAGAAAAAGAGTTGGGGGTAACCGGCTTCAAGAGGGACACGTGGAAAACTGGGTGTATCCTCAGGGAGTTAGGAAGGTCAAGTTCATATGCCACATTGTTGACTTTTCTTTTGATCGGAAAAGGACCCAAATATTTAGGACCCAGTTTTTTGGACGGACAGGCCAACTTAAGGTTAGCAGTAGATAACCAGACAGAATTGCCCGGTTCCAGAACAAGTTCTCCCCGTCTCTTCCTGTCAAAAATTCTCTTATAATCCTCTTGAGCTTTAGTCATGGTATCCTGCAGCAATTTGTTATTGTTTGAAAAAAAGTCCAAGGTTTCGGATACTGCAGGAACAGGGCATTCGGGAATAGATCCAGGCAAGAAGGATGGGTGGAAACCATAGTTGGCATAAAACGGTGACTGATTGGTAGCTGAGTGTAGTGAGTTGTTGTAAGAGAACTCCGCGATGGGAAGCAAGGAAGCCCAGTCATCCTGCGAGAATGCAGAGAAACAGCGGAGGTACTGCTCTAAGGTTTGATTCGTCCTCTCGGTTTGTCCATTTGACTGGGGGTGATAGGCCGAAGAGAATGATAATTCGATTTCCAGGGCACCACAAAGGGCTTTCCAGAATCTGGAGGTAAACTGGACACCTCTGTCAGAAACTATATTGGTTGGTACTCCATGCAGTCTGATGATCTCCTTAATAAAGATGGTAGCAGTCTCCATAGCCGAAGGGGTGCCCTTCATGGGGAGAAAATGAGCCATTTTAGACAGCCTGTCTACTACAACAAAAATGGAAGAAAAACCTTCTGATGGAGGGAGTTCGACAATAAAGTCCATTGAAATCATGGCCCATGGTCTCTCTGGGCCTGGTAATGGTCTCAACAGACCCCAAGCTCTTGCCCGGCTACTCTTGCTTCTGGCACAGGTATTACAGGACTCAACATATTCCTTGCAATCCTTGGTCAGGTGGGGCCACCAAAAGGTGCGTTGGACGAGGTCGATTGTCTTCCGTGTGCCAAAGTGACCAGCCAGTTTGTGATCATGGCATAAGCTTAATATTCGTACCTTTAGCTCCTCAGGGACCACAATTATATTTTTATACCAGAACAGACCATCTTTGGTACAAGCTTCAGCAGGTGGTGACATTCCCATAGAGGATCGTCTGATCTGAGAGATTAGGTCCTCCTGTAAGATCAGGAAATTCCCAGAGGGGAGAATGGTGTCTGGAGACAGGGTCTTCTCTGAATCAAGAAACATTCGGGAAAGGGCGTCGGGTTTGACATTCTTGGATCGGGGTCTGTAGGTAATGTGAAAAATAAATCGAGAAAAAAAAAGTGCCCATCTGGCCTGCCGGGGTTTCAGTCTCTTGGCTGTCCTTAAGTATTCTAGATTTTTATGGTCCGTGTAGACCAAAATGGGGTGAGCTGCACCTTCCAGGAGATAGCGCCATTCTTCCAGAGCTGCTTTAATGGCCAGAAGTTCCCGATCTCCCACATCATAATTTCTCTCGGAAGGGGAGAGTTTACGTGAGAAAAATCAGGAGTGCTTTGGCACCTTGTCTTTGTGAGAGTACGGCTCCAACCGCGACTTCGGAAGCATCTACTTCCAAGACGAAAGGTAGGCAGGGTTGGGATGTTTAAGGATAGTGGCTGACGTAAACAGAGCTTTGAGTCTTTCGAAGGCCACTTGCGCCTGGGGGGTCCAGCAGAACCGGATTCCTTGTTTGATAAGTTCCGTAATGGGAGTGATAATTGAAGAGAAGCCTTTAATGAATTTCCTATAGAAATTAGCAAAGCCAATAAAGCGCTGTACTCCCTTCTTGTCTATAGGTGCAGGCCAATCCAAGATAGCGGATACCTTTTGCGGATCCATCTTGATACCGTCAGGGGAAATGACCAAGCCTAGGAACTGGATGGATTGGCGCTCAAACTCGCATTTTTCGAGTTTGGCATAAAGCCCATGTTGTCTAAGCCGGGTGAGTACATTCCGTACGTGTTTGCGGTGGTCAGTCAGGGAAGCCGAAAAAAACAGGATATCGTCTAGATAAACGATGACATATAGGTCAAGAAAGTCCCGAAAGACATCATTAACGAAGTGCTGGAATGTGGCCGGCGCGTTGCACAGACCAAAGGGCATGACGAGGTACTCGTAGTGCCCAAATCGAGTACGAAAGGCCGTCTTCCATTCGTCCCCCTCTCTTATGCGGATTAAATTGTAGGCTCCACGGAGGTCCAACTTGGTGAAGACGGTAGCGGATCCTAATCTCTGAAACAATTCAGGAACCAGAGGTAGTGGGTATCTGTTTTTCACAGTAATTTTATTGAGCTCCCGGTAGTCGATGCAAGGACGTAAAGAGTGATCCTTCTTCTCAACGAAAAAGATGCCTGCACCTGCTGGAGAAGTGGAGGGACGGATGAATCCTTTTTTCAAGTTTTCGTCTATATAGACTTTCAAAGTGCCCAGCTTCTGCTCAGTTAAAGGAAAAATCCTCCCGAAGGGAACTTCAGTTCCTGGTAAGAGTTCTATCGGGCAATCATAGGGTCTGTGTACTGGAAGAGTTTCTGCCCCCTTTTTGCTAAACACATCCAGGAAATCTCGGTAAGGTTCGGGGAGAATTTGATAAGACTTGATTTCTGAGTCTAGGTACAGGCATTGAGAGGAAGCCATGGGGGTTCCTTGTAAACAGTGTTGCTTGCAATATTCAGATGAAAACTGGATTTCGCCCGTGGACCAGTTGATACTAGGGTTGTGAGCCTGTAGCCAAGGCATTCCTAAGATAATTGGGAAGAGTGGAGAGGAGATGACATCCAAGCGTAAAAGTTCCTGGTGTTCCGGGCCAATGGTGGCCAGTAAAGGATCAGTTTCCTGGGTAACAGGGCCGGAGCTGAGAGAGGAGCCATCCGCTAAGAAAACTGCTAATCCCTGAGCCTTGGTTTGAGTAGGAATATGATGGTCTTTAATGAAGGTCCGGTCAATGAATCCGCTACATGCTCCCGAATCAATGATGACCGGTACTGGGATGTTCCTTCCAGGTAACTGTAATACAACGGAAAGTGTTAAGTGGTTACCGGATCTAGGTAAAACAGGTGCACACAACGAAGAGGACGGTAAACACTTACGTCTCTTATTGGGACATGCCCTTGCAAAGTGTCCAGACTCTCCGCAGTACAGGCACAAGTTGAGAGTGCGTCTGCGTGTCTTCTCTTCTGGGGTCAGAGAGGGACGGAGCAGTCCCAGCTGCATGGGCTCAGGAGCCTCCTGGGTTGAAACAGACGAAACAGGTGGAGCTTGGTTTGGGGCACTGGGAGCCCTGGGTAACATCCAAGTGAGGCGTGGATGGCCAACGGACCTCTCAGAACATCTTTCTCTGAGGCGGCGGTCAATTTGGATTGACAAGTTGATAAGTTCCTCTAGTGTCTGAGGTATCCCTACCCGTGCCAATTCATCCTTAAGAGGGTCCAACAACCCCAGCCGGTATTGGTGACGCAAAGCCGCGTCATTCTACTCCGTATCAGAGCTCCAACGCCTAAACTCTACAGCGTAATCTTCGGCCGCTCTGCGGCCTTGTTGAAGGGAGTGCAAGGCGGCTTCTGCTGTGGCTGTTAACTGGGGATCCTCATACAACTGGGACATTGCTATAAAAAAGTCGTTTAAGGAATCCAAGGAACTGGCCTTTTGCTCAAGCAGGTGATGGGCCCAGGTCTGAGGCTCGCCGGACAGCAAAGATATGACGAACCCCACTTTGGTGGCTTCCAGGGAGAACGTATGGGGTTGTAGAGCAAAATAAAGTTCGCATGCGTTGCGGAACGCCCGGAACTTGCAACGATCTCCGGAGAATTTTTCGGGTGTAGGCACCCTGGGCTCTGGTGGGAGCATTACTACGGATGGAGCTGAGGCAGGATTAGCAGGTGCTGTTCCTGAAGGAGAGGCTGAGAGGGCCTGGACCTGTCCTTCCAGTCTGGTATAGCCCTCCTGTAGACTTTTGACGGCTTGGGTGAGGCCTGCAAGGTGCCTACAAAGTTCATCCATGGGGGAGGCCCCCTGCCCGGACTCAGTCATGGCTGCCTGATACTATCAGGTCACACTTACCAGACAGGTGAGTCCGCTTAGGCAGAGGGTAGGCTCCCTTACGTATCCGATTCGGGGCCCCTGATAGAGTAAACAGGAAGCCCACGAATGCGGAGTGGTATGAAGGCCTGATGTGGAGTCCTGGAGCAGGGTGGTTTTGCAGGCAACCGGTAAAGCTTCAGGTAGGCTGGAACTGATGCTGAGCAGGAGCTTATCAGGGTGGTCACACACAGGCAGAGGTCGGCAGCAGGCTGGCAGCGACAGTACAAGAGGAGCAGGCAGTAACAAGGTCAAACAAGCCGGGGTCGGGTTCAGGCAGCAATCAAGGGAGGTCCAAAGACAAGCCGGGTCACAACGGGTCAAACTTCAGGAACACAGGAACACAGAGAGGATCACAGGAACAAGACGCAGAGCTGTTGATCAGGCAGCACCGAACAGAGACAGAGGCAGACTTAAATAGGCTGATTGGCGCCAAAACGCTGCGCCCGTGCATACGCCGATTCGCCAAAGCGCCGCGCGCCCCCGCACACGCCTGAGCGCGCTCCCGACACCAGCGTGCACGCCAACGCCACCGGGCACGCCCGCGGTAACGCCCATAGGCGAACGCGCGCCAGCGCGGACGCGCGTTAGCGTGAGCGCGCATACGCACATCCGCCCGGACGCCACCCTGCACGCCATGGCTGGTCAGACCAGACACGCCAGCGCCCCCTGGAACACGCGCCCCGGCACGCACGGAGACACGAGCACCAACGCGCCCCGGCGCGCACCGGCGCCCAACCAGGTAACCTCTCTGACAGCATCTTTGTGTATTTTTGGTAAAAAATATATGACAGGTGTTCTGCAAAATAAAGGATCCAGATATAAAGCTTCCTTTTTGTTAAGGATCCTCCGATCCTTACCATCCTCAATAATGTTATGCAATTCATCCTTAAAGGTAAGCATAGGGTCCTTATTCAAAACCTGATAAGTATCCTGGTCCGATAGTAAGCGACACATTTCATCTTGGTAGTATTCTTTACTAAGAATGACTAACCCACCTCCCTTATCCGCAGGGCAAATGACGATATCCTTACGGTCCATCAGGGATTTAATGCCCCGCTTGATAAACAGTGGATCAGACACTCTCTTAACCTGTAATTTTTCTAGGTCATTAGAAACCATATTTTTGAAAACTTCCAAATGTTTATTATCGGAGATCTGAGGATTGAAGGTAGACCTATTTCGTAGAGAAGAGTAATTTTGTGCCAAGGGTTTAGATCCCTGGGAAGGGTGTGATAAAAAATATTTTTTCATATTAAGAGTTCTTACGAATTTTTGGATGCTAACATAAGTACTAAATTTGTTAAGATTTTTGATAGGGGCGAATTTAAGACCTCGGTCAAGAACTTTGAGTTCGTCTTCATTCAGAACAACATGACTGAGGTTATAAATTCCTTTACCCGCTACGGTCTGGACTTTTTGTACTCGCTTCCCCCCTCTCCTTCCTCTCTTTGTTTTCGCTTTCGGGGAGGACCGGGGTTTGGGGGTGTGTATGGTACAGGCTGTCTCCAAGGTTCCCCTTGGGCTGCTTGGTATTGCGAGGGGGGGTTCCTCTGTACCCCCCTTTGATCTAAAAAATCATTATGGTCATAAGGGGTATACTCAGCAAGTGGAGCATATCTATTTTGTGTGGAAATAGATCTGTCATAAGATTGATGGGGATATCCCCTGTCAAAATAATCTCTCCTATCATTTTGGGAAGAATACCCATCTCGATGAGAGGGAGGGTCATGTTGGTATGTCCCTCTCGAATAGTTCATATCTCTAGTGTGAGCTTTGGGACCTCCTCCTCCTCTCCCTTTTCCTCTCGTATTTTTCCCTCTTTTGTTATTAAGTTTCCTATACCCATTATTATTAGGAGGAGCTTGGGATTCATTTACGCGAGGAGAATCATATTCATACACAGGGTTGACACGAGGAGTGTTCAAATGCACAGCTCTGGTACTAGATTGAATAGTCTGAATAGGCTGAGCAGTATCCTCTGCAGTGGGGGTATTTTGCCATTTAAAAATCACCCCACCATTAAAGTCATCAAAATCCCTGATGAATTTTTTCTTCTTTTTGTTCTGAGATTCTAAATCCCATTTCATGAGTTTATTTTTAAGTTCTCCTGATAATCTCAGAAACTCATCACTATCCTTTAAAGATTCAATATTATGGGTGATTTCATTGATCTGTGAGTCAAGAGCTGTCATTCTCTTTCTCTTGCGTATCAAAAGAAATTCCAGCAACTCAAAACCCCTTTTAACAAAAAAATCACTCCATTCAGACATAGACTGTACATCCGTGAGGCCATCATTGGGGGGGCAAATCCCACCTGAGACGTCTCGGAATAAGTCTAACCACCAAATATTGTTCAAAAGATGTGATGTCCCACCAAGTTTTAATCTTTTTCTCATAAATATGACCCAATTTTCTAAATGTTTGAGGCAGGTCATTATGGGATTCAAGCGTGGGATTCCTAGAGAATACTTCATTGATCTTGATTTCCCTTTTATCAAAATAATTGAAAACTTCCATACCGCAGCTAGATTAATGATAGTTGTGATACAGCAAAATTAGATAAATAAATCCCAAGCTCCTCCTAATAATAATGGGTATAGGAAATTTAATAACAAAAGAGGGAAAAATACGAGAGGAAAAGGGAGAGGAGGAGGTCCCAAAGCTCACACTAGAGATATGAACTATTCGAGAGGGACATACCAACATGACCCTCCCTCTCATCGAGATGGGTATTCTTCCCAAAATGATAGGAGAGATTATTTTGACAGGGGATATCCCCATCAATCTTATGACAGATCTATTTCCACACAAAATAGATATGCTCCACT
Source organism: Lithobates septentrionalis (assembly GCA_037952835.1). Taxonomy (NCBI): domain Eukaryota; kingdom Metazoa; phylum Chordata; class Amphibia; order Anura; family Ranidae; genus Lithobates; species Lithobates septentrionalis. The sequence goes on along the minus strand of JBBDGP010000366.1, from coordinate 4,974,967 downwards.
TGCTGAGTATACTCCTTATGACCATAATGATTTTTTAGATCAAAGGGGGGTACAGAGGAACCCCCCCTCGCAATACCAAGCAGCCCAAGGGGAACCTTGGAGACAGCCTGTACCATACACACCCCCAAACCCCAGTCCTCCCCGAAAGCGAAAACAAAGAGAGGAAGGAGAGGGGGGAAGCGAGTACAAAAAGTCCAGACCGTAGCGGGTAAAGGAATTTATAACCTCAGTCATGTTGTTCTGAATGAAGACGAACTCAAAGTTCTTGACCGAGGTCTTAAATTCGCCCCTATCAAAAATCTTAACAAATTTAGTACTTATGTTAGCATCCAAAAATTCGTAAGAACTCTTAATATGAAAAAATATTTTTTATCACACCCTTCCCAGGGATCTAAACCCTTGGCACAAAATTACTCTTCTCTACGAAATAGGTCTACCTTCAATCCTCAGATCTCCGATAATAAACATTTGGAAGTTTTCAAAAATATAGTTTCTAATGACCTAGAAAAATTACAGGTTAAGAGAGTGTCTGATCCACTGTTTATCAAGCGGGGCATTAAATCCCTGACGGACCGTAAGGATATCGTCATTCGCCCTGCGGATAAGGGAGGTGGGTTAGTCATTCTTAGTAAAGAATACTACCAAGATGAAATGTGTCGCTTACTATCGGACCAGGATACTTATCAGGTTTTGAATAAGGACCCTATGCTTACCTTTAAGGATGAATTGCATAACATTATTGAGGATGGTAAGGATCGGGGGATCCTTAACAAAAAGGAAGCTTTATATCTGGATCCTTTATTTTGCAGAACACCTGTCATATATTTTTTACCAAAAATACACAAAGATGCTGTTAATGGGATCGATTCTGTTTCTGCACGATTAGGACAATACATCGATTTCTTTTTACAGCCTCTAGTGATGCAAACTCCAGCATTTTTGAAGGATACCAAACACATTATCCAAATTTTAGACACTTTGGAATGTTCCCCTTCTACTTTTTTAGTTACAGCAGACGTAAGTTCGCTGTACACCATCATTGGCCATCAGGATGCTATGGCTTCGGTAGAATGGGCTCTGACCTCATCTTCTCTATCCGGTGGGCATCAGGAGTTTCTCTTAAGTTGTCTAGATTTTTGTCTCACAAGGAACTATTTCTGGTATAATAGAGAATTTTACTTACAGACCAGGGGTGTAGCTATGGGGGCTCGCTTCGCTCCCAGTGTGGCTAATATTTTTATGGCCCACTGGGAGGATGAGGCAGTTTTCCTCCATCGCCCCCCTGAGTTAGTATGCTACAGGAGATTCATTGATGATCTTATCCTTATTTGGAATGGTGAAAGATCTAGATTGAATGATTTCATTGAATCACTCAATAATAATACTAAGAACATATCTCTAACATGGACCATTAGTTCCGAAAAAGTTGTGTTTTTAGATCTATCTATTAGTATTAAGCATGACCAGTTTATTCTTACCAATTACTTTAAACCAACAGATCGCAACTCTTATATTCCCCTGGGGAGTTGTCATCACAGCTCCTGGCTGTGCAACATCCCCAGGGGTCAATATATTAGCTTGCGCCGTAATTGTACTATCTTAGATGATTTCGTGAATCAATCTCAAGTCCTCTCTTCCAGATTTGAGCAAAAGGGTTATAATAGATCTACCCTTGATGAAGAGGTATCTAGAGTCATGTCACTAGATAGAAAAGAACTTATTGCTGGTTCCTCTAAGGTTCCCACTAATGATAATCACAATTTCAAAATGGTGTTGGATTACAATGTCCAATACCGTAAGTTTGAGAGAATTATCCAAAAAAACTGGGCAATACTAAAGCAGGACAAAGTTTTGGGTCCTGTACTCCCTGACAGGCCCCAATTTATTTATAAGAAAGCCCCCACATTAAGGGACCGTTTAGCTCCTGGAGTCCTTAACCCGCCAGTTCCCACGTCAGATAAGCTTTTTTCTTTTTTGGGAGGTTTCTATGCTTGTGGTAGGTGTGTCCCCTGTAGGCACGCCAAAGGGAACATCAAAAAAAGAAAAAAAATTTTGGCCTCAGCTACTAACCAAGAGTATGAGATCAGACAATTGATCATGTGCGACACGGTTGGAGTTGTCTATATGCTGGAGTGCAGCTGTGGGCTCCAGTATGTAGGCAGAACTTCAAGACCTCTACATGTTAGATTGGCCGAACATGTCAACAATATTAAGAAAGGCCTTAAGACCCACAATGTGTCCAGACATTTTAAGGCTTTTCATCAACAGAACCCGAAGGGTCTGAAATTCTGGGGCATTGAAAGGGTTAATAAGCACTGGCGGGGGGGCAATTTCATTAGGCAATTAAGTAAAAGGGAATCCTATTGGATATATGAGACAAGAGTAATGTGCCCTGAAGGGTTAAACGTAGAGTTCGATACTAACTGTTTTATATCTGATCGCTAATTTTACATGACACATTTTTTAACATGTTACTTGTGTAATTTTTAAATTTCTCTATGTTTATTTTGTTTTGTAGCAGTCGGTAACAGCGGTTGATGGATGTGATAACCGTTCTGACATCTATATTTTATAAGAAATTATCGTTTTGAAAATGATATGCTAAAATATATTTTTAGCGATTTTTTATATGCTCTTAATTAGATAGAACGTGGGTTTTTCATTAAATTTTCCATGTTTTATTTTTATTTATATATCTTTTGCTATTTATTTGCCCATTGGTTTAAATTATAAGCGACTAGCACACATGGATCAGTTTCCGTTTGTCCTATTTGTTGTATCAGGGGACATTTCCGGATTCTCCTCTTCTATGAAGTGTTTACTGTCGCTATGGCAACTCACCTCTTTATAGCGCGGGTGCCCACGTAGTCTCGTCATCTGCTGAAGAAGTCCCCGCCCACTAGGACGCAACGCATCCAGAACGTAATGGCGTGACGTCACCCGCTGCTACAGCGCATGCTCCACTCCGTGTCTCTACACGGCGGTTCCCTGCAATCTTTGCTGTGTTCGTCCTGGCACTTGTGAAGTGCCATTTTTGTAAGTGACATCTTTTAATTTATTTAATAAATTGGAATATACAGAGAGCACTATTTTTGTCCTTTTTCATTGCATATGCCATGTGAGAGCCATCCTCACCCTCAGCTTTGCTCAGAGCCATCCTCACCTACAGCCCAGTGTCTCCTGACGGAACATCATCATCAGAATTATGATCCCCTGTTGTCTGACCCTTATGGGAATGCCTCATTGACCCTCTATAATTAAAGGGTCCTGGTCATCAGGTGAGAGGCCACTCACTGTATCGGTGTCGGGCACACTCATAAATCACTTTATTGGCATGCTGTCACGTGTGGTGGATACTCACTGAATACTTGGACATTATTAGTGCTTTTTCAATTTTAGGACTGTACGCTACTGAAGGACTATATGTTTTTTAGTTTATTGATATCTCCGCATCTTGTTCCTGAAAATTTATAATTTTTTAGCGCTGCACCTTCCTTTACATATTTTACTGAGGGATTTGATTGTTTGACCCTGGTGTACAGCTGCTTTGCTGTTGTTTTTTGCATACACGCGCTGATTTATTTATCTAATCCTACTCATACATAGTTAAGACATTGGCTGGGATATCCTTTTTTAGGTGTTTGAATGGAGCATCCTCCTGCATGCAATTTTTTGCAGTGAGATGTGCTTTAAAAGGATATCGTAAGCACCGTACTATTGCTGATAACAGATTACCGATCACATCTGATTTATTGTTTAGGATTGGTGATTCTACCAGCAATGTCTGTTTCTCAACTTTTGAAGCTTTGTTGTTTAAAGTGGCATTTTATTTTTGTTTTTTCAGGGCTTTTAGGATTTCTGAACTATTGCCAAACAAAGCTGGAGTTGGCTTTGGTATTCTGTACAAGGATGTTTATTTAGGATCTGGTTCTCTTTCCATTTTTCTGAGACAGAGCAAAACTGATTCTGTAGGCAAGGGTTGTTGGATAAAATTGCAAACAAACGTTGGAGGTTAAGTTTGTGTGGTGGATTTGGCTCGTCAGTATTTGCAGTTACGTCCTGCTGGTTCTTCATACTTGCTAATCCATGCTAATGGGAACCCTTTGACTGTATATCCGTTTAAGGCGTTGTTGAAGACTTATCATTTCTCACTCTTTCCGCATAGGAGCAGCCACTGAAGCGTCTAAATTTGGTTTCAATGATGATATGATTAAGCATGTTGGTAGATGGAAATCTAATTGCTTTCGTTCATATGTTAGACCTAATATTTCTTTTTAATTTCAGGTCGCATTAATAATATCTGGATAATCTGCCATTCTTTTGTATTTTGGGCCAAGCATAGGGCTGATCGTAGGAACTATGGCTCTAATCTAAGTATGGGAATTGATGCTTTTAAAGTTCTTTGGTTTGGAAGAAAGGGAATGCAATGGAGAATGCTTCGCGATTCTTTGTCTCGTTTACATGAAAAATGTCCGTTACCTCATGTTATTTTTTTCCATTTGTCAGGGAATGACGTGGGTAAATGTGATACGTTACAGTTAATTGCTCAGATGAAGTTGGATTTGCAATGTTTACATGCAGTATTGCCTAACACCATTCTTGTTTTTTCAGAAATAATACCTCGTTTGGCTTGGCTTATTTCTTCGGAGTTTGATTACTTTGAAAAAATTTGCAAGCGTGTAAATAGAGCAATGGCAAAATTTATGCCTTCTGTAGCTGGTTTCTCTTTCCAAAATGTTAATTTGGAAGGAGGATTGTCTGGATTCTATAGGAGTGATAATATCCATTTGTCTGACATTGCTCTGGACATTTTCAATCTTGATATGCAGACCTGTGTTGAATTGGCTGTCGCCCATGGGGTGTGCCAGGCTCTTTAATTGTGCCTGGCATGTGGGATGTTGTTTTAGTGAATAATGTAATAGCTCAAGCTCATATATAGCTGAGCTATATATATTTATTAGTGCATATATGATACATATTTGAAGTTGTTATTAATAAATTTAAATAAATTGATTATTTATATAAAATGGTAATATTAACTAATTGTATATACCTATAATAAAGGGCCACGGCCTATTAAACCACAGGTGCTGTAGTAGTGAGTTTTATTGTATTAATTGTTCCTTCTATGATCCCATGAAGGTGAAAGGTGGGGCAGAATGCCCCCATCCCAACACCTATGGGATCATGTCAGACAATTAAAATAAAATAAATATTTTAAGTAAAGTTAATTAAAAAAAAATATATACGCACCGGCGTATAACACGCACCAGCGTATAACACGCACCCCAATTTAGGAGGGAATTTTAAGGAAAAAAAACTTTTAGGAGGGAAGTTGAAGGGAAAAAAACTTACATTTAAATGCCCATCAATGCAGCCTTCTCAGTGCAGCCTTGCCCCAGTGCAGCCATGTCAGTGCAGCCATGTCAGGGCAGCCATGTCAGTGCAGCCTTGTCAGTGCAGCCTTGTCAGTGCAGCCTACCCCAGTGCAGCCTTCCCCAGTGCAGCCTTGTCAGTGCAGCCTTCCCCAGTGCAGCCTTGTCAGTGCAGCCTTGTCAGTGCAGCCTTCCCCAGTGCAGCCTTGTCAGTGCAGCCTTCCCCAGTGCAGCCTTGTCAGTGCAGCCTTCCCCAGTGCAGCCTTGTCAGTACAGCCTTCCCCAGTGCAGCCTTCCCCAGTGCAGCCTTCCCCAGTGCAGCCTTCCCCAGTGCAGCCTTGCCCCAGTGCAGCCTTTGATCCTCTATCCCTGCCATCCTGGGCTTCAAAATCGCCGACCGCGATTTGAAAATGGCGCCGCCGGCGCCGAAATACACAGAGCCGGTCCTCGGCTCTTCCTGGCGGCTCTCTTTCACTTTTGGCTCAACTCGTAGTCCCGAGCGGAGCTATCTGAACCTAGCCGAGTAGGTTTGGATAGCTCCGCTCGGGACTACGAGTGGAGCCGAAAGTGAACGAGAGCCGCCGAGAAGAGCCGAGGAATGGCTCTGTGTATTTCGGCGCCGGCAGCGCCATTTTCAAATCGTAGTCGGCGATTTTGAAGATGTGACAGCTCGGGATCGCAGGGGATCGGCGTATAACACGCACCTGCGATTTTCCCCTGATTTTAAGGGGAAAATGTGCGTGTTATACGCCGATAAATACGGTACTTACCTGATTGGCAGTTGTTAGATCAACCAATCAAATGCTGTCTGGCATGAGCAAAGTATGCTATATAAAAAAACAGAAGATGCGTCACTAACGGGCAGAGGAGAGAAGAAGTCTGTAGTATAACTTGACCCGCCCTAACCCCTCCCACCTTTTAATTGTCGTGGCTCTATTATGAGGTGATTTAATCCCTCTCTTCGAGAGGGGATGTTCAGTTTTCGTATTGGATTTTGTATGTAAGGGATGTTGTTTTAGTACGTAATGTAATAGCTCGAGCTCATATATAGCTGAGCTATTTATATTTATTAGTACATATATGATACATATTTGAAGTTGTTATTAATAAATTTAAATAAATTGATTATTTATATAAAATGGTAATATTAACTAATTGTATATACCTATAATAAAGGGCCACGGCCTATTAAACCACAGGTGCTGCAGTAGTGAGTTTTATTGTAATAATTGTTCTGTCTATGATCCCATCCTTCATCAATTTTAGCTTTGGCAGTTACTACAAGATGTGCTAAACAGGGACTAATGGGAAAGATATATTCTTCTATTAAATCGATAACTAGAATCAACTCACAATAAGGTAGTTTTGGACTGTGACAAAGAGATCTAGAGACGCTTAGTGATGAGGATTGGGGGAAAGGCTTGAAAAATGTATTTAAGGTATCCTTATCCTCCGCACAATGTTGGCTCAACTATTTATTATCCATAGAGCTTACTGTACTCCTTTTAACCACTTGCCGACCAGCCATTGTCATTATACTGTGGCAGATCGGCACGATCCCGCGAACCGTTGTAGCTATACGCCGGTCCCTTTAAGCGGGATAGCAGGCGTGCACGCCCGCTGCACAGTGGGGGTGCCGATGCTTGTGATCGTCGGCCACGAGCGATCGCGGGCACGAGAGGCAGAGCAGGGTTGTGTGTGTGTGTAAACACAAACATCCCAGTTCTGTGAGGAGAGAAGAGAGAGATTGTGAGTTCCTACGAGCCAGGAACCACAATCTCTCATCTTCTCTAGTCAGTCCCATCCCCCACAGTTAGAACACACACATAGGGAACACAGTTAACCCCTTGATCGCCCCCAAGTGTTAACCCCTTCCCTGCCAGTGACATTTATACAGTAATCAGTGCATTTTTGTAGCACTGATCGCTGTGTAATTGTCAATTGACCCAAAAATGTGTCAAACGTATCCGATGTGTCTGCCATAATGCTGCAGTCTTGATAAAAATCACAGATTGCCGCCATTACTATTAAAAAAATAATAATAATAAAATTGCCATAAATCTATAACTTTTGCGAAAACCAATCAATATACGCTTTTTGTGATTTTTATTACCAAAAATATGTAGAAGAATACATATCGGCCTAAACTGAGGAAAAAATGTGCCTTTTTAAAAAAAAATGGGGCTATTTATTACAGCAAAAAGTACAAAATATTAGTTTTTTTCAAAATTGTCGCTCTTTTTTTGTTTATAGCACAGAAAATAAAAACCTCAGAGAAGAACAAATACCACCAAAAGAAAGCTCTGTTTGTGGGAAAAAAAGGACATCAATTTTGTTTGGGTACAGTGTCGCGCGACTACGCGATTGTCAGTTAAAGCAACGCAGTGCCATATCACAAAAAATGGCCTGGTCATCGAGCAGCCAATTCTTCTGGGGCTGAAGTGGTTAAAACGGTATTCCTGGGGTAAAGCAATTACATCCAACTGCCCAAGATGCATAAATGGTACAGGTACACTTATACATATGTTGTGGCTATGCCCCAAATTGCACCACTACTGGGAGTCCACATTTGATACTTGGAACTCCTGCTTAGAAAGCCTGATCCAAAACTAGCATTGTTAGGGGTTATGCCGGAAGATACTCTCCCAGTTGAATTTTACGTGATGTGGCTGAGAACTACAGTATGTACATGCCACATAAACTTATTCTGCAAAAATGGATATCAAACTGTCCACCAATGACAGATAAACGGATTAAAGCAATTAATCTTAATTTAAAATGAGGGGAACTGACCTATAAACATAGGAGATGTCCTAAGAAATTTGAAATGATCTGGCATTGGTGGTTAGTGTCTAATCTGGTTGAGCAATCAGATGAGTATATTAATGATATGGGATATTAGATAAGAAATATAATAGTGGAGTGAAATTAATATATATAAAATAGGTACCATCTTGGAATAATGTGAAGGAAGGAATTGAAATCTGATTTCTGATGAACGCAGATAGAGAGGGAAATGTATTTATTTTATTTTATTTATGTTTGCACAGACGGGGGTAATGTGATGGTAATGTTATAAGTGTTTATCTTTTTGTTGTAAAATGTGAAAACATTCAATAAAAATTAGTTGATTGAAAAAAAAAAAAGAATAATGCTCACAAAACCTTTGCTTCTTTTGGTGAGAAGGTGAGCGTTCAGGCCCAGATCTCTGTTGACGGCCATATCTTCCTTTTTTGGGGTGTGGTTTTGCAGGTGATGAATGTGGCGATTGTGAAAGAACTTCTGGGTGGAGTTGGTAAGCAGAATTCTTCATAGCATTCTGGAAGCTTCACCAGGGGCAGCTGAAGATTTTCACAGAAAACAGGTAGATCAGCTGGCATCCTCACATAGTACTGTTTCTCGTAGAATGTAGCGTGCAGTGCAAACCTCCATTTGTAAGTAATGTAGCAAAAGTTCTAAGTTATTGCGCAGATAAACCAAAATTGGAAAGCCACTGGCAAAAAAAATAGGAATAAGATTGTAGACAACGGGGGGCGTGACCTGACCTGGCATGAAGATGGCTGCCTAGCTCTGAAGCTCCCGCTGCCACTCGACTTACAATCAGCCTAACGGAGGTACAATCCACATTTAAACAGCAATTCTATTGGGGACCACCTCAAGGAATTCGTCTGCTTCCCGGTCCCGCTCGCCCTGGGAACAACCAGGGTCTTTGGGCCACAATATCCCTGAAATGTTCCGTTCATGCAGGGGGAACATGGCATCTTCCCGCCACAGGAATTCACACACCAGAGCTCCCTCATCTCAGGGATTACCATCCCCACACTCTCCTCAGACAGGGATGGTATGGAGGAATCACCACAACCTCACCTGAGCATCCATGATTTATATCGCCACAGACATTAAGGACACACTCTCGGCGCCATCTCAGAACTCAGATTGGATATCCGAGCCCTCACTGACAGAGTACAGGCCATGGAAAGAATGGCAGAGCGCCAGGACACGCAGCTTCGCAGGACCACTCAGCATGTTGATGAGCATACCCTTCAAATGAGGGACATGCAGAGACACCTGGAAGACCTCGACAATAGAGGCAGACGCCATAACCTGAGGGTCAGAGCCTTGCCCGAAACGATCGAAGGAGATCTAATATCTCCTGCGGTCACTGGTTTATTCAATGGACTGTTGAACAGACCCCACCAGACCCCCATTGAAATGGAGAGGATTCACCGAGCCCTGAGGCCTAAAGGGAGAGATACTGACCCCCCACGAGACATAGTTTGCTGCATAGTTGATTTTAGGCTCAAAGAAGACATCCTCAGACAAGCGAGAAGCAAGCCACAAATCATCCATGAGGGGAAGACAATACAAATTTATCAAGACCTTTCAGGCATCACGCTGCAGCATCGCAGAGACCTGAGACCCTTACTGGACACTCTACGCACTAAGGGAATTGCCTACAAATGGAAGTTCCCCTTTTGTTTGTCGGCCACAACACAGGGTCGCACGGCACTGTTGAAAGTACCTGAAGATCTCCCTCACTTCTGTGCCACTCTTAACATCCCATTGGTGGAGGTGCCTAACTGTTACGCGGGTTTTCGCCGCTCTGCTATAAGAAGAGACTGCTCACCTAAAGAACCGATGGAGGCACAGGACACAAGACACCGGAGGAGACGTTCTCCATCGACGTCGGCTCAGCACTCCGCTAACCGCAACTTCCACCACATTGCCAGCCCCTCCAACTTTCCCAGCTCGAGGAGAGCCAGATGGGATCGCTGAAACCCATTATGGGTACTCAGTGACCTCACATTGAAGTTAAGCCATGTTCGGCTCATATTTGTTTTATTAGACTAAGTTCAACTGTTATGTTATTTGTATGAGGTCTACACACTACCATTGTCCCACTTCACAAATCAGGCAATACCTTTCTAACTTGCCTGTCTCATCCTCCAAAGACTCCCCCTTCCGCACAACGGCTGGCTTACCACCCACTTCTGGCACACCCTGCACTGCTTGCATATGCATCTACCTGCAACTACAAATCCCATAACACCTTGCGACCGACGACCGGATCTATCAGGGAGTCTATGACGATGATGACAACAACGTCCTTTGTACAGCTCTGCCTATTCAGGAAGTATTGCAGAGCGATAACCTAACTCTACACACTTTTACACCTGAACACTGTTCAATACAACACAGGATCCGGCCCTGATATCAGAGGAGGAGACTCCTCCCAAACCGGACTTAAGCATTCTCCGCTATCGCGGAAACGAAAATGCACCTTATCTTTTACTGGAGCCTTACCTGGTGCTCAATGGCATCCCGAACAGCAAGCTGGAAGACTCCTGTCCCACACCTGGATTAGCTTTCATCACGCTTGCAGACCCCACACTTCGCATCCCATGACACCGCCAGTCACCAGTCACCAAGTTTACTCCGAAATTCACCATTGTCGCCAGTGAGACCTGACTGCAATTACTAACAGGTATATATGACTGCACTCTTCGGAGCCTGCACAGTTTCACTTAGATACCCCCCCACTGGTCGGTCATGGTGAAAACATGCCATATTCATTCCTAGACATCACACTCTATTAGCCTATCTGCTGGGGACTGAAATACGATACTTGGTCGCACACAGACGAATAAGAACAGACCCCCAATGACCTTCCAAATACAATAATGGTCTCCTCTCAGGCACTGCTGTTACTTATTGTTACCTTACTTTTTAAGTTATAATGTTTAATTGTATATCTTCCAGAGTGACTGATATACTTGTTATACATCTTAAGATTCCACTGTTTGATACATGATGTTTATCCTACCACTAGTACTCAAATGATGTTATATACATTGTTAGCCTCATTTTGACCCGATGACATCTCCAGAAATCACTAACTATTTCCTACGTGGCGTACTGTCACACTGACAAGACACCCCTGCTTACGTGAGTGTATAAATTTATTTAAACTTAAGTTTCTCCAGTACCTATGTCCTACTGTCTCTACCCTCCCTTTGCCCTCTACATTGTCAACTTATCTTACAAACCCACACGACAGTACGTTTGACCTCCCTCAACCCATTCTTCTCCACAGTCTAGTGGCGGCGGGAAATCCGTGGTTCTTGGACACTCTCCCGTGCCAGGTTATATCCAACCCCCACACAGTAGTGGAGCGAGGTGTAGTTCCGCTGAGAGCGGGGCGCACACCGTTTACACTCTGTACACTACCGATTCCCTACTGACATTGAGGTGAGCGGACTGATTCGCCGCTACCCCATCGGTTCCCCTGTAGTATCCACTACATCAAACTTCTGACTCCACGTACCATAACAGCATTCACCCCCTCCTTCCTATCTGACCCATATCCCCCATACCCATTCATTCATGGCGGAGGAAATGGACCCCACCAGCATACCATGCGATCAAGCCCAACCTCATACACACCTCAAACTGAGCTCTATAAACATATGCAGGCTTAACACACCCGAAAAGAGATCACAATTACTTTCGTCCTTGCTGAAATCCAAAACCCACATTGCACTCATCCAGGAAACACACTTCAGAATGGACAATGTCCCTAAACTACATGACAAATATTTTCCGACAGTTTACCATGCCTCCAATAAAGACGCCAAATCCAAAGGGGTGTCCATCCTTATATCCAAGCATTGTCCAATTATCATTGAAGACATCCAAAGGGACCCACAGGGCAGGTTGCTTTTTCTAAAAGGCACTCTACACAATCGGCCTATTACCTTTGTCAATGTTTATGCTCCAAATACACAACAAGTGGCTTTTTTTTGTAAAATATTTCAACAACTACTGACATTCCGCTCGGGCACTCTAATAGTCAGAGGTGACTTCAACGTCGCCCTTAACCCTTCTCTTGACACGTCCAATGGTTCATCAACACTCACATACAGAGCCATATAAAGACACAATTTAGTGAAATGTTGCTACACAACACATGGCGCACTTTACATCCAAATGAAAAGGACTTTACCTTCTTCTTCTCGCCCCACACTAAATATTCCAGGCTCGACCACTTTTTTGTTTCCCAAAATGAACTGTCCTTCCTAACCAAGGCAACTATCGAACCAATGGTTCTATCAATCCACAACCCCATCACCATCACCCTTAATCTACCTTCCACGACGGTTAGATCTCATATCTGACGCCTTGATAACTCTCTACTCACCGACCCAGAAATGTCCCACATCATAGCCCAGAACCTCAAACATTACTTCACAGAAAACACACTAGGAGATTCCTCACTGGAAACAATCTGGGCTGCGCACAAATGTGTAATTAGGGGTGACCTTATCGCCTTGGCCGCTAAAAGGCATATACTCGGGAAAACACAGATTGAGTAACTAACCAAACGTATCTCCACTTTAGAACAAAAACACAAGGCATCCCTAGTAATTGAGGCCCTGTCAGAATTAATTCGAACAAGAGAAGAACTCTTGGAAGAGTTACATAAAACACTAAAACGTAAATACGCTCTGTCCCAACGGGTCTTCTATGAATTTGGCAATAAATCTGGTCGACTACTGGCCAGAGCCCTACAGACTAAGACAGCGACACACACCATTTACTCGATCAAAGACCCCGCAGGGAATACCTTATCAACATCGGAAGCAATAACGGACCAATTTGTACAATATTTTTCCAAATTATATAATCTACCAACCCCACAACTAACAAACACTCCCAATGATAGAACAACCGCGATACAAGAACTTCTAAATCAATACTTGCCTACACCCCTCACGGTCGAGGAATCCTTAGGCCTAGACTTACCACTGACAGTTGAAGAGACACTACAACACAGCTACTGAAACAACTAAAACCAGGCAAGAGCCCTGGTCCGGATGGTCTGACGACCAGCTATTACAAGTCTTTTCCCGATACACTTATCCCCCACTCAGTTAAAGCTTTCAACAACATCACCCCCTCTGGCGTAGTCAGCAAAGAGATTCTAGAAGCCCATATCACCCTTATCCCAAAACCAGGCAAAGACACCACGCTGGTACCCAACTATCGCCCTATATCTTTGCTAAATGTAGACGTCAAATTATACGCCAAAGCATTATCCAATCGCATCCTTCCCCTAAACCCCAGATTGGTCTCTCTAGACCAGGTGGGTTTTGTCCCTGGCAGGGAAGCTAGGGACAATACTACAAAAGCTCTAAACATTCACCATTGGCTCTCAAAAACCTCTACACAAGGCTTATTTTGTCCCTGGATGCCGAGAAGGCATTCAACAGGGTGGCTTGGGATTTCATGGAAGCAACATTACGAGCAGTGGGCATACCACAGCACCTGCTTCAGATGATTCTAATTCTATACTCTGCCCCCACAGCTAAAATTAGAGTAAACGGCCGTCTGTCGAGCGCCTTCTCCATCTCCAATGGTACCAGACAGGTATGCCCGTTATCTCCTTTAATCTTTATACTTACCATGGAACCTCTGCTCTGTAAACTCAGAGAAAACCCAGATATCAAAGGCCTACAGATCAATAAAAAACAATACAAGGTAGCAGCCTACGCGAATGATATTCTGCTTTTCCTGACTGACCCGATAAACACTATCCCTAACCTCCTCAAGGACTTCTCACTTTTCAAATCCCTTTCTAACCTACAAATAAACTTCTCAAAATCAAAAGCCCTAAACATTACCCTACCATCCGCATTAGTTACGCAGTGTAAGCACAATTTTCCATTCTGCTGGATACCGCACACTATCACGTACCTTGGTATTAAAATCCCTGCAAACTAACAGACCTTTACACCCAGAATTTTCAAACTGTCCTTCAAACCATTCAAGACGACCTACACAAATGGCATGCAGGTCCATTTTCGTGGTTTGGTAGGACAGCCATTTTGAAAATGAACGTATTGCCCAGACTCCTGTATCTCTTTCAAGCCATCCCCATAAACTCCTGACAGCTTTCTTTTCAACATACAAACGGATGTGTAGAACGTTCATATGGACCTCCAAACCACCCACACTAAGTTGGGACAGACTGATGCTCCCCAAAACGCGGGGAGGCTTAGGCTTACCAGACATCCAAAAGTATCACTGGGCTTGCCATCTGACCAGAATTGTTGACTGGCATGTTCATGGACGCAACAAAAACTGGATACAGCTTGAAAACGCTTTTACCCAGATTCCACTAAAGCATTTACCGTGGATTAATCCTACTACTTTCCCTACAGAACTTAAATCACATCCACTAATCAACACCACAATGTTAAACTTTAGAACGGCATGCAAAATACTACATTTGAGACCTACACACGGACCCATGACCCCGTTAGAAGACAATCCAGACTTCCCACCAGGCCTGATCTTACACAACCCAACGGCAGATTCACACAGGCCATGACTAAAAACACAACAACTCTTTCATAATGGAGAACTCCTGACACACACAGCCATGACCTCTAAATTCCAAGAATACCATATTCCTTGGTACAAATATCTACAAATCCGCCACTTTCTTCAAAACTCGAACCCCAACGTACTCTGGCACAGAGAGCACACATCTTTTGAACTCATTTGTAACAGCGCAGAACCTCAACGACACTTAATCTCGACTGTATATATGCTCCTATCCTCGAAACGCAAAATCAAAGAAGACAAAATGGTCCGACAGTGGGAAGCGGACCTTAACCTAGACTTAACCACTGAGGAGTGGGAGCACATTTACAATCATATACACAAAGGCTCCCTTAATGTATCCACTCAAGAAAGCAGATATAACATTTTCACAAAATGGTACAGGACACCTGACAAAATTCATAAATTACACCCTAGTATTCCCCCGGTGTGCTGGAGATGCAACACAGCCCACGCCACACTACTCCATATCTGGTGGGAGTGCCCGCTCATCCAACCATATTGGACAGAAATCCATCCTCTAATCATCCATA
The DNA here is from genome assembly GCA_037952835.1 of Lithobates septentrionalis. Taxonomy (NCBI): domain Eukaryota; kingdom Metazoa; phylum Chordata; class Amphibia; order Anura; family Ranidae; genus Lithobates; species Lithobates septentrionalis. The sequence continues at coordinate 4,959,654 of JBBDGP010000366.1, read as the reverse complement.
TTTCGACACACACCCCTGACTTTACTCCTGCACAATTCCTATTACATTACACCTCCATTCCCCAGTCGGTGTACAAAAAATCCCTTATATTCCACCTAATTAATGCCGCAAATCAATGTGTTCCGGTACATTGGAGAAGTACATCTCCCCCCATGATCACAGAATGGATACAATGAGTAGACAGAGTAGCAGAGATGGAAAACCTCAGCCACCAATCTAGAGAGGAGCCGTCTAAATACAAAACAACGTGGACATGCTGGTCAAACTTTAAAGAATCGCTAACGGCAAATACTCCCAACATTACCTCTTTTTCCACCTCCTAGAACAGCACATAACCTCTGGTGACAGATACACACCATAAACCTCCGCCCTCCCACATCCACTTCCCCACACCCTATCCCATCTCTAATAATATTCTTTATGCATATATTCAGATTTTTGAATCATTCCTTCTAGCAACAGTCCATAATAGGGTCTGTAAAGCCTACCCAAAAAGGCTCACTCCACTGACAAGACACCATTTCTAACCTTTATCTTACCAACTTAGACCCTCTGGAACATAGGCCTCTCCCTTACAAATTTTGGGCTCCTTTATACGACATGACATACCAACCAGACATACGCCTTGTCTTCACATATGTAGACCCAACCACCGGACACAGTCAGAACCCTTTAGGGGTGTCCGGAGGCGAGAGATATCACGGTCGGTACACATTCATAACTCCCACTGAGCTCATCTCACAATTATACCCTAACTTTCTGGTATAGAAAACTGTAGATCAATCCTATTCTTCTCGACACTGTCTAGACTAACCAAACAGAGATATATACAAACCTTGATTAAATTGTTTACACCACAGATACTCCTCACAGCAAAGATAAGTTATCGACCTACATAGATACCACTGTTTTTCTCAATTTTCTTGTCTACTTGGTTTTTTTGACTATGCATTATACAATACTGTTTTGATTACTGTATACTTGCAAAAATTTAATAAAATATCTTGGAAAAAAAAAGATTGTAGACAACATATACAAACAGAAAATTGGCGTGCTAAAAAAACAATGAAATAAAGTCCCATAAATTATAAAATCCAATGAGAAGTGATACAGTCCAATCATGAAACTAATGTATCAAGGAAAACGTGAAGAATTCAGTGTTCAAAATATATGAAAACAACACCTTAATAGTGAATATTGTAAAAAAAAGGTGAATCACCCAGGTGCGCCTCCACCATATGATATGAGATGGCTGCTTACGAGAGGAAATGGATTCTAGATTATAAGAGTCATAAACGCATTATGATAGGATATCCCTTAGGCAGGACTCATCAACCCTCTTCCCTTTACAGCAAAATAGGAGACCTCAATATCTTTCCTTTGGTGCCAAATGGGAACACACACATAGGGAATAATATATGGTTCACGGGCAGATCATGCATGCAAGATGAATCAAAGAAACTCCCATAGTGTAACACTGTAATAAATTTATTAAGGGTAAATGATACCAACTACTCACTTAAAGGTAGTTAAAAACGAGCATATACAGTATCTCACAAAAGTGAGTACACCTCTCACATTTTTGTAAATGTTTTATTCTATCTTTTCATGTGACAAGACTGAAGAAATTACACTTTGCTACAATGTAAAGTAGTGAGTGTACAGCTTGTATAACAGTGTAAATTTGCTGTCCCCTCAAAATAACTTAACACGCAGCCAATAATGTCTAAACCGCTGGCAACAAAAGTGAGTACACCCCTAAATGAAATTGTCCAAATTGGGCCCAATTAGCCATTTTCCCTCCCCTGTGTCATGTGACTCGTTAGTGTTACAAGGTCTCAAGTGTAAATGGGGAGCAGGTGTGTTCAATTTGGTGTTATCGCTCTCACTCTCTCATACTGGTCACTGGAAGTTCAACATGGCACCTCATGGCAAAGAACTCTCTGAGGATCTGAAAAAAAGAATTGTTGCTCTACATAAAGATCTCCTAGGCTGACTAAATACATGGATTACTGGAACCATGTTCTGTGGTCTGATGAGACCAAGATAAACGTATTTGGTTCAGAGGGTGTCAAGCGTGTGTGGCGGCAACCAGGTGAGGAGTACAAAGACAAGTGTGTCTTGCCTACCCAAACCCAGACAGGAACGTCCTTCCGCCGAATTCACTGCCTGTGACTGCCTCAAACGACAATCAGGTCTCAGACATGGAAGAGAGAGAGGAGCAACAACCCCATCTGGCCTCTTCTCCTACTAACAGAAGTAAGAGATCTGCCATCTCGCCAGCACACTCTCCTATAAACCCTGCCCCAGTGAAGAGACAGCATGGCGCTGAGCCTTGTAGTTCCATGGCTGATGCTGCTCCCACTCAGCCTCTGGCAGCATTTGAAACCACAGATAACCCGGCAACTGAACATTCTCTTAAAGCAATGCTACTCTCTCTGCAGGCTGATATGCAGAGAGAATTTGGAGCCTCCATTAACCATCTACATCTACAGAGTTGATTACCTAAAGGAACGTACTGACCACATTGAGCAACGCTTATCAACAGCTACAACTGCTCCTAACATTGTTGTTGACATTCAGGATGAACACTCTGAGGCCATTCAGCACAATGCACCTGAAGGTAGCCGACCTGGAGGACCACTCCAGGCGGAATAATATCAAAATCAAGGGGGTCCCAGAGGCTATAACATCAGCGGAGATTATGCTCTATTTGCACCAACTATTTTGCAAAGTTGCACTGACACTCACAGCACAAGACCTGCTCATAGACCGGGCCCACAGGATCCATAAGCCAACACATCTACCTGAATCCCTCCCCAGAGATATTCTGGCTAGAATCCATTTCTTTCACACTAAAGAGAATATTATGAGAGCCACACGATCTATGCGTCCTCTCCCGGATCTGTTCTCCAAAATCTCACTCTATAACGATATCTCGGCAGCTACCACACAGGCACGCAAATCATTTGCGCCAGTTACCTTGATCCTTATGGAGCAAAGGATCACCTACAAGTGGGGGTTTCCTACCAAACTGTTGGTCACCTACCAACATCAGCAAATCTCTATCTTAACCCCTAAGGATGGGATCAAACAGTTCCTAAGGATGGGATCAAACAATTGCACAACTGGGGTATACTCCCTGACCGACCATCAAAGACTCCCATTAACAAGAAGTCTGCCAAAATCTCAAACGCGTGGGACGCGAAAATAAACCCTAGTTCATGACCTTACTACTACCCAGGGTAGATTACTAACTTTACATCTAGCTGGATGCCATATGCATACACTTGTGGAGGAGCTGCTTCCACATTGGTTGACTCTCCCCGCCCTACTGCTATTGTGTGCACAGCACACAGCATTTCTCAGGCTACTCTACTATACTTTTATCGTTTTGTGACTGCATTGTTGACTAAGCCTATATAGCTTCTACAACATACATAGATACCTGCTAGACATAATTTGCCTTATCTATTCTGTATATCTGTAAATGTTACTACTGCATTTTGGTCCTGGAGACTCATATGTTATACTCTTAGCGACTACTGGGACCCTCTACTTCTCTGTGTCACTTTGATATATCTCATATTAGAACTCATGTCACTCAAAATCACCTCCCTTAATGTCAAAGGCTTGAATAGCCCATTCAAGCCATCCCTATTATGGAGGGAAGCGATTGCCCAACGCACAGATATATTATGTATTCAGGAAGCCTATTTTTCCTCAGTCAACCCCCCGCAGTGTTCCCACAAGCTATTCCCAGACATCTTCCACTCTCAAACTGATAAAAAAGTGAGAGGGGTTATGATCGCTGTCTGCTCTACTGTATCCTAATCGTATCACACATAGAACAAGATTCCTCTGGCAGGTTACTGATTTTATCAGCCTCTTTTAACAACAATCCCTTTACTATCGCTAATATCTACGCCCCTAATACCCATCAAAAATCCTTCTACAAAACTGTCATGCAAAAAATTCAACACTATCCCAGAGACCAACTCATTATTTGCAGTGATTTTAATGAAGTAATAGACCACTCCCTAGACTCTTCCACTCCAAAGAGAAGATCCACTGCCCTTTCTTCTCTAGTACTCTTAGAAGATTTCTATGACCCCTGGAGGCGTCAACATGGCACGGAGAAGGACTTTACATTCTACTCAAATTCCCAGAATACTTACTCCAGGATCAACCTGTTCCTGGCCTCCAAAGTACTACTTCAGTCAATCTCTACCTCCTCTATTGGAGTAATATTGTGGTCTGACCATGCCCCTGTATCTATCACCCTTGTATTATCCCCCCCAACACATCTCATAAATTGTGGCACTTGAACTCTTCCCTACTACGTACCAAAGATAGTAGGGAGCAGGTCGGTTCTGCTACTAGTGACTTCTTTAACCTTAATGCTGGATCTGTTGCTTACCCCACCACCATGTGGAATGCCCACAAGTCTGTCATCTGAGGAATATTATTGAAGCTGGGAGCGCAGGAGAGAAAAAAACGCAATGCGACCCTTAACATATTTCTTGATAACATAAGAACGTTTGAAACACATAACAAGCAAGATCCCTCAAAGGCTACTCATGCTGAACTACATAAGCATAGGTCTGACGTGAGGTCCTATCTACAGAATAATTATGACTTCTACCTGAGAAAGTTAAAACTCACCTGGTATTTCCAGGGTTATAAAGTAGGGAGATTTTTAGCACAGCAATACAAATGCAGAGCAGCCCAGTCCAAAATCCCTTACCTATTAGACTCCCAGGGTCAAAGACTCCTCAACCCCAAAGAAATAGCCAACTGCTTTGGCTCCTTCTATTCTAAACTATATAACCTTAGCCTTTCTCCTAATGAGCCCAAACCTGACCAAACATCGATTCAGAACTTCCTTTCCCCCATGAATCTTGCATCTCTGACCCCCACACAAGTAACAGCACTCGCACAACCCTACTCAACACAAGAAGTCCAGACCGCTATTAAAGCCCTTCCTCTACACAAGGCCTTGGATGACTTTAGTAATGATTACTACAAAACGTATTGTGAACAACTAGTTCCCTCAATAAGTCCCTTAATAGATTCCTCGCTACTGGAAACATCCCATCTGAATCCCTAGAAGCCATCATAACCACTATTCACAAACCCAGTAAATCCCCACATGATCTGGCCAATTATCGATCCATTTCCCTCCTTAACACAGACCTCAGACTGTATGCCAAATTACTAGCTACCCGCCTTGCCCAACACATGCCTCAACTCATACACCCAGATCAGATGGGATTTATCCCCAAGCGACAGGCCTCAGATGGAACTCACCGCTTTGTAGACCTCTTTCACTAGGGTGAGCACCACCGGACGCCTTCTCTGCTGATCTCCCTTGATGCAAAGAAGGCATCTGACAGGGTTCATTGGCGATACCTAGAGGCTGTCTTGAGGAAGTGTGGCATAGAAGGTACATTCTTACAGGCCATTCTGGGTCTATACACTACCCCCAGCACCAAAGTTTGGACATCAGGCATTCTCTCTGACTCCTCCTCCATCACTAATGGCACCCGACAGGGATGTCCCCTCTTGCCCCTGATTTTTGCTTTAGTGATCGAACCCCTGGCTCAAACAATTTGCTCCAACCCTCTCATTTCTGAGATTTCAGTTGGGGACACCCCCCATACAATAGGTCTCTACGCGGATGACGTATCATCGCACTCACTGATCCACTTCATTCAAGTTGGGTACCTTATCTCAGATACTAGCTGACTTTAATTTGATATCTATGTACAAATTAAACCACTCTAAATCAATCATGATCAGCATCTCCCTCACACCCTCGCTTAAACACTGGACATTGCCAAAATATCACCCTTCTCCTGGGCTCCTACCTCTACTATGACATACTTGGGCATTCAACTGGTATCTCCTTCCTCCATGCTTCTCCGAATGAACCTCTCCTCTCTGCTCCAGAAACTTTAATCCATAAGCTCATCCATGATTAGGGATGAGCTTCGTGTTCGAGTCGAACCCATGTTCGACTCGAACATCGGCTGTTCGGTCGTTCGCCGAATTGCGAACGATATGGGCCGTTCGCGCCAAATTCGTGTGGCGCGTCACGGCCCATAATTCACTGCGGCATCGCAGTGCATTGCTGGCTGATGATTGGCCAAGCATGCACTATGACCCGCATGCTTGGCCAATCACAGCGCCGTCAGTAGAGAGAGCTGTAATTGGCCAAAGCCAGGGTGGCTTTGGCCAATTATGGCTCAGGGGATTTAGTACACACCCCACACTATATAAGGCCGCCTGCACGGCGGCCCTGTGTAGTGTGTGTTCCGGTGTGCTGAGAGATAGAGAGAGAGAGAGACAGTGTCATTTGATTTGAGTTAGATAGATTAGGCAGAACAGTCAGTCAGTTAGCTGCACTTACAGTGTATTGTGTATATATATGCATCCCAGGTGTTGCATATATATATTGTAGCAGAGCGTCCCAGAGAGAGCCAGGAAAAGTCCTGTTCGGGGTTTATACATCTCCCAGGCTCCTCTCATACAGGTTCAGGGATCTCTGATCCATGGTCCAGTTCTGGTCTTGGTCCTCTCCCCCAGGCTAATTTAAAGCTCACCTGAGCAAGACAGCCTTGCTCTTGGCCTGGGATACTCAGAGAACTTCTGTGTAAGAGTGCAAAAAGGTATGTGGAAGCTGACAAGCTGTAGGCTTGCTCAGCTTAGTAGTTAGGATCTGTAAAGATTGTTTAGTTAGTGCCGAGACACGGCTAGGTTTTGTTTTGGCTATTTTTGTTCCTATTTGTTTCTTTTGGAACACTGTACAGCACCTGTAAATAGACTTGTATATATCACAAATAAACACCGCACTGTTTGTCACTATTCCACTGGATTTGGTATCTGTGCCTGAAAGACTGCTCATCCCAGGGAGCTTTGTACCTGCTACCTGTCCCCCAGGTTACATATGGTGGAGACTGCGACCAGCTGTAGTAAGTTACTACTTAAAAGGCCAGTACCTAGAGTGACTAAACATGGAGGAAATCCTAAAACAATTGGTGATATCCAATGCTGCACAGCAACAATCCAATGCTGCACAGCAACAAGCAAACGTTGCACTGCAGCAAACAAACGCTATCGCACAGGAGCAAACCAAGGCGCTGTGCCAACAGATTGGTGCTGTACAGGAGCTATCGCAGAGGCTGTTTGAACAGCTAGCCACTGATGCAAAAGAGGATAGGAAAACCTTGGCTGCGGTTGTGGAGACGCTAGCACAGTGGTCACCTGCTAAAGTTAATGTTGTTGGAGACAAGCCCTCAGCCATCCATGTGGGTCGCTTTCTTTCCAAGATGACTGCAGATGATGATCCGGAGGCCTTTCTCTTAACCTTTGAACGGACCGCTGAGAGGGAAGGTTGGCCCAAAACCCAGTGGGCAGGACTGGTCGCCCCCTTGCTGTCTGGAGAATCGCAGAAGGCCTACTATGATTTGGAGTCAGCAGAAGCAGGAGACTATGAAAAGGTCAAGCGGGAAATCCTGGCGCGACTTGGTGTCACCTTGGCAGTTCGAGCACAGCGGGTCCACAGCTGGTTCTTCCAAGACGAGAGGCCCCCAAGATCGCAGATGTTCGACCTAATTCACTTGGTGAGAAAATGGCTACAGCCGGAGTCCCTGTCTGGGCCACAAATAGTGGAGCGTGTGGTCATGGACCGGTTCCTGAGGTCCCTACCAGTTCCCCTGCAGAAGTGGGTGAGTCAAGGAGACCCCAACTCGGCGGACAACCTCGTGGAACTTGTTGAAAGGTACTTTGCTGCAGAGAACCTGGTCACCACCCCTACAGCCGCACGGACTTTCCGCCCAAAGCCACGGTCTCCCCAGGCAACCGGTAAGACTGTTCCAGGGGAAGTGGGTGGTAAGCATGGCAAGGAAATAGGGGGGAGGATTTTTGGTGCCAGGACTGAAGTTTGGCGTCCCAAACAAGGGAAGCTACTGCCTGTCAGCAAACCAAACTGGGGAAACATCAGGTGTTTTCGTTGCCAAGAACTGGGACATGTTGCAGCAAACTGTCCATTGACAGATGAACCAATGCAGTGCGATCTGTCTATTAGAAGGCAGTCTATGTTTGCTGCTGTTTCATGCGCTGCAGCACCAAGTATGGGAAAACACATGTGCCAAATGACTGTTAATAATAAGCCTATTACGGCCTTGCTAGACTCTGGAAGTCTAGTGACTTTGGTTACAGCTGAGATGGTTGACACTGTGAATTTGCATGCTAAAAAAGTTGCTGTGATCTGTGTACATGGGGATACCCGCGAGTATCCTATAGCCACTGTTCAGTTTAAAACTGGCTTAGGTACGGTGACCCATCCGGTCGGACTTGTGCCCCACTTGGTGCACGAGGCCATCATTGGTAGGGACTTCCCTAAGTTTTGGGAACTGTGGGATCGTCCCGACCCGGTCGCAGTAGCTGACTCAGTGACAGAGCCAGAACTCCTGGCCGCTACTGACAATATGGGTTCAGGGGACTCTTCTCAGGGCTCCCCAGGTTTTCCTTTCTCAGTTATGGCAGGAGAGCTGGAGGAGCCTGAGGAGGTCCCCACAACCAGTGGAGCTGGACAGCCATCTGCTGAATCTGAGCCTACGTTGGAGTTTGCTGACCTTAATGTACACAAGGAAAATTTTGGTACCGAGCAGAGAAAAGACCCAACCCTTGCCAGGGCCTGGGAAAATGTAATGGTGATTAATGATGTACCTGTCGAATCAGGGGACAGGCTCTGTTTTCCTTATTTTAGCAGCAATGAGGATTTAATGTATCGTGTATGTAAAAAAAATGATGAAGTGGTTGAACAGTTGGTGGTCCCTAAGCCATACAGACGGGTGGTGTTGGAACTTGCCCATGGGCACTTGCTAGGAGGTCATTTAGGGGTTGAGAAAACTACGGAAAGGGTGTTGCGCAGGTTTTATTGGCCCGGAATACAGAAGGATATTGAGAATTATTGTCAATCCTGTCCTGTGTGTCAGATGTCAGCCCCACTACAACACTTCCGAAGTCCTTTAGTGCCCTTGCCCATTATTGAAGTGCCCTTTGAGAGGATTGCCATGGACCTTGTGGGTCCACTCCCCAAGTCTGCCCGAGGTCATCAGCATATCCTCGTAATCATGGATTATGCTACCCGTTACCCAGAGGCAATTCCCTTACGCACCGCGTCTGCTAAAAACATTGCCAAAGAGCTGTTTATGGTGTTCAGTCGTGTTGGAATCCCTAAAGAAGTCCTTACAGACCAGGGCACCCCATTTATGTCACGAATAACTAGAGAGCTGTGCAAGTTATTTAAGGTGACGCAATTGCGAACCTCGGTGTACCATCCTCAAACGGATGGCTTGGTGGAACGCTTCAATAAAACATTAAAAAGCATGTTAAAAAAGGTTGTTGACAAGGATGGGAAAAACTGGGACTTCCTGATACCATACTTGATGTTTGCCATCAGGGAGGTTCCCCAGTCCTCCACGGGGTACTCTCCCTTTGAGTTGCTTTATGGGAGACACCCTCGGGGAATCTTGGACATAGCCAAAGAAACTTGGGAGGGGGAGCAGACACCCCATAAAAGTGTCATTGAGCATATCGCTCAAATGCAGGACAGGATTGCAGCAATCATGCCGTTGGTAAAAGAACACTTACTGCAGGCCCAAACAGCTCAACAGAGGATATACAACAGGGGGGCCCAACTCCGTGTTTTCTCACCTGGTGATAGGGTCCTGGTGTTAGTTCCCACTGTTGAGAGCAAGTTCCTGGCTAAGTGGCAGGGTCCCTTTGAAGTAATTGAAAGAGTTGGGGAGGTCAATTACAAAATATATCAACCAGGAAAAAGGAAGCCCGAACAGATTTACCACATAAACCTGTTAAAGCCCTGGAAGGATAGACCGGCGTTAACTGCGAGGTCCCTCCCGGTAACACCTAAGAGTACTGAGTCCCCTCTGATCCCTGAGGTCACGATTCCAGACACCCTGTCATATTCTCAAAAGCAGGAAACTAGAGAATTCCTGATAAGAAATAGAGAGAAATTTTCAGAGTTACCTGGCACGACTTCAGCAGTTCAGCATGATATTGTTACTGAACCTGGGGTCCGTGTCAAGCTAAAACCATACCGAATTCCTGAAGCGAGGAGAAAGGACATCAGCGAGGAAGTTAAAAGAATGTTGGAGCTAGATGTTATTGAGGAATCCAATAGTGACTGGTCTAGCCCCATCGTGTTAGTCCCAAAACCGGATGGCACTTGGAGGTTCTGTAATGACTTCAGGAAGCTTAATGCAGTGACAAAGTTTGACACGTACCCAATGCCCAGAGTGGACGAACTTATAGACCGACTTGGCAAGGCTCGCTATCTGACCACTTTGGACTTGACAAAAGGTTATTGGCAAATACCCCTGACTGGTAGCGCCAAAGAGAAGACTGCATTTGTGACTCCGGAGGGTTCCTTTCATTATAAAAAAATGCCTTTTGGGTTGCAAAATGCCCCCGCCACATTTCAAAGGGCCATGGACAGGACTCTAAGACCCCACCGACAATATGCAGCAGCATATCTAGATGACATAGTGGTACATAGCACTGACTGGGAGTCTCACTTGCCCCGTGTCCAGGCTGTCCTTGATTCCCTCTTCAAAGAAGGTTTTACAGCAAATCCAAAGAAATGTGCCATTGGTCTAGAGGAAGCCAAGTATTTGGGCTACACTATTGGGCGTGGTGTCATAAAACCTCAAGTGAATAAAATAGAAGCTATCCAGGAATGGCCACGTCCTGCAAACAAGAAGCAGGTCAGGGCCTTTCTTGGCATTGCGGGGTATTATAGAAGATTTATCCCAAATTTTGCAACTATAGCTGCCCCACTGACAGACCTTACGAAAGGGAAAGACTCTGTAATGGTGAAATGGTCCTCAGTAGCAGAGGAATCTTTCCAAGTCCTGAAGAAGGCTCTTTGTGCACAGCCAGTACTGTACTCCCCCGATTTCTCCAAAGATTTTTTGGTTCAGACGGATGCGTCTGATGTTGGTATCGGGGCAGTACTATCACAGGTACACAATGGGGAAGAACACCCTGTGGTGTACCTAAGCAGAAAGCTCAACGACCATGAGCAAAGGTATGCAGTCATTGAAAAGGAGTGTTTAGCCATAAAGTGGGCCGTGGATGCACTCAGGTACTATTTGTTAGGACGCCAGTTTGAGTTAATAACGGACCATGCTCCTCTGAAATGGATGGCCCAAAAGAAGGAGACTAATAGACGGGTGAACCGGTGGTTTTTGGCTCTACAGGATTACTCATTCACTGTAAAACACAGGCCAGGTGTTGAGATGGGGAATGTAGATGCCCTGTCCCGTGTTCACTCCTGTTGGGCTACAGGTGTTCCAACCCTGGGGTTGAAACAAGGGGGGAGGATATGTAGCAGAGCGTCCCAGAGAGAGCCAGGAAAAGTCCTGTTCGGGGTTTATACATCTCCCAGGCTCCTCTCATACAGGTTCAGGGATCTCTGATCCATGGTCCAGTTCTGGTCTTGGTCCTCTCCCCCAGGCTAATTTAAAGCTCACCTGAGCAAGACAGCCTTGCTCTTGGCCTGGGATACTCAGAGAACTTCTGTGTAAGAGTGCAAAAAGGTATGTGGAAGCTGACAAGCTGTAGGCTTGCTCAGCTTAGTAGTTAGGATCTGTAAAGATTGTTTAGTTAGTGCCGAGACACGGCTAGGTTTTGTTTTGGCTATTTTTGTTCCTATTTGTTTCTTTTGGAACACTGTACAGCACCTGTAAATAGACTTGTATATATCACAAATAAACACCGCACTGTTTGTCACTATTCCACTGGATTTGGTATCTGTGCCTGAAAGACTGCTCATCCCAGGGAGCTTTGTACCTGCTACCTGTCCCCCAGGTTACAATATATACACTGTATTCAGTTTAGCTAGATCCGTTCCTGTTATCTTCTATCTAGACTATTTACATTTAATGCAGTGCGTCCTGCTCACAGTGTTCAGCTAGATCCGTTCCTGCTATTTACATTTAGTGCAGTGCGTCCTGCTCACAGTGTTCAGCTAGATCCGTTCCTGCTATTTACATTCAGTGCAGTGCGTCCTGCTCACAGTGTTCAGCTAGATCCGTTCCTGGTATTTACATTTAGTGCAGTGCGTCCTGCTCACAGTGTTCAGCTAGATCCGTTCCTGCTATTTACATTCAGTGCAGTGCGTCCTGCTCACAGTGTTCAGCTAGATCCGTTCCTGGTATTTACATTTAGTGCAGTGCGTCCTGCTCACAGTGTTCAGCTAGATCCGTTCCTGCTATTTACATTCAGTGCAGTGCGTCCTGCTCACAGTGTTCAGCTAGATCCGTTCCTGCTATTTACATTCAGTGCAGTGCGTCCTGCTCACAGTGTTCACCTAGATCCGTTCCTGCTATATACATTTAGTGCAGTACGTCCTGCTCACAGTGTTCAGCTAGATCCGTTCCTGTTATCTTCCTACTGACAGGCAGGCTTGTCTGGTTACAGTATATATAGCTACCTTAAGAAAATTACAGGTGTTCTATTTGATCCTATTAGTACCACGGTCAGGCAGCTAGACTATTTACATTTAGTGCAGTGCGTCCTGCTCACAGTGTTCAGCTAGATCCGTTCCTGTTATCTTCCTACTGACAGGCAGGCTTGTCTGGTTACAGTATATATAGCTACCTTAAGAAAATTACAGGTGTTCTTTTTGATCCTATTAGTACCACGGTCAGGCAGCTAGACTATTTACATTTAGTACAGTGTGTCCTGCTCACAGTGTTCAGCGAGATCCGTTCCTGTTATCTTCCTACTGACAGGCAGGCTTGTCTGGTTACAGTATATATAGCTACCTTAAGAAAATTACAGGTGTTCTTTTTGATCCTATTAGTACCACGGTCAGGCAGCTAGACTATTTACATTTAGTACAGTGCGTCCTGCTCACAGTGTTCAGCTAGATCCGTTCCTGTTATCTTCCTACTGACAGGCAGGCTTGTCTGGTTACAGTATATATAGCTACCTTAAGAAAATTACAGGTGTTCTTTTTGATCCTATTAGTACCACGGTCAGGCAGCTAGACTATTTACATTTAGTACAGTGTGTCCTGCTCACAGTGTTCAGCTAGATCCGTTCCTGTTATCTTCCTACTGACAGGCAGGCTTGTCTGGTTACAGTATATATAGCTACCTTAAGAAAATTACAGGTGTTCTTTTTGATCCTATTAGTACCACGGTCAGGCAGCTAGACTATTTACATTTAGTACAGTGTGTCCTGCTCACAGTGTTCAGCTAGATCCGTTCCTGTTATCTTCCTACTGACAGGCAGGCTTGTCTGGTTACAGTATATATAGCTACCTTAAGAAAATTACAGGTGTTCTTTTTGATCCTATTAGTACCACGGTCAGGCAGCTAGACTATTTACATTTAGTACAGTGTGTCCTGCTCACAGTGTTCAGCTAGATCCGTTCCTGTTATCTTCCTACTGACAGGCAGGCTTGTCTGGTTACAGTATATAAAGCTACCTTAAGAAAATTACAGGTGTTCTTTTTGATCCTATTAGTACCACGGTCAGGCAGCTAGACTATTTACATTTAGTACAGTGTGTCCTGCTCACAGTGTTCAGCTAGATCCGTTCCTGTTATCTTCCTACTGACAGGCAGGCTTGTCTGGTTACAGTATATAAAGCTACCTTAAGAAAATTACAGGTGTTCTATTTGATCCTATTAGTACCACGGTCAGGCAGCTAGACTATTTACATTTAGTGCAGTGCGTCCTGCTCACAGTGTTCAGCTAGATCCGTTCCTGTTATCTTCCTACTGACAGGCAGGCTTGTCTGGTTACAGTATATAAAGCTACCTGAAGAAAATTACAGGTGTTCTATTTGATCCTATTAGTACCACGGTCAGGCAGCTAGACTATTTACATTTAGTGCAGTGCGTCCTGCTCACAGTGTTCAGCTAGATCCGTTCCTGTTATCTTCCTACTGACAGGCAGGCTTGTCTGGTTACAGTATATAAAGCTACCTGAAGAAAATTACAGGTGTTCTATCCCAGCTTAGTGCAGCTACAGGCCATTAGTATGTCTGGAAGGCCAAGAAGGAGAGGCAGACAGTCACAAGCCAATAAGAGAGGGCAAGCAGGCTCTGTGTCTAGTGCTGGTCGTGGAGACGGTGCATCCTCATCAGCACGTGGCCATGGGACACGCTTGGCCTTTTTTTCGGCAGCTGGCCGTGTTGAGCCGCAACATGCGGAAAACTTGGTCGAGTGGATGACCAAGCCGTCCTCATCCTCCTCATCCTCTCTCACCCATGCCCAGGGTGCTTTGTCTGGCAAAGCAGCGGCCTCTTCCCTCAGCTCAATGTCATCAGTGACTCCTTCCCTAGCTCCACCATGTCCTCATGAGGATTCCCTCGAACTGTTTGACCACAGTGTTGGGTACATGCTCCAGGAGGATGCCCAGCGTTTGGAAGGCTCTGATGATGATACTGAGCTCGATGAAGGCAGTAACATGAGCACGGACAGAGGGGGTGCCCAAGAAGGACAGCAATCTGGCAGTCATGCTCCCCCTGCTGCAGCATACTGCCAGGTTTGCTCCAGTGATGAGGAGGGAGGGGATGATGAGGTCACTGACTCAACGTGGGTGCCTGATAGGAGAGAGGAGGAGGAGGAGGAGGCGGCACATCACCAACGAGGCAGGATGCCCTCCAGGGGCCAGCCTAAGGGCAGCACATTGACTGCATCACACCCCAAAGCTCCACATGTGCAGGGCGCTGCAGTCTCTGCGCGTTATTCAAAAAGTTCTTTGGTGTGGGCCTTTTTTGAGACGAGTGCATCAGATCGCACCGCTGCTATTTGCAACATATGTCTCAAGCGTATCTCGCGTGGCCAAAACATCTCCCGCTTGGGTACCACATGCTTGACCAGACATATGTTGACCTGCCATGCAGTTCGTTGGCAAGCGTATCTAAAAGACCCACACCAAAGAACAAAGAGGATCTCTCCTTGCTCCTCATCAGCTGAGATTTCCAACCCCACTAGACCTTCAGTCCTCTCTGAGACCTGCAGTGAGAGGAATGAAGGTGTAGAATTAGGTGTGTCACAGCCAAGTACTTGTGGGCAATCTGCTTTTGGTACACCGACGCCAGATTGTACCAGGCAAATTTCCCTGCCCCAGCTGCTGCACCGCCGAAAGAAGTTTGCTCCCAGCCATCCACATGCCCAGCGGTTGAATGCTAGCTTGGCAAAATTGCTAGCACTTCAACTGCTGCCTTTTCAGTTGGTAGACTCTGCCCCCTTCCGTGAGTTTGTGGAATGTGCGGTTCCTCAGTGGCAGGTACCCAAACGCCACTTTTTCTCACGGAAGGCGATTCCAGCTCTCTACCGGCATGTGGAAGGCAATGTCCATGCCTCGCTAGACAGGGCGGTCAGCGGTAAGGTGCATATTACCGCTGACTCATGGTCCAGCAGGCATGGACAGGGACGTTACTTAAGTTTCACGGCGCATTGGGTGACTCTGCTGGCAGCTGGGAAGGATGCAGGACAAGGTGCAGTAGTGTTGGAGGTTGTTCCGCCACCACGCCTCCAAAATGCTGATTGTGACACACCTCTCTCCTCCACCCCCTCCTCTTCTTCTTCCTCCATGGCCTCTTCCTCGGAACCAGCGGTGCTCCGTAGGCGTTCAAGGGGCTACGCAAGTACGCAGGCCAAAAGATGCCATGCGGTGCTTGAGCTGGTGTGCTTGGGGGACAGGAGCCACACTGGGGCAGAGGTTCTGTCAGCTCTGCAGGGGCAGGTTCAGAGGTGGTTGACGCCACGCCAACTTAAGGCAGGAATGGTGGTTTGCGACAATGGCACCAACCTCCTCTCTGCCCTCCGACAGGGACAACTGACCCATGTGCCCTGTTTGGCTCACGTCCTTAACTTGGTGGTGCAGCGGTTCTTGGGCAGGTACCCGGGCTTACAGGATGTCCTGAGGCAGGCCAGGAAAGTCTGTGTGCATTTCCGCCGGTCATATAATGCCAGTGCTCGGCTGACGGACCGCCAAAAGGAGTTTAACCTGCCCAAGAACCGCCTAATCTGTGACATGCCCACCAGGTGGAACTCGACATTGGCCATGCTGCAGCGGCTGCACACGCAGCAGAGGGCCATAAATGAGTACCTGTGCGACTATGGCACCAGGACAGGGTCAGGGGACCTTGGTTTTTTTTCCCCACGCCAGTGGGCCATGATCAGGGATGCATGCACTGTCCTGTCACCATTCGAGGAGGCCACGAGGATGGTGAGCACTGACAGTGCATGCATCAGTGACACTGTCCCCCTTGTCCACCTGTTGGAGCACACGCTGCGTGGAATAATGGACAGGGCACTTGAGGCAGAACAGAGGCAGGAAGAGGAGGACTTCCTTAGCTCTCAAGGCCCCCTTTATCCAGACAGTGTTCCTGCGTGCCCACCGATCACACAGAAAGAGGACGAGGAGGAGGAGGAGGAGGAGGAGGAAGATTGTGTCAGTATGGAGGTGGAGCCTGGCACTCAGCATCAGCAGTCTTTAAGGGATCAGTCCCAAGGAACACATGGACTTGTACGTGGCTGGGAGGAGGTGGCTGCGGACGTTGTTGTCCTTAGTGACCCAGAGGACTCCGGACCGAATGCCTCAGCAAACCTACGCTGCATGGCCTCCCTGATCCTGCAAAGCCTGCGTAAGGATCCTCGTATTCGTGGTATCAAGGAGAAGGACCAATACTGGCTGGCAACCCTCCTTGATCCACGTTACAAGGGTAAGGTTGCGGACCTTATCTTGCCATCGCAGAGGGAGCAGAGGATGAAACATCTTCGGGAGGCCTTGCAGAAAGGTCTGTGCAACGCGTTCCCAGAGACTGGGAGGTTACAAACTCCTGTTTCTGGACAACGTGTTGCTGAGGCTTCGGTCAGTCAAAGAAGGAGCGGTGGAGAAGGTGGCCGTCTGACCGATGCGTTCAGACAATTTTTTGGTCCGCAGCCCCAAGGTATGATCGGTTCCAGCAACCATCGCCAGCGTCTGTTTTACATGGTGCAGGAATACCTAGGGGCAAGATCAGACTTGGACACCTTTCCCACCGAAAATCCTCTGGGTTACTGGGTCTTGAGGATGGATCACTGGCCAGAGCTTGCACAGTATGCAATTGAGCTACTGGCCTGTCCTGCATCCAGCGTTCTTTCGGAACGCACATTCAGTGCTGCTGGAGGCGTGGTAACCGATCACAGGGTGCGTCTGTCCACCGACTCGGTCGATCGGCTGACCTTCATAAAAATGAATCAGTCTTGGATCACCACCAGCTACCAAGCACCTGATGCAGATGTAACCGAATAATTTTTTTTGAAATCTCAGATCCCTTCAAAGACTGCCTATGCTGATGCTGAGTGACTATCCCTGAGTAATTATCCTCTTCCTCCTCAATCATCACGCTGATAGCTTGTAAGAACATTTTTGGTTCTGGGCGCCACCACCAGTGCCTAAGGCACAATTTTTCAGCCCCTGTTTAACAGGGGCGTGTAATTACAATTTTTGATGTAATACTTTGCAGCAGGGCTCGTTCCTGCATTCCAACTAGAGTGTCTGTGAGGGGTTGCAGTGTTGTGGCACCAGCACCAGTGCCTAAGGCCCAATTTTTCTGCCCCTGTCTAACAGGGGCGTGTAATTACAATTTTTGATGTAATACTTTGCAGCAGGGCTCGTTCCTGCATTCCAACTAGAGTGTCTGTGAGGGGTTGCAGTGTTGTGGCACCAGCACCAGTGCCTAAGGCCCAATTTTTCTGCCCCTGTCTAACAGGGGCGTGTAATTACAATTTTTGATGCAATACTTTGCAGCAGGGCTCGTTCCTGCGTTCCAACTAGAGTGTCTGTGAGGGGTTGCAGTGTTGTGGCACCAGCACCAGTGCCTAAGGCCTAATTTTTCAGCTCCTGTTCAACAGGGGCATGTAATTACAATTCTTGATCTAATATTTCACAGCAGGGCCCTGTGAGGGCTTACAGTGTTGTGGCCACAGCAACACCTAAGGCCCAAATTTCTGCTGAGTATATAGGGCAGGACCCTACTTTCAAACATCTAACTTACAAACGACTCCTACTTGCAAACGGAAGGAGACAACAGGAAGTGAGATGAAATCTACCCCTAGGAAGGGAAATTCTCTCCTGTAAGAGTTAACATGGGAGAACAATTTCTCCTTTCCACTGATGCTTTCCAATCCTTGTTCCACAAAAAAACCCAAATTTTCAAAAAACATTTTTCATTGGGACAAAAAAGTGAGGTGAAATCTTCTGAAGAGGAGGAAAGACGCAAAACAAATGTCACAGGGGTGATAACCCTTCCCTATGTTTTCCAAAAAGCTTAGAAAAGATTTTTTGGCTGGAGCTAAACAAGTTAAAAATGTTCAAAATTACAAACAGATTCTACTTAACAACAAACCTACAGTCCCTGTCTTGTTTGCACCGCCTGTATACTGCTGTTCAGAGTATATAGGGACCTTTCCTTATTTTAATTTGGGTGCGGGGTTCCCCTTAATATCCATACAAGACCCAAAGGGCCTGGTAATGGCAACCCTTCTTGATCCACCGTTTGTCTCACTGATTTTCATCCATATTGCCATGACCCGACATGACATTAAACCCGCAAGCAGTTTTAAATGAGATTTTTTCCTTTAAAAATGACATTTGGTGCAGGGACTGTTCTAAACATGGGAAACACGCGTCACTTTACAGGCATACTATAGACACCCCCCAGGTACGATATTTAAAGGAATATTTCACTTTTTTTTTTTTTACTTTAAGCATCATTAAAATCACTGCTCCCGAAAAAACGGCCGTTTTTAAAAGTTTTTTTTGCATTGATACATGTCCCCTGGGGTAGGACCCGGGTCCCCAAACCCTTTTTAGGACAATACCATGCAAATTAGCCTTTAAAATGAACACTTTTGATTTCGAACGTTCGAGTCCCATAGACGTCAATGGGGTTCTAACGTTCGTGCGAACTTGCGGTCCGTTCGCGGGTTCTGGTGCGAACCGAACCGGGGGGTGTTCGGCTCATCCCTATCCATGATGCTACATCTTGGGCTGGACGTATAGCCTTGGCTAAGATGTTTCTCCTACTGCAAATCCTCTACCACTACCACTGCTACCAATAGATCTCACCAAAATTCAACAAATTCTTAATTCCTTTATCTGGGCAGCCCACAAGCCTTGACTAAAAGCTTTACTTTTAAGCACACCTACGGCTTTCTCTGGACTGGAAGCACCCAATATTAAGCAGTATTACAAGGCAGTCCTCCAAGCAAAACAGTGGTGGTCCCATCGCACTACCTCCTTATGGATCCAAATTGAGTCAACAGCAATTTCCTGCGCCCCTCACCTGCTATTGGTAGCTATATGGATGAACTTCCGTACACCATGTTCCTTCTTACCCACTGTAAATGCCACAACCTCAGTCTGGAAGGCCTTACATCAAATCTCTCAAGGAATCCACAACGACGCCTTGCGGCCTCTTCCAATCCTCTCTATGCAACTACAGTACTTTCCCCAGATCTACCTATTGAGCACTGGTTCACTGCAGGAATTTGCACTATTGGAGACCTTTTCCAACAACAAAGCCTCAAAAATTTCCAACAACTATTGCAGACCTACAGTCTGCCAAGTAAAGACTTCTACATTTCTCTCATCACTGCCTGCCTCCACAGCAACAATCCATAAGGACCTACTCTCATACTACAAACAAATAACCACTAAAATCAAGGGAATTTCCTACATCTATAAAATTCTTTCTAGACCTATAGCCGCAAGTAAATCCGCCAGCATGATATACTGGGAATCAAAGTTACAAATGTCCTTTCCTCCAGAGGCATGGTACCATGCTCTTCGGCTTCCTACTACCGTCTCCAAAAATGTATCCCTCTGGCAAATGCCCCTTAAAAATTTTAAGGGAAAGGGTACTATACGCCTGACAGATTGGCATTCATCTTCCCATCCCAATCCCCAAAGTGTTGGTGAAATTGTGATACCATTGGGGACATTTTTCATATATGGTGGAACTGCCCCCTCATAGCCTCTTTCTGGAAGTCAGTATCTGCTTTCATAGCTGATGTGACCCATACTAACAGTCAACTGACCCTGCAATTGGCTCTCTTTTGCCTTGACGCCTACCCCTGGACCACAGCATACATAATAACAATACAACACAACTTAATTGCAGCACGTAGAGTAATAGCTCTTGCCTGGAAAGATCCACTCCCACAAACGGCCACCTCCCTCATTTCTGCTTTAAATGAACAGTGCCACATGGAATATCTCTTCTCCAAATCTCACCTAATGGGAAAGAAGTTTCACAGACAGTGGGCTCCTTGGCTGGCTCATCCCAAAAGTATTAAGTGCCCATAAATGAAGTCATACACCTATCTGACTACCTTTGAACATTGGAAAAAATTGCCTTTACTGTTCGGACCACACAGAGCCAATATTGAACACTTAATTTATTTTCATTGCAACTTTATGACCGTATTTTTGCTTTATTAAATGTTTTCTAGGTATCCAAGCCGGTTGCTAGGCATCTTATATATTCACCACTCTCCTTTCTCCTATCTTAGACCCCCTACTCCCACCCCCCCCCCCCCAGTCTTTGACGCCTCCCCTGTAGCTTGTACGTACCAACATGTGGGACACCCACGGCTTACTTCTACTAAGAAGTTATTAAATTGTTATGTGTTTGCAACTCCATATCTAGGAGGGAATCCCTCCCTTGTATTTGATATGGTATTTGTACCTTGTATCTTTTGCTTTTACTTTTGCCCTAATAAAAATCAATTTAGAACAAAGTTAAGGTTGGCTGTGTTGCCCCCCACCTCTTGACAAAGATTGCTCCCAGATGGGGTGTCTGAGTTTGGGGACAACACCCATACAGATTGGTTATTACTAATACTTCCTCATTGTTCTAGTTTAGGTGCGACCTGAGTTATGTTAATGCAACCACTCAAGTGATTATCTGACATGTTCAAATGTATGACAGATATTGATGTTGTTTTCTTATACTTCTGTATTTATTCATTATTCATTTTGTGAAGAAAACTTAATAAAAACCATTAAAATGAAAAAAACAAAAACAAAACAAGCATATATGCAATGTGTATCCGTCCCGGGATTCACGCCGTCAGGCTTGTGGAATCGGCGGGCGTGGTGACGTCATGAGCATGCTCCTAGTGGATCTCAATGTATGTAAATAAGTGACACCATCATCATTACAGTTGGCCCATTTTTCGCATGTGCCTTCCATTCTGTCTCAATAGGGGTTCCTAGAATGACAGATCATATGTGATGGTGGAAAAAGTGGACCCATGTAATCCCTATGAACAGCTGGAAGTAAGCAGATGTGAATCCACCTATATCTGTCCATCCAAGTCTGCAAAAGAGGACCTGGATGTGAACTTTAATTTTGAGAACCTGAATGGACCCCTATGTAAACAATGCACAACAGCTTACACCCAGTAGCCCACAGGGATACATTGCAGTCGATTGCAGCAGCCCATTTTAATGCTTATACTGTAATTACGGGTCAAAAACAGACTGATGGAAAGCCAGTGTGAAAGGAGCCTTATGATTTAATTATTGGTGAGTTTTCACCTTCAAAGATATAGACCAATTTACTAAACTTACCTAATTATAGAAAGGAACCACCTTAAACCAATTATTGATCATGATTTATGCTCCAATTACTGAGCAGAATACATTTATTTAAATAATATTTTTATTTTTATTTTTTTTAAGTTGCATTTATTAAATATGTATTTATTGTGAATACCTGAAAAAAATAGTTCCCTTTCTGGGCCTGTACCAAATTCCTTTCAGTTCTGGTAGGATGACTTGCTTACAGAGAAAAAATGGCAAAAGATCTTAGAGATGTTTAGTCGAACTATCAGCTGTAGACAGGACAATACAATTGAGGTTCTAAATTTATTATAGAAAAGGGAGAAATTTTTTATGTTTTGGGATTGCCCAAGAATGACTGAATTATTTGAATTATATGTAATGCAATATGTGGAACCTTGCTTACACTACACCATACATATTTTTATTTTCACCATACATATTGCCCATGGGTATGATAAATATTTTTTTTTTTTTATGAATAGTTACAAGAAACATGTTTTGCTGGATGACATTTTGTTTGCTAAAGCATTTAGTATGGTAAACAATTGCCAATATTTTTTTTTTTTTTACCATAATACTATTTTCACTTTTTTAAGTTCTTTTTTCCATCTCAGTGCAGCTGACCTCCTCACTTCCTGTCTACACATGCACTTGCCCCAGTATCATGTGACAGTATGTGTGAAGGCATGGTGGCTCGTAATGTGAATCAGGAGCTCATGCAACAGGGTGATTATGCAATATCACAAGTGGGAGCCATCTGTCACGGTACAACAGTAAGTACCTGCAAAAGGACCTTAAAGTGGAGTTCCATCCAAAAAACAAAAAATACATGAAAAATCCTTTAAAAAAAAAACAAAAAAAATTTGGATATTTTTTTTTTTAACTTACCTCTAAATGCCTGTTGCTAGGGGGTCCCTCGTAGTCTGCCTCTTCCAGTGCCTGGGCTGGTGACATCACTTCCCCCTCGGCACAGGAAGGGCTCCGCTCTGCTCCCTCCCTCCTGTCAATCATCTGGTACCCATTACAGGTCCCTGGTGATTGAGCGGCCAATCACGGCGCGTGGCGCCGCTCGCGCATGCGCAGTGGGTGCCAGGCTGTGAAGCCACAGCCCGGCGCCCACAGTTGCAATGCCGGCCCTGCTGAACCGAGGGGGAGACGAGCGGAGCTTCGATCCCCCACATCGCTGGACCCTGGGACAGGTAAGTGTCCAATTAAAAGTCAGCAGCTGCAGTATTTGTAGCTGCTGACTTTTAATTTTTTTTTTTTTTTTTGACTGGACCTCCTCTTTAATGATAGGATCACCGGCTACTATTTTAATTAAAGCTGCAGATATAAAAATATTGAAAAAAAGGTTTTGAAATTACATAAACAGGTTAATGCTTTAGTGATTGGGCTTGGATGTGCTTCAACCTTTGTATACGTTTTTGATAATTTCAGCTCTGATATCTTTTATATTTCTGTTATGACCTATTGATTCAGCAATATTTTTTGTCATTATTTTAGATAAGAGATATGATAGGGGGGGGGGGGTGGTCAAAGAAGGCTTTCTTCTGGAAATATTGTCTTGCAAAAATGTTTTACACACTATAGACAAAAAGATGCTACACCCCCCTTTTTTCCAACTGACCAGTGTTACTTTTGATGTTACTAGTATAAGTGTAGACGCCAACCTAAGTTTTTTTTTAGGGCACACCACTTTTGCCCTTGGTCTTCAATTGGGATGAGCCGAACACCCCCCGGTTCGGTTCACACCAGAACTTGCAAACAGGCAAAAAATTTGTGCGAACACACGAACACCGTTAAAGTCTATGGAACACGAGCATGAAAAATCAAAAATGCTCATTTTAAAGGCTTATATGCAAGTTATTGTCATAAAAAGTGTTTGGGGACCGGGTTCTGCCCCAGGGGGCATGTATCAATGCAAAAAAAAGTTTTAAAAACTTCACTTTTTTCAGGAGCAGTAATTTTAATAATGCTTAAAGTGAAACATTAAAAATGAAATATTCCTTTAAATATCGTGCCTGGAGGGTGTCCTTAGTATGCCTGAAGAGTAGCGTATCTTTCCCGTGTTTAGAACAGTACCACAGCAAAATTACATTTCTAAAGGAAAAAATGTCATTTGAAACTGCTTACGGCTGTAATGAATTGTCGGATCCCGGCAATATTGATAAAAATCATTGCAAAAAATGGCTTGTTCCCCCCAGTCCATTACCAAGCCCTTTGGGTCTGGTATGGATATTAAGGGGAACCCCGTGCCAAAATAAAGAAAATGGCTTGGGGGTCCCCCCAAAATCCATACCAGACCCAAAGGGCCTGGTACGGTTCAGGAGGGGGGGCGCTCTCTCGTCCCCCCTTTTCCTGTGGCTTGGGAACCCCGCACCGAAATAAAAAATGGTGTGGGGGTCCCCCCAAAATCCATACCAGACCCTTATCCCAGCACGCAACCTGGCAAGCCACAGGAAAAGGGGGGGACGAGAGAGCACCCCTCCCCTCCTGAACCATACCAAGCCACATGCCCTCAACTTGGGGAGGGTGTTTTGGGGTCTCCCCAAAACACCTTGTCCCCATGTTGATGAGGACAAGGGCCTCTTCCCCACAACCCTTGCCCGGTGGTTGTGGGGGTCTTATCGGAATCTGGAAGCCCCCTTTAACAAGGGGACCCCCAGATCCAGCCCCCATGTGAATGGGTATTAGGTACATTGTACCCCTATACATTCACCAAAAAAATTGTCAAAATGGTAAAAAATTATAGTAGAGAGTTTGGGACAAGTCCTTTATTTAAAAAAAAGTGTCCAACAATGTAACTTCATCTTCGATGACAGTGCCAACGGCCTGAGAAAATTTTTTTAAAAACCGAAAAACTCTGCCACGATGGGAGGTGTCCTTTTTGCAATGCCAGCTGTTATATAGTGAGGGTGACATAAACGGGTGACCCTGCTCTTATGTGATGTCATGTTACATCAGAGGAGGTGGGGTCACCCATTTATGTATCCGGATGGCCCCGCCCTCAGCTTTATAACAGCTGCCATTGCAAAAAGCCTGCAGTTGCGGGACGCCTCCCATCAAAGCGAAGTTTTTCTGTTTTGTTTTTCCTCGGGTCATCATCGCTGTCATCAAAGATGGAGTTACATTGTGTTCAGGAGGGGGGGTGCGCTCTCATCCCCCCCTTTTCCTGCGGCCTGCCAGGTTACGTGCTCGGATAAGGGTCTGTTAAAAAAAAAAACACGCCATTTTTTTCTAAATTTTGGTGCGGGGTTCCCCTTAGAAACCATACCAGACCTAAAAAGCCTGGTATGGATATTGGGGGGGACCCCCACAGAATTTGTTTTTTAAATTTTGGCGCAGGGTTCCCCTTAATATCAATACCAGACTCAAAGGGCCTGGTAATGGACTGGGGGGGGGGGACCTATGCTGTTTTTTTTTCAATGATTTGAATGCATATTGCCGGGATCCGGCAATACATTACAGCCATGAGCAGTTTTAAATTACATTTTTTCCTTTACAAATGTAATTTTGCTGCTCTCATTCATATAACTATGTACGGCTGCTGTGTAAGCAGCCTTACATAGTGCGGGGCGTGGACTCAGCCAATTGACTTTGGTCAATCATGGCTCTCACAGCAGAGCGTGCTGTGATTGGCCAAAGCATGCAGGTCAGGTGCATGCTTTGGCCAATCAGCAGCCATAAATGCACTGCAATCTCGCAGTGCATTGACGGTCTCACCGTTCATTATGGGGCGTACCGCGGGTTCATTATGGTCACACTGAACCTGACATATTGGTGACAGGGAATCACTGCTCATCTTGGGTAACAGTGCATTTGTTGTATGTCTTTTTTTCATATTGGCCTATTGTACATAAATCCATGCATAAGTGTGGATGCAGATTAGGAGAATCTGCAGTAAAGCTTTAAGACCCAAGTCAGTTGATTGAGAATTAATCAGTTCTTTCTAGACGTGATTGTACTTTTTCTTTTGGTTGTTTTAATTGCTGTATGTTTTCTTTCTATTTGTCATATACGAAAAGTTTCTGTTCAACAAAAAAAACAAAAAAAACAAAACCACTGAATTGTGAACCAATTACTAGTTACATAAACGGGACTGAATTGTTAACAAAGTATCACCACAATATTAAAAAAAAAACTTTTAAATCCCCCAGGAGACCAAGTGCACAATTTTACTAGCACTTACTTATCATCCACTGTGGATAAAAAGCACATCTTTATGTGTGTTTGTGCCGCCTCTCAGCTCCACCCCAGGCTGAAGCCCAATTTATGGACATGCTATGGGAAAAATACAGCACACCGCTGTAGCCACTAGGGATGAGCTTCGTGTTCGAGTCGAACCCACGTTCGACTCGAACATCGGCTGTTCGACCGTCCGTCGAATTGCGAACGTTATGGGCCGTTCGCGCCAAATTCGTGTGGCGCGTCACGGCCCATAATTCACTGCGGCATCGCAGTGCATTGCTGGCTGATGATTGGCCAAGCATGCACTATGACCCGCATGCTTGGCCAATCACAGCGCCGTCAGTAGAGAGAGCTGTAATTGGCCAAAGCCAGGGTGGCTTTGGCCAATTATGGCTCAGGGGATTTAGTACACGCCCAACACTATATAAGGCCGCCTGCACGGCGGCCCTGTGTAGTGTGTTCCGGTGTGCTGATAGAGAGAGAGACAGACAGTGTCATTTGATTTGAGAGCTAGATTAGGCTAGATCTGTTCCTGCTCTTTACATTTAGTGCAGTGCGTCCTGCTCATAGTGTTCAGCTAGATCTGTTCCTGCTCTTTACATTTAGTGCAGTGCGTCCTGCTCACAGTGTTCAGCTAGATCCGTTCCTGCTATTTACATTTAGTGCAGTGCGTCCTGCTCACAGTGTTCAGCTAGATCTGTTCCTGCTATTTACATTTAGTGCAGTCAGTGCGTCCTGCTCACAGTGTTCAGCTAGATCCGTTCCTGCTATTTACATTTAGTGCAGTGCGTCCTGCTCACAGTGTTCAGCTAGATCTGTTCCTGCTATTTACATTTAGTGCAGTCAGTGCGTCCTGCTCACAGTGTTCAGCTAGATCTGTTCCTGCTATTTACATTTAGTGCAGTGCGTCCTGCTCACAGTGTTCAGCTAGATCCGTTCCTGCTATTTACATTTAGTGCAGTCAGTGCGTCCTGCTCACAGTGTTCAGCTAGATCCGTTCCTGCTATTTACATTTAGTGCAGTCAGTGCGTCCTGCTCACAGTGTTCAGCTAGATCCGTTCCTGCTATTTACATTTAGTGCAGTGCGTCCTGCTCACAGTGTTCAGCTAGATCCGTTCCTGCTATTTACATTTAGTGCAGTGCGTCCTGCTCACAGTGTTCAGCTAGATCCGTTCCTGCTATTTACATTTAGTGCAGTCAGTGCGTCCTGCTCACAGTGTTCAGCTAGATCCGTTCCTGCTATTTACATTTAGTGCAGTCAGTGCGTCCTGCTCACAGTGTTCAGCTAGATCCGTTCCTGCTATTTACATTTAGTGCAGTGCGTCCTGCTCACAGTGTTCAGCTAGATCCGTTCCTGCTATTTACATTTAGTGCAGTGCGTCCTGCTCACAGTGTTCAGCTAGATCCGTTCCTGCTATTTACATTTAGTGCAGTGCGTCCTGCTCACAGTGTTCAGCTAGATCCGTTCCTGCTATTTACATTTAGTGCAGTGCGTCCTGCTCACAGTGTTCAGCTAGATCCGTTCCTGCTATTTACATTTAGTGCAGTCAGTGCGTCCTGCTCACAGTGTTCAGCTAGATCCGTTCCTGCTATTTACATTTAGTGCAGTGCGTCCTGCTCACAGTGTTCAGCTAGATCCGTTCCTGCTATTTACATTTAGTGCAGTGCGTCCTGCTCACAGTGTTCAGCTAGATCCGTTCCTGCTATTTACATTTAGTGCAGTGCGTCCTGCTCACAGTGTTCAGCTAGATCCGTTCCTGCTATTTACATTTAGTGCAGTGCGTCCTGCTCACAGTGTTCAGCTAGATCCGTTCCTGCTATTTACATTTAGTGCAGTCAGTGCGTCCTGCTCACAGTGTTCAGCTAGATCCGTTCCTGCTATTTACATTTAGTGCAGTGCGTCCTGCTCACAGTGTTCAGCTAGATCCGTTCCTGCTATTTACATTTAGTGCAGTGCGTCCTGCTCACAGTGTTCAGCTAGATCCGTTCCTGCTATTTACATTTAGTGCAGTCAGTGCGTCCTGCTCACAGTGTTCAGCTAGATCCGTTCCTGCTATTTACATTTAGTGCAGTGCGTCCTGCTCACAGTGTTCAGCTAGATCCGTTCCTGCTATTTACATTTAGTGCAGTGCGTCCTGCTCACAGTGTTCAGCTAGATCCGTTCCTGCTATTTACATTTAGTGCAGTGCGTCCTGCTCACAGTGTTCAGCTAGATCCGTTCCTGCTATTTACATTTAGTGCAGTGCGTCCTGCTCACAGTGTTCAGCTAGATCCGTTCCTGCTATTTACATTTAGTGCAGTGCGTCCTGCTCACAGTGTTCAGCTAGATCCGTTCCTGCTATTTACATTTAGTGCAGTCAGTGCGTCCTGCTCACAGTGTTCAGCTAGATCCGTTCCTGCTATTTACATTTAGTGCAGTGCGTCCTGCTCACAGTGTTCAGCTAGATCCGTTCCTGCTATTTACATTTAGTGCAGTGCGTCCTGCTCACAGTGTTCAGCTAGATCCGTTCCTGCTATTTACATTTAGTGCAGTCAGTGCGTCCTGCTCACAGTGTTCAGCTAGATCCGTTCCTGCTATTTACATTTAGTGCAGTGCGTCCTGCTCACAGTGTTCAGCTAGATCCGTTCCTGCTATTTACATTTAGTGCAGTGCGTCCTGCTCACAGTGTTCAGCTAGATCCGTTCCTGCTATTTACATTTAGTGCAGTGCGTCCTGCTCACAGTGTTCAGCTAGATCTGTTCCTGCTATTTACATTTAGTGCAGTGCGTCCTGCTCACAGTGTTCAGCTAGATCCGTTCCTGCTATTTACATTTAGTGCAGTCAGTGCGTCCTGCTCACAGTGTTCAGCTAGATCCGTTCCTGCTATTTACATTTAGTGCAGTGCGTCCTGCTCACAGTGTTCAGCTAGATCCGTTCCTGTTATCTTCCTACTGACAGGCAGGCTTGTCTGGTTACAGTATATAAAGCTACCTGAAGAAAATTACAGGTGTTCTATCCCAGCTTAGTGCAGCTACAGGCCATTAGTATGTCTGGAAGGCCAAGAAGGAGAGGCAGACAGTCACAAGCCAATAAGAGAGGGCAAGCAGGCTCTGTGTCTAGTGCTGGTCGTGGAGACGGTGCATCCTCATCAGCACGTGGCCATGGGACACGCTTGGCCTTTTTTTCGGCAGCTGGCCGTGTTGAGCCGCAACATGCAGAAAACTTGGTCGAGTGGATGACCAAGCCGTCCTCATCCTCCTCATCCTCTCTCACCCATGCCCAGGGTGCTTTGTCTGGCAAAGCAGCGGCCTCTTCCCTCAGCTCAATGTCATCAGTGACTCCTTCCCTAGCTCCACCATGTCCTCATGAGGATTCCCTCGAACTGTTTGACCACAGTGTTGGGTACATGCTCCAGGAGGATGCCCAGCGTTTGGAAGGCTCTGATGATGATACTGAGCTCGATGAAGGCAGTAACATGAGCACGGACAGAGGGGGTGCCCAAGAAGGACAGCAATCTGGCAGTCATGCTCCCCCTGCTGCAGCATACTGCCAGGTTTGCTCCAGTGATGAGGAGGGAGGGGATGATGAGGTCACTGACTCAACGTGGGTGCCTAATAGGAGAGAGGAGGAGGAGGAGGAGGAGGAGGAGGCGGCACATCACCAACGAGGCAGGATGCCCTCCAGGGGCCAGCCTAAGGGCAGCACATTGACTGCATCACACCCCAAAGCTCCACATGTGCAGGGCGCTGCAGTCTCTGCGCGTTATTCAAAAAGTTCTTTGGTGTGGGCCTTTTTTGAGACGAGTGCATCAGATCGCACCGCTGCTATTTGCAACATATGTCTCAAGCGTATCTCGCGTGGCCAAAACATCTCCCGCTTGGGTACCACATGCTTGACCAGACATATGTTGACCTGCCATGCAGTTCGTTGGCAAGCATATCTAAAAGACCCACACCAAAGAACAAAGAGGATCTCTCCTTGCTCCTCATCAGCTGAGATTTCCAACCCCACTAGACCTTCAGTCCTCTCTGAGACCTGCAGTGAGAGGAATGAAGGTGTAGAATTAGGTGTGTCACAGCCAAGTACTTGTGGGCAATCTGCTTTTGGTACACCGACGCCAGATTGTACCAGGCAAATTTCCCTGCCCCAGCTGCTGCACCGCCGAAAGAAGTTTGCTCCCAGCCATCCAAATGCCCAGCGGTTGAATGCTAGCTTGGCAAAATTGCTAGCACTTCAACTGCTGCCTTTTCAGTTGGTAGACTCTGCCCCCTTCCGTGAGTTTGTGGAATGTGCGGTTCCTCAGTGGCAGGTACCCAAACGCCACTTTTTCTCACGGAAGGCGATTCCAGCTCTCTACCGGCATGTGGAAGGCAATGTCCATGCCTCGCTGGACAGGGCGGTCAGCGGTAAGGTGCATATTACCGCTGACTCATGGTCCAGCAGGCATGGACAGGGACGTTACTTAAGTTTCACGGCGCATTGGGTGACTCTGCTGGCAGCTGGGAAGGATGCAGGACAAGGTGCAGTAGTGTTGGAGGTTGTTCCGCCACCACGCCTCCAAAATGCTGATTGTGACACACCTCTCTCCTCCACCCCCTCCTCTTCTTCTTCCTCCATGGCCTCTTCCTCGGAACCAGCGGTGCTCCGTAGGCGTTCAAGGGGCTACGCAAGTACGCAGGCCAAAAGATGCCATGCGGTGCTTGAGCTGGTGTGCTTGGGGGACAGGAGCCACACTGGGGCAGAGGTTCTGTCAGCTCTGCAGGGGCAGGTTCAGAGGTGGTTGACGCCACGCCAACTTAAGGCAGGAATGGTGGTTTGCGACAATGGCACCAACCTCCTCTCTGCCCTCCGACAGGGACAACTGACCCATGTGCCCTGTTTGGCTCACGTCCTTAACTTGGTGGTGCAGCGGTTCTTGGGCAGGTACCCGGGCTTACAGGATGTCCTGAGGCAGGCCAGGAAAGTCTGTGTGCATTTCCGCCGGTCATATAATGCCAGTGCTCGGCTGACGGACCGCCAAAAGGAGTTTAACCTGCCCAAGAACCGCCTAATCTGTGACATGCCCACCAGGTGGAACTCGACATTGGCCATGCTGCAGCGGCTGCACATGCAGCAGAGGGCCATAAATGAGTACCTGTGCGACTATGGCACCAGGACAGGGTCAGGGGACCTTGGTTTTTTTTCCCCACGCCAGTGGGCCATGATCAGGGATGCATGCACTGTCCTGTCACCATTCGAGGAGGCCACGAGGATGGTGAGCACTGACAGTGCATGCATCAGTGACACTGTCCCCCTTGTCCACCTGTTGGAGCACACGCTGCGTGGAATAATGGACAGGGCACTTGAGGCAGAACAGAGGCAGGAAGAGGAGGACTTCCTTAGCTCTCAAGGCCCCCTTTATCCAGACAGTGTTCCTGCGTGCCCGCCGATCACACAGGAAGAGGACGAGGAGGAGGAGGAGGAGGAGGAGGAAGATTGTGTCAGTATGGAGGTGGAGCCTGGCACTCAGCATCAGCAGTCTTTAAGGGATCAGTCCCAAGGAACACATGGACTTGTACATGGCTGGGAGGAGGTGGCTGCGGACGTTGTTGTCCTTAGTGACCCAGAGGACTCCGGACCGAATGCCTCAGCAAACCTACGCTGCATGGCCTCCCTGATCCTGCAAAGCCTGCGTAAGGATCCTCGTATTCGTGGTATCAAGGAGAAGGACCAATACTGGCTGGCAACCCTCCTTGATCCACGTTACAAGGGTAAGGTTGCGGACCTTATCTTGCCATCGCAGAGGGAGCAGAGGATGAAACATCTTCGGGAGGCCTTGCAGAAAGGTCTGTGCAACGCGTTCCCAGAGACTGGGAGGTTACAAACTCCTGTTTCTGGACAACGTGTTGCTGAGGCTTCGGTCAGTCAAAGAAGGAGCGGTGGAGAAGGTGGCCGTCTGACCGATGCGTTCAGACAATTTTTTGGTCCGCAGCCCCAAGGTATGATCGGTTCCAGCAACCATCGCCAGCATCTGTTTTACATGGTGCAGGAATACCTAGGGGCAAGATCAGACTTGGACACCTTTCCCACCGAAAATCCTCTGGGTTACTGGGTCTTGAGGATGGATCACTGGCCAGAGCTTGCACAGTATGCAATTGAGCTACTGGCCTGTCCTGCATCCAGCGTTCTTTCGGAACGCACATTCAGTGCTGCTGGAGGCGTGGTAACCGATCACAGGGTGCGTCTGTCCACTGACTCGGTCGATCGGCTGACCTTCATAAAAATGAATCAGTCTTGGATCACCACCAGCTACCAAGCACCTGATGCTGATGTAACTGAATAATTTTTTTCAGATCCCTTCAAAGACTGCCTATGCTGATGCTGAGTGACTATCCCTGAGTAATTATCCTCTTCCTCCTCAATCATCACGCTGATAGCTTGTAAGAACATTTTTGGTTCTGGGCGCCACCACCAGTGCCTAAGGCACAATTTTTCAGCCCCTGTATAACAGGGGCGTGTAATTACAATTTTTGATGTAATACTTTGCAGCAGGGCTCGTTCCTGCATTCCAACTAGAGTGTCTGTGAGGGGTTGCAGTGTTGTGGCACCAGCACCAGTGCCTAAGGCCCAATTTTTCTGCCCCTGTCTAACAGGGGCGTGTAATTACAATTTTTGATGCAATACTTTGCAGCAGGGCTCGTTCCTGCGTTCCAACTAGAGTGTCTGTGAGGGGTTGCAGTGTTGTGGCACCAGCACCAGTGCCTAAGGCCCAATTTTTCTGCCCCTGTCTAACAGGGGCGTGTAATTACAATTTTTGATGCAATACTTTGCAGCAGGGTTCGTTCCTGCATTCCAACTAGAGTGTCTGTGAGGGGTTGCAGTGTTGTGGCACCAGCACCAGTGCCTAAGGCCCAATTTTTCTGCCCCTGTCTAACAGGGGCGTGTAATTACAATTTTTGATGCAATACTTTGCAGCAGGGCTCGTTCCTGCGTTCCAACTAGAGTGTCTGTGAGGGGTTGCAGTGTTGTGGCACCAGCACCAGTGCCTAAGGCCTAATTTTTCAGCTCCTGTTCAACAGGGGCATGTAATTACAATTCTTGATCTAATATTTCACAGCAGGGCCCTGTGAGGGCTTACAGTGTTTTGGCCACAGCAACACCTAAGGCCCAAATTTCTGCTGAGTATATAGGGCAGGACCCTACTTTCAAACATCTAACTTACAAACGACTCCTACTTGCAAACGGAAGGAGACAACAGGAAGTGAGATGAAATCTACCCCTAGGAAGGGAAATTCTCTCATGTAAGAGTTAATATGGGAAAACAATTTCTCCTTTCCACTGATGCTTTCCAATCCTTGTTCCACAAAAAAACCCAAATTTTCAAAAAACATTTTTCATTGGGACAAAAAAGTGAGGTGAAATCTTCTGAAGAGGAGGAAAGACGCAAAACAAATGTCACAGGGGTGATAACCCTTCCCTATGTTTTCCAAAAAGCTTAGAAAAGATTTTTTGGCTGGAGCTAAACACGTTAAAAATGTTCAAAATTACAAACAGATTCTACTTAACAACAAACCTACAGTCCCTGTCTTGTTTGCACCGCCTGTATACTGCTGTTCAGAGTATATAGGGACCTTTCCTTATTTTAATTTGGGTGCGGGGTTCCCCTTAATATCCATACAAGACCCAAAGGGCCTGGTAATGGACTGGGGGGTACCCATGCCGTTTGTCTCACTGATTTTCATCCATATTGCCAGGACCCGACATGACATTAAACCCGCAAGCAGTTTTAAATGAGATTTTTTCCTTTAAAAATGACATTTGGTGCAGGGACTGTTCTAAACATGGGAAACACGCGTCACTTTACAGGCATACTATAGACACCCCCCAGGTACGATATTTAAAGGAATATTTCACTTTTTTTTTTTTACTTTAAGCATCATTAAAATCACTGCTCCCGAAAAAACGGCCGTTTTTAAAAGTTTTTTTTGCATTGATACATGTCCCCTGGGGTAGGACCCGGGTCCCCACACCCTTTTTAGGACAATACCATGCAAATTAGCCTTTAAAATGAGCACTTTTGATTTCGAACGTTCGAGTCCCATAGACGTCAATGGGGTTCTAACGTTCGTGCGAACTTGCGGTCCGTTCGCGGGTTCTGGTGCGAACCGAACCGGGGGGTGTTCGGCTCATCCCTAGTAGCCACCACCTTATTCAGGGATTCTTATTAAAAAGGATTGTGCAGTGTTCCAGCTTGCCAAATCCTCTAACTGCAGCCTGACCTGCTGCCCCTTACCTAATAAGTAAACAGTGAGAGAAATAGAAGATATGGAGATGAGAGAAATTAATTGACTGATAATGACAATAGAGTATAGTAAGCAAGTAATTATGTGAACAGTGAATACAAGTGTGTAACAAGATGAGCAGTAGAGGGATAGACAAACTGTAGAACAGGGAAGATGTGGTTGACATTTCCTGAACGGAAAGGGGAAAAATAACTTTTACTCCTATGCTTGCATGTGGGAACCATCATGACCCCTTGAACTGCTTGCTGAATAACAGCGCTCGTCCCCAGCGTGCGCCTGCTGCTAGAGGCGAGCATTGTCAACCAGAACTAATTATATATTGGCCCCCTTCTGATCAGTATGTTTGGGCAGCAGTGGGGGTGAGCTTTCCAGCCACACTACTCAGCAACCACACAGAAGATCATGGAGTGCTAAACGCTACAAGAACTTAGTTTTTTTTTTAAATGTAGTGATACTTCTTATTTAAACACAAATGTATTGTTTCAGAACTCCATTTTTCTTGTTTTATTTTTAATTTTGATAGAATGCGCTTATAGCTAGAAACTGTCATGTTTTCATCAGTCAGCATAGAAGGTTTTCATTACTGTGTCATTAGAGAGATTTACCCTTGTAATGCTCTGTGCTGTGTTTTCTCTTCTTGGCATCTGGAGACATGCATGCTTCACTGAACTATATTTTCAACTTCTCACTGAACTGATACAGCTCCAGCAACCTCTAAACAAGTTTCAACACAACATTATATAAATTGTCATGTGCCACCTACTACTTACCACAGCATGTTATATCTCCAATGAACAATGCAAAACAAATCTGTAAAACATACCGTGCAGTTCATAGCTTACCACACACTCTCATTCACTGCTCAGTTTTATAGCGCATAATGCATATGAGCAGATTATGTATTTCATGCTGTTTTCTGATACCACTGAATTAGTGTTAGTAGAATCTGTTTTTGTTTGTGTTGTCTTTTGTTGTTCTGCTACAGACCTGGTTAATGTAGACTTATATTTGAATGCAATTTTGTGACACTGAGTTCTGCAACAGCCTGTTACAACCTCAAAATATAGACCCGTACACACAATCCAAAAATCGTACAAAAAATTCTGCTTTCAAAGTGATCGTACGATAATCGGGTTGTTAGTACAGAGCTTTCGAGAGCCGATCACGACAGTTTATTCGATATTACCTGATCAGACATGCACTAAATTTTTTCTCATATGATACCAGATTGTACAATTTTAGTTTAATCAGTACAGTTGTCATTTGAAAATACAATGTAAATACACTACAACACATGACCTCACTTCTGATTTTTTAATTCAGTTGTACTCAAATTTTCGTAACTTTAGTAAACTCTTCATGTTCGATAGTGCGACTAGCATGCAAAAAAAGCGGACAATCCGTCGTCCAATTTTCAGATAGTGTGTAAGGGGCTTAAGGATGACCTAAAGGTCCCTTTCACATTGGGGTTCCGTTTTCTTTATTCATTCCGTCATGGTTTTTTTTTAGAAATTTGGTTGAACAGATGTGGACCTAAATTTTTACATCCAATGTGTACATCCGTTTTTTACATTCGTTGTCTAACAAATTTAAATTTTAGGAACAATTAGAATTCAAATTGGTTGAAAATTGATCAACAGATCCGAATTTTATATGCAGAATAGCTGGTTGCTAAGGAGTGGGCCGGCAAGCTGGCCGCGGCGTCCTTAACAGCCGATGAGTCGTCAGCTGTCAGTGGGGTTCCCTGCTGACAGCTGAATGTAAGAATAGCTGGTTGCTAAGGAGGGGGCTGGGAAGATGACAGCTGCATCCTTGACAACCGATGAGTCATCAGCTGTCAGCAGGGTTCCCTGCTGACAGCTGAATGTAAAAAAAATTGCTGGTAATTAAAAAAAATTGTCAAATAAACAGCGTGGGGTGGCCCTCCCAATCCACACCAGGCCCTTCGGGTCTGGTATTGATTTTAGGAGAAACCCCATGCAAAAAAATGGCGTGGGGTCCCCCCCAAGACCCATACCAGACCCTTATCTGAGCATGCAGCTCGGCAGGTCAGGAAAGGGGGGATAAAGCGAGGGCCCCCCAAACCTTACCAGGCCACATGCCCTCAACATGAGGGGTGCTTTGGGGCATATGACCTTGTCCCCATGTTGATGGGGACAAGACCCTCTTCCCCACAACCCTGGGAGGTAGTTGTGGGGGTCTGCGGGCAGGGGGCATATTGGAATCTGGGAGCCCCCTTTAACAACTCCCAGAACCTGGCCCCCCCATTTGAATGATTAGGTAGTACCCCTACTCATTCACCAAAAAAGTGTCAAAAACAAATAAAAACACAGTGAGCTTTTGACAATTCCTTTATTAAAAAAATTAAAAAGAATGTCCCCCAGTGTAGATCCATCATCAACCATGATGCCCACCACCACCGACCCGAAAAAAGAAAAAGAAAAAAAAAAGTTTGGCTCTCGACCAAGGCTCCTCCCGTCTGCATGCTCCACTGTCTGACAGTTCTTAAATAACTATATTGCTGGACTATACAATCAGTTTGTCAGGATGTAAACACACCATCTCTGTGTACAGAGGTAACTCGCCTCACCGAGCTACATAAAATACTGGAGAGCCCCCTGACTGATCTTCGTGTAAGCCTTCAGGAATATTTTGATTCATTTATTACAGGCATTTATATAGCACGGACAATTTGCACAGTGCTTTACACACTGTACATTCATATCAGTCCCTGCCCTCAAGGAGCCTACAATCTAAGGTCCCTATCTCACATGCATACTTACAATGCCAAGGTTAGACAGGAGCCAATTAACCTTCTTGCTGTCACACTGCCAATCTCACTTGCTGATACTTGTGTACCAACGTTAAGCTGACTACTGTCTACTCTTAATTTCTCTCCACATCGTACCCGATGACACTAGCTACAGCAGCCAGGTTAAATATTGACTATGCATCTGCCTCACTTCCATTTCTTGTGCTGCTACTTGTGTACTGCACCTGGCCTGCTCTTGACCATAAATTTTGTCTGCTCTTTCAGTAACTAGATTTTGATTTTGATTCCAAATCATGACAGGGTAACATGAAAAATGTAATTAAAGTGTCTAATTATGCATGTTTGAGCATTCAGACAGCCGTCACAAATAATACCCGTAATTTTTCCTGTTCAAGAGTTTTATTGAGTTTTCAAGAAACAAATGTTACATTGATGGTAGCCTTAAGGTAGCTCTGTATACAAGAGTTAACAGGCATCAGTCATATTAATAGACATGGACTAAGTGCAACCTGATAAGTGAAATGCAAAAGATAAAAACAATGATACAAATCAAACGTCTGCGATCTATTCAAGTACTTTGTTGAAGTGTCTTCAAGGACTTGTTGGCTTAGCATATACAGTTGTTGTAATTGTACATTAAAGTCTGTATTGACCGTAAATATTGACCATCTTCAGTGCAGAGGCCTAAATATATCCATCGTTATAAATTGCTAGGACGGAACTTGAGAGGGCTACCATGTGAAGACGGGTGCCTTAGTAAATATCTGGTAAGAATAAACCAGGCACTGGGCAACCTGCCTGTTCATAAGAATATTGATAAAACACTGAACAGTAAGACCAGTACCAAGGGGGAGAGAAGAGGATAGAAAATAGTAGTAAAGGAAAAGAAAAGAGGAAAGAAAAGAGAGGAGAGATTCCTGAGGGTGACGCAGCTGCCAGTGGTACATCAGGTGGGACACTAATACGACTTCTGTCTACCACGACATAAGCATTGCCTCATCAAAATCTGGTGGTAAGCAATGTTTGATTACTTGAACATCTGGTGTTTTTCAAGGGCTTCCATCTTCGCGTCGATCAGGGAATACCTGTCGTTTTTTCACATTTTTTTCCTATGATCGCCAGCTCCATCTAGTGGCCATAATATGGTATTTTCCTGATTGCGGTATTTCAGGAAAATATCACATTATGGCCACTAGATGGACCTTATGATCATTAGAAAATAAACTATATACTGGAAAAATTATGGGGACTATTTCATGACAGGTGTGCAATTGCTCAGATATTCACACAGCAAATGTTTTATAAATTGATCCCCAAGTAATCTATCCCACCCATAACAGGTGTAAGGGGATATAAAGCTATTGCAACATTTCAATACTTCAGAATAGGTTCCAATAATTCCATTTTTTGATGACAGCAGAAAAAGTGTTCTGTGTTAGCAACAATATTATACAGGATGTTAAGACCCCTCAAACACCATGGCTTCTACGTGTGTATTGTTTTCCATTATTCATTGTTACTGGAAACATGGCACTGTTACTGCGCTAGCATTGTCTGCTTACCTCTGATTGACCCCCCGCAGCAGCAGCCATCTCTCCATTGCCTGTGTGTTTGATAGCATAATGATTAATGCAGGCAACAAATAGGATCTCGCACATACAGTGCCTTGCAAAA
The DNA here is from genome assembly GCA_037952835.1 of Lithobates septentrionalis. Lineage (NCBI taxonomy): Eukaryota > Metazoa > Chordata > Amphibia > Anura > Ranidae > Lithobates > Lithobates septentrionalis. The sequence goes on along the minus strand of JBBDGP010000366.1, from coordinate 4,921,089 downwards.
GTATTCGGCCCCCTTGAACTTTTCAACCTTTTGCCACATTTCAGGCTTCAAACATAAAGATATAAAATTTTAATTTTTTGTGAAGAATCACCAACAAGTGGGACACAATTGTGAAGTGGAACGAAATCTATTGGATATTTTAAACTTTTTTAGCAAATAAAAAACTGAAAAGTGGTGCGTGCAAAATTATTCGGCCCCTTTACTTTCAGTGCAGCAAACTCACTCCAGAAGTTCAGCGAGGATCTCTGAATGATCCAATGTTGTCCTAAATGACTGATGGTGATAAATAGAATCCACCTGTGTGTAATCAAGTCTCTGTATAAATGCACCTGCTCTGTGATAGTCTCAGGGTTCTGTTGAAAGCGCAGAGAGCATCATGAAGACCAAGGAACACACCAGGCAGGTCCGTAATACTGTTGTGGAGAAGTTTAAAGCCGGATTTGGATACAAAAAGATTTCCCAAGCTTTAAACATCCCAAGGAGCACTGTGCAAGCGATCATTTTGAAATGGAAGGAGTATCAGACCACTGCAAATCTACCAAGACCTGGCTGTCCCTCTAAACTTTCAGCTCAGACAAGGAGAAGACTGATCAGAGATGCAGCCAAGAGGCCCATGATCACTCTGGATGAACTGCAGAGAACTACAGCTGAGGTAGGAGAGTCTGTCCATAGGACAACAATCAGTTGTACACTGCACAAATCTGGCCTTTATGGAAGAGTGGCAAGAAGAAAGCCATTTCTCACAGATATCCATAAAAAGTCTCGTCTAAAGTTTGCCACAAGCCACCTGGGAGACACACCAAACATGTGAAAGAAGGTGCTCTGGTTCGATGAAACCAAAATCGAACTTTTTGGCCACAATGCAAAACGATATGTTTGGCGTAAAAGCAACACAGCTCATCACACTCAACACACCATCCCCACTGTCAAACATGGTGGTGGCAGTATCATGGTTTGGGCCTGCTTTTCTTCAGCAGGGACAGGGAAGATGGTTAAAATTGAGGGGAAGATGGATGCAGCCAAATACAGGACCATTCTGGATGAAAACCTGTTGGAGTCTGCAAAAGACCTGAAACTGGGACAGAGATTTATCTTCCAACAAGACAATGATCCCAAACATACAGCAAAATCTACAAAGGAATGGTTCACAAATAAACGTATCCAGGTGTTAGAATGGCCAAGTCAAAGTCCAGACCTGAATCCAATCGAGAATCTGTGGAAAGAGCTGAAAACTGCTGTTCACAAACGCTCTCCATCCAACCTCACTGAGCTCGAGCTGTTTTGCAAGGAAGAATGGGCAAGAATTTCAGTCTCTCGATGTGCAAAACTGATAGAGACATACCCCAAGCGACTTGCAGCTGTAATCGCAGCAAAAGGTGGCTCTACAAAGTATTAACGCAAGGGGGCCGAATAATTTTGCACGCCCCACTTTTCATTTTTTTATTAGTTAAAAAAGTTTCAACAATCCAATAGATTTCGTTCCACTTCACAATTGTGTCCCACTTGTTGGTGATTCTTCACAAAAAATAAAAATTTTAAATCTTTATGTTTGAAGCCTGAAATGTGGCAAAAGGTTGAAAAGTTCAAGGGGGCCGAATACTTTCGCAAGGCACTGTACATAGATAAAAATCAATGTATATTTAATTTGGGCACCTGTGGCCGATTACTATGAAAATAATTAAGTATGCTGCAGTGCCAGTTAATAACTTAGAATGGCACTTATCGTAGTAGTGGGATTTGCCTTAACTTGGCATTAAGAGGGCTGGAGGGCACGATAATGATTTTGCAATTTGGCCTGTTTGAAGTATAATAGTTATGCATCTGCCTTTCTGCTAATTTGCTGTGATACAAAAATAATAAAAGCATGAGGAGAAATGAATGTGTTACATCAGGGACATTTACTAGTATCTTATTTTATGTGTTTATTTTTAATAATCTCCATCTGCGGCTTGGTCTGTTATGTGTTCTGCAGCCCTCTGTTTCTCAGTAAAGTATTCTGCAAAAGATCACACATCTTGTACAAAACTAATTGGCCTACTAGCTCATCCATCTATTTGTTTTGTGTAATATATGAAAGTTCACTTTGAGATTTCATGTACTTTTCCATGGTTTGCAATATTTATTAGGTGAATTTTGGCAGGTTACACGATGATTTGTTAAAAGTGGGGCAAAAAATATGGCAGCTTACTGTAGCAATCAACTTCATGATTTTTCATTTAACATGCGCTAAATAAAGGAATCTATGCAGGATTCCCCAGTATCCATTTCCATTTAGGTTTACTGTTGTCAAATAAGTTAAACATGGACATCTTGACAAATTTTCTCATCTGAAGAAATCCTTACCCTAATTAATTTATCTTTTACATTATCACTTTTCAGTCAGCACTCTCACTATATCAAACACTAAATCACAGCCCCAAGTTGTATCAGTGACACCACAAAAAATGGCAGCGATTCTGGCACTACATCAACACCACAGCCCAGAAAGTGTGCTGGAGGCAATATCAATGCCAGTCCACCTGTTCCTGAGTCCATAGTCCATAATTGACAGTATAGCACTCCCCTGCACCATGCCTGTAGAGTGTTTTGCAGAGCAAACTTCCCCAGTGTCTTGTGACTACATCATACTACCAGTTAAGGATTGTTTACATCTGCAATAGCCTTCTAAAGAGTGATCTGCAGTTATGTTGCCTCCTTACTGCCTGTATTTACCCCCCTAAAAACATTCACCACTGCTTTGCATTGCACATGCTTATTGCAGCGTGGGCCCATTCAGTTAAATGGGTCGTGTTTGGTGGGCAGTAATGCCTGCTGAATGTGACAGGAAATAATATTTGCCACATCACAATGTAAAGCATCACTGCTGCTGCATGTGTACACCTCTATCTGTTGCCTTTGCCTCTTGGGGGGGAGTAGTTGGAGGGACAGTAAAAATATGGCTCAACCGCATGATATGTATGTGTATGTGCATACCTGTATGTGTAATGCAAAGTTTGTCCTTATGTTCAAAAACTGTGCTTCTCCTTATTTGTCTATGGTAGCCTAGCCTGGTGGTAAAATATGAAAGAACATCAGCTGTGTTCTGCTTAGCTCTTCTTACCGTACCTATTAATGGTCAATAGGTTGACTGCATACAACAATGCCTCCATCCGAGGACCAACCTTTCTTGATGTGTTTCACTGCTCTTGACTTGTTTACAAGGATAGGGGAAGATCCTATATTTGTGAGCAAGCCAGGAGTAGTGAAACATGTTAATGAAAGTTGGTTCTCAGGTGGCGACATTGTTCTATGCAGCCAACTAATTGACTTATTGAAAATACAGTAAGAGGTGCTAAGCGTAGTGTGGCTGATGTTGGGTCATATATTTAATGGGGGAGTGGAGACAGCCTGGGATGGCTGGCACCTGGGCCATCAATGGGCCATCCATGTATAAGAGAGGTGAGTCTTGAGAGGAGATATGAATCTGTGTATGATTCTGGTGATACAAATAAATATCCCTGGTCCTGTAGTTATTGAGCATAGCATTTTTTTCCCTTTAATGAATAAACCTGAAAGTTAAACTCATAAACCCCAACAATGTAAGCCTTAACTAAAAGACATTTTGTTTACTAAGGCTTTGTGCACCATAACCAATTGCCATTTTTTAAATACTGTAAATACTAGTTTTCAGCTTTTGTTGCATCTCAATACCACTGCAGAAGAATTTCCCGCAAGAAGAACATTTGGGAGAATGGAACAGAGTGCTGTCACCCTTTAAGGACAATCCATGCAAACAAAAAAAGCATGGGGTCCCACCCAAAATCCATACCAGAGCCTTATCTAGGCATGCATCCTGGTTGGCGAGGAAGGGGACAGGACAGCAAGCATGCTTAGATCTACCTTAGTTTGACTACATCTTCTCCCCTAATTAAAAAAGATATCAGAATCATACTTACCTACTGTAGGTGGATGTAGCATCGGTCCGATGCTGCATCTATCCCCACGCCGGCTCTAACACTGAGAACTGAGCGATCTAACACCACTGATCGCTCGGTTCTCAGGGCTTTGTGAGCAGAGAGCTGGTGACTGTCAGTCACCAGCTCTCTGCTATGCCCCCTCCTCACTCACTGAAATGCTGAGCTGTGGAGGGGGGTTGGAGCGGCCGGCTCAGGCTTTCATCGGCTCGCTTAGAGCCGGGTGCCAGTCCAGACATGTGGGCGGATCCTGACTTCATTGTTATGATCTTGCCCGAGCCTGGACCAGCTCTATGACGTCAGCAGACAGAAGACTTCAGCCTGCTGTCTGCTGAAAATGGGTCACAGGAGTGCAGAACGATCTGCACTCCTGTGATCCATAGGAGGAGTAAGGCCAAATGAGCTTTGGCTGTACTTCTCCTTTAAAACTGTATGCTAGGCTTTCTCTGGCTCCTGTCCTAATGACACCAACAAGTAGAGGGTTTATAAACTACTAAAATGAAGGTACATCTAGTAAAACTAAAGTAGATCTAAACTAGGGATGAGCTTCGAGTTCGAGTCGAACTCATGTTCGACTCGAACATTGGCTGTTCGCAAGTTCGCCGGACAGCGAACAATTTGGGGTGTTCGCGGCAAATTTGAATGCCGGAACACCCTTTAAAAGTCTATGGGAGAAATCAAAAGTGCTAATTTTAAAGGCTTATATGCAAGTTATTGTCATAAAAAGTATTTGGGGACCTGGGTCCTGCCCCAGGGGACATGGATCAATGCAAAAAAAAGTTTTAAAAACGGCCGTTTTTTCAGGAGCAGTGATTTTAATAATGCTTAAAGTCAAACAATAAAAGTGTAATATCCCTTTAAATTTCGTAGCTGGGGGGTGTCTACAGTATGCCTGTAAAGGGACAGGTTTCCTGTGTTTAGAACAGTCTGACAGCAAAATGACATTTCAAAGGAAAAAAATCCATTTAAAACTACTCGCGGCTATTGCATTGCCGGTCCGATAATACACATAGAAGTTCATTGATAAAAACGGCATGGGAATTCCCCACAGAACATTCATGCATCCGCCCCTGAAGAAGCAGGGTCTCACGAAATGCATAGGGCTTTATTGATGCTTGTTTTATGCCGGTACATGCTGGGTATTATTGATGTCTGCATTATGTTCACATACTTCCCTGTCCACATGTATGTATATTTTATCTTCTTATTCTGTATGTGTATTTACTGACCCAGCAACTTTCAAGTTTTATTGTTGCTCATTGATGTATAACATTTGTAATAAATCTTTGTATATTTACGTTCATCTGTGTTGTGTACATTGGCTATTATGCCTGGTAACTCACAATCATTGTTGTTACCGCTCCGTTAAATAACATTTTGAAATGAATAAATTGATTTTGTCTCAGTGTTCGCTGTGGACATTGGCTAAACCTCTCTCACCTCATCTAAAGTCCCAGGGCTATTTTTCTTGTTTTTTTGTGCACATGGGAACCCCAAACCAAAATTTAAAAAAAAAATGACGTGGGGGTCCCCTAAAATTCCATACCAGGCCCTTCAGGTCTGGTATGGATATTAAGGGGAACCCCTGCCAAAATTTTTTTTTAAAAATGACGTGGGGTCCCCCTAAATTCCATACCAGACCCTTCAGGTCTGGTATGGATTTTAAGGGGAACCCCGCGCCAAAAAAAAAAAAACGGTGTGGGGTCCCCCCAAAAATCCATACCAGACCCTTATCCGAGCACACAACCTGGCAGGCCACAGGAAAAGAGGGGGGGACGAGAGAGCGCCTCCCCCCTCCTGAACCGTACCAGGCCACATGCCCTCAACATTGGAAGGGTGCTTTGGGGTAGCCCCCAAAACACCTTGTCCCCATGTTGATGAGGACAAGGGCCTCATCCCCACAACCCTGGCCGGTGGTTGTGGGGGTCTGCAGGCGGGGGGCTTATCAGAATCTGGAAGCCCCCTTTAACAAGGGGACCCCCAGATCCCGGCCCCCCCTGTGTGAAATGGTAAGGAGGTACAAAAGTAACCCTACCATTTCACTAAAAAACTGTCAAAAATGTTAAAAATGACAAGAGACAGTTTTGGACAATTCCTTTATTTAAATGCTTCTTCTTTCTTCTATCTTCCTTCATCTTCTTCTTCTTCTTCTGGTTCTTCTGGCTCTTCTGGTTTTTCCTCCGGCGTTCTCGTCCAGCATCTCCTCTGCGGCGTCTTCTATCTTCTTCTCCTCGGGCCGCTCCGCACCCATGGCATGGGGGGAGGCTCCCGCTCTTATCTTCATCTTCTTCATCTTCTTCTTTTTTTCTCTTCTTCATTTTCTTCTCCATCCGCCCCGCATCCATGCTGGTATGGAGGGAGGCTCCCGCTGTGTGATGGCGTCTCCTCGTCTGACGGTTCTTAAATAACGGGGACGGGGCCACCCGGTGACCCCGCCCCCCTCTGACGCACGGGACATGACGGGACTTCCCTGTGGCATTCCCCATGACGTCACAGGGAAGTCCCGTCAAGTCACCGTGCGTCAGAGGGGGGCGGGGCCACCGTTATTTAAGAACCGTCAGACGAGGAGACGCCGTCTCACAGCGGGAGCCTCCCTCCATGCCAGCGGCCCGAGGAGAAGAAGATAGAAGACGCCGCGGAGGAGATGCTGGACGAGAACGCCGGAGGAAGAACCAGAAGAGCCAGAAGAACCAGAAGAAGAAGAAGAAGATGAAGGAAGATAGAAGAAAGAAGAAGCATTTAAATAAAGGAATTGTCAAAAACTGTCTCTTGTCATTTTTAACATTTTTGACAGTTTTTTAGTGAAATGGTAGGGGTACTTTTGTACCCCCTTCCCATTTCACACAGGGGGGGGCCGGGATCTGGGGGTCCCCTTGTTAAAGGGGGCTTCCAGATTCCGATAAGCCCCCCACCCGCAGACCCCCACAACCACCGGCCAGGGTTGTGGGGATGAGGCCCTTGTCCTCATCAACATGGGCACAAGGTGTTTTGGGGGGCTACCCCAAAGCACCCTCCCAATGTTGAGGGCATGTGGCCTGGTACGGTTCAGGAGGGGGCACTCTCTCGTCCCCCCTCTTTTCCTGCGGCCTGCCAGGTTCCGTGCTCGGATAAGGGTCTGGTATGGATTTTTGGGGGGACCCCACGCCATTTTTTTTTTGGCGCGGGGTTCCCCTTAAAATCCGTACCAGACCTGAAGGGTCTGGTATGGAATTTAGGGGGACCCCCACGTAATTTTTTTTTAAATTTTGGCTGGGGTTCCCCTTAATATCCATACCAGACCTGAAGGGCCTGGTATGGAATTTAGGGGGACCCCCACGTCATTTTTTTTTTTTAATTTTGGTTCAGGGTTCCCCTGTGGGGAATTCCCATGCCGTTTTTATCAATGAACTTCTATGTGTATTGTCGGACCGGCAATGCAATAGCCGCGAGTAGTTTTAAATGGCTTTTTCTCCTTCGAAATGTCATTTTGCTGTCAGACTGTTCTAAACACAGGAAACATGCGCCCCTTTACAGGCATACTATAGACACCCCCCAGCTATGAAATTTAAAGGGATATTACACTTTTATTGTTTGACTTTAAGCATTATTAAAATCACTGCTCCTGAAAAAATTGCTGTTTTTAAAACTTTTTTTTGCATTGATCCATGTCCTCTGGGGCAGGACCCCAGTCCCCAAACACTTTTTATGACAATAACTTGCATATAAGCCTTTAAAATTAGCACTTTTGATTATTCATGTTCGTGTCCCATAGATTTTAATGGCATTCGCGTGTTTGAACAAACTTTTTTCCTGTTCGCATGTTCTGGTGCAAACCGAACAGGGGGGTGTTTGGCTCATCCCTAATCTAAACCCTAAATGAATAACATTTAGTTTGCTAAAACACGGTGTATTATCAATAGGGATGAGATGAAGGTTTGGCGGGACCCGAATGTCAAGTAGACTTGCAGCATTATTTCTGCTAATATGCAAGACAGCTTTCCCCTGTCAATGGTTGCTAAGGATGCTGGCGGGTGCAAGTCCTTAGCAACCAGTGATATCACAAGCCCCATTCACTTATATGACTACAAATTCATAGCCATGTAAGCAATTATGCCAAAATATTTTTTTTAAAAAAGCTCTGGAGTTTGCCCCCTAATTTATACCAGGCCCTTTAGGTCTTGTATGACTTTTAAGGATGACTTAAAAAAAACTAAAAAAAAGCATGAGCCCCCCAAAATAAGTTCTATACAAGACCCTCTGTGGGGGGGGGGGGGTCCCACACACAAAATTAGCGTGTGGTCCCTCTCAAATATTCATACCAGACCCTTATCTGAGCATGCAGGCTGGCAGGCCAGGAAAGAGGGGGAATGAGCATGAAACCTCTCCTTCTCAAACTTTACTAGACCACATGCTCACATTAGGGGACTTTGCCAAAAGGGAACCCCCTGGCAAAGCATCTTGTTGTGGGGGTCTGCTGGTGAAGGGGTTAATCAGAATTTGGAAGACTCTTTTGACAATAGGCCACCTAGATGCAGGCCTCTAAATAGTGCCCTTACTCATTCATAAAAAAATGTAAAGTTTAAATGAAAATACAAATGTCATTTTTGACAGGTTCTTTGCCAAAAAAAAGCCCCATGATGTACATTCATTGTCAATCACTCATCTAGGATAATGAACTTGTATAGGTGAATGGAATCTTTGGCTGCTTCGTTTACAAACAGAATAAAGTGTCTGGGAGTTGTCATTTTGCTTGCTTTTTTGCTTTGTAAATGTCAGTTTTATTGTAGTAGGTTGTATACATCACACAGAAGCGCCACTTCCCAGACAGGGCCAGGGCATCCCACAGGCATTTATTTAATGGAGTTTTTTAATGTTTCCCTTTAGGCATTACTAAAATCTATGCTCACCACAGAACTGAATTTTTAAAATATATATATATTTTTTTGCTTTGGTAAATGACAATTTTTGCCTATTAGCCTGGAAAATGGTCATTACTGTTTTTAACATTCGGCTCCCATTGACATCAATGGTGTTCACCCAAACTTCTGTAATATTCTCTGAGCCCTGCTCAAACAATTTCATAGATGTTTGGCTCATCATTAATCATAAATAATTGTCAATGCAGTGTGAACTGCTACAAAGAAGCCTATTATATTTTCTGAGTCACTGATTTGGAACAAGCATGCAACAAAGGAGGTTAGTGTAAAGACAGTTTTCCTGATATACTTGTTTTGGGCCAGTTACTCAAAGTATTGACAATAAGCATGATAGTCAGTCAACTAGCATTTTCAGAAAGTCGGGTTAGCAATAGCAACCTAAATGTTTCTTATAGCATGGTTCAGTAGGCAGAATCATGACTTTCTAACTAATATCAGTTAATGCACATCTAACACATGTTACTGAAAAGTAGAGTGCCAGATTCTACAAGTTCCGCTTCCGATGAGAAAAAAATGTTAGGGATAGCAATTCCTTATTATTATTATTATAATTATTTCCATACTAAATTTTTCATTTTCATTTGCACTCTGTTTAAGACACATTTTGATGCCAAGAGGTATAGAATGTTGGAATTGAAAAGAAGAATTAGCCAGTACCCCTCAAAAAGAGGAAATCCTATAAAATCTCATAATTCAGCGAAAGAGTCATTATTATACTCATCCCTGGTGATGAATGACTGCATTTATTTTATGGGGATTGCAACAGTGGACAGGAGAGGCAGGCATTTGCTGTATGTAGTGCATGAGAAAGGGTGGCCTACTCAGAAACATGAAGTGCCTCCTATAGGAATTTTAACAACTACATTTTTAACTCACACTTGCCAATGATCTACTTTGTCAGGAAATAAAATTGTAATTCCAGGTGGATGCAGATCTGAAATGCTAAAGAAGCTACATACAGCTCATCAAGGATTTCAGCACTCCAAACAAGGATGAGAATGCTAATTGGTCTTATTCAGTAGAGAGATCCTAATTTCTAAGTGCCAATACTTAAGTGCAACCAATCTGAATTCATCTTGTACTGGTCTGACCTCAGCAAAGTAAATTCTAATTTGTTCGGCTCTTAAGGATTAAGGACACATTAATGAATAAGGCTGAATGTGTTGGCCTGCTATATCTAGGGACATAGAGCAAACTGTGTAAAATTGAAAACGGAAGAGCCTGTCTAGAAACCAAAAAGAAGAGAGACTTTAGTCACATATATTTACTGAATTACCTTGGCAAAAGATAGACTTGGATATAAATATTTCCAAATGTTCTGACACATCTGCTATGAGTAGGGATGAGCCGAACACCCCCCTGTTTGGTTCGCATCAGAACATGCGAACAGGAAAAAAGTTTGTGAGTGCGCATGCGCGGGACTCCCGGGAAGACGCTCTGAACGGGAGCTCCGTCACAGCCGAGCCTTCCGCGGTCCCCAGACGCCGGATTATTTAGCGGAACCGTCCCTGCTTAACACCCGCTGGTAGAGGAGGCTAGCGGGCACAAATCTACATGCCCAACCGATCACAGCGCCCAGCGGCTAGCAGGAAACTCTCCTTTGGCCTACCCGACCCCACTACATCCAAGATGGCGGCCGCGACCTCCTCACAGGCAGACACAGGAGACGGAGTCATCATGGCTGACATCCCAGAGGAAGATCAGCTTCCCAACATCACACCGGGATCCTCTGTGAGTAACATCTCCCCCAAGAATGCCTATCTTACAAGCAAAGACTCCGTTTTTAACAGGACCCTAACTGACATGCTCCATATCCCTTCACTGCATGCTTCCGCCCCATCCCCTGCTATACAACAGGCAGCACCGCTGAACTCTCCCCACCAGTCAGACATGGCACAACTTCTGAATTGCTTTTCAGACATGCTGGCCACAGGCCTGGCCCAAAACGCAGCACAAATCACCACGTCTATTAAGGCAGACCTACAGAGCTTGGGGGCCCGCATTGACCTGATTGAACAAGCAGTTGATCAAACGGTTGCGCGCACCAATCAGAATACCGATTGCATTCACTTGATGCAAGATCAACTTGAAACAGCTTTAGGGAAGATTGACGATTTGGAAAATCGTAATCGGAGAGGAAACTTCCGTATTCGAGGTATCCCTGAGTCTGTAACTAATATTCATGACACGGTGCAGCTTTTCATGAAAGAACTGATCCCAGATATCTCTGACCGCAAACTGGAGATTGACAGGGCTCACAGAGCGCTGCAACCACCCAGACAGGACGGGCTCCCTAGGGATATAGTGGTTAAGCCCCACTATTACGAGACCAAAGAGGAGGTCATGAAAAGATCTCGGAATCTAGACGCCTTATCCTTCCAAGGAAACAAGATTCAAGTCTTCGCAGATATCTCCAAAACTACAATCCTAAAGAGAAGAGCTTTAAAACCTCTGCTTGAAATCCTCTCTCAGAAATCAATTAAATATCGCTGGACTTTCCCTTTCCGTCTTCAGTTCCAACATAAGGAAAGATCATATGGATTCTCCTCATTCCAAGAAGGCGAACACTTACTCCTGCGACTTGGATTCATCTCTCAAGAAGCTTCCCCCAGGATCCTCCGTCCAAGTCAAGTTCTTCTAAGAGACCCCCTCCAGGCAGCCCCATCACCCCCCTCTGGAACAAACAGCAAACGAAGCGTCACCGCGATTCCTTTCCTCCAAGATGAAGTCATCTCTTCTCAGCTTTATAAGGACTTTGTGACTCCCTTTTCTCCCTAAGGTTGTACCCTCTGAAGGAGGGGCTATGGTGTACATTGCATACACCCCTTCAGACCCCACTTATCCATCAGTGAGGGTGGTCGCACTTACCTGATCTTCACCCACTCTCTTCACTGCAATGAAGATGGACAAAGATGACTCCGGGTTGTTTCCCTTCACCTCCCCCCCCCCCTTTTTTTTTTTTTTAACAACTATCCTCGGTTTTCATAATGGACCGCACTTGAGGTTATTTTGACTTACGGGGAAACCAGGGCATAAGTTTGTACCTCACTTCACTTCTCCCCCCTCCCTCCCACTTCCCTGTTCCTACCCTCCACCCCCCCTCCCGGTTATTAATGGACCTTCCCCTATGGAGGGTTTTGTTTTGTCATTTTTATTTAAAACAGTGATTTGCCCTTGTACCTCTTAGAGTTTGGGCTCAACTCCTCATTTTTGATCCGTGTCTTTTATATGGGTATATTATTCAAATTTTTTGTGCTCACACTTACTAGGTTCCATTGTTCCCCATGAGATGGGGCCCCGGCGGCTCGGCTGGGCTAGCATCGCCACTTCCTCTGTTGTGATCAGGGGAGATCCTCCCACTGATTACACCAGACTAACAACCTCGGCTGAGGTTGTTCTTGTTTTTCTGAGACCCTCTTGTTTTTGGGTCTCAGACTCGAACTGAACTTTTCAGTCCAGTTCCTGGATTTTCTGGGCTTTTACGCCTAGTCTTTTTTGAAGTTACTAGAATGTATTATTTAATGATTCTTCCTCTCTTCTTTCATTCTCTTATCTCTCCCTTCTTCCCTCTCTTCTCCTCCTTCCCCTTTTTTATATTTCAGGAAGGTGCACAGGAGACCGACCTTACCCAGAGCCCTCCGCTGCGACAGCAAGATCTCTCTCCCAGACTCCATGCTGCATCATCAAGGAACCGGGTAGGAACACACCTAACGCACCAGAGTTACTCCCTTAGTGAATATGACTGACCCACCTACCTTACAGAGGACACTTAAAGTTGCCTCCCATAACACCCAAGGGCTCAACTCACCCGTCAAGAGACGCAAAGCTTTCCAAAGCTATCACTCAAGAGGAGTAGATGTAGTGCTCCTCCAAGAAACACATTTCCCCTCAAACTACTCGCCTTCTTTTTTACACAACAAATACCCCACTTTTTTTCTCGCAAACGCTAGCAAGAAAAAGAGAGGAGTAGCCATCCTAATCTCCAAACAAACCCCTTTCTCTCACACTTTAACTGTGCGAGATGATGATGGAAGATACATTCTAATCAAAGGACTGATTGAAGGTAATCTATACACTTTCATTTCCTATTATGCCCCCAACAAAGGCCAAGCTAAATTCTTCTCCTCCTTACTGGCAACTCTCTCACCCCATTTTGAGGGTAGGGTGATTATGGGAGGGGACTCCAATATTACCTTTGATCAGATCTTAGATAAAGCAGCTCAGGGGATCCCTCGCCTTAAACGACCCCCCAAACAAAGCCTCCAGATTGCCAAACTTATTCACTCGGTGGGACTCATTGATTCATGGAGGGAATTAAACCCCGCAACAAGGGACTACACACACTACTCAGCACCCCACAAGACATATGCTAGAATCGACCACATTTTCTTATTGAACTCTGACATACAAATTGCTAATCACGCCTCCATCCACGATGTTCCGTGGTCTGACCACTCCCTAGTAATCTTAGGAATATCCAACTCGTTATCCCCATCTGGCCCACGCACTTGGCGCCTAAATGAGAAAATCCTAGCTAATCCCGTCCTCTGTACTATACTAGAAAAGGATATTAAAGAGTATTTTCTATTGAATGACACGGCAGACATCTCCCCTAGCACGCTCTGGAATGCTCACAAAGCAGTAATCAGAGGGAAATTGATCCAATTTGCAGCCAAATTAAAGAGAGAACGGCAAATTGATATCAAGAAACTAGAGAAAGAATACAAAAATCTCAGCAAGTCCCATAAACTGAACCCCAATCCTACATCTCTATCTAAGCTAGATTCTATTAGGCTATCCCTTAATTCAGCTTTGACTTCCAACGCAGAAAAGCACCTCCATTGGCTCAGCGGCAGTTTCTATTTACGAGCGAACAAATTTGGCCCCCAGCTAGCGGCCAAACTTACCCCGAAACACAGGTCTTTTGCCCTACCTAAAATAAAAACCCAATCCGGATCGCAAACCCAAAACCCAAGTAAAATTCTTAAATCATTCCAATCCTTTTATGCCAACCTGTATTCCGACGATTGCCCAATTTCTCAACAAAAGTTGGATGCTTTTCTAGACAAAATCCCATTGCCTAAAATTTCTGAATCTCACCGCTCCATACTGGAATCCCCATTTCAGGAATCTGAGATCCGAGCAGTCATAAAAGGGCTCAGAAAGGACTCAGCCCCAGGCCCAGACGGTTTCTCAAACCACTATTACAAAACTTTTATAGATTCCCTGGCCCGCCTTTTCAACTCCTTAGCTAAAGCATCTCCGTTAGACCCAAATGCCAATTTGGCTTTTGTTTCAGTTATACCTAAGCCAGGTAAAGATCCCAGCGATGTCAGTAACTATAGACCTATTTCGTTAATTAATAACGACCTAAAACTTATGACAAAAATATTATCCAATAGACTCGCCTCTTTTATAGATACCTACATACATAAGGACCAAGTAGGGTTCATACCAGGGAGACAGGGACCGGACCAGATACGGAGAGCGATAAATGCAGTCTCCCTAATGAGATCGGGGTGGGATGGGGGATCTCCCCAGGGGGGCCTCCTCCTCTCCATAGATCTCCAAAAAGCGTTTGATACGGTGGCTTGGCCCTATCTCTTCACAATTTTAGGTAAATGGGGTTTCGGCCCTAACTTTATCAATATATTAAGAGCCCTCTATCATCAACCTAAGGCACAGGTGAGACTACTAGGACACCTATCAGATAAATTTTCCATACAGAAAGGAACAAGGCAGGGATGCCCTCTCTCTCCCCTTCTCTTCGCGATGGCTATAGAATCCTTGGCCATCGCGATTAGACAACACCCAGACATCCATGGAGTTCGCTGTGGGCAAAATTACCACAAATGCGCTCTATTCGCGGATGATGTCCTCCTGTTCGTCACGTCTCCCATGACCTCCATCCCCAACATATTGCAACTCCTACAAAACTTTGAATTAGCTTCCGGACTTAAGGTTAATGTATCCAAATCAGTCGCTCTCAATGTTTCCACCCCTCCAGACATAGTAAATAACCTAAAGAGTAAATTTCCATTCTCATGGAATTCCACATCTATCCCTTATCTTGGCATTAACCTTACATCTGGCATAGATACTCTCTATAAATATAATTTTCCCCCCATGATCAAAAAGCTCACGGACGACCTGACCCAATGGTCGCTATATAAGCTCTCGTGGTTGGGTAAAGTGAACGCAGTTAAAATGACACTCCTACCTAGGCTACTTTATCTCTTTCGTTCCTTACCCATTCCAGTCCCCAAACCGCACATTCAACGCCTACAATCTGCCATAATCCGTTTTATTTGGGATAAAAAAGGCCACAGGTTTTCTAAAGAGGTGCTTTTTAGGCCCAGAAAAAAGGGAGGACTAGGGGTCCCTAATCCGTGGTGGTATTATCAGGCAGCACAATTGAGCCAATTCTCAACTATATATATGAAAGGACCCAAACCAGACTGGGTGAGCATGGAGCGTGAGGCGGTTCCCGGTTTCACCTTAGACTTTCTGCTTTGGAATATCCCCAAAAAACGCCCCCCTATTTTAGCACCAACATTATCTCACTCAATGAAACTCTGTGATGCCCTTCATAAGTTCAAACCCCTCATCTCCACATGGCACCCCCTGGCACATATCTTCAGAAATCATAATTTTCCCCCTGGCCTGGAGATTCGGGCCTTTAAATGGTGGCTGGACAAGGGCCTTTATAGAATTGGTCAATTCTTCAACTCCAATGGTCCCCTCACTCTAGCATACTGTACCTCCAAACTCGAAATGCCCCCAACCGAAAAATTTAGATTCCTTCAACTCTTTCATTTTTTAAATCGGGTATGGAAGGACAATGAAAACCATCTCTTTGTAACGCCTTATGAACAATGGTGTGCTTCAGCCTCGGACACCAAAGGGGGTATCTCTCTCATCTACTCATCCCTGGCGGAACCCACGGAAAAAGCAGCATACATGACAAGCTGGGAGCGAGATCTTGACTTCAGCTGGGACCTGGATAAGTGGCATATTAATTTTGCCCGCTCCTTTAAAGGTATGGTTAATACTACAATTAGCGAAGCAGGGCTGAAAGTTCTCACACGCTGGTATCTGGTACCGTCACGTCTTGCCAAAATCTATCCGCTAACGTCACCTCTTTGCTTTAGAGCAGGGGTCTCAAACTGGTGGCCCTCCAGATGTTGCGAAACTACAAGTCCCAAGGCTGACAATTACAAGCATGACTCCCACAGGCAGAGGCATGATGGGACTTGTAGTTTCGCAACAGCTGGAGGGCCGCCAGTTTGAGACCCCTGCTTTAGAGGATGCGGTCATGTGGGGTCTCTTTTACACATACTATGGGAATGCCCTAAAATCAGAATGTATTGGAACAAGATCTTCTCCCTTATCCGCAGAACATGCGGTTGTACTCTGCAACAAGATCCAACTGTTGCATTGCTAAATGGTCCCATACCAAAAATTTCTAAACATACACAGAAGCTGATCCAGTTTATTCTAGTGGGGGCCAAAATGACCATCACCAGGGCCTGGAAATCACCGAAAGTGTCCATTCGGTTAGCCAAGCAAAAAATCACGTGGATCATGCTGCAAGAAAAAATTTCCAACATTATCCTAGATACCACTGATAAATTTAACACTATTTGGGAACCCTGGGCAAATCTAGTAGGGCATCCTTTGTATGTGTGATAGATAGTACACTGGAGTGGTCCTTAGCTGAGGGGCTATCGGTCCCCCCCTCTTTGAGGTCTCCTGTGCACTTCCCTCCCATAACTCCTGAAGATCAACTAACCCTTTCACCCTCTCTATCCCCTCTGCCCCTCCTGTTTTCTTCCTTTCCTCCTTTCACTCTCCTGTTCTCTATACACATCTATATTGGTCCCTCAAGCTCTCAGTACTTTTAATTACCTGGGCTATATGCCTCAGGGCAGATTATCAAAGGTAACACCCTTCTAACCTTCGAACATAACATGTTATGGACTGGATCATCAAACCAAAATTTGACCCATCATGAGAGATAGACAGACCAATTGGTTCCCTTCCTTTCTTATTTTTATTTTATTTTTTTTTATTTTTTTTCCCAGTAACGAATGTATAAATGCGTTATTGACATGATCTTCCATGGTTACAGTGATACAAGCCCCTTTTGGATGTCTCCCTTTTTTCATTTTCCAGTTTCTGTAGGCGTGTATCTGTACTCTAGACAGTTATTCACTTGTTTGGGGAGAGATGGGCTGGGGGAGACCCGGCTCGTCGGAGCAGTTAGTTCCCAGAAGGGGCTCCGACGCCGGGACTCTCAATGCCCATAACTAGATATCCAGTTGTGTTACAAGCCTATATCTGCCTACAATTTATTGTTGTCATCTTTTACGAATGATGTATTATTTTTATATTTTGTACTCGATGAGCGATGTGCTCCTTTTTCATTTTGACGATTGATGTATTCTATTATCTTCTTAATAAACTTCACTCCTTAAAACAAAAAAAAAAAAAAAACAAAAAAAAAAAAAAAAAGAAAAAAGTTTGTTCGAACACGCGAACACCGTTAAAGTCTATGGGATACGAACATGAATAATCAAAAGTGCTAATTTTAATGGCTAATATGCAAGTTATTGTCATAAAAAGTGTTTGGGGACCTGGGTCCTGCCCCAGGGGACATGGATCAATGCAAAAAAAAGTTTTAAAAACGTCCGTTTTTTCAGGAGCAGTGATTTTAATAATGCTTAAAGTCAAACAATAAAAGTGTAATATCCCTTTAAATTTCGTACCTGGGGGGTGTCTATAGTATGCCTGTAAAGGGGCGCATGTTTCCCGTGTTTAGAACAGTCTGACAGCAAAATGACATTTTGAAGGAAAAAACTCATTTAAAACTACTCGCGGCTATTGCATTGCCGACAATACACATAGAAGTTCATTGATAAAAACGGCATGGGAATTCCCCAAAAGGGAACCCCGAACCAAAATTAAAAAATGCCCTTCAGGTCTGGTATGGATATTAAGGGGAACCCCGGCCAAAATTAAAAAAAAAAAATGATGTGGGGTTCCCCCTAAATTCCATACCAGACCCTTCAGGTCTGGTATGGATTTTAAGGGGAACCCCGCACCAAAAAAAAAAAAAAACGGCGTGGGGTCCCCCCAAATATCCATACCAGACCCTTATCTGAGCACACAACCTGGCAGGCCGCAGGAAAAGAGGGGGGGACGAGAGTGCGGCCCCCCCCCTCCTGAACCGTACCAGGCCACATGCTCTCAACATTGGGAGGGTGCTTTGGGGTAGCCCCCCAAAACACCTTGTCCCCATGTTGATGAGGACAAGGGCCTCATCCCCACAACCCTGGCCGGTGGTTGTGGGGGTCTGCGGGCGGGGGGCTTATCGGAATCTGGAAGCCCCCTTTAACAAGGGGACCCCCAGATCCCGGCCCCCCCCCCTGTGTGAAATGGTAAGGGGGTACTTACCCCTACCATTTCACTAAAAAACTGTCAAAAATGTTAAAAATGACAAGAGACAGTTTTTGACAATTCCTTTATTTAAATGCTTCTTCTTTCTTCCTTCATCTTCTGGTTCTTCTGGTTCTTCTGGCTCTTCTGGTTCTTCCTCCGGCGTTCTCGTCCAGCATCTCCTCCGCGGCGTCTTCTATCTTCTTCTCCTCGGGCCGCTCCGCACCCATGGCATGGGGGGGAGGCTCCCGCTCTTCTCTTCTTCTTTTCTTCTCTTCTTCTCTTCTTCTCTTCTTCATTTTCTTCTCCGGGCCGCTCCGCAACCCATGCTGGCATGGAGGGAGGCTCCCGCTGTGTGACGGCGCTCCTCGTCTGACAGTTCTTAAATAATGGGGGCGGGGCCACCCGGTGACCCCGCCCCCTCTGACGCACGGGACATGATGGGACTTCCCTGTGGCATTCCCCATGATGTCACAGGGAAGTCCCGTCAAGTCACCGTGCGTCAGAGGGGGGCGGGGTCACCGGGTGGCCCCGCCCCCCGTTATTTAAGAACTGTCAGACGAGGAGCGCCGTCACACAGTGGGAGCCTCCCTCCATGCCAGCAAGGATTGCGGAGCGGCCCAGAGAAGAAAATGAAGAAGAGAAGAAGGGAAGAAGAGAAGAAAAGAAGAAGAGAAGAGCGGGAGCCCCCCCATGCCATGGGTGCGGAGCGGCCTGAGGAGAAGAAGATAGCAGACGCCGCGGAGGAGATGCTGGACGAGAACGCCGGAGGAAGAACCAGAAAAGCCAGAAGAACCAGAAGAACCAGAAGATGAAGGAAGAAAGAAGAAGCATTTAAATAAAGGAATTGTCAAAAACTGTCTCTTGTCATTTTTAACATTTTTGACAGTTTTTTAGTGAAATGGTAGGGGTAAGTACCCCCTTACCATTTCACACAGGGGGGGGCCAGGATCTGGGGGTCCCCTTGTTAAAGGGGGCTTCCAGATTCCGATAAGCCCCCGCCCGAAGACCCCCACAACCACCGGCCAGGGTTGTGGGGATGAGGCCCTTGTCCTCATCAACATGGGGACAAGGTGTTTTGGGGGGCTACCCCAAAGCACCCTCCCAATGTTGAGGGCATGTGGCCTGGTACGGTTCAGGAGGGGGGGGGCCGCACTCTCGTCCCCCCTCTTTTCCTGCGGCCTGCCAGGTTGCGTGCTCGGATAAGGGTCTGGTATGGATTTTTGGGGGGACCCCACGCCGTTTTTTGGTTTTTTTTTGGCGCGGGGTTCCCCTTAAAATCCATACCAGACCTGAAGGGTCTGGTATGGAATTTAGGAGGACTCCCACATCATTTTTTTTTTTAAATTTTGGTTCGGGGTTCCCCTTTGGGGAATTCCCATGCCGTTTTTATCAATGTACTTCTATGTGTAGTGTCGGCAATGCAATAGCCGTGGGTAGTTTTAAATGAGTTTTTTCCTTCAAAATGTCATTTTGCTGTCAGACTGTTCTAAACACGGGAAACATGCGCCCCTTTACAGGCATACTATAGACACCCCCCAGGTACGAAATTTAAAGGGCTATTACACTTTTATTGTTTGACCTTAAGCATTATTAAAATCACTGCTCCTGAAAAAACGTCCGTTTTTAAAACTTTTTTTGCATTGATCCATGTCCCCTGGGGCAGGACCCAGGTCCCCAAACACTTTTTATGACAATAACTTGCATATTAGCCTTTAAAATTAGCACTTTTGATTTCTCCCATAGACTTTTAAAGGGTGTTCCGCGGCATTCGAATTTGCCGCAAACACCCCAAATTGTTCGCTGTTCGGCGAACTTGCGAACAGCCAATGTTCGAGTCGAACATGAGTTCGACTCGAACTCGAAGCTCATCCCTAGTTATGAGGCAATGCAGACAGACTTTGGTGCATTATGGTACATTATATCAAAGTTCATTGTACCCATCATGAAGACCGAAACTGGTAAACTAAAATCATAACCCGATTTGAGTCTATGGGGGTGAATCTTAATTCATTCTAGACATTTTCAAGGCTATAATGCAGGGGTTGGCAACCTTAGAGAGATGGATATCTGCTTTAACAACACTGATGAAGTCAAAGATCACCGGGCACAGTGTTCTATTGTTAGGGTCCTTTCACACTGGGGCGGTTTGCAGGAGCTATTGCGCTAATAATAGCAAACCGACCCGAAAGTGCCGCTGCTTTCATTCCAGTGTGAAAGCCCCGAGGGCTTTCACACTGGAGCGATGCGCTGGCAGGACGATAAAAAAAGTCCTGCTAGCAGCATCTACGGAGCAGTGAAGGAGCGGAGTGTATACCGCTCCTTCACCGCTCTTGCACATTGAAATCAATGGGACAGCGCGGCTATACCAGAGGCACTTTGCGGTGGTTTTTAACCATTTCTCGGCCGCTAGCGGGGGGTAAAATTGCCCCGCTAGTGGCCGCATACCGACGGTAAAGCGCCGCTTACAATAGCGGCGCTTTACCGCCATCACCGATGCCCGCCCCAGTGTGAAAGGGCCCTTAGGGCTAGTTCACACCAGAGCACGATGTCAGAAAGGCACGTTCCATGTGTGCTTCCTGCACCGTGTTCAAAACACACTGCCTTTGTGATCTACGGTGATGATACATTGTTAACCCCAAATGTAGATCGCATATGCAGCGGACACAAGAAAAAGAATTATAAGAGAGTGCAGGGTTTGGGAGTGTGTTACGCTTAGAATGCAGGGTTCAAGAGTGTATTATGCTCAGAATGCAGGGTTCAGGAGTGCGTTACGCTCAGAATGCAGGGTTTAGGAGTGCGTTATACTCAGAATGCAGGATTCAGGAATGTTTTACGCTCATAATGCAGGGTTCAGGAGTGTGTTATACCCAGAATGCAGGATTCAGGAATGCTTTACGCTCAGAATGCAGGGTTCAGGAGTGTGTTACGCTCAGAATGCAAGTTTAACCAGTTGCCGACCGCCTAAAGCAGATATACTGTGGCAGAATGGCACAGGCAGGCAAAATCACGTACCTGGTGGGGGGGTCCGTCTGATCGGACCCCCCCAGTACCCGAGGCGGTCGGCTTGTGTCTGGGAGCGATGAGAGGTGAGGGGGAGACCATCAATTCGTGGCCGCCCCTCGCGATCGCTCCCAGCCAATCAGATTCTTCCTCTGCTGCTGTATAATAAACAGCAGCAGAGGAAATGATGTCATCTCTCCTCGACTCGGTATTTTCCGTTCCGGCGCCGAGGAGAGAAGACATCGATGTGAGTGCACAAACACTACACACACAGTAGAACACGCCAGGCATACATTACACCCCCCATCACCCCCCGATCACCCCCTGATCACCCCCAATCACCCCCCCCCCCCCCGTCACACTGAAACCAAGCAGTTTTTTTTTTTTTATTACTGCATTGGTGTCAATTGGTGACAGTTAGTGGGGTAGGGCAGTTAGTATTAGCCCCCTTTAGATCTAGGGTACCCCCCTAACCCCCCCTAATAAAGTTTTAACCCCTTGATCACCCCCCGTCGCCAGTGTCACTAAGCGATAATTTTTCTGATCGCTGTATTAGTGTCACTGGTTACGTTAGTTAGGGAGGTAAATATTTAGGTTCGCCGTCAGCGTTTTATAGCGTCAGGGACCCCCATATACTACCTAATAAATGTTTTAACCCCTTGATTGCCCCCTAGTTAACCCTTTCACCAGTAATCACTGTGTAACTGTTACGTGTGACGCTGGTTAGTTCGTTTATTTTTTATAGTGTCAGGGCACCCGCCGTTTATTACCGAATAAAGGTTTAGCCCCCTAATCGCCCGACAGTGTTATAACTTAGGTTTTAGGGTCAGATAGGGTCAGCATCGCCCCAGGCAGCGTCAGATTAGTGCCAGTACCGCTAACACCCACGCACGCAGCATACACCTCCCTTAATGGTATAGTATCTAAACGGATCAATATCTGATCCGATCAGATCTATACTAGCGTCCCCGGCAGTTTAGGGTTCCCAAAAATGCAGTGTTAGTGGGATCAGCCCAGATACCTGCTAGCACCTGCGTTTTGCCCCTCCGCCCGGCCCAGCCCAGCCCACCCAAGTGCAGTATCGATCGATCACTGTCACTTACAAAACACTAAACACACATAACTGCAGCATTTGCAGAGTCAGGCGTGATCCCTGCGATCGCTAACAGTTTTTTTGGTAGCGTTTTGGTGAACTGGCAAGCACCAGCCCCAGGCAGCGTCAGGTTAGTGCCAGTAGCGATAACACCCATGCACGCACCATACACCTCCCTTAGTGGTATAGTATCTGAAAGGATCAATATCTGATCCGATCAGATCTATACTAGTGTCCCCAGCAGTTAAGGGTATAGTGAGTATTTTGCAGACCTCACTTTTTGTCACAAAGTTTTGAAAATTGAAAAAAGAAAAAAAACATTTTTTATTCTTGTCTTTCTTCATTTTCAAAAACAAATGACAGCTGCAAAATACTCACCATGGGGGGCGGAGCTTGCAGCAGAAGGAGATGGACGCTCACTAGCTGAGCTCCTCCGCACTCAGGGGAAAAACGGCACACACCACCTGTAAACCTGAACAGAAAAGGCACAACAAGCACCAGCGGACCCTCAGCACACCCCGGGGATCCAACCGAACATGCCGCGGAGAAATAAAGAGCTCCGTAAGCCGCAGAAACTTACAGAATATTACCCGCTCGGCCTAAGCAAGATGGCGGCGGACCGAAGGAACGAGGTATGTCCAGTACACCTCAGTATAACCAAATAAAAGGCAATCCGCACAAAAGGATTGCTCCACAAAGGAGCTCACAATCTCCGATTCACACTCCTACCTCAGGGAGCCCAGAAAAGCTGAGGGTGAGGCTGGATGCCTCTGATACAAGCCAGGACATAACACAAGGCCTAGATTCAGGGGAGGATACCAGAGACCTCCCAGACTCCATTGACTTATTCCCCACTAACAATCAGCCTGTCCTGGACACCACCCTCAAGGACATGTTGGTGTCTCTTAGAAGCTCCCTACATGCTGATATGTTATCATGTGTGCACAAATTCGGTGTGGAACTCAGAGAGACTACTGCTAGAGTGGATCACATAGAAAATAAAATGGGAGAATTTGCAAATACCATTAATGATCTTGTGGATGCCCATGACAATAATACTGATGAGCTGGACACTATCAAAGCTAAAATGGCGGACATAGAAGACCGCTCTAGGAGAAACAATATGAAAATAAGGGGGGTCCCCGAGTCAATCCAACAAGCAGAACTACGTACCTATGCAGCACAATTATTCCAGGCAATAATCCCTGAATTATCAGAGCTGGAAATAACAGTGGATAGGATCCACCGCCTACCCAAACCAACACACCTACCAGACAACATACCCAGAGATGTTATACTCAGATTACATTTTTTTCAAACGAAAGAGCGACTGATGTCGGCCGCACGCAACAAAGATCTCTTCCCACCACAGTACAAAGACTTACAATTCTTTGCAGACCTGTCCCAATTTACCCTACAGAAAAGGAGAAACCTCAATACAATTTCTAAAACATTGAGAAACCATAAAATAGCCTATAAATGGGGATTCCCTACAAAACTGATCATTTCCCGAGATGGTAAAGATCACGTGGTGGATAACCTTGCCAAAGGTTTGCTCTTGCTCCAACACTGGCATATTATCCCAGAGGACATGCATAAAGAACGCAAGGCAAAAAGCCCTGATCACATTGCTGAAAATTGGAACCTGGTAACTTCTAAGAATGCCCGTAAACACACCTAAACTATTCAATACCAATACAGGTTACACATAACTGTCCCCTGACACAGAGGAAATGTCTGTTAAGCTGGACTGAAATTTGATATAACCCCTGATCACAAGATGAGTGACTTAATGTCACACCCAGGTCGCATAGACCTACTCGCTGTTCTTTGTTCAATTTTACCCTTTTTTTTCTTCTTAGTTATTTACAAGTTATCTCAGCAGCCGCAGAACTTTGCTACAGTTCTCAAGATTGGCCAAGCCGTACAGCAGGACTACTTCCACCTGACCCTCCCGGACTTAACTTCCACCAAAATCTACTCTGACAAGCTAACTACCAACTGTAAGTGTTATGTACACATGCTTCACAATGCATTAAATCCGAAACACAAAAATGCCTATAACGTTCCTAACAGTCAATGCTAGAGGACTAAATCATCCGGCCAAGCGTAGATCCATGTGGAAGGAAGCACTTCAACATAAAGGAGACATATTCTGTGTACAAGAGACGCATTTTAAAAAACAAGCCCAACCTACATGCTCTCATCCTAAATTCCCGCACATATTTTTTTCAAATTCTAATACCAAAAGAAGAGGAGTCCTCACAGCAATAAAAGACACAGTAGCCTTTCACCTCCACACTGAGATAAATGATACACAAGGTAGATACCTTGTCTTAATCTGTGACATCAACAATACCACCTATACAGTAGTGAACGTTTATGCTCCCAATACGCATCAATCCCGCTTTCTTCATAAATTACTGAAAAAAGTACAGCGAATACAGAAGGGGCACCTAATACTCTGCGGGGACTTTAATCTACCACCAGACCCTACCATGGACTCTAGTTCAAGTACTAAAAGAAGACCCCAATCACTCCAACACCTCTTGAGGACTTATGATGTATACGATGCGTGGAGATGTCTTCATGCCTCAGAAAGAGACTACTCCTTTTTTTCAGCTAGCCACAAAATGTACTCTAGACTAGATCTTTTTTTAACAGATAGATGGTTACTAACCAAAATTAAAGCATCTTAGATCAATGGCATTACCTGGTCGGATCACGCATCGGTCTCACTGCTGGTGGAGGACCAATCCACTAGCAGTGCCACCTTTATATGGAGATCTAAGCCACACCTATTCCAAGCTGATCCTTCCAGGTCTGCTTTACAAAGAGATCTGGAGGAATTTTTTGAATACAATGCAGGTTCAGTTAATGATCCTTTTATTACGTGGAACACGCATAAAGCGTTTATGAGAGGCCTTCTAATTAAAATGGGGGCCAGGGCTAAGAGAAAGAGGGGGCAGCGCATAATGGATATTTCCAAACAAATACAGACATTAGAAGATCAAAACAAAGCCAATCTCACCCAAACACAAACAGAAGAAATAACCAAGCTGAGGCATGAATTACGTCTCATACTGCTGGAGGATTTTGAAAAATCTTCCAGGAGGTTGAAAATGACATATTATGCTACTGGAAATAAGGCAGGGAAATTATTAGCCACTCATTTACGAGGTCTTAGACATAAATCCAAAATTCCCTGCATTATTCACCCAGTAACTCAAACTAAATTATACCATCCCCAGGCAATAGCAGATGCCTTTAGCACTTACTACGGGTCTTTATATAATTTAAAAAAAGACCCCCAAGTAATTCAACCATCAACCGACACTATCTCTGAATTTCTCAGCAAAATAGATCTACCTCACCTTACAGATAACCAAATTGAAGCGCTGAACTCCCCTTTCACGACACAAGAAGTATTTCAAGGGATAGATTCACTACCCAAAAATAAATCCCCAGGCCCTGACGGATTTTCAGGCGAATATTTCCAAACATTTAAAGAAATATTGTCACCTAGACTTACGGAAATATATAACCGAGCTGCCTCCTCCTCCTCATTTCCCTCTGAAATGTTAAAAGCGATGATTGTAGCATTGCCGAAGCCAGGAAAGGAACCAAACACCCCACAAAACTTCCGCCCGATTTCATTACTCAATAATGACCTAAAACTATACGCTAAATTAATAGCCGGAAGAATAGTTAACCTCCTTCCTTCTTTAATTCTGCCAGATCAATCTGGTTTTACTAAAGGACGCCAAACAGCGGATGCAACCAGACATTTGGTCAATCTTATCCATGCAGCCAACAGAACTGGAACGCCTTCTCTGCTCCTTGCTTTGGATGCAGAGAAGGCGTTCGACAGAATCCACTGGAAATATCTAGAGCAGGTTTTAGCCAAGTTCGGCTTTGAGGGCCAAATATATCAAGCTATTATGGCACTTTACACATCCCCGTCAGCACAGGTTTACATATCTGGAATGCTCTCCACCCCATTTGACATTACAAATGGGACACGTCAAGGGTGTCCATTATCCCCATTAATTTTTAACCTCCTAATGGAACCATTAGCAGCATATATTCGCCAACACCCCCAAATCAAGGGATTAACAATAGGGAACAACATGCATACCATAAGTCTATTCGCAGATGATATAATTTTAATTCTCACAGACGTCACATCTTCCCTGGCTTCGGTTCATGATGCTTTACATTTGTTTAATGCTATATCCTACTATAAAGTAAATGATACCAAATCCTACCTATTGGGTCTGGGGCTTACAGAAAAGGTGAAAAATGACATTACTTCCAAATTCCCATACAGATGGAAAGAAAAAGGCATTGCATACCTAGGGATTACTCTTACACCTAAAACCACAGACTTAGTAAGAGAAAACTACACCCCTTTTTTAGATTCCTTGAAATGTAAACTAGACAAAATGCAAAAGTTTGAATTGTCCTGGACAGGCAGACTTGCAGCATTTAAAATGCAAATTTTACCACAATTCCTTTATTTATTTAGGACCTTACCAATACCGGTTCCACAGTCCTTCTTTCACCAAGCACAACTTATAGTCGACAGGTATTTATGGGCAGGCAAAAAAGCACGTTGTGCTTTCAACAAACTTATAAAAACTAAACAGATGGGAGGGATAGGACATGTTTCTATAAAAGACTACTATGCAGCTACCATATTTACCCAAGTTAAGACTTGGTTTCCTCAGAGCACTACCACACTATGGTCGGGACTTGAAAGCGCACAAATTAAGGGGGGGAACCTATATAACTACCTGATCTCTAGCCCACACCATCATACCAAACCATCATCACTTGCACCTACTATACAGGCTTCTATTGAATCCTGGAAATACCTACTTGCAAATATAACCCAAGAAGATCCACAAATTCTTCTAAAATTCCCGATCACAGCCTTGGAACATGTTATCCCTGACTTATCGCTAACAAACTGGTGCAATAGCAAATTACTCCTTCTAGAGGACCTTTTTGTAGGACCTACAATGAAATCATTCAGATCATTACAGATCGAATATTCAATACCAGAATCTGAGACCTACAAATATATCCAATTATCCCACCTAATAGACAATAAGAGTAGCAACCTACTTACACAAATACCTTGGAAACTGGCCCTTTTCTACACAAACACCAAATCAACTCAAAAAGGCACATCCTTAATATATAAATTCTTACAAGACAAACACTCCTTTCGTAAAACTAACAACATCACAGCGTGGGAAAGGGACTTTGAAAGGACCTACACAGAGGAACAGTGGACAAAAGCATTCCGATTTACATATAACTCTACGAGAAGTGCTAACCTATGGGAATTGTACTATAAAATACTATTGCGATGGTATCTTACTCCACACCGAATTTCTAAATTTGCTACTGCAGCATCCCCTGACTGTTGGAGGAACTGTGGTCACAGGGGTACATTACTACATATACTGTGGTCATGCCCACACCTTAAAAGGTATTGGTCCCTCGTTTTTAGTACCATAGAACAAATCTCAGGTTCCAAGATTACATATTCTCCAGGTATGGCACTTCTGTCATTAGGAATAGAACTAATACCTGCTCCTATAAGAACTGTGGTATCACATCTACTTATAGCAGACAGACTCAACATAGTCAGACATTGGAAGGAAACAAACCCACCATTAATAGCGGAAACCCTAAGCATAATGACTACACACAGTGCATATGAGATACAATTTGCCCGAAGCCAGGGGAACTACAACCAGGCTTCCAAAATTTGGAACTCCTGGTTAACATGGTATCCAAAAAACTCAGGACTGAATTTCTATGGGAACATTAAATAATTACATAATCAATAAATTCATATTTAATTGAGGTAGGATAAAATGATATATACATCAAGTCAATGCTCCACGGATGGTCAATAGCAAAAGTTCATACTGCGGAAATATATTAAAAGTTCTGTTAATAGTTCTTTAGTGGCACTATTCATGTGTTGTCCAAAAAGAAAAATACTGTAATGGTTTGATATAAACCTATGTCATGAAAGAACACCAGACACAACGGGTTATGTCGGGATTGTGAAAAAACTCCCTCTATAAGACACAGTCAGATCCCAAAAAGGGGTGTCTTGGGGAGTCGAGTAACACTCCTGATATGCCTGTATCCTCAAATGGTAATGAATGGCATACAAATGAAAATACTTGTCCTAACATGAACCTTGTAAAGCAAAATTGTGACAACTCTTAATGATTATACTGTACTTTATTTTCTGTTCATTATTATTTCATGAAAAATTAATAAAAACTTACTGAAACTAAAATACTCACCATGCCTCTCAGCAAATAGCTTGGGGTGTCTACTTTCCAAAGTGGGGTCATTTGGGGGGGTTGTGCCACCTGGGCATTCCATGGCCTCCGAAACTGTGATAGGCAGTGAAGAGTGAAATCAAAAATTTACGCCCTTAGAAATCCTGAAGGCGGTGATTGGTTTTTGGGCCCTGTACGCGGCTAGGCTCCCAAAAAGTCCCACACATGTGGTATCCCCATACTCAGGAGAAGCAGCTAAATGTATTTTGGTGTGCAATTCTACATATGCCCATGGCCTGTGTGAGCAATATATCATTTAGTGACAACTTTGTGCAAAAAAAAAAAATTGTCACTTTCCCGCAACTTGTGTCAAAATATAAAATATTCCATGGACTCAACATGCCTCTCAGCAAATAGCTTGGGGTGTCTACTTTCCAAAATGGGGTCATTTGGGGGGGTCTGTGCCATCTGGGCATTTTATGGCCTTCAAAACTGTGATAGGTAGTGAGGAGTACAATCAAAAATTGACGCCCTTAGAAATCCTGAAGGCAGTGATTGGTTTTCGGGGCCCCGTACGCGGCTGGGCTCCCAAAAAGTCCCACACATGTGGTATCTCCGTACTCAGGAGAAGCAGCTGAATGTATTTTGGGGTGCAATTCCACATATGCCCATTGCCTGTGTGAGCAATATATCATTTAGTGACAACTTTTTGTAAATTTTTTTTTTTTTGTCATTATTCAATCACTTGGGACAAAAAAAAATAATATTCAATGGGCTCAACATGCCTCTCAGCAATTTCCTTGGGGTGTCTACTTTCCAAAATGGGGTCATTTTGGAGGGGGGTTTGTACTGCCCTGCCATTTTAGCACCTCAAGAAATGAGATAGGCAGTCATAAACTAAAAGCTGTGTAAATTCCAGAAAATGTACCCTAGTTTGTAGATGCTATAACTTTTGCGCAAACCAATAAATATACGCTTATTGACATTTTTTTTACCAAAGACATGTGGCCGAATACATTTTGGCCTAAATGTATAACTAAAATTGAGTTTATTGTATTTTTTTTATAACAAAAACTAGAAAATATCATTTTTTTTTCAAAATTTTATAGCGCAAAAAATAAAAAACACAGAGGTGATCAAATACCATCAAAAGAAAGCTCTATTTGTGGGAAGAAAAGGACGCAAATTTCGTTTGGGTACAGCATTGCATGACCGCGCAATTTGCAGTTAAAGCGACGCAGTGCCAAATTGTAAAAAGTGCTCTGGTCAGGAAGGGGGTAAATCCTTCCGGGGCTGAAGTGGTTAAGGAGTGTGTTACTCTCAGAATGCAAGATTAAGGAGTGTGTTACGCTCAGAATGCAGGGATCAGGAGTGTGTTGCGCTCAGAATGCAGGATTAAGGAGTGTGTTACGCTCAGAATGCAGGGATCAGGAGTGCATTGCATTAAGAATGCAGGGATCAGGAGTGCGTTACGCTTCCGAATGCAGGGATCAGGAGTGCATTGCGCTCAGAAAGCAGGGATCGGGAGTGCATTACACTCAGAATGCAGGGATCAGGAGTGCATTACGCTCAGAATGCAGGGATCAGGAGTACATTACACTCAAAATGCAAGGATCAGGAGTGTGTTACGCTCAGATTGCAAGGTTCAGGAGTGCATTACGCTAAGAATGCAGGGATCAGGAGTACGTTGTGCTCAGATTGCAGGGATTGGGGGGTGATGTGAAAGGTGGTAGAGGACACTGCTATGGTGGTGGGCACTGTTATGGGTGTGGCAATGCCCATAGCAGTGTCCACTGCCCCCTTCACATCACCCCCCCCCCCCACACACACACACACACAGTAGTGTCCTCTTCCCCCCCTTCCCTCGCATAGCATCCTACCTGTGCACACAGGAGACAGCGAGGCAGCACAGTTATGGACAGGGGGCAGGAGTGGGAGCTAGCAGATTGACTTTTCATATTAACAAGCTGGTAATTGGTTGCTTAGGACCTAGCAACCAATCACCTGCGGGTTAACTTGAAAAGTTAACTGGGCCAGCTCTTCCCCCCGCCCTCCATCCTGAGCTATGCTGTCTCTCGCTCTCGGCTTTTCACTGATGATGGGGCTGGGGTGGGGGAGAGAGGGAGACCGAAGGTGTGGCAAGGGAGGCTAAGGGCAGAGAGAGAAGGCAGGGGTCAGTAGCACAGACCCGTTCCCAGTCTACGAGAGGATCCACCTTTTAATCCAATTTCAAGAGTGACATGGAAAAGACACAAATCTTTTAAAATACAGTACATGTTTGGAAGATGCCTTTAAAGTGTTTGTAATTGATCATCTTACAAAACAACCCATTCAGCATAGAAATGAAAGGCAAAACATTTTTGTATAGATATGAAAAAAAATTATAAATGCCCTTTGTCCCTTTTTTTAAAATAAATAATCACATTTCCTCTGTTCTCGCTGCATAAGGGCTGGGGGTGGGGGTGGGGGTGGAGAAGCAGCAGCACACTGAGCTTCCAAGTGAATGGCTGTGCAGCAGGGGCATGTCGGGAAAAGTTTGATCATTGGAGGAGAGTGCACTGAGATCCCATCATAGCTAGAGAATTGACCACGGTGTGCTTTCCTGCTTAGTGTGGTCAGTCAGGAAAGCAAGTGGACTAGCAGAGTCACCAGAGATTTTACATAAAGGAAGCAATACAAAGAAAAGAGGATACTTTCTCATACAAGTACATGGTACAACAGGCACATATCAGGATTCAGGAATATGAAGTGTTGGGGTAAAAAAACGCTTTATGTTTTATCATATGTGATAGTACAGAACAGTATGTCAGCAACACTGTATTCTGGCATCACATTCTGTTACATTATTGCTTGGCTTGATTACAGAGTGCTTTTATGTGATTCGTTACAACCTGAAAAAAAAATACTTTCCTAGATAGTTTTGGTTGCAACTTATAACAACAGATTTTTCATTCAACAGTAATAGGCCTGAAGTGAACAATGTAAGTAGGAACCACAACAGATCTAGAAACTCTAGAAAAGTTTAATAAACCAAAAGCCCTCAAATTAAAAGTGAACAACACACAAAATAAGAAACACCTGAGCTATCTCCAGATCTGACCAAACTTGGTCAATTCCAACACCACTGCAAATTCTTATGTGAGGGATAGGGATGAGCCGAACACCCCCCGGTTCGGTTCGCACCAGAACCTGCGAACGGACCAAAAATTTGCATGAACGTTAGAACCCCATTGAAGTCTATGGGACTCGAATGTTCGAAATCAAAAGTGCTAATTTTAATGGCTAATTTGCATGGTATTGTCCTAAAAAGGGTTTGGGGACCCGGGTCCTGCCCCAGGGGACATGTATCAATGCAAAAAAGTTTTAAAAATGGTCGTTTTTTCGGGAGCAGTGATTTTAATGATGCTTAAAGTGAAAAAAAAATTGAAATATTCCTTTAAATATCGTACCAGAGGGGTGTCTATAGTATGCCTGTAAAGTGGCGCATGTTTCCCGTGCTTAGAACAGTCCCTGCAACAAAATGACATTTTGAAAGGAATTTAAAATTGCTTACGGCTTTAATGTAATGTCGGGTCCCGGTAATAGGGATGAAAATCAGTGAGGCAAACGGCATGGGTACCCCTCAGTCCATTACCAGGCCCTTTGGGTCTTGTATGGATATTAAGGGGAACCCCGCACCTAAATTAAAAAAAGGAATGGCGTGGGGCCCCCAGGCCCTATATACTCTGAACTGCAGTATACAGGCGGTGCTAACAAGACAGGGACTGTAGGTTTGTTGTTAAGTTGAATCTGTTTGTAATTTTGAACTGGTACATTTTTAACGTGTTTAGCTCCAGCCAAAAAAAATCTA
Organism: Lithobates septentrionalis; assembly: GCA_037952835.1. Lineage (NCBI taxonomy): Eukaryota > Metazoa > Chordata > Amphibia > Anura > Ranidae > Lithobates > Lithobates septentrionalis. The sequence continues at coordinate 4,888,522 of JBBDGP010000366.1, read as the reverse complement.
TTTTAAGCTTTTTGGAAAACATGGGGAAGGGTTATCACCCCTGTGACATTTGTTTTGCTGTCTCTGCTCCACTTCAGAAGATTCACCTCACTTTCTGTCCCAATGACAAATGTTTTTAGAAAATTTGGGATTTTTAGTGAAACAAGGATTGGTGATAAAGCATCAGTGAAGAGGAGACACGTTTTTCCCATATTAACTCTTATAGGAGAGAATTTCCCTGCCATGGGGTAGATTTTATCTCACTTCCTGTTGTCTTCTTACGTTTGCAAGTAGGAGTCACTTGTAAGTTGGATGTTTGAAAGTAGGGGCCTGCCCTATATACTCTGCAGAAATTGTAGCCTTAGGTGTTGGTGTTGCCACAACACTGTAAGCCCTCACAGGGCCCTGCTGTGAAGTATTAGATGAAGAATTGTAATTACATGCCCCTGTTGAACAGGGGTAGAAAAATTGAGACTTAGGTGATGGTGGTGGTGCTGGTGCCACAACACTGTAAGTCTTCACAGTTACTCTTGGTGGGCGCTGGAACGGGCCCTGCTGTGAAATATTAGATCAAGAATTGTAATTACATGCACCTGTTGAACAGGGGCAGAAAAATTGGGCCTTTGGTGGTGGTGGTGCTGGTGCCACAACACTGTAGGTCCTCACAATTTTTCTTGGTGGGCGCTGGAACGGGCCCTGCTGTGAAATATCAGATCAAGAACTGTAATTACATGTCCCTGTTGAACAGGGGCTGAAAAATTGGGCCTTAGGCACTGGTGCTGGTGCCACAACACTGCAATCCCTCACAGATACTCTAGTTGGAGAGCAGGAATGAGCCCTGCTGCAAAGAATTGCATCATAAATTGTAATTACATGCCCTGTTAAAGAGGGGCTGAAAAATTGGGCCTTAGGCACTGGTGTTGGTGCCACAACACTGCAACCCCTCACAGATACTCTAGTTGGAGCGCAGGAACGAGCCCTGCTGAAAAGAATTGCATCGAAAATTGTACTTACACGCCCCTGTTAAACAGGGGCTGAAAAATTGGGCCTTAGGCACTGGTGCTGGTGCATCAACACTGCAACCCCTCACACTCTAGTTGAAGTGCAGGAACGAGCCCTGCTGCAGACAATTGCATCAGAAAATGTAATTAAATAATTATATATGTGGCACTACCTTATCTAAAATTAAGTGACAGATGATATAATAAATATTCAATAAATGTGAATATAAGCAACAGTCCTCATTGTAACGTGCAATAATAAAGTGAGTGGCAATATTTTACCAATGAAAGTGCAATGTGCATAAATAGCAATATTGGACAATAAATAAACAAATTGTGTGGACTCCTAATGTAAAAATGAAGCAATTCAAAAGAAGACTATATCCAGTGCGACTTTAAATAAACATAACAATGGCAAGGTACTGTGCAAAAAAACAAAGAACTTCTAATGAATTTATTGATATCGACATAGGCACTAAATTTATTAGGATTCTTTTTTGGAGTGAATTTTAAACCTTTGTCCAGTACTTTTATTTCTTCTTGTGTTCCACCCCACTGATATTGATAATTCCTTCCCCTATCGATCCCTTTTCCTTTTGTTTTTTGATTCCTGCTCGGCATCCTCTTCTCGTTTTTCATTTTTTCCATTCCTCCTTTCTGGAGATCTTTTTGGGGTATTCCTTTGGTGTTCCCCCCTGTCTTGGTCCCTCTGTCCTTCTTGTTTCTTCTCTTCCCTTCTTTTTATTCTGCTGTCCGGACTGGGATCTGGAGTGCATCTGTCGTATCTCCATAGACGATCTTCTCGATGATAGTGTCTCGGAGAATCTCAATGGCATTGTTCTAAAAAACGATATGGTGTTCTTTCACATTCATATCTACCTTGTTGGTGTTTAGGGAACCAGGGTGATCTTGCCCCCTCATCATATCCTTGTAGCTGTTCGAATCTATTTTGTACTGGAACAGCATAATGATTATTACGCAGGGGGGAACCCCCTCTTCTATCATCATACTGAAAGTATCTATCATCTCTGATTGGTCTTTCATCTCTTCCTATTCAATCTGAGTAGCGATTGGACCGAGTTACTGACTATCGAACACTGGCCGTCACAGAGTTTGGTCCACTGCACTTGCACTTCCTCATTTTCTCTAGAAGATATATATCGTGTTGGCATCTGGAGTTACACGCTACTATTTCTGAATCACACTTTGCGTTTATTTGGACATTTATTCATTAGTTCACCTGTATTATTTACACACTCATATTTATATTTATTATTGCATGAGCACTTTTTTATCACTGTTTAATAATATTTTCGGGTTGCTATTTCTAGTCGCACTGTATTGCTTATTATTTACTTATAATTTTTGATTTTATGTGTATGTTATTAATATTAGGAGTCCACACATATTGTGCATTTATTATTTATTATTGCTCTTTATGCACATTGCACTTTCATTAGTTCTTTGTTTTGTTGCACAGTACCTTGCCATTGTTATGTTTATTTAAAGTCGCACTGGATAGAGTCTTCTTTTGAATTGCTTAATTTTTACATTAGGAGTCCACACAATTTGTTTATTTATTGTCCAATATTGCTATTTATGCACATTGCACTTTCGTTGGTGAGATATTGCCACTCACTTTATTATTGCACATTACAATGAGGACTGTTGCTTATATTCACATTTGTTGAATATTTATTCTTATATCATCTGTCACTTAATTTTAGATAAGGTAGTGCCACATATATAATTATTTAATATTCTTCTCGAGTTATGTGAGTGTCTCATTTATGTTGGCGGCTCCCTGCGTTTATTCATGAGTGTGGTCTTTGCGCACTAGCTGTATTTTTTGTAGAAATTGTAATTACATGCCCCTGTAGCGCCCAGAAGCAAAAATATTCTTACAAGCTATCAGCATGATCATTGAGGAGGAAGAGGATAGTCACTCAGCATAACAGGATAGTCACTCAGCATCAGCATAGGCAGTCTTGAAGGGATCTGACATTTTAAAAAAATGTATTCGGTTACATCAGCATCAGGTGCTTGCTATCTGGTGGTGATCCAAGACTGATTCTTTTTTATGAAGGTCAGTCGATCGACCGAGTCGGTGGACAGGTGCACCCTGTGATCGGTTACAAAGCCTCCAGAAGCACTGAATGTGCATTCCGAAAGAACGCTGGATGCAGGACAGGCCAGTAGCTCAATTGCATACTGTGCAAGCCCTTGCCAGTGATCCATCCTCAAGACCCAGTAACCCAGAGGATTTTCGGTGGGAAAGGTGTCCAAGTCAGATCTTGCCCCTAGGTATTCCTGCACCATGTAAAACAGACGCTGGCGATGGTTGCTAGAACCGATCATACCTAGGGGCAGCGGACTAAAAAATTGTCTGAACGCATCAGTCAGACGGCCACCTTCTCCACCGCTCCTTCTTTGACTGACCGAAGCCTCAGCAACACGTTGTCCAGGAACAGGAGTTTGTAACCTCCCAGTCTCTGGGAACGCGTTGTACAGACCTTTCTGCAAGGCCTCCCGAAGATGTTTCATCCTCTGCTCCCTCTGCGATGGCAAGATAAGGTCCGCAACTTTACCCTTGTAACGTGGATCAAGGAGGGTTGCCAGCCAGTAACGATCCCCCTCCTTGATACCACGAATACGAGGATCCTTCCGCAGGCTTTGCAGGATCAGGGAGGCCATGCAGCGTAGGTTTGCTGAGGCATTCGGTCCGGAGTCCTCTGGGTCACCAAGGACGACATGATCCGCAGCCACCTCCTCCCAGCCACATACAAGTCCATGAGTTTCTTGGGACTGTAAATGATCCCTTAAAGACTGCTACTGATGCTGAGTGCCAGGCTCCACCTCCATGCTGACACAATCCTCCCCCTCCTCGTCCTCTTCCTGTGTGATCGGCGGGCACGCAGGAACACTGTCTGGATTACGGGGGCCTTGAGAGCTAAGGAAGTCCTCCTCTTCCTGCCTCTGTTCTGCCTCAAGTGCCCTGTCCATTATTCCACGTAGCATGTGCTCCAACAGGTGGACAAGGGGGACAGTGTCACTGATGCATGCACTGTCACTGCTCACCATCCTCATGGCCTCCTCAAATGGTGACAGGACAGTGCATGCATCCCTGATCATGGCCCACTGGCGTGGGGAAAAAACCAAGCTCCCCTGACCCTTGTCCTGGTGACATAGTCGCACAGGTACTCATTGATAGCCCTCTGCTGATTGTGCAGCCGCTGCAACATGGCCAACGTTGAGTTCCACCTGGTGGGCATGTCACAGATTAGGCGGTTCTTGGGCAGGTTAAATTCCTTTTGGAGGTCTGCCAGCCGAGCACTGGCATTATATGACCGGCGGAAATGCACACAGACCTTCCTGGCCTGCCACAGGACATGTAAGCCCGGGTACCTGCCCAAGAACAGCTGCACCACCAAGTTAAGGACGTGAGTCAAACAGGGCACATGGGTCAGTTGTCCTTGTCGGAGGGCGGAGAGGAGGTTGGTGCCATTGTCGCAAACCACCATTCCTGCCTTAGGTTGGCGTGGCACTAGCATTATATGACCGGCGGAAATGCACACAGACTTTCCTGGACTGCCTCAAGACATCCTGTAAGCCTGGGTACCTGCCCAAGAACCGCTGCACCACTAAGTTAAGAATGTGAGTCAAACAGGGCACATGGGTCAGTTGTCCCTGTCGGAGGGCAGAGAGGAGGTTGGTGCCATTGTCGCAAACCACCATTCCTGCCTTAAGTTGGCGTGGCGTCAACCACCTCTGAACCTGCCCCAGTGTGGCTCCTGTCCCCCAAGCACACCAGCTTAAGCACCGCATGGCATCTTTTGGCCTGTGTACTTGCGTAGCCCCTTGAACGCCTATGGAGCACCGCTGGTTCCGAGGACAAAGCACAGGAAGAGGCCATGGAGGAAGAAGAAGAGGAGGGGGTGGAGGAGAGAGGCGTGTCAGAATCACCAATAGTGGCATTTTGGAGGCTTGGTGGCGGAACAACCTCCAACACTACTGCACCTTGTCCTGCATCCTTCCCAGCTGCCAGCAGAGTCACCCAATGCGCCATGAAACTTAGGTAATGTCCCTGTCCATGCCTGCTGGACCATGAGTCAGCGGTAATATGCACCTTACCGCTGTCCGCCCTGTCCAGCGAGGCCAAGACATTGCCTTCCACATGCCGGTAGAAAGCCGGAATCACCTTCCGTGAGAAAAAGTGGCGTTTGGGTACCTGCCACTGAGGAACCGCACATTCCACAAACTCACGGAAGGGGGCAGATTCTACCAACTGAAAAGGTAGCAGTTGAAATGCTAGCAATTTTGCCAAGCTAGCATTCAACCGCTGGGCATGTGGATGGCTGGGAGCGAACTTCTTTCTGCGGTGCAGCAGCTGGGGCAGGGAAATTTGCCTGGTACAATCTGATGTCAGTGTACCGATAGAAGATTGCCCGCAAGTACTTGGCTGTGACACACCTAATTCTACACCTTCATTCCTCTCAGTGCACGTCTCAGAGAGGACTGAAGGTATAGTGGGGTTGGAGATCCCAGGTGATGAGGAGCAAGGAGAGGTCCTTTTTGTTCTTTAGTGTGGGTCTTTTAGGTACGTTTGCCAACGAACTGCATGGCAGGTCAACATATGTCTGGTCAAGCATGTGGTGCCCAAGCGGGAGATGTTTTGGCCACGCGAGATACGCTTGAGACATATGTTGCAAATAGCAGTGGTGCGATCTGATGCACTCTTCTCAAAAAAGGCCCACACCAAAGAACTTTTGGAATAACGTGCAGAGACAGCAGCGCCCTGCACGTGCGGAGCTCTGCGGTGTGATGCAGTCAATGTGCTACCCTTAGGCTGGCCCCTGGAGGGCATCCTGCCTTGTTTTTTGTGTGCCTCCTCCTCCTTCTCCTCCTCCTCCTCTCTCCTATAAGGCACCCACGTGGAGTCAGTGACCTCATCATCCCCTCCCTCCTCATCACTGAAGCAAACCTGGCAGTATGCTGCAGCAGGGGGAACATGACTGCCAGATTGCTGTCCTTCTTGGGCACCCCCTCTGTCTGGGCTAACTTTACTGCCTTCCTCTAGCTGAGTACCATCATCGGAGCCTTCAAAATGCTGGGCATCCTCCTGGAGCATGTACCCAACACTGTGGTCAAACAGTTCGGGGGACTCCTCAGGAGGACATGGTGGGGCTAGGGAAGGAGTGACTGATGCCATTGAGCCGAGGGAATAAGCCGTGTTGGCATCTGCTTTGCCAGACAACGTACCCTGAGCCTGGGTGAGAGAGGATGAGGAGGATGAGGACGGCTTGGTCATCCACTCGACCAAGTCTTCTGCATGTTGTGGCTCAACACGGCCAGCTGTCGAAAAAAAGTCCAAGTGTGTCCCACGGCCACATGCTGATGAAGATGCACCGTGTCAACGACCAGCACTGTTGCCTCTAGACACAGAGCCTGCTTGCCCTCTTTTATTGGCTTGTGACTGTCTGCCTCTCCTTGTTGGCCTACCAGACATACTATTGGCCTGCAGTGAGATGTAGCTGCACAAAACTTGGATGTATATATATATATACCGATTATACTGCAGCTAGCAGAATCAACTGCCTGCCTGTAGTATTATTAGTATGAGAACACCTGCACTTGTATTCAGGTAGCTATACTGTAGGTGCAACTGTGCAGGGTACACAGTACAGTAGCTGGAAATACGTCAAGAGCCTACACAAGCACCTGGCTTCAGGTAGCTATACTGTAGTTGCAACTGGGCAGGGTACACAGTACAGTAACTGGAAATATGTCAAGAGCCTACACAAGCACCTGGCTTCAGATAGCTATACTGTAGGTGCAACTGTGCAGGGTACACAGTACAGTAACTGGAAATACGTCAAGAGTAGGGATGAGCTTCGAGCTCGAGTCGAACTCATGTTCGACTCGAACATTGGCTGTTCACAAGTTCGCCGAACAGCGAACAATTTGGGGTGTTCGCGGCAAATTCGAATGCCGCGGAACATCCTTTAAAAGTCTATGGGAGAAATCAAAAGTGCTAATTTTAAAGGCTTATATGCAAGTTATTGTCATAAAAAGTGTTTGGGAACCCGGGTCCTGCCCCAGGGGACATGGATCAATGCAAAAAAAAGTTTTAAAAACGGCCGTTTTTTTCAGGAGCAGTGATTTTAATAATGCTTAAAGTCAAACAATAAAAGTGTAAAATCCCTTTAAATTTCGTAGCTGGGGGGTGTCTATAGTATGCCTGTAAAGGGACGCATGTTTCCCGTGTTTAGAACAGTCTGACAGCAAAATGACATTTCGAAGGAAAAAAAACATTTAAAACTACTCGCGGCTATTGCATTGCTGACAATACACAAAGAAGTTCATTGATAAAAACGGCATGGGAATTCCCCACAGGGGAACCCCGAACCAAAATTTTAAAAGAAATTGACTTGGGAGTCCCCCTAAATACCATACCAGGCCCTTCAGGTCTGGTATGGATTTTAAGGGGAACCCCGTGCCAAAAAAAAAAAAAAACGGCATGGGGTCCCCCCAAAAATCCATACCAGACCCTTATCCGAGCACGCAACCTGGCAGGCCGCAGGAAAAGAGGGGGGGACGAGAGTGTGGCCCCCCCTCCTGAACCGTACCAGGCCACATGCCCTCAACATTGGGAGGGTGCTTTTGGGTAGCCCCCCAAAACACCTTGTCCCCATGTTGATGAAGAAAAGGGCCTCATCCCCACAACCCTGGCCGGTGGTTGTGGGGGTCTTCGGGCGGGGGGCTTATCGGAATCTGGAACCCCACTTTAAGAAGGGGACCCCCAGATCCCGGCCCCCCTGTGTGAAATGGTAAGGGGGTACTTACCCCTACCATTTCACTAAAAAACTGTCAAAAATGTTAAAAATGACAAGAGACAGTTTTTGACAATTCCTTTATTTAAATACTTCTTCTTTCTTCTATCTTCCTTCATCTTCTGGTTCTTCCTCTGGCGTTCTCGTCCAGCATCTCCTCCGCGGCGTCTTCTATCTTCTTCTCCTCGGGCCGCTCCGCACCCATGGCATGGGGGCAGGCTCCCGCTCTTCTCTTCATCTTCTTCTTCATCTTCTTCTCTTCTTCCTTCTTCTCTTCTTCTCTTCTTCATTTTCTTCTCCGGGCCGCTCCGCATCCATGCTGGCATGGAGGGAGGCTCCCGCTGTGTGACGGCGTCTCCTCATCTGACGGTTCTTAAATAATGGGGGGCGGGGTCACTCGGTGACCCTGCCCCCCTCTGATGCACGGGACATGACGGGACTTCCCTGTGGCATTCCGGGTGACGTCACAGGGAAGTCCCGTCAAGTCACCGTGCATCAGAGGGGGGCGGGGCCTCCCCCTATGCCATGGGTGCGGAGCGGCCCGAGGAGAAGAAGATAGAAGACGCCACGGAGGAGATGCTGGACGAGAACGCCGGAGGAAGAACCAGAAGAACCAGAAGATGAAGGAAGTTAGAAGAAAGAAGAAGCATTTAAATAAAGAATTGTCAAAAACTGTCTCTTGTCATTTTTAACATTTTTGACAGTTTTTTAGTGAAATGGTAGGGGTAAGCACCCCCTTACCATTTCACACAGGGGGGGCCGGGATTTGGGGGTCCCCTTGTTAAAGGGGGCTTCCAGATTCCGATAAGCCCCCCACCCGCAGACCCCCACAACCACCGGCCAGGGTTGTGGGGATGAGGCCCTTGTCCTTATCAACATGGGGACAAGGTGTTTTGGGGGGCTACCCCAAAGCACCCTCCCAATGTTGAGGGCATGTGGCCTGGTACGGTTGAGGAGGGGGGGGCACTCTCTCATCCCCCCTCTTTTCCTGTGGCCTGCCAGGTTGCGTGCTCGGATAAGGGTCTGGTATGGATTTTTGGGGGGACCCTACGCCATTTTTTTTTGGCGCGGGGTTCCCCTTAAAATCCATACCAGACCTGAAGGGCCATTTTTAAAACTTTTTTTTGCATTGATCCATGTCCCCTGGGGCAGGACCCAGGTCCCCAAACACTTTTTATGACAATAACTTGCATATAAGCCTTTAAAATTAGCACTTTTGATTATTCATGTTCGTGTCCCACTTTAACGGTGTTCGAGTGTTCGAACAAACTTTTTTCCTGTTCGCATGTTCTGGTGCGAACCGAACAGGGGGGTGTTCGGCTCATCCCTAGTCAAGAGCCCACACAAGCACCTGGCTTCAGGTAGCTATACTGTAGGTGCAACTGTGCAGGGTACACAGTACAGTAACTGGAAATACGTCAAGAGCCTGCCTGTGCTATTAATAGGATCAGAAGAAGCACACAAGCACCTGGCTTCAGGTAGCTATACTGTAGGTACAACTATGCAGGGTACACGGTACAGTAACTGGAAATACATCAAGAGCCTACACAAGCACCTGGCTTCAGGTAGCTATACTGTAGATGCAACTGTGCAGGGTACACAGTACAGTAACTGAAAATATGTCAAGAGCCCACACAAGCACCTGGTGTCAGGTAGCTACACTGTAGGTGCAACTGTGCAGGGTACACAGTACAGTAACTGGAAATACGTCAAGAGCCCACACAAGCACCTGGTTTCAGGTAGCTATACTGTAGGTGCAACTGTGCAGGGTACACAGTACAGTAACTGGAAATACTGTAAAAACACCTGCCTGCCTGTCAGTATATTAGGAAGAGAAGAACAGGATCTAGCTAAACTGAATACAGTATATATATATATATATATCTAGATATATCTAGATATATCTATATATATCTATATATATATATATCTATATATATCTATATATATAGATATATATATATATATATATATATATATATATATATATATCTATATATATCTATATATATAGATATATATATATATATATATCTATATATATATATATATATATATATATATATATATATATAGATATATATAGATATATATATATATATATATATAAATGAACATCAGGTGGGTTACCCTCTTGTCTTGATATCCTTGTTCAATCAAGGCACCGTCAGGGTGGACTCCCAAAACTCCACCATTAATAATAGGAAAAACACATGGAACGATGCTTGATGCCAAAAAAGTGTCCTTTTACTGAAAAGTTAATCCATTGAATATTTCAAAATACAAGCAAGCCACTGTACAGTTCCGAGCACAAATCGCAGTATTTCTAGTATTTCCAACGGGAGCCTTTGTGATTAATCTAAAGAAAATATAACATATTCAAATAGTCACACCTTCTAATCACTGTAAATTTCTAAACAAACAAAAACAAATCATAGTCCCTGTTCATACCATCAGGGTACAGGGACTGTAATTTGTTAATCCACCAAACTTCACGTCTTTTTAGCTTCAAAATCCTATCACCCCCTCTTTTGTCATGGGGAATCTCTTCTAAAACCATAAAACGTAGATCGGTGTCTTTGTGGCCCATTTCTGAGAAGTGACGTGATACAGGTAAACTTGATTGTGGATGTCTAATTGTACTACGGTGTTGTGCGATACGGTCTTTAATCTTTTGGGTTGTTTCCCCCACGTAAAGGAGATTGCAGGGGCATGTGAGAATGTAAATCACATATGATGACTGACAGGTATGGAAGCCGTTAATAATTATTTTCTTATTGGTCCTGGGATGAGAAAAGTTATTCCCTTTGATAACTAAATTGCATTGAATGCAATTGAGACAAGGGTAACAGCCTTTTCTTTTACTGCCAAGAAAAGTCATCTTTTTCTCATCCTGCCTCTCTGGTTTAAATTCGGATCGCACTAAGAGATCGCGCAAGGTTTTATTGCGCCGGTATGCCTTCATCGGAGTTAACTGAAACTCCTCTATATGAGGATAGGATCGTTTCAATATCGTCCAATGTTTTCTCAATACATTAAAGATCCTATCGCTATAACTGTTAAATTGGAAGACAAATGGAATTCTAGGTTTATCAGCTGAGTACCTCTTCCTATTGGGAATTTCAATAGGGTTCAAAATTTTATTTAATTCGTGTCGGATTATATCTTCTGGATAGCCCCGTTCCTTAAACTTGCAGCACATTTCATCTAATCTTTCATCTTTAACTGTAGTCTCACTCACTATTCGCGTCACTCTGAGAAGCTGGCTTCTAATGATAGAACTAAAGACATGAGGGGGATGGTAGCTGTCATATCTCAATAGCTGATTTCTATCTGTGGGTTTCATGTATATGTCAGTTTCAATCCGTCCCTGTTTTATGTATGCCCGTACATCTAGAAAGGGGACCGAATCTCCGCCAATATGAATTTTGAACTGAATATTTGGTGAAATACTATTGATCATCTCATCAAACGTTTTGAGTGATTCAATGTTGCCCCGCCATATGACAAAAATGTCATCTATATAGCGCCACCAGGTGGCGCAATGCTCTCGAAAAAGGTCATTCACAAAAATATGTTTTTGCTCAAAATCATGCATAAATGAACAAGCATATGGCGGGGCAACATTAGAACCCATGGCTACCCCCGTCAATTGCACATAGTACCGATCCTTAAAGAGAAAATAGTTATTATACAAAATCAATCTAAACAGTTTCTCAAAAAAAACTATCTGAGCTTCCGAATATTCCTGACAATTCCTAATTAGGCTTAGCGCTGCCTCAATGCCAGCCACATGAGGAATCGATGTGTATAAACTTGTTACATCCCAAGTGACCAGGATATATTCATTTTGAATTTGTGGTAAGTCCCTAATTTTGGTTAGAAAGTCACCAGAGTCCTTGATGTAGGATGGGGTGGCCTTTATCAAAGGTGATAGTACTTTATCCAATAGTTTGGCCGTGGGTACAAAGATCGAATCCCTCCCCGATACAATCGGGCGTCCCGGTGGGGAATGTTTGTCCTTATGGATCTTGGGGAGTATATACAGGACCGGAATACGGGTATGTGTTGGTAACAAAAATTCACATAAATCATGTGAGATTAGTCCTTCTTTTAATGCCGGTTTTACAATACTCTCCAAGATCTTTCTGATACTCCATGTGGGATCTGATTGTAAAGGTTTGTATACTGTATCATCATCCAATTGTCGCCTGATCTCATTCTCATAAGCTTGAGGGTCCATAATGACTACCGAACCCCCTTTATCAGCAGGTTTACAAATAATATCATTCCGTTTGGTTAGTTCCCGCAATGTCATTCTTTCATGGGGGGACAGATTGTTAGGTACATGATCTTTAAGGTCCACTTGTTGTAACAGACGTTTCACATCTCGGGTAACCTCCTGTACAAACATCTCAACAGGTACATAAGTAGTAGGGGGGACGGATTTAGATTTCATTACCAGTCCTAGACTTTTACTACTTAGTCTCCCTTCAGGTATGTCATTATGAACGAATGGTTTGTGAAGAAAAGGGACCTTCCATCTAATATTGCGAAATAGGCGATACAAATGTTCATTTGATTTAATGACTTTGACAATTTCATTCATACACAAGGAATTGGCTTCATTGTCGGAACAACTCACCAGGATTGAATCAGAATTGCGTACCGCGATGTCTCTGGAAGAGTTTAACAAATGTAAGGAGATGGCCGATGAAAGTATTAACAAATACCGTTGTGAATTGGAGACCAGAAAACGTAATAAATTTGATCGGGATATCGAGGATTATGAGAGGAATCAGGTATACAGATGGCCTCATCCATACAACCGACGAGGTCGCAGCGACTATGGAAGCCATAGGAGAGAGGTATCTGACAACTCTTCAGCCAATACAGACACCGATTCCTCATCCAATTTTTTACAAGCAGACCGCAGAGAACGGTCCACTACTCGGATGCAAACCAGGTCCCGCTACAACAGAGAAGGAAGCCACGACAGATATCGCAATACACGAGGCAACCGTGGCCGACCAAGGGAGACCTAGTTCATAACATCTCCAGGCGGGTCCTATCATCGGATGAGGTAGGACTTTTCAACCGTGGTTTATCTTATTGTCCCAAAATTCACCTAGATCCATTTCAGTTAGATCAAGATCTGTATCGCCTATTTCGCAATATTAGATGGAAGGTCCATTTTCTTCACAAACCATTCGTTCATAATGACATACCTGAAGGGAGACTAAGTAGTAAAAGTCTAGGACTGGTAATGAAATCTAAATCCGTCCCCCCTACTACTTATGTACCTGTTGAGATGTTTGTACAGGAGGTTACCCGAGATGTGAAACGTCTGTTACAACAAGTGGACTTTAAAGATCATGTACCTAACAATCTGTCCCCCCATGAAAGAATGACATTGCGGGAACTAACCAAACGGAATGATATAATTTGTAAACCTGCTGATAAAGGGGGTTCGGTAGTCATTATGGACCCTCAAGCTTATGAGAATGAGATCAGGCGACAATTGGATGATGATACAGTATACAAACCTTTACAATCAGATCCCACATGGAGTATCAGAAAGATCTTGGAGAGTATTGTAAAACCGGCATTAAAAGAAGGACTAATCTCACATGATTTATGTGAATTTTTGTTACCAACACATACCCGTATTCCGGTCCTGTATATACTCCCCAAGATCCATAAGGACAAACACTCCCCACCGGGACGCCCGATTGTATCGGGGAGGGATTCGATCTTTGTACCCACGGCCAAACTATTGGATAAAGTACTATCACCTTTGATAAAGGCCACCCCATCCTACATCAAGGACTCTGGTGACTTTCTAACCAAAATTAGGGACTTACCACAAATTCAAAATGAATATATCCTGGTCACTTGGGATGTAACAAGTTTATACACATCGATTCCTCATGTGGCTGGCATTGAGGCAGCGCTAAGCCTAATTAGGAATTGTCAGGAATATTCGGAAGCTCAGATAGTTTTTTTTGAGAAACTGTTTAGATTGATTTTGTATAATAACTATTTTCTCTTTAAGGATCGGTACTATGTGCAATTGACGGGGGTAGCCATGGGTTCTAATGTTGCCCCGCCATATGCTTGTTCATTTATGCATGATTTTGAGCAAAAACATATTTTTGTGAATGACCTTTTTCGAGAGCATTGCGCCACCTGGTGGCGCTATATAGATGACATTTTTGTCATATGGCGGGGCAACATTGAATCACTCAAAACGTTTGATGAGATGATCAATAATATTTCACCAAATATTCAGTTCAAAATTCATATTGGTGGAGATTCGGTCCCCTTTCTAGATGTACGGGCATACATAAAACAGGGACGGATTGAAACTGACATATACACGAAACCCACAGATAGAAATCAGCTATTGAGATATGACAGCTACCATCCCCCTCATGTCTTTAGTTCTATCATTAGAAGCCAGCTTCTCAGAGTGACGCGAATAGTGAGTGAGACTACAGTTAAAGATGAAAGATTAGATGAAATGTGCTGCAAGTTTAAGGAACGGGGCTATCCAGAAGATATAATCCGACACGAATTAAATAAAATTTTGAACCCTATTGAAATTCCCAATAGGAAGAGGTACTCAGCTGATAAACCTAGAATTCCATTTGTCTTCCAGTTTAACAGTTATAGCGATAGGATCTTTAATGTATTGAGAAAACATTGGACGATATTGAAACGATCCTATCCTCATATAGAGGAGTTTCAGTTAACTCCGATGAAGGCATACCGGCGGAATAAAACCTTGCGCGATCTCTTAGTGCGATCCGAATTTAAACCAGAGAGGCAGGATGAGAAAAAGATGACTTTTCTTGGCAGTAAAAGAAAAGGCTGTTACCCTTGTCTCAATTGCATTCAATGCAATTTAGTTATCAAAGGGAATAACTTTTCTCATCCCAGGACCAATAAGAAAATAATTATTAACGGCTTCCATACCTGTCAGTCATCATATGTGATTTACATTCTCACATGCCCCTGCAATCTCCTTTACGTGGGGGAAACAACCCAAAAGATTAAAGACCGTATCGCACAACACCGTAGTACAATTAGACATCCCCAATCAAGTTTACCTGTATCGCGTCACTTCTCAGAAATGGGCCACAAAGACACCGATCTACGTTTTATGGTTTTGGAAGAGATTCCCCATGACAAAAGAGGGGGTGATAGGATTTTGAAGCTAAAAAGACGTGAAATTTGGTGGATTAACAAATTACAGTCCCTGTACCCTGATGGTATGAACAGGGACTATGATTTGTTTTTGTTTGTTTAGAAATTTACAGTGATTAGAAGGTGTGACTATTTGAATATGTTATATTTTCTTTAGATTAATCACAAAGGCTCCCGTTGGAAATACTAGATAGCAGAATATCAACTGGAATCCATGAAGATTTTTGAGACATGAACAAGAATAGTAACATATGTATATTCATGATAAATATTTGCAAAACACCAAGCTAATGAAATGAGATAATATAATTGGTTCATAAGTGATATGATGATGATATTTGAGATGCAATATGATGAACCTGTCTTGTAAATTATCCCTTATTGGGGAATTTAGGATGGTTTTAGGGTAATAGGTTTATTCAGTAGGGTTAAATATTAGAATGGTTTAGGTGTTTTGTATAGGATAATTAGTTAAGTGACACAGGTGTGTATCAGACTGGGTGTGGATAAAGGAACATAATGTGGTTTGGCTTTTCACACACAGCCTGAAAAGCCTGACGAAGAGCGATTTGTGCTCGGAACTGTACAGTGGCTTGCTTGTATTTTGAAATATTCAATGGATTAACTTTTCAGTAAAAGGACACTTTTTTGGCATCAAGCATCGTTCCATGTGTTTTTCCTATATATATATATATATATATATATATATATATATATATATATATATATATATTGTAGCAGAGCGTCCCAGAGAGAGCCAGGAAAAGTCCTGTTCGGGGTTTATACATCTCCCAGGCTCCTCTCATACAGGTTTAGGGATCTCTGATCCATGGTCCGGTTCAGGTCTTGGTCCTCTCCCCCAGGCTAATTTAAGCTCACCTGAGCAAGACAGCCCTTGCTCTTGGCCTGGGATACTCAGAGAACTTCTGTGTAAGAGTGCAAAAAGGTATGTGGAAACTGACAAGCTGTAGGCTTGCTCAGCTTAGTAGTTAGGATCTGTAAATATTGTTTAGTTAGTGCCGAGACACGGCTAGGTTTTGTTTTGGCTATTTTTGTTCCTATTTGTTTCTTTTTGGAACACTGTACAGCACCTGTAAATAGACTTGTATATATCACAAATAAACACTGCACTGTTTGTCACTATTCCACTGGATTTGGTATCTGTGCCTGAAAGACTGCTCATCCCAGGGAGCTTTGTACCTGCTACCTGTCCCCCAGGTTACATATGGTGGAGAATGCGGGCAGCTGTAGTAAGTTACTACTTAAAAGGCCAGTACCTAGAGTGACTAAGCATGGAGGAAATCCTAAAACAATTGGTGATATCCAATGCTGCACAGCAACAAACAAACGCTATCGCACAGGAGCAAACCAAGGCGCTGTGCCAACAGATTGGTGCTGTACAGGAGCTATCGCAGAGGCTGTTTGAACAGCTAGCCACTGATGCAAAAGGGGATAGGAAAACCCTGGCTGCGGTTGTAGAGACGCTTGCACAGTGGTCACCTGCTAAAGTTAATGTTGTTGGAGACAAGCCCTCAGCCATCCATGTGGGTCGTTTTCTTTCCAAGATGACTGCAGATGATGATCCAGAGGCCTTTCTCTTAACCTTTGAACGGACCGCTGAGAGGGAAGGTTGGCCCAAAACCCAGTGGGCAGGACTGGTCGCCCCCTTGCTGTCTGGAGAATCGCAGAAGGCCTACTATGATTTGGAGTCAGCAGAAGTAGGAGACTATGAAAAGGTCAAGCGGGAAATCCTGGCGCGACTTGGTGTCACCTTGGCAGTTCGAGCACAGCGGGTCCACAGCTGGTTCTTCCAAGACGAGAGGCCCCCAAGATCGCAGAGGTTCGACCTAATTCACTTGGTGAGGAAATGGCTACAGCCGGAGTCCCTGTCTGGGCCACAAATAGTGGAGCGTGTGGTCATGGACCAGTTCCTGAGGTCACTACCAGTTCCCCTGCAGAAGTGGGTGAGTCAAGGAGACCCCAACTCGGCGGACAACCTCGTGGAACTTGTTGAAAGGTACTTTGCTGCAGAGAACCTGGTCACCACCCCTACAGCCGCACGGACTTTCCGCCCAAAGCCACGGTCTCCCCAGGCAACCGGTAAGACTGTTCCAGGGGAAGTGGGTGGTAAGCATGGCAAGGAAATAGGGGGGAGGATTTTTGGTGCCAGGACTGAAGTTTGGCGTCCCAAACAAGGGAAGCTACTGCCTGTCAGCAAACCCAACTGGGGAAACATCAGGTGTTTTCGTTGCCAAGAACTGGGACATGTTGCAGCAAACTGTCCATTGACAGATGAACCAATGCAGTGCGATCTGTCCATTAGAAGGCAGTCTATGTTTGCTGCTGTTTCATGCGCTGCAGCACCAAGTATGGGAAAACACATGTGCCAAATGACTGTTAATAATAAGCCTATTACGGCCTTGCTAGACTCTGGAAGTCTAGTGACTTTGGTTACAGCTGAGATGGTTGACATTGTGAATTTGCATGCTAAAAAAATTGCTGTGATCTGTGTACATGGGGATACCCGTGAGTATCCTATAGCCACTGTTCAGTTTAAAACTGGCTTAGGTACGGTGACCCATCCGGTCGGACTTGTGCCCCATTTGGTGCACAAGGCCATCATTGGTAGGGACTTCCCTAAGTTTTGGGAACTGTGGGATCGTCCCGACCCGGTCGCAGTAGCTGACTCAGTGACAGAGCCAGAACTCCTGGCCGCTACTGACAATATGGGTTCAGGGGACTCTTCTCAGGGCTCCCCAGGTTTTCCTTTCTCAGTTATGGCAGGAGAGCTGGAGGAGCCTGAGGAGGTCCCCACAACCAGTGGAGCTGGACAGCCATCTGCTGAATCTGAGCCTACGTTGGAGTTTGCTGACCTTAATGTACACAAGGAAAATTTTGGTACCGAGCAGAGAAAAGACCCAACCCTTGCCAGGGCCTGGGAAAATGTAATGGTGATTAATGATGTACCTGTCGAATCAGGGGACAGGCTCTGTTTTCCTTATTTTAGCAGCAATGAGGATTTAATGTATCGTGTATGTAAAAAAAATGATGAAGTGGTTGAACAGTTGGTGGTCCCTAAGCCATACAGACGGGTGGTGTTGGAACTTGCCCATGGGCACTTGCTAGGAGGTCATTTAGGGGTTGAGAAAACTACGGAAAGGGTGTTGCGCAGGTTTTATTGGCCCGGAATACAGAAGGATATTGAGAATTATTGTCAATCCTGTCCTGTGTGTCAGATGTCAGCCCCACTACAACACTTCCGAAGTCCTTTAGTGCCCTTGCCCATTATTGAAGTGCCCTTTGAGAGGATTGCCATGGACCTTGTGGGTCCACTCCCCAAGTCTGCCCGAGGTCATCAGCATATCCTCGTAATCATGGATTATGCTACCCGTTACCCAGAGGCCATTCCCTTACGCACCGCGTCTGCTAAAAACATTGCCAAAGAGCTGTTTATGGTGTTCAGTCGTGTTGGAATCCCTAAAGAAGTCCTTACAGACCAGGGCACCCCATTTATGTCACGAATAACTAGAGAGCTGTGCAAGTTATTTAAGGTGACGCAATTGCGAACCTCAGTGTACCATCCTCAAACGGATGGCTTGGTGGAACGCTTCAATAAAACATTAAAGAGCATGTTAAAAAAGGTTGTTGACAAGGATGGGAAAAACTGGGACTTCCTGATACCATACTTGATGTTTGCCATCAGGGAGGTTCCCCAGTCCTCCACAGGGTACTCTCCCTTTGAGTTGCTTTATGGGAGACACCCTCGGGGACTCTTGGACATAGCCAAAGAAACTTGGGAGGGGGAGCAGACACCCCATAAAAGTGTCATTGAGCATATTGCTCAAATGCAGGACAGGATTGCAGCAATCATGCCGTTGGTAAAAGAACACTTACTGCAGGCCCAAACAGCTCAACAGAGGATATACAATAGGGGGGCCCAACTCCGTGTTTTCTCACCTGGTGATAGGGTCCTGGTGTTAGTTCCCACTGTTGAGAGCAAGTTCCTGGCTAAGTGGCAGGGTCCCTTTGAAGTAATTGAAAGAGTTGGGGAGGTCAATTACAAAATATATCAACCAGGAAAAAGGAAGCCCGAACAGATTTACCACATAAACCTGTTAAAGCCCTGGAAGGATAGACTGGCGTTAACTGCGAGGTCCCTCCCGGTAACGCCTAAGGGTACTGAGTCCCCTCTGATCCCTGAGGTCACGATTCCAGACACCCTGTCATATTCTCAAAAGCAGGAAACTAGAGAATTCCTGATAAGAAATAGAGATAAATTTTCAGAGTTACCTGGCACGACTTCAGCAGTTCAGCATGATATCGTTACTGAACCTGGGGTCCGTGTCAAGCTCAAACCATACCGAATTCCTGAAGCGAGGAGAAAGGACATCAGCGAGGAAGTTAAAAGAATGTTGGAGCTAGATGTCATTGAGGAATCCAATAGTGACTGGTCTAGCCCCATCGTGTTAGTCCCAAAACCGGATGGCACTTGGAGGTTCTGTAATGACTTCAGGAAGCTTAATGCAGTGACAAAGTTTGACACGTACCCAATGCCCAGAGTGGACGAACTTATAGACCGACTTGGCAAGGCTCGCTATCTGACCACTTTGGACTTGACAAAAGGTTATTGGCAAATACCCCTGACTGGTAGCGCCAAAGAGAAGACTGCATTTGTGACCCCGGAGGGTTCCTTTCAATATAAAAAAATGCCTTTTGGGTTGCAAAATGCCCCCGCCACATTTCAGAGGGCCATGGACAGGACTCTAAGACCCCACCGACAATATGCAGCAGCATATCTAGATGACATAGTGGTACATAGCACTGACTGGGAGTCTCACTTGCCCCGTGTCCAGGCTGTCCTCAATTCCCTCTTCAAAGAAGGTTTTACAGCAAATCCAAAAAAATGTGCCATTGGTCTAGACGAAGCCAAGTATTTGGGCTACACTATTGGGCGTGGTGTCATAAAACCTCAAGTGAATAAAATAGAAGCCATCCAGGAATGGCCACGTCCTGCAAACAAGAAGCAGGTCAGGGCCTTTCTTGGCATTGCGGGGTATTATAGAAGATTTATCCCAAATTTTGCAACTATAGCTGCCCCACTGACAGACCTTACGAAAGGGAAAGACTCGGTAATGGTGAAATGGTCCTCAGTAGCAGAGGAATCTTTCCAAGTCCTGAAGAAGGCTCTTTGTGCACAACCAATACTGTACTCCCCCGATTTCTCCAAAGATTTTTTGGTTCAGACGGATGCGTCTGATGTTGGTATCGGGGCAGTACTATCACAGGTACACAATGGGGAAGAACACCCTGTGGTGTACCTAAGCAGAAAACTCAATGACCATGAGCAAAGGTATGCAGTCATTGAAAAGGAGTGTTTAGCCATAAAGTGGGCCGTGGACGCACTCAGGTACTATTTGTTAGGACGCCAGTTTGAGTTAATAACTGACCATGCTCCTCTGAAATGGATGGCCCAAAAGAAGGAGACTAATAGACGGGTGAACCGGTGGTTTTTGGCTCTACAGGATTACTCATTCACTGTAAAACACAGGCCAGGTGTTGAGATGGGGAATGTAGATGCCCTGTCCCGTGTTCACTCCTGTTGGGCTACAGGTGTTCCAACCCTGGGGTTGAAACAAGGGGGGAGGATATGTAGCAGAGCGTCCCAGAGAGAGCCAGGAAAAGTCCTGTTCGGGGTTTATACATCTCCCAGGCTCCTCTCATACAGGTTTAGGGATCTCTGATCCATGGTCCGGTTCAGGTCTTGGTCCTCTCCCCCAGGCTAATTTAAGCTCACCTGAGCAAGACAGCCCTTGCTCTTGGCCTGGGATACTCAGAGAACTTCTGTGTAAGAGTGCAAAAAGGTATGTGGAAACTGACAAGCTGTAGGCTTGCTCAGCTTAGTAGTTAGGATCTGTAAATATTGTTTAGTTAGTGCCGAGACACGGCTAGGTTTTGTTTTGGCTATTTTTGTTCCTATTTGTTTCTTTTTGGAACACTGTACAGCACCTGTAAATAGACTTGTATATATCACAAATAAACACTGCACTGTTTGTCACTATTCCACTGGATTTGGTATCTGTGCCTGAAAGACTGCTCATCCCAGGGAGCTTTGTACCTGCTACCTGTCCCCCAGGTTACAATATATATATATATATATATATATATATATATATATATATCTATATATAGATATATATATCTATATATAGATATATATAGATATATATCTATATATAAATATATATATATACAACACCTGGGATGCATATATATACACAATACACTGTAAGTGCAGCTAACTGACTCGACCTGCCTACTCTATCTAACTTAAATCAAATGACACTGTCTCTCTGTCTATCTATCTCTCTTTCAACACCAGAACATACTACACAGGGCCACCGTGAAGGTGGCCTTATATAGTGTGGGGCGTGTACTAAACCCCCTGAGCCATAATTGGCTAAAGCCACCCTTAACGGCCCATAACGTTCGCAATTCGGTGAAAGACCGAACACAGGATGTTCGAGTCGAACATGCATTCGATTCGAACACGAAGCTCATCCCTAGCGAGGGATATATCAGAATGGAAGGCTATCTAGTTGGGCTGTGAAGTATTCTACATCTTTACGTGCTATAGCTGATCTGTTGTCAGATAGGCATGCCATTGTGGTGGTGAGTGTCTGTCTTTTCGGAGGTTTGCGCGTTAGAGGTGCATTTAAGAGTTCTTTTTTGGATATTGGAGGCACAGAGTGAAGTTTGGCTTCATCACAAGAGACTGTTGGACTATTTTTCATGTTTTGCTCACTGGTGTTTTGTGACATAGTTATTGTATTTATTCACTCAAGAACAGAGCTGCATATTTTCTTATTTTATTTTATTGTGTTCACTTTTATTAAATTTAGCAGCAGTGTAATGAAGGATTCACACTAATCTGAGCTTTATTTTCACATTTTATTTATTTCGTTTTTATTATTTATCATCACCTAAAAAAGTGAAAAGTGTCACTTACATGTGTAATTCTTTAAATTGTGGAATGGAAGTTGAGCGCAGTGTAGGGGATGTATTTTCTTTTTCAAAGGCTCTCAGCATCTTACAAACTGGCCTGTGACACAACAGTTTCAAATGATAATTTGTGAACTTCTTTTTTTGCATTACCACATGGCATTGTTTTAAAAGTTTATTACATCAGAACCCACATTCACTGAACCCCTCCCATCCCTGCATCCCCAATCATTTCCAAAATTTAGATTTCAGGTATGTGTTTGATAGAAAATGTCCAGTGTCAGGACAGTACGAGAGAACTTGACTTAGCTACAAATAAAAAGAGCTCTGCAGTGTGGGCATTTTATTTATTTTTTTAGCATATCTACTGAAAACAACACTGTTGTGGTCTGCAGCCACTGCCTGTAGTACACCAGCCATGGTAAAAGTAAAAGTACCAGCCGTTTAGATACCACATGCTAAAAACATGTTACAAAGAGGCTTGAACATCCATGTTATAAATGTGTAGGGTGGTGTCTGTCATCCAGCCCCTGAAAAAACCTGTAGACACAATAGATCCCAAGCGGGGGGGGGGGGGGGGGAGTGGGGGCTTATTGAATGACAGAAAGCACGTACCAAATAATGTAAAGTATAAACACTGTATTGATTAAATAAAAAACATTGCCAATCAATCCTGGATCCTATAGGGAGACTATAATATGGCTGTAGCCAAATCAATAGCACAGTAATAGATGGACCATCAGGAAAAAATACTGTACCTATCAAAGTCTGTGGCATCAAAGAACCTTGAGTAAGCCTAGTTAAGGGTATATCCTAATATGACAAGTCCTATTCCGGAGTTATCCTGACATCGAGGTTAATAAGCGCTAGATGGAAATATAAAGATAGCATTGGCCTGTCTCCTCAGTCATACGTTACCACTCCTGGTTGTAGACTTGAGTGAAAGCAGTGTAGTTAGTCCTCTAAAGTAGTGCAGCTCAAGATTAACCGTGTCTCCTTGTCTGAAAGAATTTCCTTCCGTCAGATATCATCTGAAAGAACAGTGATTCTAAGCCAAATAGGCTCCACTATTCCTACTCAAATGGGATGATTACCCATCAATATCCCAGAAGGTTCACCAACACAGCAGGGGATGCCGTCGTAGCGTGGCGTCCAGGTGGAAATGACGTCAATGCGTTTCACAATGCTATTACGTAGCTTCGTCTGGACCAGATACCACATGCATGAGGAAACACATGACTACGTACCTAAGTGCTTAATGATAAGTGTTGCTAATGCTCTAATGTACCCTTTGTCCCTCCTCCTCGAGTATGTGTAGCAGCCATTTTCTTTTTTTTGGGAACATTCTCTGCATTGCTTATTTGCCTAAACGCAGGTGTAACATATAAAATGGAGCAAAATGTGGAGTTAGCCTTTAATTATTTTTTCCAAACTTTTGGAAGTATACAGTTGTTCCTGATACAGGCAACTCTTGTTTTTCTTTTGCATTTTTTTGTTTTTTACTTTTTTATTGTAAAACTGTCCCTGCTCTTTTGAAGCAAACATGTGCAGGGATGACAATGCAACCTGGGTACTACCATAAAAAAAAAATCATAGGCCTAATGCCTAACTGCCAAATGCAAAAATAAAAAAATGGGTTCCAAGCAAGATAAGGACACCAGCTCAGGCACTGGCCTTGCAAGTGGTGGCTAACGTAATTCTCTTGGTGATATCTGTTCATGGCATGTGAAGAATTTGATGAAAATGCGCTAACTAATTTTGCATAAATAATCCAATGATTTTGACAGAATCACCTTTTTTGTTGTGGAAAAGGAAAGAAAAATAAATATGCAGCTCATTGTTTAAGGCCTAGCATGTTTGGGCAACAACTGTATAATTATTGATTTGTGAACATTTTATAAATAGTTAGATCATTTTGTATCTTGTTCTGTTAAGTCATACTATTTAATTTATTCAATTTAACTATTATTAATGGCAAAAAGAGTTTCAAAATAAAAAAATAGAATATCACAGAGGATACAGCAATGTAACAATGGCCAACAGCAGGGCAGTTTTAATCAGAGACAATAGGCCTAACTGACGTATGCCCAAAGTTTATTTTATTTATGGAGATAGAAGGGTTTAGTAGATGTGAGTGATGTCATGTAAAATGGTTTAGATGCATATTGTTCCTGCACTTAATTTATTTCAAAAGATGCAAAAGAAAAAAAAAGCTCTTGGATGGACTGTCAGCAGCAACTGGTCGACGTGTGCTAATCGCCCTGAGATTAGCATTATCAAACCAAAGAACAAAGGAAGAAGACCAAATTTATAGTGGGAGTATACTCCCATACCTGAATTTTACCTATAGGTAAGCCTATAATAAGTACTGTAAATATCTCCTAAACGTGCACAGTTTAGGAGATATTTACTGTACATGCAGCCGTTGACATCACCACAGCATGAGCTCTGAAGGAACAGCCGTCTGGCCCATTCCTTTAGAGTCCTGTGCCATAAATGGCGGGTCACTCGCACAGCCGGAGTACACAAACCCGGAAGGAAGACAGCTGAAGATGGAAGCCCTGTCAGCGGTGACAGCTCACCCCTGGAAGGGCTTCATTCCAAGGTAAGTTGGAACATAATGTGAGATGCATACTAGCACATTATAACTTTGCCTTAGAGGTTTAAAAAAAAATTGCCGCCGGTTTACTACCGCTTTAACATACAAAGTAGCATGGATGTTGGCAATTGAAAAGCTAGCTATCAACCAGTTGTTGTTAACAGATTTTTTTTTTGGTGTACATAGCTGTGCTCACAGGCAGGGCACAATTTCTCCTACCACTGCAACTCAAGCAAAGTTTATTAAAGCCAAATACTACATTGTAATATAAGCCTTAACAGCTGGCGATACTAATATAAAGGTCCTTAAATAGGCAGT
The DNA here is from genome assembly GCA_037952835.1 of Lithobates septentrionalis. NCBI lineage: Eukaryota > Metazoa > Chordata > Amphibia > Anura > Ranidae > Lithobates > Lithobates septentrionalis. The sequence goes on along the minus strand of JBBDGP010000366.1, from coordinate 4,863,587 downwards.
TTGTGTTATGGGGTGACAACGTTCTGCCCCATCTCTTACAATCTCCTGTCTGTAAATTGCCCTGTCGCTTTCCTTCTCAAAGGAAACAATAGCCTCTGTGCTGATGCATGCAATATTACACTGTTTTTCCAAATGAAGGCCTTTCAAAAATTGCAGACAGCAACAATCTGAAAATCCTTTTAAAATATCACATGCTGACAGTTAAAATAATAATAAATAAGTTGCGCTAAACATGAAAAATCACAAATGAAGTGACATAAAGTGCAAATGAAAAATTAATACTAAAACAGTGAACATTCAGAAATAGTCCATAGGCACAAATAAATATATAAAAATTGATGATATATACAGAAAGACGAATATTAATGAATGGATAAAAAGATGAATGAAAAAGTGTAAAATTAAGTCCAAATAAGATGATAAGTTCCAAAAAGCCATCCACCTTCACCGGGAGAAGGGACAAGGGAGGAAGAGAAAGGGTCTCAATCTGAAGAGAGGGAGCTCTGTGAGTAAGAACCCTTACCAGAACAGATGGACCCCCTCAAGAGCGAGGTCTTATGTGCAAGCAGATTATGCCCTCTGCGGTGACTAATGGATTTTCCGACACCTCCGAAATCCTCCAGTTACAAGCCGGAATCACTTCAGCAGGATAAGGTAGAAAACCAAACAAGAAGACACTCCGATCTGAAAAACCTACACTTGGGCTCAAAGCCACAAGTGTAGAAAAGAAAGGGACTCCAACTGTGAAGTAACATTTAAAAAGGAGAGCCTTTATGGCTTATAAAAGAGCGGTGACAACCTCTAAGTAACAACTACAGGGGGGAGGGATTGTCATTCTTAACAAATCGGATTATCTCACGGAACTAAATAGGATTGTTGGCGATACGAAGACTTACACGCTACTTCCTTCTGATCCATGGTTTAGATTTAAGAAGGAGCTCTAGCAAATTGTAAATTATGGTTTTGACTCTGGCATTATCAATAAGAAAGAAAAACTATTCCTTGTACCAGTCTCATCTAGGATTCCTATCATATGCTACCTGCCCAAAATCCATAAGAATTCGTCCCACCCCCCCAGCCGACCTATTGTTAGTGGGATTGATTCCCTTACTTCTAGGGCAGGTAAGTATATTGATGTTTTCCTCCAACCACTGGTGAAGTCACTACCAGCGTATATTAAAGATAGCAGACATACCATCAATTTGCTTAATGATTGTGCGTATAGGGAAGGCTATTGGCTGGTTACAGCCAATGTGACATCCCTATACACTATAATCCCGCATGATTGGGGGATATCACCAATGAATCATTTCCTCAATAAAGACACTACCCTCTCCATTAGACAGAAAGGGTTGATTATGGAACTTTTGGAGTATGCCACTATGCATAACTTTTTCTGGCATAGTAATAGATATTACCTCCAGAAGAAGGGTGTGGCCATGGGGGCAAAGTTTGCCCCCGATTTTGCCAACCTTTTCACGGGTAAATGGGAGGAGGACATCATCTATCCCGAAATAAGACCAGAGTTGGTTCTCTGGGCGAGGTATATTGATGACATCCTCCTATGGAATGGTACCCTTGAATCTCCACATGTATTCATGACCAGTTTAAACAACAATGATAGAGGCACTGAACTTAAGTATGCAGCTAGCCAACATACTATCAACTTTCTAGATCTGAAAATCTGGAGTGAAGGGGATGTACTATTGACGTCTACTCACTTTAAAACCACGGATCATAATTCCTTTATCCCTCGGGATAGCTGCCATCATAGCTCTTGGCTAAATTTGGTTCCCAAGAGCCAATATATACGAATGAGACGTAACTGTACTCGAGTGGAGGACTTTGAAGTGCAGGCTAAAGTCCTCACAGATAGACTTATTGATAAAGGGTTTGATACCTCTGTTTTAAATAGCAAACTTACAGAAGTACGATTGTTGGATCGTGACCTCTTACTGGCAGATAAACCTGCGGTAGCCGGACATGAGACTAACAATTCTCTATGCCCCTTCATTACAGGCTATTCCCATCAGCATTTTTCGATTAAAAAAAACTTACGTTAACATTGGCACATAGTAAAAAATGACCACCTGCTGGGTTCCATACTCTTGGATAAGCCACAGGTAGTGATCAGGGGAGTTCCTTCAATTAAAGTGCTTGTAGCTCCTAGTGTCTGTGATCCGCCCACTAATAAGCCAATGTTCTTTCAGAATTTAGTGGGATATTACAGATGTAATATTTGTGCTGTCTGCTCTGTCAATGCTATTAAGGATAGGAAAATAACCCATTTTACTTTACTTCTACCAATCATGTTTTTTCTATTAAATCATTTATTACCTGTTCTACCCCTGGTGTTGTGTATCTTTTGACCTGCCCATGTGAGCTCCAGTATGTGGGTCACACTGTACACCCACTGCAGGTCAGATTGAACGAACACCTAGGGAATATTAGGAGAGGTTTTAAGGGACATCCTGTCTCCAGACACTACCTAAAGGTGCATAAACAGAACCCTAAGGGGATTTCAATGATAGGGATTAGGGATGAGCTTCATGTTCGAGTCGAACCCAAGTTCGACTCTAACATCTTCTGTTCGATCATTCGCTGAATTGCGAACGATATGGGCCGTTCGTGCCAAATTTGAGTGGCGCGTTGCGGCCCGTAATTCACTGTGGCATCGCAGTGCATTGCTGGCTAATGATTGGCCAAGCATGCACTATGACCCGCATGTTTGGCCAATCACAGCGCTGTCTGTATAGAGAGCTGTAATTGGCCAAAGCCAGGGTGGCTTTGGCCAATTATGGCTCAGGGGGTTTAGTACGTGCCCCACACTATATAAGGCCGCCTGCACGTTGGCCTTGTGTAGTGTGTTCCGGCTTTGAGAGACAGAGACAGAGAGACAGTGTCATTTAATTTAAGTTAGATTAGGCAGGAAAGTCAGTCAGTTAGCTGCACTTACAGTTTATGTATATATATATATATATATATATATATATATATATATATATATATATATATATATACACTGTATTCAGTTTAGCTAGATCCGTTTCTGTTATTATCTTCCTACTGACAGGCAGGCAGGTGTTGTTACAGTATTTGAAGAAAATTGCTGGTGTTCTTCTGATCCTATTAGTCCTATTAGCTACAGTATTTACAGTTAGTGTAGTGCGTCCTCTGCACAGTGTGCACCTAAAGCTACCTGTAGAAGATTGGTGGTGTTTTTATGATCCTATCACTACCGCAGGCAGCTACATTATTTTTTAGTGTAGTGCGACCTCTGCACAGTGTTCAGCTAAAGCTCCAAGTTAGTGTAGTGCGACCTCTGCACAGTGTTCAGCTAAAGCTACAAGTTAGTGTAGTGCAACCTCTGCATAGTGTTCAGCTAAAGCTACAATTTAGTGTAGTGGGACCTCTGCACAGTGTTCAGCTAAAGCTCCAAGTTAGTGTAGTGCGACCTCTGCACAGTGTTCAGCTAAAGCTACAAGTTAGTGTAGTGCGACCTCTGCACAGTGTTCAGCTAAAGCTACCTGTAGAAGGTTGGTGTTGTTTTCCTGTTCCTATCACTACCGCAGGCAGCTACATTATTTACACGTTAGGGTAGTGCGACCTCTGCACAGTGTTCAGCTAAAGCTACAAGTTAGTGTAGTGCGACCTCTGCACAGTGTTCAGCTAAAGCTACAAGTTAGTGTAGTGCGACCTCTGCACAGTGTTCAGCTAAAGCTACCTGTAGAAGGTTGGTGTTGTTTTCCTGATCCTATCACTACCGCAGACAGCTACATTATTTCCACGTTAGTGTAGTGCGAACTCTGCACAGTGTTTAGCTAAAGCTACCTGTAGAAGGTTGGTGGTGTTTTCCTGATCCTATCACTACCGCAGGCAGCTACATTATTTCCACTTAGTGTAGTGCGACCTCTGCACAGTGTTCAGCTAAAGCTACCTGTAGAAGGTTGGTGGTGTTTTCCTGATCCAATTACTACCGCAGGCAGCTACATTATTTAAACGTTAGTGTAGTACATCCTCTGCACAGTGTTCAGCTAAAGCTACAAGTTAGTGTAGTGCGACTTCTGCACAGTGTTCAGCTAAAGCTACAAGTTAGTGTAGTGCGACCTCTGCACAGTGTTCAGCTAAAGCTACAAGTTAGTGTAGTGCAACCTCTGCACAGTGTTCAGCTAAAGCTACCTGTAGAAGGTTGGTGGTGTTTTCCTGATCCTATCACTACCGCAGGCATCTACATTATTTAAACATTAGTGTAGTGCGTCCTCTGCACAGTGTTCAGCTAAAGCTACAAGTTAGTGCAGTGCGACCTCTGCACAGTGTTCAGCTAAAGCTACAAGTTAATGTAGTGCAACCTCTGCACAGTGTTCAGCTAAAGCTACAAGTTAGTGTAGTGCGACCTCTGCACAGTGTTCAGCTAAAGCTACCTGTAGAAGATTGGTGGTGTTCTCATACTAATAATACTACAGGCAGGCAGTTGATTTTGCTAGCTGCAGTATCAGTATATATATATATATATATATATATATATATATATATATATATATATCCCAGCTTAGTGCAACTACATCTCACTGCAGGCCATTAGTATGTCTGGAAGGCCAACAAGGAGAGGCAGACAGTCACAAGCCAATAAAAGAGGTCAAGCAGGCTCTGTGTCTAGAGGCAACAGTGCTGGTCATGGACATGGTGCATCCTCATCAGCACGTGGCTGTGGGACACACTTGGCCGTGTTGAACCGCAACATGTGGAAGACTTGGTCGAGTGGATGACCAAGCCGTTATCATCCTCCTCATCCTCTCTCACCCATGCTCAGCAAGAAGCTGCCAACGCGGCCTCTTCCCCCGGCTCAATGGCATCAGTGACTCCTTCCCTAGCCCCACCATGTCCCCCTGAGGAGTCCCTCCAACTGTTTGACCACAGTGTTGGGTACATGCTCCAGGAGGATGCCCAGCGTTTAGAAGGCTCTGATGATGATACTGAGCTAGATGAAGGCAGTAACGTGAGCACGGACAGAGGGGGTGCCCACGAAGGACAGCAATCTGGCAGTCATATTCCCCCTGCTGCAGCATACAGCCAGGTTTGCTCCAGTGATGAGGAGGGAGGGGATGATGAGGTCACTGACTCAATGTGGGTGCCTGATAGGAGAGAGGAGGAGGAGGAGGAGGAGGAGGAGGCACATCACAGACGAGGCAGGATGCCCTCCAGGGGCAGCACACTGACTGCATCACACCTCAGAGCTCCGCATGCGCAGGGCGCTGCTGTCTCTGCGCGTTATTCCAAAAGTTCTTTGGTGTGGGCCTTTTTTGAGACGAGTGCATCAGATGGCACCGCTGCTATTTGCAACATATGTCTCAATCGTATCTCGCGTGGCCAAAACATCTCCCGCTTGGGCACCACATGTTTGACCAGACATATGTTGACCTGCCATGCAGTTCGTTGGCAAGCGTACCTAAAAGACCCACACCAAAAAACAAAGAGGACCTCTCCTTACTCCTCATCAGCTGGGATCTCCAACCCCACTATACCTTCAGTCCTCTCTGAGACCTGCACTGAGAGGAATGAAGGTGTAGAATTAGGTGTGTCACAGCCAGATACTTGCGGGCAATCTGCTATCAGTACACCGACGTCAGATTGTACCAGGCCTGCCCCAGCTGCTGCACCGCAAAAAGAAGTTTGCTCCCAGCCATCCACATGCCCAGCGGTTGAATGCTAGCTTGGCAAAATTGCTAGCATTTCAACTGCTACCTTTTCAGTTGGTAGACTCTGCCCCCTTCCGTGAGTTTGTGGAATGTGCGGTTCCTCAGTGGCAGGTTCCCAAATGCCACTTTTTCTCACAGAAGGCGATTCTGGCTCTCTACCGGTATGTGGAAGGCAATGTCTTGGCCTGGACAGGACGGTCAGCGGTAAGGTGCATATTACCGCTGACTCATGGTCCAGCAGGAATGGACAGGGACGTTACCTAAGTTTCACGGCGCATTGGGTGACTCTTCTGGCAGCTGGGAAGCATGCAGGACAAGGGGCAGTAGTGTTAGAGGTTGTTCCGCCACCATGCCTCTAAAATGCCACTACTAGTGATTCTGACACACCTCTCACCCCCTCCTCTTCTTCTTCCTCCATGGCCTCTTCCTGTGCTTTGTCCTCGGAACCAGCGGTCCTCCGTAGGCGTTCAAGGGGCTACGCAAGTACGCAGGCCAAAAGATGCTATGCGGTGCTTGAGCTGGTGTGCTTGGGGGACAGGAGTCGCACTGGGGCAGAGGTTCTGTCAGCTCTGCAGGGGCAGGTTCAGAGGTGGTTGATGCCACGCCAACTTTAGGCAGGAATGGTGGTTTACAACAATGGCATCAACCTCCTCTCCGCCCTCCGACAGGGACAAATGACCCATGTGCCCTGTTTGGCTCACGTCCTTAACTTGGTGGTGCAGCGGTTCTTGGGCAGGTACCCGGGCTTACAGGATGTCCTGAGGCAGGCCAGGAAAGTCTGTGTGCATTTCCGCCAGTCATATAATGCCAGTGCTCGGCTGGCAGACCTCCAAAAGGAATTTAACGTGCCCAAGAACCGCCTAATCTGTGACATGCCCACCAGGTGGAACTCAACGTTGGCCATGCTGCAGCCACTCCAATATGTATTAGAAGAAAAACAGCAACAGGCGCCTCTTAGCAAGATAGTAATATTTAATAGCAATTTTGTATTAAAAACACTCACATATAGTGACTTATTAGTCCGGCACAGGGTGTTCCAGTAAGAGCCATAGATGATCTCTGCAGTGTGCGATGGAAGGAATTCTAATTCCTCTATGCTGTCGGCTCATGTGTTCGGCGCAGCTTCCGGGATACAAAATGATCCAAAACGAGGCTTGAAACTCGGCCAGGCAGTGAGAGGGAGGGCTGGAAGGCAGAGTCAATAGTATGTGCTGTACACACAGCAGAGGGCCATCAATGAGCACTGTGCGACTATGGCACCAGGACAGGGTCAGGGGAGCTTGTTTTTTTTCCACACGCCAGTGGGCCATGATCAGGGATGCATGCACTGTCCTGTCACCATTTGAGGAGGCCACGAGGATGGTGAACAGTGACAGCGCATGCATCAGTGACACTCCCCCTTGTCCACCCGTTGGAGCACACGCTGCATGGAATAATGGAGAGGGCACTTGAGGCAGAACAGAGGCAGGAAGAGGAGGACTTCCTTAGCTCTCAAGGCCCCCTTTATCCAGACAGTGTTCCTGCGTGCCTGCCGATCACACAGGAAGAGGAGGAGGAGGATTGCATCAGTATGGAGGTGGAGCCTGGCACTCAGCATCAGCAGCAGTCTTTAAGGGATCATTTACAGTCCCAAGAAACACATGGACTTGTACGTGGCTGGAAGGAGGTGGCTGCGGATCATGTCGTCCTTAGTGACCCAGAGGACTCCGGACCGAATGCCTCAGCAAACCTACGCTGCATGGCCTCCCTGATCCTGCAAAGCCTGCAGAAGGATCCTCGTATTCGTGGTATCAAGGAGAAGGAACAATACTGGCTGGCAACCCTCCTTGATCCATATTACAAGGGTAAGGTTGCGGACCTTATCTTGCCGTCGCAGAGGGAGCAGAGGATGAAACATCTTCGGAAGGCCTTGCAGAAAGGTCTGTGCAATGCGTTCCCAGAGACTGGGAGGTTAAAAACTCCTGTTTCTGGACAACGTGTTGCTGAGGTTTCGGTCAGTCAACGAAGGAGGGGCGGAGAAGCTGGCCGTCTGACTGATGCGTTCAGACAATTTTTTAGTCCGCAGCCCCAAGGTATGATTGGTTCCAGCAACCATCGCCAGCGTCTGTTTTACATGGTGCAGGAATACCTAGGGGCAAGATTTGACTTGGAAACCTTTCCCACCAAAAATCCTCTGGGTTACTGGGTCTTGAGGATGGATCACTGGCCAGAGCTTGCACAGTATGCAATTGAGCTACTGGCCTGTCCTGCATCCAGCGTTCTTTCAGAACACACATTCAGTGCTGCTGGAGGCTTTGTAACCGATCACAGGGTGCATCTGTCCACCGACTCGGTCGATCGACTGACCTTCATAAAAATGAATCAGTCTTGCATCACCACCAGCTACCAAGCACCTGATGCTGATGTAACCGAATAATTTTTTTTGAAATGTCAGATCCCTTCAAAGACTGCCTATGCTGATGCTGAGTGACTATCCTGTTATGCTGAGTAGTTATCCTCTTCCTCGTCAATGATCATGCTGATAGCTTGTAAGAACATTTTTGGTTCTGGGCGCCGCCACCAGTGCCTAAGGCACAATTTTTCAGCCCCTGTTTAACAGGGGCATGTAATTACAATTTTTAATGCAATTCTTTGCAGCAGGGCTAGTTCCTGTGCTCCAACTAGAGTATCTGTGTGGGATTGCAGTGTTGTGCACTGGTGCGCAACATGACTGCGCACCAGTGCACAAAGCAAGGTCCATAAAGACATGGGTGAGCGAGTTTGGGGTGGAGGAACTTGACTGGTCTGCACAGAGTCCTGACCTCAACCCGATAGAACACCTTTGGGATGAATTAGAGTGGAGACTACAAGCCAGGCCTTCTCTTTCACATCAGTGCCTGACCTCACAAATGCGCTTCTGGAAGAATGGTCAAACATTCCCATAGACACACTCCTAAACCTTGTGGACAGCCTTCTCAGAAGAGTTGAAGCTGTTATAGCTGCAAAGGGTGGGCCAACTCAATATTCAGCCAAACAGACTAGGACTGGGATGCCATTAAAGTTAATGTGTGTGTAAAGGCAGGCGTCCCAACTCCCAATACTTTTGACAATATAATGTATATCATGTAAAATGTGACTAGCCTTGTACCTATGAAATATGCCAATGTGATAGAAAACTCTATAAATAAAACAAGATAAGCTATCATTTATCTCTGCAGATTTGTTTTTATGATTGTAAATAAGGTGTCTGAATATACAAAACCTCTGTGGTTCCCGAATAAGCGGTATATCCGCGAAACACGTAGACCTTATCGAAAGGACACAGATTGCTTGTCTTTGTGATGTATCTAATGTCTATTATGATTTCTATATGGTTTTAAACTGTACTTTATTAACTTATATGTTCTGTTGAATCATACATAAGTGATACTAGGTGTATAGTTAAAGTCCCAAAGCCTCCCTTACCTTTCCTTCACCTTTCCTTTTTGAAGTGGGGGCTGGCACATAACAAAACTCCCATTATGGGCCACCCTAAGCCATCTGACCTAACTTAAGAGTCCATGAACTGCATTTTTGATAGTTGGTTGTTATGTTAACCAATGACCACATTAGTTCACTGTGTCCACAAACCGCAAACTGGTTGGGTTTACTGTGAACTTTTGCTAAACTGGAGCACAAAGTTCATCCCTAGTGATAACAAATAGATTGTCTGCCAAATTATCACCTAAATGAGGTTACTTTTTTTGGCTTAGGTAAGTGTGGCTTGTACCACTAGAGACGGGAGCCAATGTAACAAAAAATATAGCTGTAAGGTGGTATAGACAGCGTATTTATAAGTAAAACATATCTGCTTATACAGATATATTTCAACAAAAAGCCATGGGCACTTGATATAGAGGATTTTTTACAATAATATATTTTTCAAAATCTGCATTTGATGTATCACGATTCACCCAATACTGTCTTTTAAAACTCTTTAGAACTCTGAATAGAAGCAAGATAATTCAACATGCTAGAAAACCATAAATAAGCCGGTTAATCAGGCAAAGAAATAAATAATATGTTTCCTATAAATCACCTGCACTATGTACAAGTAGGAATGACCTACAAATTGCTGATCCTTGATTCCTATTTTATGTCCAACAGGGATAGAAATAAGCTGCTCCATTGGTGCATGTTACATTTTATATAATTCCTGATTTACAGAGCAGCAGAGAGTACAAGAAGAGAAGAGTTCTCTAAAAGAGAATGTATTACATGTGCCAAGTTCTCTCAGGGTCATTTGGTATTAGGATATAGGCTATTGCTATGCAGCTTCACATAGTTATGACATTACCAGGCTTATGTACAGTAACAAAAGCTTTTAAGCTTAAGTTTTAAGGCTCAGGTCTATGAATATGGAGTTGAGAGTATGACCGTATAGGTCTTTATTAATTTTCAAATGCACTTAATGAGTATGTCAGACTGGGGGCATAAGTGTTTAGTGTACTTAAGTGTTAACCAACAGCTTAAAAACCTGTGGCTTTTTATATATGTACATATTCATAACAAGAGGCAAGGCTTTAGAACAATCCCCATTGACCTCTGTAGCTGCAGGCACTATTGAGAAAATAATTCTCAAAATTCACATAAAAAGTATTGGGAAAAAAAAAAAAAAATTGGCAAACAGGACACCAAAATAAAGCTTACTTTAAGTTCTCGGGACAACCATATGGTGAATGTACAGACACAAATTCCACTGCCATCTGTAGCACAGAACATAATGTGTGGCAGTATTGAAACTTTAAATATCACTGAATAAATATATTTGCATTAAATCAAGCACAAAGCAATGGTGATGTGTTGCCATTCTGTGTTGATGTCCATACCAGCAAAGCTATGGCACCTCTGCTGCCCCAAACTTCAGTCCTTACCTTATTAGAATATAAGAGACTGACAGCTGACCAGAGACCAGAATACCCCTAGATGCTCCATTAAAAAAAGAGCCTGCAGGTAGCAGGGGAGGAGGAAAAAGCCAAGCTAGGTTTGTGTTAATATGCTGATCACTTAGAATGTGGGAAATGGAGGGTAAGAAGAGGAGGTCAGGCAAGAACTGTTTGCTTTTTAGGAAGTCCGGGAAGGGCCAATACAAATGGTGGCACTGGAGGAGGAGAAGAGAGGCAGTATGGGAAGCTTGGGGATGACTGGAATAGGCGGTACAACTGACTCAGGGCACTGGACAAAATAAAGCGGAGAGGCAAGCACAGTTTGATATCTTCACATTGGGTGCTTATAAGACCATTTCCTGGCACCTATGCAAAGAGATTAATAACAACTACCAGCTAATATATATATGAATGAATGAATGAATGAATGAATGATTTGTAAAGCGCTGCAATTGCGAACTGAATCGCCTCAAGGCGCTAGATGTATTCTCTGTAGCCAGCTTCTAGAAAAGGAAGGTCTTTAGTTTTTTCCTGAAGGCCTGGTGGTTTTCTTCCATGCGGAGGTTGGTTGGGAGAGCATTCCATAGTCGAGGTCCTTGGACTGCAAATCTACGTTCTCCCTTTGCTTTGTAGCGGTATTTGGGAATGATGAGGAGGTTTTGGTTAGCTGATCGAAGACTGCGATTCGGTGTGTAGTGTTTTATTTTTTCCCGGAGATATTGCGGAGCGTTTCCTTGTATGCATTTATGGGTGAGGCAGAGGGTCTTGAATGTGATCCGATTCTTCGCAGTTAGCCAATGTAGGCTTTTTAGGGATGGGGAGATGGATTCCCAGGGCTTTTTTCCTGTTAACAGTCTTGCCGCCGTGTTTTGGATGAGTTGCAAGCGCGCAAGCTGATATTGGGGTAGACCTACGTAGAGGGAATTTGCGTAGTCGAGTCGGGAATTGATGATTGTTCCCACAACTGCCGCTTTGTCCTCTTCTGGGATGAAGGGGATGAGTCTGCGAAGCAGACGGAGGAGGTGGTGGGATCCGCTCACCACCGATCCTATTTGTGCATCCATTGTCATTCCTGAGTCAAAGATGACTCCGAGACCCTTGACTTTGGTGCTGGGGGAGATGGTCTGTCCGAGGATGGAGGGTGGTGTCCACGGAGTCTTAATTTTGGAATTTTTGTTGGCTTGCAGGAGAAGAAGTTCTGTTTTTGATCCGTTGAGTTTGAGGGAGCTAGTGGTCATCCAGTCATTGATTAAAGTACAGGCATTTCTGTAGTTGCTGATGATGATCTTTTTGTCCATTGATGCGAAGGTAGAGTTGGGTGTCGTCTGCGTATGAGTGGAAGCAGAGGTCCGTTTTCCTGATGATATTGAGAAGCGGGCGGATGTAGATGTTGAATAGCACTGGTGACAAGGGTGAGCCCTGAGGGACTCCACAGGAGACTGCCCGAGATTCCGAGGTGAATGTTCCTAGTTTCACTGTCTGAGAGCGATTCTCTAAGAAGGATGTAAACCATTTTAGGGCAGAATCTGTGGCTCCTGCAACTTCTGAGAGGCGGACAAGTACAGTATTGTGGTCCACTGTATCGAATGCTGCGCTGAGGTCTAACAGTACCAGGAGACTCGGTTCTCCGTCATCTGCTGCTTCGAGGGCGTCGTCCCATATTTTGAGGAGTGCTGTTTCTGTGCCATGGCCTGGGCGGAAGCCTGATTGCAGAGGGTCCAGGAGGTGGTGTGTCTCCAGGTGGTGTTGTAGCTGCTGTACTACTGCTTTCTCTATAATCTTGGAGATGGTGTTGAGGCTTGTTATTGGTCTGCGGCAGTTAGGGTCTTTAGGGTCGAGATTAGGTTTCTTTAGCAGGGGTTTGACAATGCCTTGCTTGAGGGAGGTTGGCACAGTCCCTTCTTTGAATGATTGATTTATGAGCTGTGTTAGGGTGGGGGCCAGGATGTCGGAACATTCTTTGAACAATTTGGTGGGGATGATGTCGTTCGGTGATGTGCTGTCGCGAAGGCTTCCGATGAGGTTTTTAGTCGTGTCCGTAGTGATTGGGGACAAAAAGAACTTCGGTGGTTGAGTGATGTTTGTGTCGATATCCTCTTTTTGCATTGGTTGGGTGAGGTTGGTTGTTATTTTCTGATGAATTGCTTTCCGAATGTTGTCGATTTTGTCGATGAAGAAATCTGATAACTCATTGCAGAATTCTTGAGTATCGTTTGCAGGGGGCTCTAGGCAGGTCGGGTTCATTGATTGAGCAACTATTTTGAAAAGTTCCCGTGGGCGGTTTAAGGCGGATGAGATGGTGTCTGCAAAATGTTCTTTTTTGGCTTTGAAGATTGCCTTGTGGTATTTCACCGTGAGTGCTTTGTAGTTAGCATGGTTTTCCTTGGTGGGATTTCTTCTCCAAGTTCTCTCAGCTCTTATATATATGTCTCTATATATATGTATAGGAACTGGGAACAAGACTTAAGAAAGAAGTAATTTCGTGTAGATGCACATTAGACTCAAGGCAAGATGAATGCAGAATACCTTGAGTTGCTTAGGAGATGCTGACTTGCATTGAGCTGCTATACATTTTACTTTGAATTGTATGAGGGAAAAAATTACTTCACGCACAAACAAATGCATATAGATACCCATGTTGCACACTGAATCCGAAGTGCACCTGCAGAGAGAAGCTTCAATCTTTGACACAAGTGTCAAAGAAGGAAAACATTTATATATAAAACCTAGAATAAGAAATTGAAAGAAACGGAAGCGGATCAAAAGTAAAAAATGAAATTGTACTTCCAAAAAAATGGGACTATGAAAAATTATTTTATTCATAAAAGAAAATAACATGGGGGGAGGAAAAGGGTCATTTATAATAATGAGTTATATGCCACTCATAATTCAATTCTTTTGGAATGTTTGTGTCAAGCTGAAAAATCCAATAGACTTCTCTCTTACATAAAAGAGAGTAACGATTTTCCTCTCTGATGGGAGGATCTACCTTTTCTATGACCTGAATTTTGAGCATTCATGTATCTGAATGATGTTGTAACCTGAAGTGTCTGGCTATAGTAGTGTCTTCGTCAGTTCTGGCATTAGAAATTTGATCCCGCAGTCTGTCACACAATCACCTCATTGTTTTGCACACAAAGGAAAGGTCTGAGCTTTCCTGCCTATATATTTATTTCCTTGTACCAAAACTTGTAGCAAGGATCACCATGCTTGATGATATTGAATTGTTGACAATAGCGGGTGAAGAAAGACCATGGGGTGTAGAATCAGTCTTATGTGGATATGCACCTGACTCTCGTCTCGATCTTTTAAACGAATCTCACGTGTGGTGTTCCTAGCGTACAGACGTGCTTGTTTCACCAAATGTGTGTTAGTGGCAAGTTCATGGAATCTAAGTTCTATATTTTGATTCTGCACCAAAATCCTTAAGAGTAGAGCAATTTTAATCTTGTGAATTGGTGAGAGCAGTTGTGTTTTAACCTTGTGAACTAGCGAGAGCAGTTGTGTTTTAATCTTGTGGACTGGCCCCTCTTAATAGCTTTAATAAAATGCTTTGGATAGCAACTGGAAGCATGCAATAAAGAGTTCTTTGATATTGGTTTCCTATAAGATCTCATCTTTTCAATCTGATCTGAATTGATCCTATTAGGGTCAAGTCCAAATATTATTATCTCTGTCTTTTCCTGTAAATGTAAGATTTAAAGGACTGCAGTTCAGAAAGGTCAGGAGATCAGCCAGCGGTAGTTCAAGAAGGACTATGAAAATAAGATCATCGATGTAACAAAAGAACACTGATGTCTTTAATGGATTGTAGGAATTGTGGATAAAGTGCTCCTACCACCACCCCATGTACAAAGTCTCATATGTAAGGGCAAATCTGTCTCCCATAGAGGCCCCTTGTTTCTGTACAAATTGTTTATCGAAAAAAATATAGTTATGTTGTAAAATAAAATAAATGCTCACTAGGATGAACCACTTGATTTCCTATGTAAATTTAGAATATAAGTGTATAAATATATTTATTAACTTTAAAACTCATTTGCCAGATAGCTGCCCAATTAAATAGTGCATTGAGGTTGGCATGTAGGTTGGAGACATTCTGTAAGGAGGTTATACCACTGTAAATAATATTTAACTTGAATTATAGAAGCCTGTATACTTTACCTTACACATTAGCTGTGTGTTGGGGAACTGTGTCAAATGCTTCAGCAAAATCCAAGTACACTATGTCCTGTCTTTAATGAATCCATGCTGACTACTGTTGAAAATGTTATTTTCTAGCAAAAGCTCTTCTGTGTGTGTTTTTTTAAACTCTCAGATACTGTATGTTCCTGACTATAGAAGGTAAATTAACCGGTCTGTAGTCACTTTGAAAAGCTTTGATCCCTTTTTAAATATAGGCACCACATTGGCTTTACATGAATCCAGTGGTACTATGTCAGTCATTAAAGAATCTTTAAAAATTAGAAACAATGGCTTAGAAATAACAGAGCTCAACTCTTTCAGGACTCGTGGGTGTAAGTCAGCCGGTCCAGGTGCTTTGTTCACCTTTAGTTTGTCTATGTGTTTCTGAACCATATCATTTTGAGCCATTGAGGATAATTTATCATGTCAATACTATCCCCATTAAGGACTTGAGCTCCCTCATTTTCCTTGTATACACAGAGCTGAAGAAGGTACTTAATGAATTTGCCTTCTTTTTCTCTCCAGTCACAAACTCAAAATTATGATCAGATCTGACCTTTTTACTATTAATATATCTGATTTTTTTTTTAAGTTTGTCCTACTCTCCCTTGCAACCTGACATGCACTTTGAATTTTTGCAGCCTTAATTTTATTTTTACAAATTCGTTTATATCCTTTTAAACATTTAAATGACAATAGTGTTCCTTCATTTCTGTATATTTTAAATTCTCTTCTCTTATTATTTATAGCTATTTTAACTTTGAATGTGAGCCACATAGGTTTTCATTCACTCCCATTCTAAATCTTGGAGAGCAGGCTTTAGCCTTGAAAAATTTTCTCTCATAAAATGAAATGTTTTTATCCTATCAGTATGTGCTTGTTGTTTACAGCTTACATTAAATGAAATCAGGTAATGATCATTGCTGCCCAGATGTTTTTATATGAACATTATGGATGGACTTTGCCAACATCTATCACGCCTCACACAGGCTGTCCAGAGACTTCAAGAGGGCTATACTCGGTTGGAAGGACGTGTGGAGGCTCTGTCTACTTCTGCTTCTTCTCCTGGAAGACCCTCAGTAATTATGCTAACCCCTGAACCCAGGGTTCCAACCCCGAAGAATGCAATAAATTCAGAGCCTTCTCACAATGCCTGTGAACTCTATTTTTCTCTGCAGCCACGCACCTTCTCCCTGGAAGCTACCACGGTTGGCTTTGTCATTTCCCTGCTGCAGGGCAAGCTGCAATCCTGGGCTCACCGTCTACTGGAACAAAGGGTGGCACAACTCTAACAGCTACTTTCTTCAATTCAATGTCTCAGCTTTATGAAGATCCTCAGAAAACCGCCACCACAGAAGCAGCATTGCATAGACTCCAGTAAGGTCGCAGAGCGGCTGAGGACTATGTTTTAGAGTTCAGGCGAGTTCTCTGCCTATACTGTGGGAAACCTGGACACTATGTGAGATGGTACCCGGCCAAATTCCAGAAGTCCCTCTCAATGTCATCTGCCCTTGCACCAGTCTTACCAGTCAGCTCATCTCATCTTGCCCTTCCCATTCTGTTGCAGCTGCCAGGAAGGACTATTCCAGTTTCAGCCATAATTGATTCTGGAGCCTGTAGCTGCTTTATGGACTTATCCTTTGCTACAGATCATCAGATTCCATTGCAACACAAGGCCCAGGGGCTTTCGGTACATCTGGCTAATGGATCCGCTATTAAGTCCATGCCAGTCACACAAGAGACAGTTCCATTATCTGCCACCATTGCCACTACGCTTGGATGCCATTGCTTTACCTCTGTTTCCAGTCATCCTTGGCATGCCATGGCTCCAAGCCCATAATCCGCACAACAATTGGGCCACAGGGGAAATTGAGTTTCACTCCCCCTATTGCTTCCAGCACTGGTTACCGGAAAGCTCACATAATTCACTGTCCCTGCTATGTCTGGACTGATTCTGAAATTTACCAATTTGTACCAGCAGTATATCAAGAGTTCTTGGATGTGTTCAGCAAAAAGGGGGCGGAGACATTCCCCCTTCACCGGCCCTATGACTGTCCAATAGAACTTTTTCCCGGGGCCAAAGTTCCTTTTGGAAGAATTTTTCTTTTAACTAAGCTAGAGCTTGTGGCATTAAAAGACTATATCGATGACAACTTAAAGTGTATGTAAACCCACTCTCATCCTTTCTAAACTACTGCCATAGTGCTGATCTATAAGGATATACATACCTCCTGCATGTATCTTTACCTGTCAAATGTCTCCCCTCTTTCTGTTATGAGACCCGAAAAACTGCAGATTCTCTGGGTAGGTCTGTTGTCCGGAGCTCGGTGGGTGGAGTCGTGATGTCAGTAGACTCCCTGCCCACCGCTACACTACCCTTGTCAACGTGCATTTTCTCCTGTGTATTTCTTACACTGAACTTCTGCTATGATCACTTACATCCAGTCAAAACCCAGAAAGGTCACCACATGACTTCAGCATGCCCAATCATGCTGAGGTGTGGAGCAGCCAATCCTGGGAGAGCTGGAGAAGAAAGGTGGGGGGATGGGAAGTACACAGAATGCCTCTCCCAGGCTCGTTCATGAGATAAGAAAATCACCTGTCACTCACAGCAAGGGGGAAGAACTGACTACTATTTCTCTGTGTGTCAGTTTTTATCTCACCGAAAAAAGATAAGAGGATTTCTCAGAGCTGGATTAACTCTTCATGGCAAGACTGGGCACAGATGACATGAAATCCTATACTGTACAAGGTGCAAGCCTTAATTTAAAAAAAAAATCCAGTTTACATCTACTTTAAAGAAGGGCTTCATTCGCCCCTCTACTTCTCTGGCTGGAGCTGGCATCTTCTTTGTAGAGAAGAAAGATCATTAACTACAGCCCTGTGTGGATTACCGTGAACTCAATAAAATCACTATCAAGAACCTCTATCCTCTCCCCTAGGTACCCAAATTATTCCAATTCATATTTTTCCAAAGCCCCTATTCACAAAGCTAGATCTCCGAGAAGCCTATAATCTGGTTCGTATAAGGGAGGGGGGATGAATGGAAGACGGCTTTCTGCACCCGATTCGGGCATTTTGAATATCTCGTAATGCCTTTTGGATTATGCAATGCCCCTGCTACATTCCAGCATTTCATTAATGATGCCTTCCGTGGCTTTTTGGATCTGTTCATCATAGCATATCTGGACAAAATATTAATCTTTTCTTCATCCCTAGACAATCATCGCAGACATGTAAAGAGCGTTTTGGGCTGGCTTCGGCAGCATGGCCTATACGCCAAGCCCAAGAAATGTGAATATGAACCCCAAAGTATTCAATTCCTGGGACTAATTATATCCACTGAAGGTCTGAAGATGGATCCCCAAAAGGTCGCTGCCATTCTAGACTGGCTGGCTCCCGCAGATAATAAGGGGGTTCAGCGCTTTGTGTAATTTGCAAATTTTTACCGGAAATTCATTAGGGGGTTTTCCGCTATAATCTCCTCCATCACGCAACTAACCAGGCAAGGCATGAAATTCCAGTGGTCCACCAAAGCTCAGAGGGCCTTTGAGACTCTTAAAGGACTGTTTACTTCTTCATCTGTTCTAAAACATCCTGACCCAGCCCTGCCTTACGTCCTAGAAATGGATGCATCAGAAACAGCAGTTGGAGCAGTGCTTTCTCAGAGACTAGGTTTCAAGGCTCTGTTACATTCAGTCGCTTTCTTCTCCCATAAACTATCAGCAGCAGAATGAAACTATGATGTTGGGGATCATGAACTCCTAGCGATCAAGGCTGCACTGGAAGAATGTAGGTACCTGCTGGAAGAAGCTGCACACCTAATCTTGATCTATACAGATTATAAGAATCTGGAATATTTAAGAGTGGCAAAGAGGTTGAGACCCTGACAGTCCACATGGGCAATTTTTTTTCTAGATTCTCTTTTCACATAACTTACAGGCCTGGGTCTAAGAATACGAAACCCAATGTGCTTTCCCGCATGTTTAGCCAGTCTGAACAGTCTGCACCCCCAGATACTATTCTGTCTTCAGTAAATTTCCTTTTGCTTTAAGGAGAATATCTCAAATCAAACAAGCTTCTATGGGAAACCCCCTACCTACTGAAACTACCTCACAGGCAAGAGCTGGTTTGCTATGGTATAAGGATAAGATCTTTGTACCAGAAGACATCCGAGTCTCTACCTTGGGGCTGTGTCACGATCACATACTAGCTGGACATTTTGGAATCAGCAAGACCTCTGAACTTGTGCAACATACATTCTGGTGGCCACAGGTAGAGAAAGACTGCAAGAAGTATGTTGAGTCTTGCATCACTTGTATATAGAGCAAGAACAGCAAAACTAAGGCATGGGATCTGCTGAAACCCGTCCCGGGTAGACCCTGGAAGATGATTTCTATAGACTTTATTGTCAAGCTTCCTCCATCAGAAGGCTAAAGCACCATCTTTGTGGTGGTGGACCGGTTGTCTAAAATGGCACATTTCCACCCTATGAAAGGTACACCATCTGCTCAAGAGACTGCACACATTTTTATCAAGGAAATTATAAGACTTCATGGGGTTTCAGCAAATATTGTGTCAGATCGTGGGGTGCAGTTCACCTCCAGATTTTGTAAAGCCTTGTGTGCAGCCCCGAGGATCGAACTGTCATTTTCTTCAGCCTATCACCCATAAACGAATGGAAAGACGGAGAGAACGAATCAGACTCTTGAACAGTATCTGCGCTGTTTTTCCTCATTTTCTCAAGATGACTGGGTGTCCCTATTACCATTAGCTGAGTTTGCCTACAATAACTCTGTCCATTAGGCCACAAAGCAATCTCCGTTCTTCGCCAATTACAGCTTCCATTCTTCTTTCTTGCCCAATACAGTACCAGAATGCTCTGTACCTGCTGTCCTTAAAACAATGGAATTCTTTGACACTAATAACAAACTGTTGCAAGAAACAGTGGCTAAAACACAGGCAAACAACAAAAAGGTATTTGACAAGAGGAGAATTGATTCTGAAACCAGGAGATCAAGTATGGTTGTCCACAACTAATCTAAAACTAGCCTGTCCATCAAAGAAATTGGGCCCTAAGTTTATGGGGCTTTTCCTAGTAAAGAAAAAAGGTCAATGATGTGGCCTACGAATTAAAGCTAGCGTAATATTTCAGGATTCACCCCGTGTTTCACATGACCTTGCTGAAATCTACTACCCCTAATTCCTTCCCCGGACAAAATGTTGATCCACCCAAGCCGGTACTAGTCATAGGGGAGGAAGAATTTGAAGTGGAAGCAATTTTGGATTGCAGGAAGAGGAATAACCAAATTCAGTTCCTGATAAAGTGGAAAGGGTATGGGCCAGAAGAAAAGTCTTGGGAATCCAAAGGCAATATTCACGTCAAAAGACTTATCCAGGCTTTCAAGTGCTCTCATCCTGTCAAGTTGGCCCGGTTGGGCATCTGGAGGCTGCCCATTTGGAGGGGGCAATGTCAGGAAGGGCACACCTGCAACCAAGATGGCAGCCGGAGAAGATCTCCTGTGCTTCATGTCCCAATGGCAAGAGCAGCACGGGCGTGCCTGCGTGCACGCGTGTGCATGCGCACCAATACAGAATGGGATGCTACCACAAGTGCTGCCGGTGACAGTCCTTGGTGCCAAATGAGCTATTTAAACTGGCTCATTCCCCAAGATCAATGCTGTCTGGTCTACAGCGATTCCTGTGTCTCCTGCTATCCGTTTGCCTGTATCAGTTCCTGTTGACCTACCCGGCTTGCTCCTGACTACTCCTGCTAGCTGCCTGCATCTGACCTCAGCTTGTCCTTGATTACACTCCTGCCTGTTCCTTCTGCTACCTCACTGCCAGCCTGTTGCCAACCCTGCCTGCATCTGACTACACTTCTGTATCAGCACCTGTTCTGGACTTGTTCACCAATGTCTGATCCAGCCTGCATGCACCTGCCTGTGCTCCAGACCTTACAGCTAGCTCATGTACCCATGCTCCAGTCCGTGGCACCCAAGAAACCAGCCTACTCCAGTTTGCAGCCTGTCAGCTGTTCCTGGTCATTCTGCTGCGTCGGTGTTCCTGCACGGCTCTGCCTTCAGTTCTGGTTCATCTCCCCTGCTAGCACTTGTGCGACTCTGCACTCCCGCACCTCCTGTCTGCTCTATCAGGAGCCTCGAGTCAGAGGTGTAAGAGAGGCTTTCCTCTGCATAACAGACTCTACTACCAGGTAGGTGACATCACCGTAAATATACTTTGAGCAGGGGGGCAGGTGCAGACTTGACAATGTACATGTATGTTGCCAGCTTGCGCCCGGGTTTGGGGCGTGCATGCATACGCCCATCTGCTCACCCGCCCTGTGATTGGACACAGCACAAGTTTGGCAGCAAATTTCAGCCAATGATTTCATATAAAACCATCTGATCGGCTGTGTCCAATCACACACAAAGTTCTGTGTTTACAAAATCACAGAACTCTGTGTACAGATAACAGCAATCTGGCTGTTTCTTCTCCCTGAATTAGCATTAGTAAGTAAAAGCAGCATGCATTACACACATTACACTTGTTAGGCACACATTTAAGCCTCTTGATTGCCCCTAGATGTTAACCTTTTCCCAGTCAGTGGCATTAGTACAGTGTCAATGTACAGTATTATCACTGATCAATGTATTAGTGTCACTAATTCTCCCACCCCTTAATCGTACTGTAAATACTCCTCCAGCCTTCCCATAAACCTCTTCCCAAGCACAGTAGCCCCCATTCCATTTAGGTGCAAACCCTCTTTAGCATTCAGATTGTACTCGAATGAAAAGTCAGCCCAGTGCTCTAGAAACCCAAATCTTTCCCTTTTACACCAGGTATTTAACCATGCATTCAGTTCTCTAAGCTCCCCTTGCTTTCCTGTGTTGCGCACGGCACTCGTTTTCAGAGAATATTACCTGAGAGGTTCTTCACTTCAATTTGAAGCCTAGTTCTTTAAATTGATTCCAGTCAAATCCTACCTATATCTGCTCCCACCCCCATTTTAAGCCTGTTCTAACTACCCTGTAAGGAAAGATGTCTATACTTACCTGTTCTGAGGGTACTCCTGTCCAATCACATAATTGGTTCCCAGTGCCAATGTTATTCTGCTTTATATATCCTGTTTAGGTTGGACTTCTGATTTTCTTTGGGTGACCATGGATGTTCATGCGCTATATTAATCAATTCCCCAGGATGCTGGAGTTAGGGCTGTCAGTTACCATCTGCAAAACTACAGTTTATACTCACCTGCACTACAGGAGTTTATAACTTTATCTGTGAAATTTATCTTAACTTTTTTCTTTTCAATGGATCTTACTATCTCCAATGCTGTGGTTCATTCATAGGAGCTAGGGCTTCCCCATTCATTCCCTACTCTGGAAATACTGCACCCTATGCCACTAGCTGCCACCCAGTCCATACCATACGTATCATTCCAGTGGGGGAATTTACCAGAGCACGTAGAAACTGCTCCACTTAAGACATATATAATAAGGAATGTGATCTTAGAGATACACTTTGAGACAGAGGGGTTTTCCTAAATGGCCTATCAAAAGGGAAAGAGAGATTGCAAGTGACACGAACAGGGCAGCTCTTTCAGACACTGCCACTGTTATGCCGCGTACACACGAGCGGACATTACGGCGGACTTTGCCCGGCGGACTGGATTTCGTCGGACAATTCGATGTGTGTGGGCTCCAGCGGACTTTGTTTTCTCAAAAGTTGGACGGAATTAGATTTAAAACTTGTTTTAAATTTATCCGTTGAAATCGAGTCCGGTCGAAAAGTCCGCCGTCTGTATGCTAGTTCGACGGACAAAAAGCCACGCTAGGGCAGCTATTGGCTACTGGCTATGAACTTCCTTGTTTTAGTCCGGTCGTACGTCATCACGTACGAATTCGACGGACTTTGGTGGATTGTGTGTAGGCAAGTCCGTTCATTCACAAAGTCCGTCGGAAAGTACGTCGAAAAGTCCGCCGGGCAAAGTCCGCCGTAATGTCCGCTCGTGTGTACGCGGCATTAGAAATAAAACTCAAACGTCTAGGACACAACCTGTAACTTTTGTTACTACTTTTCTTCTGAATACAGGCAGGTTATTAATATCACTCAGAAGAATCTGCTTATCCTGTATTCAGATAAAGAGCTTTTTCTACAATCTTTTTACAATCAGGTTGTAGATTTGTCAGCCGACGGGCTTCCACTCTAGGGAATTTGCTTTCCCCGAGTCTCTTTTCCTCTACGAAAAGAAAATTCGTCCACGTGATTAACTTCCAGGATTCTTTCCCTGTGGCCAGACCACATGTAGATATTGTCGTTTGAATGTATGAATGAATATCTTCAGGTCTATGGCCACAGGGGAACAATTTAATATAAAGCATTATATTAACTGCAATACCACATTCATGGTTAATGTTATTAAATATGCCTTTTGTTGTTTGCAATACATAGGCTGCACCACTCGCCCTTTAAAAAACAGAATTGGTGAGCACTTTTGTGATTTGGTGAACCCCAATGCCAGGGTAATTTCAAATGACACAAGTCACTTTAAAGAACAATATTTTGGTCACATGACAGGCTTCAAGTTTTTTGGAATTGAGTGGGTTACCCATTCTGTAATGGAGGAGGAGATCATTATTGCAAGCTGCTTGCCAGGGAAGCCTGGTGGATTTTTAGACTTCGAACCAGGGTCCCATATTGTTTGGACTGGAGGTGGGATTTAGATGTAAACTTGTATTAGTTTCCCTGGCTTGCCGTTTGCTCATGCACTATTTATCCCCTTACTCCTCATTCTTTGTTTGTGGCTATTCTGCTGTTTTTTGATAATATTTTGTTTTTCTCTGTATTATTTGTTTACAATATTTTGCTTGGGGGCGATTCCTGTGGATATTACTTTATTTCTCTTTATTTCTATGTTAGTGTTTTGCTTCAATTGTGAAGAATCTGCTTAGAGGGTTAATTACCACTAATTACCCTATTAGCGGTCTCCACCTTTTGCCACAAAAAAAGAGGGGCTATATATTTAGTCGTTTTGTGTGAACATTTTTATTATGACTAAGGCCCAAAGGTTGCGGCTGAAACGTGTCAATCCTTTCACATAACAGGTTACATTATGTCTACTCTTGACGGATAAAGAATAAAGTTTGCATTATTTTACTTCAAATCATGTCAGCGCCGATTTTTTACTTTTTACACAGGCCACCACATGCCAAATGTTGGCACAAGGAAAACAGCAAACCATTCAGTTAGTACAATCCTGGCAAAAAAATGTTCTATCAGTCCTGATTAAAGAAACCCCAATTACTACCAACTGACTAGGACTCCCTACATTGCCCTCACCACCCCTACCAGATGAGCTGCTCTCCCTGACTATTAAGCCTGGTACACACAATGAGAATATTGGACGAATGATTGTCTGTTTTTTTTGCATGCTAGTCTCATATTGAAATTGAAGAGGATACTAAAGTTACGAAAGCTCTCGAATGACAGAATACAACTTTGGAAGTGACGTAATGTGTTGTATTGTATTGTAATGTATTCTTTCGTTTCTGAGCATGTGTGGTCTTGCTCTTCTGATTTTTTTCGAACGAATAAAGTTTGTTTAAATTTTCGTGTTTGTTCCTTCGGATAATTTTGAATGAACGGCTCTCGAAAGCTGCATACTAATGATCAGATTATCGATTCAAAATCGTTTTTTTTTTTTGTATGATTTTCTGATCGCGTGTACTAGGTATTAGGGTTAGCAGTTATAGGCTGCAATGGTGGGTAGAGATGCCAAGTCAGGATTATGGAAGCAGCTAAACAGTAGGATGGATCTGAAGAGCTACAAAGGCAGCAGAATGGGGATATGCTGCAAAGTACATTATAACTCCTGATTGTGAAACCATGTGCGTGTTATTAGCTGATACTCGCATGAGTGCTTGGTAGAAAATTTTGGAGAGTACAAATGAAACAATGCTGCTCATACTTTTAAAACAAGAAAGCAATCGCTAAAACAATGTGCTTGCTGTACATTAAAAGCACTTTAACTTTTTGGCAAAGCTTTATTCATTAGGGCAGTGAAATGTGCTGTAACTCATAGGAGTCATTCAAAAATTAAATACTACAGTGATGCTTGCTCTGCATTGCTGTTTATAGCACGTTGTCAAAGCTCTTTCTTCTGCCTTGTAAAAATGAACTGCTGTGCTATGCATAGTGGATGCAAGGGGCAAGTCATTGAAGAGCTAACAGAGGGAAGAGAGCAGATGTGTGGCTTATGATAAATATGTTATGTGAGAGATTAAAGAAGACACGTGTGAAGTAAGGGATACTGAAGTCAAACAAACTGATAAAATGTGAACATCAAGGAAAATAAAGGCAAGAAAGAAAGGCACCCGAAGAAAAGAAACTGCATGTCCCCAGGACTTGCTAACACGTTAGAAAACTATATACGTATTATAGAGCACTTCTATTGATATATGAAACTGAAGGAAGTGGACACATTTCTAAAGGACTTTTATTTAATATATTTTGATTAAAATAGGGTATTACTGTGTCTGTACAAACAATTTTCATTCTTGGTGCTGCCACAACAATCTAGATGGCAAGCAATATGCCTAACCTAACTTTAGGATCTCATCAACAGAAGGTGGAAAAAGGACACCAGAATATCAGCTTTCTCCACTTGAGTAGCAAAGACTGGAACAGACTGTGGACTCCCTTCAGAATCAAATGAATCAATGAAGCAAATATCGGTATTACCAAATCATAGTATTATTATTATTATTATTATGAGTAGGGATGAGCTTTCTGTTCAGGTCAAACATGAGTTTTACTAGAACATTGGCTGTTCGCCTGTTCGTCGAAAACCGAACATTATGGGCCGTTCGCACCAAATTCGAGTGTCGCGTAATGACCCATAATGCACTGCGGAGTGCATTGCTGTATGATGATTGGCATGAGCATGCACCATGACCTGCATGCTTTGGCCAATCACAGCGCCCTCAGCTAAGAGAGCCATAATTGGCCAAAGGCAGGGTGTCTTTCGCCAATCATGGCTCAGGGGGACCAAGTCCACGCCCCACACGATATAAGACTGCCTGCACGTCGGCCTCGTGTAGTGTGTTGTTGGCGTGGATGGAGAGAGAGTCTCATTTAGATTGAGCAGGCAGGCAGATTATTCAGTTAGCTGCAGTGTATTTAATATATATATACACATATATATATATATATATATATATATATATATATATATATATATATACGTATATCCATTGTATCCAGTTTAGCTATATCTCACTGTAGGCCGTTCCTGGTGTACTGTTTCTAATATACTTCTAGCAGGCAGGTGATTCAGTTAGCTGCAGTGCATTTAATATGTATATACAGATAGTCTCGTATATATATATATATATATATATATATATATATATATATATATATATATATATATATATATATATATATATATATATATATATATATATATATATATATATATATATATATATATATATCCACTGTATCCAGTTTAGCTATAGCTGACTGCAGGCTGTTCCTGGTGTACTGTTTCTAATATACTTCAGGCAGTGTACACAGTATACAGTGCTGTGCACCCATAGTGCATTTGCTACTACTTTCCTGGTGGTGTACACAATACATACAGTGTACCCATAGTTGTTATTATACTTCTGTTGGAGTACACAGTACCGTGCACCCATAGTGCAGTTGCTACTACTTTCCTGGTGGTGAACACAATACATACAGCTCACCCATAGTTGTCATTACACTTCTGTTGGTGTACACAGTACTGTGCACCCCTAGTGCAGTTGCTAATACTTTCTTGGTGGTGTACACAATACATACAGTGTACCCATAGTTGTTATTATACTTCTGTTGGTATACACAGTACCGTACACCCATAGTGCAGTTGCTACTACTTTCCTAGTGGTGTATACAATACATAAAGCGCACCCATAGTTGTTATTAAACTTCTGTTGGTGTACACAGTACTGTGCACCCCTAGCACAGTTTCTACTACTTTCCTGGTGGTGTACACAATACATACAGTGTACCCATAGTTGTTAATATACTTCTGTTTGTGTACACAGTACCGTGCAGCCATAGTGCAGTTGCTACTACTTTCCCGGTGGTGTACATAATACATACAGTGTACCCATCGTTGTTATTACACTTCTGTTGGTGTACACAGTACTGTGCACCCCTAGTGCAGTTGCTACTACTTTCCTGGTGGTGTACATAATACATACAGTGCACCCATAGTTGTTATTAAACTTCTGTTGGTGTACACAGTATTGTGCACCCGTAGTGCAGTTGCTAGTGCTACTATGTTTCTGGTGGTGTACACAGTACACAATACATACAGTGCACCCATAGTTGTTATACACTTCTGTGGGTATACACAGTACCGTGCACCCCTAGTGCACTTGCTATTACTTTCCTGGTGGTATACACAGTACACAATACAGTGTAGCGTTTTTTTGCTAAGCAAAATTTGTCCGGAAGGCCACCAAGGAGAGGTAGACACTCACAGGCCACTAAAAGAGGGCAAGCAGGCTCTGTGTCTACAGTCGACAGTGCTGGTCATGGACACGGTGCATCCTCAGCACGTGGCCGTGGGGCATGCTTGTCCTTTTTTCCTGCAGCTAACTATGTTATTAAGCCACAACATGCGGAAGAGTTGGTGTGAATGGATAACAAAGCCATCCTCATTCTCCTCATCCTCTGTCACCCAGGCTCAGAGTAGTTTGCCTGCCAATGCAGCTGCCAAAGTGGCCTATTCCATCCGCTCCATGTGAACAGTCTCTCCTTCCCTAGCCCCACCATCATGCACGGAGGAGTCCTCCGAACTATTCGATCACAGTGTCGGGTACATGCTGCAGGAGGATGCACAGCGATTTGAAGGCTCCGATGATGGTACCCAGGTTAAGGAAGGGAGTAACATTAGCCTAGAAGGTCAAGAAACTGGCAGTCATGTTCCCCCAGCTGCAGCATACTGCCAAGTTTGCTCCAGTGACGTGGAGGGAGAGGATGATGAGGTTACTGACTCAACTTGGGTGCCTGATAGAATAGAGGAAGAGGAGGAGGCATATCTCCAACGAGGTAGGATGCCCTCCAGGGGGCAGCTTAAGGGCAGCCACCCTATTGCATCACACCGCAGAGCTAAGTAGGTGCAAGGCACTGCTGACTCCCCACATATTTTGAAAAGTTCTTTGGTGTGGGCCTTTTTTGACACGTGTGCAGCAGATTTCACCGTTGCTGTTTGCAACATATGTCTGAAGCGTATCAAGTGTGGCCAAAACAGCAGCTGCTTGGGTTCCACTTGGGTTACCTTTCTTTCATGGCGCTTTGGGTAACCCTGCTGGCAGCTGGGAAGGATGCAGGACAGGGTTCAGTATTGTTGGAGCTTGTTCCGCCACCATGCCTCCAAAATGCTAATGGTGATTCTGCCACAGCTCTCTCCTCCATCCCCTCCTCTTCTTTTTCCTCTATGGCCTCTTCCTATGCAGAATTCTCCTCTGAACCAGCAGTGCTCCGTAGGCATTCTAGGGGCTACGCAAGCGCTCAGGCAAAAAAGATGTCATGTGGTGCTTGAGTTGGTCTGCTTAGTGGACAGGAGCCACACTGGGGCAGAGATTCTGTCAGCTATGCAGGGGAAGGGTCAGAGGTGGGTGATGCCACACCAGCTTCAGCCAGGAATGGTTGTATGTGACAATGGCACCAGCCTCCTCTCCGCCCTCTGACAGGGACACTTGACCCATGTTCTCTGTTGCTCACGTCCTGTATTAGGTGGTGCAGCGGTTCTTGAGCAGGTACTTGGGCTTACAGGATCTACTAAGGCAGGCCAGGAAAGTCTGTGGTCATTTCCACCGGTCATATAATGCCAGTGCTCAGCTGGCTGACATTCAAAGAGAATGCACCCTGCCCAAAAACCGCCTCATTTGTGACATGCCCACCAGGTGGAACTCAACGTTGGCAATGCTGCAGCGGCTGCACACGCAGCAGAGGGCCATCAATGAGTACCTGTGTGAGTATGGCACCAGGTCAGGGTCAGGGGAGCTTGGCTTTTTTAGCCACACCAGTGGCTACTGATCAAGGATGCATGCACCGTCCTGTCACCATTTGAGGAGGCAACGAGGATGTGAGCAGTGACAGTGCATGCATCAGTGATACTGTCCCTCTTGTCTTCCTGTACGAGCACTCGCTTCGTGGAATAATGGACAGGGCACTTGAGGCAGAACAGCGGGAGGAAGAGGAGGACTTTCTTACCTCTCAAGGCCCCCTTTATCCAGATACTAGTATCCCTGCAGGCCCGCCGATCCCACAGGAAGAAGAAGAGGAGGAGGAGGATTGTGTCAGCATGGAGGTGGAGGATAACACTCAACATCAGCAGCAGTCTTTAAGGGATCGTTTGCAGTCCCCAGAAACCCATGGAGTTGTACGTGGCTGGGAGGAGGTGGTTGAGGATCATGTGATCCTTAGTGACCCAGAGGACTCAGGATCGAATGCCTCTGCAAACCTACACTGCATGGCCTCCCTGATCCTGCAAAGCCTGTGAAAGGACCCTAGGATTTGTGGTATCAAGGAGAGGGATCATTACTGGCTGGCAACCCTACTTGATCCATGTTACAAGGGTAAGGTTGCAGAACTTATCCAGCCTTCGCAGAGGGAGCAGAGGATGAAACATCATCGGGAGGCCTTGCAGAAAGGTTTGTGCAATGCGTTTCCAGAGCCTGGGAGGTTACAATTTCCTGGTGCTGGACAAGGTGTTGCTGAGGCTTCATTCAGTCACAGAAAGAGAGGTGGAGAAGGTGGCCAGCTGACCGATGCCTTCAGGCAATTCTTCAGTCCTCAGCGCCCAGGTTTGATCAGTTCCAGCAACCATCGCCAGCGTCTGAATTCCATGGTGCAGGAATATCTAGGGGAAAGATCAGACTTGGAAACCTTTCCACCAGAACATCCACTGGGTTACTGGGTCTTGAGGATGGACCACTGGGCAGAGCTTGCTCAATGTGCAATTGAGCTACTGGCCTGTCCTGCATCCAGCGTTTTTTCTGAAAGCACATTCAGTGCTGCTGGAGGCTTTGTAACCCATCACAGAGTGCGCCTGTCCACAGACTCTGTTGATCGGCTTACATTCATAAAAATTAATCAGTCTTGGATCACCAGCTACCAAACACCTGATGCTGATGTAACCGATTGATTTTTCTATGGATGTGGGATCCCTTGAAGACTGTGTATGACTATCCTATTCCTCCTCAATTTTCATGATGATAGCTTCTAAGAATATTTTCAGTTGAGGGCACCACCACCACTACCTAAGGCCCAATTTTTCTGCCCCTGTTTAACAGAAGTATGTAATTAAAATTTTTGATCAAATATTTAACAGCAGGGCTTGTTCCTGCGCTCAACAAGAGTATCTGTGAGGGGTTGCAGTGTTGTGGCACCACCACCACTGCCTAAGGCCCAATTTTTCTGCCCCTGTTCAAAAGGGGCACATAATTACAATTTTTGATCTAATATTTCACAGCAAGGCCTGTTCCTGCACTCAACAAAAGTATGTGTGAGGCTTTACAGTGTTGTGGCACCAACACCACCACAGCCTAAGGCCCAATTTTGCTGCCCCTGTTTAACAGGGGTGCCTAATTACAATTTTTGATCTAATATTTCACAGCAGGGCCTGTGTCATGAAAGACGTCCTGTTAGTTCAGCCGTCGGCGGAAGATCGGTTAACAGAACTACTGTCAGTAGAGCCAGAGGACGCGTTCGGAGGCGCGTTGGCGCGAACGGACGCATGCGGGTGCGCGCTAATACGAGCGGGTGTACGCGGGTACACGATGATACGAACGGGCACGTACGATCGGTACTCGGGTGTGCACGTGTGCACGCGGCGCGCAGACGTGCAGTGTGACAGCTTTTGGCGCCATTAGGCCTATTTAAGGGTGCCTGTCAGCATGCTTCCTTGCTGTCTGGTCTACAGCGTTCCCTGTGGCCCTAAGCTTTCCAGTATACCTGTTTACCTGATTCCTGATTCCTGCTTGTTCCTGACTTCTCCTGTTTGCTGCCAGTCTCCGACCTCGGCTTGTCTGACGATTCTCCTGCCTCATCCTTCAGTTATTACCTGCCTGTCTGTTGCCGACCCGGTCCGTGCCCTGACTACTCTCCTGATTCCGTTTTACCTGCTCTGCTTGCCTGTGTTTGACCCGGCCTGTCTGACTTTGCTAGTGCTTCCAGTGGTACTACAGAACACCTCCCTGCTGCCTGCTTGTTCGTGGGTTTCTGCTAAGCTACAGTGCTTCTCTATCCAGTCAACAGTTCCAGTGTTCCTGCCAAGAGTTCCGGTTCATCTACCAGTTGTTCCAGTGCTCCAGTTGTACTACAGAACACCTCCCTGTCGCCTGTTGTTCCTGAGTTCCTGCCAGTGGATCCAGTGTTCCTGTCAGTCTTTCTGCTGCTGCACCAGAGGTCTGGATCAACTCTACACCTGCCACTTGCCAAGCACTTGTGGCCCCCTGCGCTCTTGAGTCCCTGTCTTCTCTATCAGGGGCTCTCGAACCAGAGGCACACGAGAGGCTACTCCTTGCATTCTGGGCTCCACCACCAAGCACGTGACAGTACCGGACAGCCATGTCTGAGCCCACGCAGGGAGCCTCTCCCATGGATGAACTCTGCCGCCATCTTGCTGGACTTACCCAGGCAGTAAAGAGCCTACAAGAAGGCTACACCCAGCTGGAAGGCCGAGTCCAGGCCCTAGCAGCTTCTACACCTCCAGTATCCGGGACTTCTGCTTCACCATCAGTGGTTATGTTGCCGCCTGAACCCAGGGTCCCCACGCCTGAAAGATTTTCGGGTAACCGGAGCAAATTCAGGTCCTTCCGCAACTCGTGTGAGCTCTTTTTTGCCCTTCAACCAAGGACTTTCTCCCTGGAGGCCACCAAGGTGGGGTTCGTGATCTCGCTGCTGACCGGCGAGCCCCAGTCCTGGGCCCATCGCTTATTAGAAAAGAAAGATACCTCACTTGACACCCTGGATACCTTCTTTCGGGCTATGTCATCATTATATGAAGACCCACAGCTGACTGCCACGGCAGAGGCAGCCTTGCACACCCTACAGTAAGGCCGCAGACCTGTTGAGGACTATGTGTCAGAATTCAGACGCTGGAGTTCCGACACAAACTGGAACAATGCCGCTCTACGGTATCAGTTCCGTATGGGCCTTTCAGAATCCTTGAAGGATGAACTAGCCCGAGTGGGCATTCCTGAGACTTTAGAGGACCTCATAGACCTTTCCATCCAAATAGACAGACGCTTGAGAGAACGACGTACGGAGCGATCTTCTGGTCCTGCTCGGCCTGTCTGGATGCTGCCCCGGGTGCCTAGTTCTCCCCACTCCGCTCTTTCAGCTTCTACTACCATGACCTCCGATACACCGGAACCAATGCAGCTGGGACTCTTACGGCCATCCCTCACTCCTGAAGAGCGTCAACGCCGTCGGGCTGGTAATCTGTGCCTATACTGCGGGGAACCCGGACACTTTGTACGAACATGCCCGGCCAAGCTTCGTAAATGCCTCTCTGTCTCTCCTGCTCTTACCCCAGCTGCACTGAATAATATGTCTCACCTGGCTGTTCCGCTTCTTTTACAGCTCCCAGGAGGGAATATACCAACCAGCGCTATCATTGATTCCGGGGCCTGCAGTGGCTTTATAGACTTGTCCTTCGCTTCCAGACATCACATTCCCATCTGGCCCAGGGCGAAAGGACTTTCAGTATATCTGGCCGATGGTTCTACCCTCAGATCAGGACCAGTAACCCAGGAAACAGTACCCATGCTCACCACCATTGCTGGCACTCATCAAGAGCTACTTTGTCTGGATGTCATTGAATCTCCTCTATTCCCCATCATATTGGGTATGCCATGGCTCAAGGCCCATAACCCGCAAGTTGACTGGGCCTCAGGAAAAATTGAGTTTCCTCCTCTTATTGCCACCAACACTGTCTACCAGAAGTTACTCACTCTCCCTCTGCCCTGTTGTGCATGGAAACTGATGTCGAGACCCAGGCCCGGATTGGCCATAGGGCAAACCGGGCATTTGCCCGGTGGGCCGCGGCCGCTGGGGCCGCCAGGCTGCAAGTCCTTGCATGGCCCAAGGCTTGAGCTTGTGCCGCTCATCCAGCCTCTCCGCGGCCACCCGGCTGCCAGTTAAGCTCAGCCATCGGCGCCGGGGGGAGGAGCTAAATGAGACGCCTTCGGCCTCACCACGGCTGCACGGCCGCACGTATAGGTCAGCCGTCAGTGCCGGGGGGAGGAGCGAGAGCAGACACATTGGAGCCGGTGTTATGTCGAGAGGTGCCGGAACAGAAAACGTAAGTTCAACCTCCCCTGTGATAGGAGGATCGGTGGGGGTGGCTGCATATAGAACAATTATTTTCTCCATCTTCCTCCTGCAGTATGGGAATGCCTGTGAAAGGTAGAGGAGAAGCAGGCATTCCGAGACTGCAGGAGGAATATGGAGAAAATGATTCTTCTATATGCAGCCACCCCCCACCGATCCTCCTATCCTGCTTCTCTCTGCTGCTCCCGCAGGGCTCTCCACCGCACCCATACTCTCTGCCAACCCCGTGCTCTCCACATCACCCCCATGCTCTCCGCTGCCCCCCATGCTCTCTGCCACCCCCCATACTCTCCACCTCCCCATACTCTCCACCTCCCCCCCATACTCTCTGCCACCCCCCATGCTGTCTGCCTCCCCCCATGCTCTCTGCCACCCCCCATGCTCTCTGCCACCCCCATGCTGTCCGCCACCCCCCATGCTGTCCGCCACCCCCCATGCTGTCCGCCACACCCCATGCTGTCTGCCACCCCCATACTCTCCACCCCCCATACTCTCCACCCCCCCATACTCTCCACCTCCCCCCATACTCTCCACCTCCCCCCATGCTCTCCGCCACCCCCCATGCTCTCCGCCACCCCCCATGCTCTCCGCCACCCCCATACTCTCCGCCTCCCCCCATGCTCTCTGCCACCCCACATGCTCTCCACCTCCCCCCCATGCTCTCTGCCACCCCCCATGCTCTCTGCCACCCCCCATGCTCTCTGCCACACCCATGCTCTCTGCCACCCCCCATGCTCTCCACCTCCCCCCATACGCTCCACCTCCCCCGTGCTCTCCGCCTCCCCCATACTCTCCACCTATCCCCCCATCCCCCCATACGCTCCACCTCCCCCCATGCTCTCTGCTACCCCCTCATAGTCTCCACCTCCCCCATGCTCTCTGCAACCCCCTCATGCTCTCTGCCACCCCCTCATGCTCTCTGCCACCCCCTCATGCTCTCTGCCACCCCCTATGCTCTCTGCCACCCCCCATACTCTCCACCTTCCCCATGCTCTCTGTCACCCCCACACTCTCCACCTCCCCCCATACGCTCCACCTCCCCCCCATGCTCTCTGCCACCCCCCATACTCTCCACCTCCCCCCATACTCTCCACCTCCCCTCATACTCTCCACCTCCCCCTATGCTCTCTACCTCCCCCTATGCTCTCCAACTCCCCAATGCTCTCTGCCACCCCCCTGTGCTCTCTGCCACCCTCCCCATGCTCTCCACCTCCCCCCCATGCTCTCCACCTCCCCCCCATGCTCTCCACCTCCCCCCATGCTCTCCACCTCCCCCCATGCTCTCCACCTCCCCCTGTGCTCTCTGCCACCCCCTGTGCTCTCTGCCACCCCCTGTGATCTCCATCTCCCCCCCATACTCTCCACCTCCCCCCATACTCTCCACCTCCCTCCATGCTCTCTGCTACCCCCTCATACTCTCCACCTCCCCCCATGCTCTCTGCCACCCCCATGCTCTCCCCATGCTCTCTGCCACCCCCATGCTCTCTGCCACCCCCCATGCTCTCCACCTTCCCCCATGCTCTCCACCTTCCCCCATGCTCTCCGCCACCCCCCATGCTCTCCGCCTCCCCCCATACTCTCCACCTCCCCCCATACGCTCCACCTCCCCCCCATGCTCTCTGCCACCCCCCATACTCTCCACCTCCCCCCATACGCTCCACCTACCCCCCATACGCTCCACCTACCCCCCATACGCTCCACCTACCCCCATACGCTCCACCTCCCCCCCATGCTCTCTGCCACCCCCTCATAGTCTCCACCTCCCCCCATGCTCTCCGCCACCCCCCATGCTCTCTGCCACCCCCCATGCTCTCTGCCACCCCCCATGCTCTCTGCCACCCCCCATGCTCTCTGCCACCCCCATACTCTCTGCCACCCCCATACTCTCTGCCACCCCCATACTCTCTGCCACCCCCATACTCTCCGCCTCCCCCCATGCTCTCTGCCACCCCCTCATACTCTCCACCTCCCCCCATGCTCTCTGCCACCCTCCCTCTCATACTCTCCACCTCCCCCCCTCTCATACTCTCCACCTCCCCCCATGCTCTCTGCCACCCCCCATGCTCTCTGCCACCCCCAATGCTCTCTGCCTTCCCCCATGCTCTCTGCCTTCCCCCATGCTCTCCGCCTTCCCCCATGCTCTCCACCTTCCCCCATGCTCTCCACCTCCCCCCGATGCTCTCCACCTCCCTCCATGCTCTCTGCCACCCCCCCATACTCTCCACCTTCCCCCCATACGCTCCACCTCCCCCCCATGCTCTCTGCCACCCCCTCAAACTCTCCACCTCCCCCCCATACTCTCCACCTCCCCCCCATACTCTCCACCTCCCCCCCCATATGCTCCACCTCCCCCCCATACGCTCCACCTCCCCCCATACGCTCCACCTCCCCCCCCATGCTCTCCACCGTCCCCTCATGCTCTCCACCTCCCCCCGATGCTCTCCACCTCCCCCCATGCTCTCCACCTCCCCAATGCTCTCTGCCACCCCCCCGTGCTCTCTGCCACCCCCCCTGCTCTCCACATTACCCCCACGCTCTCCGCTTCCCCCTGTGCTCTTCACATTCCCCATGCTCTCCAACTCCCCCCATGCTCTCCACCTCCCCCCATGCTCTCCACCTCCCCCCATGCTCTCCACCTCCCCCCATGCTCTCCACCTCCCCCTATGCTCTCCGCCACTCCCCCCTGTGCTCTTCCGGTCTTCCCATCACCCCATGCTCTCCGCCAGCCCTCCTGTGCTGTCCACATCCCCCATGCTCTCCGTTGTCCTCCCTGGGCTCTCCACCTCCCCCCATGCTCTCCGCTGCCCCCCTGTGCTCTCCTCTTCCTCCCTGTGTTCTCTGCCTCTCCCCTGTGCTCTCGCCCCATCCCATGTTCTCAAGGTTCTTCCCTGTGCTCTCCAACCCCCATGCTCTTTCCTGGTCGCACCCCCCCCCCCTCCACACCTCTGCTGGGTTCCCCCCTCCCCTCTCTCAGGGGATCTGTCAGGGTGGAGAGTGGGGAAGGGGCCGGTTAACATGTCATGGGCTGCTCAATCCAAAATGCCCGGGCCTATTTTTTGTCCCAGTCCGGGCCTGCCGAGACCCGTCAAGTTGTACCCGAAGTCTACCATAGCTTTCTGGACATTTTCAGTCAAAAAGGGGCCGAGACCTTTCCTCCCCACCGGCCATATGACTGTCCGATTGAGCTTCTCCCAGGGGCAGAGATTCCTTTTGGGAGAATATTTCCTTTGTCAGAGTTAGAACTAGGAGTATTAAAAACTTACATTGACAACAATCTAAAGAAAGGCTTCATCCAACCTTTCACGTCCCCGGCAGGATCAGGAATCTTTTTTGTGGAAAAGAAAGACCATTCCTTGCGCCCTTGTGTGGATTATCGGGCACTCAATAAAATGACGATCAAGAACCGTTATCCCTTACCATTAGTGCCAGAACTTTTTCAGAGGCTGGGGTCTGCAGTAGTGTTTTCTAAGTTAGATCTTCGTGGTGCCTACAACCTTGTCCGCATTTGCAAGGGAGACGAATAGAAGACTGCTTTCCGTACCCGGTTTGGGCACTTCGAATATTTAGTCATGCCTTTCGGACTTTGTAATGCTCCTGCTACATTTCAGCATTTTGTAAATAACATTTTCAGAGACTACCTTGACCTGTTTGTTGTTATTTATCTAGATGACATTCTAATCTTCTCTTCTTCCCTAGTTGAACACCGTGAACATGTCAGAAACGTTTTGACCAGACTTCGCCTGCACGGCCTTTACGCCAAGCCTGAGAAATGTGTCTTCGAGCAGGAGAGTATTCAGTTCCTTGGTCTTATTATTTCTGTGGAAGGCATCAAAATGGACCCTCAGAAGGTCTCCGCCATTCTGGACTGGCCCGCTCCTACTGACAAAAAAGGGATTAAACGTTTCGTGGGATTTGCGAATTTTTTTAGAAAATTCATCAAGGGATTCTCCACCATCATTTCTCCCATTACAAGATTAACCCAACAGGGCCTCAAGTTCCACTGGTCTACGGAAGCTCAGATGGCCTTTAATACACTGAAGGATCTGTTTGTCTCAGCCTCAGTTTTAAAACATCCTGATTCCACGTTACCCTACATCCTGGAGGTGGACGCCTCGAAGATAGCGGTTGGTGCAGTACTCTCCCAAAGACAGGGGCCTAGGGCTCTTCTGCACCCAGTCGCTTTTTTTCCCCGTAAATTATCGGAAGCAGAAAAGAACTATG
This sequence comes from Lithobates septentrionalis, assembly GCA_037952835.1. NCBI lineage: Eukaryota > Metazoa > Chordata > Amphibia > Anura > Ranidae > Lithobates > Lithobates septentrionalis. Next base: position 4,826,185 of record JBBDGP010000366.1, on the reverse strand, counting down.
ACGTGGGTGATTGAGAATTGTTAGCGATCAAAGCTGCGCTGGAGGAATGGCGATACCTGCGGGCAGCCCACCCGATTCTTGTTTATACAGATCACAAGAATCTACAATATTTAAAGACTGCCAAGAGGTTGAAACCACGACAGGCCAGATGGGCACTGTTCTTTACCTACCATATTACCTACCGTCCCGGGTCAAAAATTATCAAGCCTGACGCTCTATCACAGATGTACAGTGATTCGGAAGCACCTTCTCCACCAGATACCATCTTGTCCTCAAGGAACTTTCTGTTACTCCAAGGGGATCTACTGTCACAGATCAAGCAAGCCTCCAGGAACGTTTCCACTCCACCTGATACAACCCTACAGGCCAGAGATGATCTTCTGTGGTTTAAGGATAGGATCTTCGTACCACAGGAGGTGCGAACGGCAGCTTTTAGTTCTTGCCATGACCATATGTTAGCCGGCCATTTCAGAGTACATAAAACATCTGAACTTCTTCAGCGTACGTTCTGGTGGCCATCATTAAGAAAGGACTGCAAGGACTATGTGGAAGCATGTGTCACCTGTATCCAAAATAAAGGTAGCAAGTCTAAAGCCTGGGGCCTGTTAAAACCACTATCTGTCCCGGAGAAGCCATGGAGGATGATCTCCATGGATTTTATTGTCGAGTTGCCACCTTCTGAAAGCTACACTACGATCTTCGTAATAGTGGATAGATTATCCAAGATGCACATTTCCTACCAATGAAGGGTACCCCTACTGCTGCTGAAACTGCCAGGACATTTATTAAGGAGGTGGTGAGGCTTCATGGCATCCCTGCCAATATTACTTCTGATCGGGGGGTACAATTCACCTCCAGGTTTTGGAGAGCTCTTTGTGAATGCCTGAAAATTGATCTTGCCTTCTCTTCTGCCTATCACCCCCAAACAAATGGCCAGACGGAGAGAACGAATCAGACGCTGGAGCAGTATCTGCGCTGCTTTTCCTCGTTCTCCCAGGATGATTGGGCTCCGCTTCTTCCCCTTGCCGAATTTGCATACAAAAACTCTGTTTATTCTGCTACAAAACAAACACCATTTTTTGCAAATTATGGGTTCCATCCTCTGTTCTTGTCCACTAACATTCCGGAGTGTCCAGTACCAGCTGTTCAAGAAAACCTAAACTTCTTCGAATCAAATAATAAGCTTCTGCAAGAGACTATGGCAAGGACCCAGAACTACAACAAAGAGGTGTTTGACAAGAAGAGAAGGGGGGAGCTTGATCTTAAACCTGGAGATTTGGTTTGGCTATCCACTTTGAATCTAAGATTGGCTTGTCCTTCCAAAAAATTGGGTCCCAAGTTTGTGGGTCCTTTTCCAGTGACAAGAAAAATTAATAATGTGGCCTACGAACTAAAGCTACCAGAATCATTCCGGATTCACCCGGTCTTTCATGTTGCCCTACTCAAACCTGCAGTTCCTGATCCTTTTGTCAACCGGAGGGTCAATCCCCCTGAACCCGTGATCATTGACGGAGAAACCGAATATGAGGTTGAGTCCATTCTGGATTGTAGGAAGAGACGTAATCAAGTCCAGTTCTTGGTAAAATGGAAGGGGTATGGGCCTGAGGAAAAATCCGGAGGCTGCCCCTTGGGGGGGGGGGCAATGTCATGAAAGACGTCCTGTTAGTTCAGCCGTCGGCGGAAGATCGGTTAACAGAACTACTGTCAGTAGAGCCAGAGGACGCGTTCGGAGGCGCGTTGGCGCGAACGGACGCATGCGGGTGCACGCTAATACGAGCGGGTGTACGCGGGTACACGATGATATGAACGGGCACGTACGATCGGTACTTGAGCGTGCAGGTGTGCACGCGCAGACGTGCAGTGTGACAGCTTTTGGCGCCATTAGGCCTATTTAAGGGTGCCTGTCAGCATGCTTCCTTGTTGTCCGGTCTACAGTGTTCCCTGTGACCCTAAGCTTTCCAGTATACCTGTTTACCTGATTCCTGTTACCCGGCTTGTTCCTGACTTCTCCTGTTTGCTGCCAGTCCCCGACCTCGGCTTGTCTGACGATTCTCCTGCCTCATCCTTCAGTTATTACCTGCCTGTCTGTTGCCGACCCGGTCCGTGCCCTGACTACTCTCCTGATTCCGTTTTGTACCTGCTCTGCTTGCCTGTGTTTGACCCGGCCTGTCTGACTTTGCTAGTGCTTCCAGTGGTACTACAGAACACCTCCCTGCTGCCTGCTTGTTCGTGGGTTTCTGCTAAGCTACAGTGCTTCTCTATCCAGTCAACAGTTCCAGTGTTCCTGCCAAGAGTTCCGGTTCATCTACCAGTTGTTCCAGTGCTCCATTTGTACTACAGAACACCTCCCTGTTGCCTGTTGTTCCTGAGTTCCTGCCAGTGGATCCAGTGTTCCTGTCAGTCTTCCTGCTGCTGCACCAGAGGTCCGGATCAACTCTACACCTGCCACTTGCCAAGCACTTGTGGCCCCCTGCACTCTTGAGTCCCTGTCTTCTCTATCAGGGGCTCTCGAACCAGAGGCACACGAGAGGCTACTCCTTGCATTCTGGGCTCCACCACCAGGTACGTGACAGCCTGTTCCTGCGCTCAACAAAAGTATCTGTGAGGCTTTACAGTGTTGTGCCACTACCACCACCAATTTTTGATCTAATATTTTACAGCAGGGCCTGTTCCTGTGCTCAACAAAAGTATCTGTGATGCTTTACAGTGTTGTGCCACCACCACCGCCTTAGGCCCAATTTTTCTGCCCCTGTTTAACAGGGGTGCGTAATTACAATTCTTGATATAATATTTCACAGCAGGGTCTGTTCCAGCGCCCACCAAGAGTAACTGTGAGGGCTTACAGTGTTCTGGTACTACCAACACCTAAGGCCCAATTTTCTGCAGAGTGTATACGGCAGGCTGTATAGTATATACAGGGGGTCCCCTATTTTCAAACATCTGACTTACAAATGACTCCTACTTACAAACGGAGGGAGACTACAGGAAGTGAGAGGAAATCTACCCCAAGGAAGGGAAATTCTCTCCTGTAACAGTTAATATGGGAAAAAGTTGTCTCCCCACTGATGCTTTATCACCAATTCTTGTTTCCCTAATAACCCAAAATTTTCAAAATTCAATTGTCATTGGGACAGAAAGTGAGGTGAAATCTTCTGAACAGGGGCACAGTCAGCAAAACAAAATGTTACAGGGGTGATGATAACCCTTCCCTATGTTATCCAAAAAGCTTAAAAATAGATTTTTTGGCTGGAGCTACACTTACAAAATGTACCTGTTCCAAATTACAAACAGATTCAACGTAAGAACAAACCTACAGTCCCTAGCTTGTTTGTAACCGAGGGACCGCCTGTATACTGCTGCTGTTCAGAGTAAATAGAGCCTGGGGGCCCCACACCTTTTTTTTTTTAATTTGGGTGCAGGGTTCACCTTAATATCCATATCAGACCCAAAGAGCCTGGTAATGGGCTGGGGGGGGGGGGGGATGCAACATTACATTACAGCCACAAGCAGTTTTAAATGACTTTTATTCGTTTAGAAATGTCATTTTGTGAAGGGACTGTTCTAAACACATACAATAGACACCCCTCAGGCACGATATTTAAAGGAATATTTCACTTTTATTGTTTCACTTTAAGCATTATTAAAATCACTGCTCCCAAAAAAACTGCAGTTTTTAAAAGTTTTTTTTTCATTGATTCATGTCCCCTGGGAAAGGACCCGGGTCCCCAAATGCTTTTTATGACAATAACTTGCATATTAGCCTTTAAAATGATTTTTCATATTGGTGTCCCATAGACTGTAACGGGGTTCGCGTGTTCACATAAATTTTTGGTTTGTTCGCATGTTCTGCCACAAACCGAACAGGGGGGGGGGGGGTTCAGCTCATCTAATTATGAGTAATAAATAAACTGTTTCCTGCAACTTAATAAAAGACAGTGGTTTATTAAAACTGGTGCACCTCAGAATCTGGTGCGGTTGCGCATAGTAGCCAATCAGCTTCTAACTTCAGCTTGTTCAATTAAGCTTTGGCAAAAAAAACCTGGAAGCTGATTGGTTTCCATGCAGAACTGCACCACATTTTACACTTTCCAGTTTTAGTAAATCAACCCCAGTGATATTAGTGCATCTCTAGTCAAGTTGTTTGTATTTATTTTTGGATATAGCAGGGAAAAGTTAATTCCCCCTAGCCAAGTGCTGGGTTACAGCAGATGGAGAAGGAGACATGGCATTTTATTCTTCTCTCCCTCTACTGAGATACTACTCTTATGATGCACCATTCTTTATTGGCCAGCAGGGGAAGAGCTAAAGCCAAGCAAGCCCATAGATTTCTATGTAGAGCTCTGAGAATCCTGCGAGTGGTAGTTTGAGACAACAGCCATATAATGGGGTGAATAGACTTTTTGGACTACAGCTCCCAATGGCCACTGTGCAGTTGAAGGAGTAGAGAGAGGATTTTTGTTAAACTGCCCATGAACGTTCTATTTTTAGACGTTGAGGGGAGTGAGAGAGAGCAGAGCACCTCTATCCAAGTATTCATCTGCCAGTGGGCATGTGAGTCTGAGATTGAAAGTGAGGGCACCCAGGGCAATACTGTCCACATCACAAATCCTGCACTGCTACCACAGAGAGGCTGAAATGTCCACTCACCCTCTGCTTCCCACCGCTGGTCACTGGAAGCTTTCATCCGCAGCATCATCCTAGGAACTTGTAAGAGAGCTTTTTGCCCATTATAAACACTGCTAGTAGAAACTGAACCACTGAGCATCCAACCCATACTGCATCCATACCAGCCCTATATTGCACTTCTACCATACCTATACTGCACCCAAACCAACCCAATACTAAAGTTATACTGAACTGTGTATTCATTTGAACCACATCTACCTTGTACCTGTGCCAAGACTATACAGTACCTACAGTATGCTGTATGTACAATGTAGGCAGCTTAACTGGGATTGTCATAAAATACAAAGATGCTCTTAAATGGGACAATGATAGCTAACAGAAGAACATCTCAAAGGACTGCCCCTAAAATAATTACTCTGCAAGATATTTCATCCTGTGCTCCCTCTGCGAGGGCAGGATGAGTCCTGAGACTTCCCCGTGTGACGGTGGTCAAAGAGGGTTGCCAACCAATAATGATCCTTCTCCTTGATGCCAAGAATTCTTGGGCCCTTTCGCAGACTTTGAAGAATAAGGGAGCCCATGCACCGCAATTTTGTAGAGGCATGAGAAGCAGAGTCCTCAGGGTCACTAAGGATTACAGTATCTGTAACTGCTTCTTCCCAGCCATTCAGTTATATTGCACTGTGTATTCATTTGAACCACATCTACCTTGTACCTGTGCCAAGACTATACAGTACCTACAGTATGCTGTATGTACAATGTAGGCAGCTTAACTGGGATTGTCATAAAATACAAAGATGCTCTTAAATGGGACAATGATAGCTAACAGAAGAACATCTCAAAGGACTGCCCCTAAAATAATTACTCTGCAAGATATTTCATCCTGTGCTCCCTCTGCGAGGGCAGGATGAGTCCTGAGACTTCCCCTTGTGACGGTGATCAAAGAGGGTTGCCAACCAATAATGATCCTTCTCCTTGTTGCCAAGAATTCTTGGGCCCTTTCGCAGACTTTGAAGAATAAGGGAGCCCATGCACCACAATTTTGTAGAGGCATGAGAAGCAGAGTCCTCGGGGTCACTAAGGATTACAGTATCTGTAACTGCTTCTTCCCAGCCACGTACTACTCCCAAGTTTTCTGGGGACTGAAAAACATCTCTTAACCACTTAAGGACCAGCCTCGTTTTGGATTTTAGGTGTTTACATGTTTAAAACAGTTTTTTTTGCTAGAAAATTACTTAGAACCCCCAAACATTATATATGGTTTTTCTTCTAACACCCTAGAGAATAAAATGGCGGTTGTTGCAATACTTTTTTTTGCACCGTATTTGTGCAGCGGTCTTAAAAGCGCACTTTTTTTGGAAAAAAATCACTTTTTTGAATAAAAAAATAAGACAACAGTAAAGTTAGCCCAATTTTTTTTATATTGTGAAATATAATGTTACGCCAAGTAAATTGATACCCAACATGTCACGCTTGAAAATTGCGCCCGCTCGTGGAATGGCGTCAAACTTTTACCCTCAAAAATCTCCATAGGCGACGTTTAAAAAATTCTACAGGTTGCATATTTTGCATTACAGAGGAGGTCTAGGGCTAGAATTATTGCTCTCGCTCTACCGGTCACTGCGATACCTCACATGTGTGGTTTGACCACCATTTTTATATGCTGGCGCTACTTGCGTATGCGTTCGCTTCTGCACGCTAGCTCGTCGGGACGGGGGGGGTTAAAAAATTTTTTTTTAATTTTTATTATTTATTTTACAATATTTTATTTATTTTTACACTGTTTTAAAAAAAAAAAATGGTGTCACTTTTATTCCTATTACAAGGAATGTAAAAATCCCTTGTAATAGAAAAAAGCATGGCAGGACCTCTTAAATATGAGATCTGGGGTCAAAAAGACCTCAGATCTCATATTTACACTAAAATGCAATAAAAAAAAAAAAAAAGTCATTTAAAAAAATGACATTTGAAAAAATGTGCCTTTAAGAGGCGTGGACGGAAGTGACGTTTTGACGTCGCTTCCGCCCAGCAGAGTCATGGAGACGAGTGGGCACCATCTTAGCCTCACTCGTCTCCAGACACAGGACGGAGACGGATGCGATTGCCTCCGCCGCTACGGATGGCTCCGGTAAGCAGCGGAGGGCACCGGGAGGGGGGGGGCCTCTCCCGCCACCGATAAAAGTGATCTTGTGGCGAATCCGCCGCAGGGACCACTTTTATCTGAAAGCCGGCCGCCGCACAAAAATGGGGATACCGGGGTTATGGCAGCTAGCTGCTGCCATAACACCGATATTCGCCGCCAAAATTTGGACGTACATCATCGTGCGGCAGTCGGTAAGTGGTTAAGGTTTGACGTATGTCTTCCTTTGCTTTAATGCCTCCAAAACTGCCAGAATCCTCCTCCCTCTCTTCTTGGGTGTTCTGTGGCGTCACAACAATGGTGTCTGCATGAAGAGGAAAGGAAGTCCTCCTCTTGCTGCTCTGCTTCGAGTGCCCTGTCCATAATGCCATGCAGAGTATGCTCCAGCAGGAACACAAGAGAGATAGTGTCACTGATGCATGCATTGTCATGGCTCACCATTCTTATCGCCTCCTCAAATGGGGACAGTACAGTGCATGCATCTTTTATCAGCAGCCATTGGCATGGGGAAAAAAAGCCAAGCCGGCCTGAGTCTGTCATTGTGCCATAATCACACAGGTACTCATTGATGGCCCTCTGCTAGATGTGCAGCTGCTGCAGCATTGCCAAAGTTGAGTTCCATCTGGTGAGCATGTCACAAATTAGGCGGTTTATGAGCAGGTGGAATTCCCACTGAATTTCAGCCAACTGAACACTGTCTACAGACTGTTCTGGCCTGCCTTAGAAGATCTTGCAAACCTGATTACCTGTTTAAGAAATGCTACACCACCAAATTGAGGACATGTGCCAGGCATGGCACATGTGTCAACTTTCCCTGTCGAAGGGTGGACAGAAGGTTAGTGCCATTATCGCACACCACCATTCCTGGCTCAAGCTTGCATGACGTGAACCACCTCTGGCACTGCCCCTGCAGAGCTAAAAAATAATCTCTGCTCCAGTGTGGCTCCTTCCCCTAGACAGACCAGCTGAAGCACTGTGTGGCATTTTCTAGCCTGACTCATTGAATAGCCCCTTGAATGCTTATGGGGTACTGGGGGTTTATAGGAAAATTCAGCAGAGGAGGGCATGGAGGAGGAGGAGAAGGGGGTGGAGCTAACAGATCTCGCATCATCACCACCAGCTGTATGAAGACGTGGAAGCTAAACAAGCTCTAGCACTGAGCCCTGTCCTGCATCCTTCCTAGTTGCAAGCAGAGTTACCCAGAGTGCTGTGAACTAAATATATCGTCCCTGACCATGCTTGCTGGACCACGTATCAGCAGTAACGTGGATGTTGCTGCTGACTTCCTTGCCCAACGATGCCAAAACATTGCCTTCCACATGATGGTACAGAGCTGGAATGGCCTTGCATGCTAAGAAATAGTGACTGGGAACCTGCCAATGTGGTACAGCACAATTTGCAAATTCACGGAAGGGGCAGAATCCACCAGAAGAAAAGGCAGGAGTTGTAAAGCCAGCAATTTGGATAAGCCGGTATTTAGACTCTGGGCATGTGTGTGACAGGGAGTGTAATTTTTTGATGCAGCAGCTGGGGCAGAACAATTTGCCTGCTATACTCTACAGCTGGTGGTGTGCTGCTGGCAGACATGTTGCAAGGACCCGTGACTAGGGATGGGCAAACGGTTCAGCCCGAGCATAAGTTTGGGCCGAACTTTCGCTGTTCGGACACATCCAAACAAATGGGTCGTTCAACCGCTTGTTTGGCCCCCGAACCAACCACAATGCATTGCAAGCCCTGATTGGCTGAAGTAGTGAAAGATCACAGAGCACTGTCAGAGTCATGATTGGTCACTGTCATCATGACTTTATCCAATCATGGCTCATTCCCACCCCACAGTATAAAAGTATTCTTTCAATGGCAGCCATTTTCAGTCTGATTTTGGCATGGCGAGAGATAGAATAGGGCTCTGGTCAGTGCTATTAGTTAGTTAGTTGTGCTATTTTGCTTCAACTGTCCGTGTAGAACATTAGTTTAGTGTCAGTCTAGGGATAGTGTGAGTGTAGTGAGGAAGACCATCATTCAGCTTTGCATGGTGTGCAGCTAGAGTAGGGACAGCTCAGATAGTTTCACTGTAGTGTAGGGAGACCGTATCATTCATACATACATTAGTGTAGAGTAGGGACAGCTCAGATAGTTTCAGTGTAGTGTAGTGAGACCGTGTCAGTAATCTTGACATTAGTGTAGGGACAGTTCAGATAGCGCCATGTAGTGACGGTTGAATACCGTCTATTTGATTGCATTACTGCCAGTTTAACGCCATTTACTTCTTTGTGCGTTACTGCCAGTTCAACGTCATACAGTTTTGTGTGTGTTACTGCCAGTTTAACGCCATATAGTTTTGTGTGCGTTACTCCCAGTTTAACGCCATATAGCTTTGTTTGCGTTACTGCCAGTTTAACGCTATATAGTTTTGTGTGCATTACTGCCAGTTTAACGCCATATCGTTTTGTGCGTTACTTCCAGTGTAATGCCATATAGTTTTGTGTGCGTTACTGGCAGTTTAACACCATATAGTTCTGTGTGCGTTACTGCCAGTTTAACGTCATATAGTTTTTTGTGCGTTACTGCCAGTTTAACGCCATATAGTTTTGTGCATTACTGTACGTATGGTGCATTATATTGCAGTATATTATAGTGTATCCATGGAGTGTGTCTCTGTAGTGTGAGTACTAAAATTAAAGTGCACCAAACACCACTTTACATTGATTAAAGTGCATCTACATACAGATTTCCACTTCTTCTTTACATTTGCTTATAAGCACTTCCCCCTCCCTCCCAATAATGTCTTGGAGGACAACAAGGAGAGGCAGACATTTCCCTGTCACTGTAAAGGGGCCAGAAACAAATGTGTCCTCAGGCAAAGATGGACGTGGTGGTCAATCCTCAGGCAGGGCATCATTTCCTTTGTTTAGTGAGTTTGCTCGTGCTATCCAGCCACAGCATGCAGAGGAGGTGGTGGACTGGCTTACGAAACCTTCCTCATTCTACTCTTCCTCTGTCACACAAGCAGAGACAAGTGTGCAGTCCCCTGCAGTTGCCAGAGTGGCTAAACCTGCCTCCTTGTCCACATCTATTCCTGCCTTAGCACCAACATCAGCCATGGAGGAGTCAGTTGAGTTATTTGACCACAGCATCAGCCATTTGCTCCTTGATGATGCCCAGCCATTACTGGATTGAGATGTTGGTTCTGAAGTTGAGGATGACAGGAAGATAAGCCTAGAGAGAGGGGAGAACATTAGTAGACAAATTGGCATTCATGTTTCCCCAGCCGCAGCATATTGCCAAGTTGTCTCCAGTGGTAATGATGATGATGGAGGAGATGGAGATGTGAATGATGATGATGGAGGAGATTGGACTTGGGTGACAGATAGAGCAGAGGAGGAAACTGAAGGTGAGGCGGCACAGCCCCAAGGAGGCTGACATCAAGAAAGAGTAGAGAGCAGCCACCCTATTCCATCACATTCTGCAGCTGTTATCTCCTGGCCCACTCCCCAAAGGTCAGCTGTCTGGGCTTTTTTTAGCACATCTGCAGCAGATCGCACTGTTGCTATCTCCAAACTGTGTCTCAGGCACATCAAACGTGTTGACCTCCCAGACATGATGGGGGGCTTATTACCCACATTTATTAGATACTAGGAAATGTGTAATTGGATGCACTTTATCCAATGAAAAGTGGCGTTTGGTGCACTTTAAATTGAGGACTGCCGATGACACAAATGTAAAAACGATTAAAAAAGTAATAAAAAAGAGGCAACAACAGTCAGAAAAACTGCAGCTGACAATTTAAAAAAGGAGGAAGGCATAAAAAAAAAAAACGGGCGAACATCCCACTGAGCTCCTGGCAAATTCGGGTGTTCGGCGAACAGGCAATGTTCGGGCCAAACTTTTGCTCAGCTCGAACTGTTTGCCCAACTCTGTTTGTGATGTTTAACCTTTTGGGAGTAGCAGCATGTAAATGAAAAATGTGTGCTACCAAGAGGTGTAATTTCATAATTAAATATTATTCATACACATAAAATAATTTGCATGCTTTAAGCTACTACTTGGGCATGGCTACATCATAACACACATATACACTCCCTGGCCACATTATTAAGTACATCTTGTTATTACCGTGTTGGACCCCCTTTTGCCTTCAGAACTGCCTTAATTCTTGGTGGCATAGATTCAAGGTGTTGAAAACATTCTCCAAAGATTTTGGTCCACGCTGACATGATAGCATCACTCAGTTGCTGCAGCTGCACATTAATGATGTGAATTTCCTGTTTCACCACATCCCAAAGGTGCTCTATTGGATTGAGATCTGGTGCCTGTGGACACAATTGGAGTACAGTGAACTTATTGTCATGTTCAAGAAACTAGTTTGAGATGATCTGAGCTTTGTGACATGGTGCATTATCCTGCTGGAAGTAGCCATCAGAAGATGAGAACACTGTAGTCATAAAGGGATAGACATGGTCAGGTAGGCTGTGGCATTTAAACAATGCTCAATTGGTACTAAGGGGCCCAAAGTGTGCCAAGAAAATATCCCCGCAACCATTACACCACCAGTCTGAACCCTTGATACAAGGCAGTAGGAATCCATGCTTTTTTGTTGTTTACGCCAAATTCTGACCCTACCATCTGAATGTCGCAGCTGAAACCAAGGCTCATCAGACCAGGCAACGTTTTTCAATCTACTATTGTCCAATTTTGGTGAGCCTTTGTGAATTGTAGCTTCAGTTTCCTGTTCTAAGCTGACAGGAGTGGCACCCGGTGGGGTCTTCTGCTGCTTTAGTCCATCTGCTTCAAGGTTTGATGTGTTCAGCATTCAGAGATGGTATTCTGCATACCTTGGTTGTAACGAGTAGTTATTTGAGTTACCCATCCAGATGGCAGGTTGTCAATCACTGTTCTGGTTGCTTCGTACGTTCCACCAGAAGAAACGTCTGTAGTAACGGGATCTGGGAGTGACAGGGGATCTGCTGGACACTGTGTGCAAGCTGTTTGACATTTCATCCAGCTCGGATAAGCTTTATAAATTCTGGGCTTTGAACAGATGTAGAGAAGAAAGGACTGCAGATAAATAGCCTGGAGTATAGCGATTCCACTACTAGACACTGAGGCTACTGTGGGCAGTATTTCCTATGGTTTTGATACAGGTAGGTCGTTTGAGAGGGTGGTTCCTTAATCTGTGATACTGGCTTTATTATTATAAATAAAGCACATACAGACCACTGTTATAGGGGGGTCCGGTAAGCATGAGTGTGGTTGCTGACACCTTGGCTATCCTGTGATTTCCAACTTCCATCATGGCATGTGGGACTAAAGTCTTGACTAACTGTTTGAATCCTCCCTATTTTGGACTTTTTTTCAGTTGTCATTTCTCCTTCTTTGGAGTATCATATTCATTCATTTTGTCACTCATTAATATTGAGATATTGACATTTTTAACAACATATTTTTAATATCTCTTAAATGGTGCATTATTAGAAGATATTCCTTGTACCTTCAGGTAAGCTTTATTATAAGCTTACCTGTAAGTACAGGTCATCGAGCAATATTTAATAGCACTTTAACAAAAAATAAAATAAATAATTTACTCAAAAAAATAAAATAAAATTGGGGCAGACTCAATGGACCACTTTCTTCTGCCATCGCTTTTCTAAGTTTCTATGTGTCTGGCTCTTTACCTTTGCTCTGATCAGCACTCCTGAGATATTACTATAGATAAAAGTGCCAATATAAAGGTAGTTCACTAATACAAAGTCACAAGAAGACACTATTTGCTCTTTTCTCTTTTACTCATGAAAACAGGTAATTTACCCTCCTAGGAACCCTGACTCTCGATGATAGGTGGTACACGTACTGACATATATTATAGAAAATGTGAAATTTCTTCACAAAGCGTGGAAAATTAAACCTGCTCCCTGTAATTCTTCATAATGTCTTTTAACTGCATGAGCAGCACATGCAGAACACTCAATGGCCTGAGCAATCTTTTACAGTATTTATTCATTTCTTGGCCTTGCATCAACACACTTTCTGATGTTTATCTCTTTCATTATTAAAACTAGCGACTAAAGTTAAATACCAAAAGCTCCTTGAAAAATTAATAGCAATTTGTAATCTGAATATCTAGATCATGTGAAAAGCTAGTTTAAACCAGTAATGAACTTAATACACAAGGTATAACATTTAGCAAGTACTGGAATAGAAATGACAACTAGGACAATTAGGATTGCATCATGTGTATTGGTCTGTTACTTCACTTATACATGTCTGAGTATTGACGGAAGGAGAAAATAGTTCTGTGTATGAAATGCATCATTGCTCACCATGTTTGTACTGTACAATTACAGTACATACTAGTTAAAACAGATTGTTTTAATTATAATGTGCCAAGAGCACTGCAAAATGTGCACAGGTCTTTATGACCAAACACTTTTGCACACTGTATTTAATATGGATACATGTACTGTATGTGTTTTTTAAAAAAGGGTAACTCCGTTAAAAAAAGTACCTTTATAATTGATGTGCAAAAGCCAATTTGTAATTTAGTATTAATAACAATGGCCTGTTTTAATCTGCAGCCGAGTTTAATTTTCTAAAACTGGCCAAAATTTTAAATAAATAAACTCCTTGTAACCATGGCTTCCTCTGGGATGTTTTAACCTATGTTGTGTACAGCATGTTTTCTCCAAAAGGGTCTGTTAAAAGAGTGTGACCCCCACCTTTGAAGAGTTTAACTACATATTCACATGGCTGGCCCTGCTAGCTCTCTCTGAACTGCAAAGAAGATCCCACCTCTTTGGATACCATTGCATAATGACCTTTACACCTCAGCAGCACTTTCTTTTGAATGGAGGACCATTTCCACCAATCAGTGATCAAATCACTCTCTTACCATGCTGCAGTGGGTGGAAATAGGGTCAATTCTCTTAAGATGTATATTTGTAATAAGTATATCAGCTGATAATTACCACCACATTCCGGTATAATAGTAGAACAAAGAAATTGGAATATTTGGGGTTTTAAAGGTGCTGAAACCTCCTTGTGGAATAACATCAGACAAAGTGATATTGAAAAATATATAATTTTATGAAATAATCCATTAAAATTGCATCTATAATAAATAGACATAAGGTGCAAAAGTAAGAACAGCAACTCTGATCACACACAGACAGCCCCTGTATCAAGATGGAAAGCTTTCTCTAAAAAACATATATGTCATGGACTCCCATGACATACACCAAAACACATAGATGAAAGAAAGGCACAACCCAATGCGTTTCGCTTGATAGCTTCTTCAGGGATTTTCATTAAGAGGGAGTTGGTGCACTAGAGTTGATGCAAAGAATAATAAATGCAAATAATATATATTCTCAAAAATAATCATTTGATAGATATCACTTTCAGTTTCATATATATATATATATATATATATATATATATATATATATATATATATATATATATATATATATATATATATATATATATATATATATATATATTGATTTAAACACTTAAATTGGTAAGCGGTGGTATCTGAGATGCTTCCAAAGGGGCATTACAAGTTCCCACCAGTGCTCTGCAAGAAGCAGATCAGATGTCTGTCCCAATCAGGTAAGTCTAAAACCAGCCAGGGAATGCTGTCCAAAAAGCCATCAGCAATCCCATATGCAAGGAAGTTCAGTTTAAAGCTAAATATATATCCTGCCATATTGCACTGCAACACAAAAGGAAGATGAATATTGTATGTCTACCAAACAAGCCCACCATTTTGTATCAACCATCTCATGTTATCTCACATACGTAGGGGAAAATATCTCCCTGGTGAATTCACTGACCACAGCAGAAGCAGTGTACAGATTCCAAGTGCTGAGATGGTACACAAGCATAACAGTAAGTGCAATTACTGCAGCTGTATATGGAAAGCAAAAACCATCAAATTAGTCAATGGACAACTGTGGACACCTAAGGAAGCCACCAATTGTAACACAGTTGGCGTAGTCTACTATATGGAGCACCAATGCAAGGCATTTTAAGTTGGCAAGGTTAAAAGACCTTTTAAAAAACGTATTAGAGATTATGTCTATGAAATAAAGAATGGTAAAATGGAATCGGCAGTTAGCCGCCATTCTGGCCTGTATCATGACTTTAAGTTCAGATATATGAGGCTTTTTGCTCTTGAACATGTCAAGGGGTCCTCCAGATGTGGGGATATTGACAAACGTCTTTTACAGCTGGAGACCCAAGGGATTTTTCGCATGCAGGTGACAAAATCATGTGGTCTGAACAAACAGATCAGCTTTAAATGATTCTTATAGGAGATAGCTATAGTTGATCAGAAGAATTTTCTCTTTTTTTTGGGATCTGCTTGCCTTTCTATATGACCATGGGCTGTATCGTCTTCCTGTACAATCAACCAAAGGAGTTCAACAATAAATGTGTTTGATAAGTGAGAAATTATGAACATGTTATTTAATGTACATTGAATAAATTCTATATGAGTTGCATTTTCCCTTCAGTGCGGGCAGAGGCGAGGTCTGTCCTTGATTAGGAGGTGGTTTGAAGCCGTGTCTGGTGGTTATATCTGCTCTCCTCCTCATCGGGTTATTGAGGAGGTAATAAAGCCTTGGGTCCTACAAATGTATTAGCCTGCATTGGTACATAATGATTGTGAAAGCATCCATTAAGAAACACCAATTTTGGATTTCTCCTATAGATTTGGTGCTCTCGAGGTATATTTATGGTTTGACATATATTATTGTTTATTATGGCTAAAATCCAATGGACAGGTCTATATTGGCCTTCTTTTATATATACACTTCTGGATATTCATTTGGAGATTACTCTCCACAAGGACGGTTGCTCTGAGTGTGAACCAGGAAAAGGACTACATGTGTTTTTTGTTTTTTTTTACGCTCTCTGCCATTAATAGGGTAACTATCAATTAATTTTGAGAATCATTGGTGGATATGGTATTTGTCATTATTGGGAGAGGGAGATGGGCTATTATTTATATGACAGTTTTATGCCATTTCTAGACCTATCTTGTGTACCATCTCAGCACTTGGAATCTGTACACTGCATGTGCTGTGGTCAGTGAATTCACCAGGGAGATTTTTTCCCCTAGGTATGTGATATAACATGAGATGGTTGATACAAAATGGTGGGCTTGTTTGGTAGACATACAATATTTATCTTCCTTTTGTGTTGCAGTGCAATATGGCAGGATATATGACTATTTAGCTTTAAACTGAACTTCCTTGCACATGGGATTCCTGATGGCTTATTGGACAGCTGGTTTAAGACTTACCTGATTGGGACAGACATCTGATCCGCTTCTTGCAGAGCACTGGTGGGAACTTGTAATGCCCCTTTGGAGGCATCTCAGATACCACCGCTCACCAATGTTAAGCGTTTAAAACAATATATATATGAAACCAAAAGTGATATCTATCAAATGATTATTTTTGAGAATATAAATTATTTGCACTTATTTTTCTTTGCAGCGATTCTAGTGCACCGACTCCCTCTTAATGAAAAGCCCAGAAGAAGCTATCAAACAAAACGCATTGGGTTGGTCCCTTCTTTAATCTATGTGTTTTGGTGTATGTCATGGGAGTCCATGACTTCTAATACATACAGTCAGGTCCATAAATATTGGGACATCGACACAATTCTAATCTTTTTGGCTCGTTACACCACCAAGATGGATTTGAAATGAAATAAACAAGATGTGCTTTAACTGCAGACTTTCAGCTTTAATTTGAGGGTATTTACATCCAAATCAGGTGAACAGTGTAGGAATTACAAAAGTTTGTATATGTGCCTCCCACTTTTTAAGGGAGCAAAAGTAATGGGACAATTGGCTGCTTAGCTGTTCAATGGCCAGGTGTGTGTTATTCCCTCGTTATCCCATTTACAAGGAGCAGATAAAAGGTCCAGAGTTCATTTCAAGTGTGCTATTTGCATTTGGAATCTGTTGCTGTCAACTCTCAATATGAGATCCAAAGAGCTGTTACTATCAGTGAAGCAAGCCATCATTAGGCTGAAAAAACAAAACAAACCCATCAGAGAGATAGCCAAAACATTAGGTGTGGCCACATCAACTGTTTGGAACATCCTTAAAAAGAAAGAACGCACCGGTGAGCTCAGCAACACCAAAAGACCCGGAAGGCCACGGAAAACAACTGTGGTGGATGAACAAAGAATTCTTTCCCTGGTGGAGAAAACACCCTTCACAACAGTTGGCCAGATCAAGAACACTCTCCAGGAGGTAGGTGTATGTGTGTTGAAGTCAACAATCAAGAGAAGACTTTACCAGCATGAATACAGAGGGTTCACCACAAGATGTAAACCATTGATGAGCCTCAAAAACAGGAAGGCCAGATTAGAGTTTGGCAAACAACTTCTAAAAAAGGCTTCACAGTTCTGGAACCACATCCTATGGACAGATGAGACCAAGATCATCTTGTACCAGAGTGATGGGAAGAGAAGAGTATGGAGAAGGAAAGGAACTGCTCATGATCCAAAGCATACCACCTCATCAGTGAAGCATGGTGGTGGTAGTGTCATGGCGTGGGCATGTATGGCTGCTAATGGAACTGGTTCTATTGTATTTATTGATGATGTGACTGCTGACAAAAGCAGTAGGATGAATTCTGAAGTGTTTTGGGCAATATTATCTGCTCATATTCAGCAAAATGCTTCAGAACTCATTGGGCGGCGCTCCACAGTACAGATGGACAATGACCCGAAGCATACTGCGAAAGCAATCAAAGAGTTTTTTAAGGGAAAGAAGTGGAATGTTATGCAATGGCCAAGTCAATCACCTGACCTGAATCCTATTGCGCATGCATTTCACTTGCTGAAGACAAAACTGAAGGGAAAATGCCCCAAGAACAAGCAGGAACTAAAGACAGTTGCAGTAGAGGCTTGGCAGAGCATCACCAGGGATGAAACCCAGCGTCTGGTGATGTCTATGCGTTCCAGACTTCAGGCTGTAATTAACTGCAAAGGATTTGCAACCAAGTAGTAAAAAGTGAAAGTTTGATGGATGATTGTTAATCTTTACTTTACCCATTACTTTTAAAGTACTTTTAAAAAGTGTGAGGCACATATACAAACTGTTGTAATTCCTACACCGTTCACCTGATTTACATGTAAATACCCTCAAATTAAAGCTGAAAGTCTGCAATTAAAGCACATCTTATTTGTTTCATTTCAAATCCATTGTGGTGGTGTATAAAGCAAAAAGATTAGAATTGTGTTGATGTCCCAATATTTATGGACCTGACTGTATATGGTTTTTCGAGGAACCTTTCCATCTTGATACAGGGGCTGTCTGTGTGTGATCAGAGTTGCTGTTCTTACTTTTGCACCTTATGTCTATTATATTATAGACGCAATTTTAATGGATTATTTAATAAAATTATATATTTTTCTATATCACTTTGATGTTATTCCACAAGGAGGTTTCAGCACCTTTAAATCCCAAATATTCAAATGTCCTTTGTTCTCTTAAGATGTATCAAAACCAAAAAAGAAAAAAATCATTTTATTTTTTTTTTAAGACTTTTATGCTTTGTTTGTATCTGATCATCTCGCCAATTACACACTGCTCTGTATCTATGGAGGGAGCCATGGTTGTCACCCAGGGTGGACTACTAACATGTATTCTACCTTCCATCATCATTATGTGAGGATGGGGGGATTAGTAATTTACAGAAGGAAGATAACATGGTCTGTGCTTTCAATTCAGTTTACAGGAATTGACAAAGACACTGTATTTCTGGCAACATCAACAGGTATTTTGCCAAAAATAATTGTAGTATGAAAATTAAAAACTAATGCAACCATCACATCTAATGGCTGCTGCAGTATATTACTATAGTATTACTATTACTATTAGTATCATTATTTTTGATCTTACATATAGCTATCCATTAAAAAAACACATGTTTAACATTCTAGGGGGACTGTTGCCAATTAGGGAATGGCAGGTAGCTGCCTAAAAAATGTGCGAGTAGAGTTGTTCAGGTGCAAGGAAAAAACAGCAAAAGTTGGCAAATTTAACTTCCAATAGTATGTGGTCCAGGACATTGTAAAAAAATTATCAGACAGTGCAAGGAGCAAAGCGCAGTAGCCCTTGGAAACTAACAACTATACATTGTTTTGAAGTCAGACTAATGGAACATTTGTCCTAAATAATTACTATGGGTATTGCACTTTTCATGTAGCGATTTTCTCCTTGAACTGTTTTCTTTAAAAAGCCGGAACAAGTCTCACGAAATTCCTGGCTGTACTTTACCTTCTACTTACAAAAGCCTGCTCAAATATTACTTTGATAACAGAATAGGAACTTGCAATGCTGCCTTCAGACTGAAAGCTGTCCAAGCAATAAAGAGGATAAAAACACAACCAGTCATTACAACAGACACATTAAAGCGATGTTAAACCCAAAACCAAAAATGTAATATTGCACCTTACAAATCATTAGATGTGGTAGCTGCATCGTTTTTCTTTTCCTAGGCTTTTTCCCTCTGTTTTTACACTATGTATTACAGTGTTGTAACAGCGTTTTACAGTGTGCCCACTCTTTGGACAGCAGCATTGTCAGTCTGCGTGGAGGGGAGTGTTAGATGTAATAGCAGATTTAAATATACTGACAAATGTAAGCCAAACTCCAGCTAATACTTTATAAGCAGTTACAGTAAACCATTTTTTGTTTCCCCTTGGGATAAAGGTTTTACATATATAAATAAAAGCTGATCACTGTAAGCACCCTGTTAGAGTTAAATGGTTTGTCTCATCCCTGTAACTGATACATTTTCCTAGAGAGCTTGTTCGTTTGAAGATCAACTGACTTCCATTTTAAGTGTTTGCTCTGCCTTGTGTGAGTTATTAAATAAACTTGGTAACATTGCTTTTAAGTGTATATTCTACCTCTCTATTCAAAACTAGATAAAAAAAAGCTTTAGCTTTTTTTTTTATAGTACTGTATATACAGTATAAAGTAGTATAAAGTAGAAAGTCCACCATGATTCCAATAAAAAAAAGTGATGGACCCTGCCTCCACCTATAACTGGCCTTCACAGCAAGGAGCACATAGAAGGACAACACATGAAAGACAAAACCAGAGGAAAATCCCAGCTCAACTCACTAACTAGTCTGCTTACCGACTGAAATATGCTGTACAACAATCTGCGTTAAAAGCGGGGGTTTAGTTAGCACATATTACACATGCATAAGCTGCAAGGCCTCTTCACGGCACCCTGTATTGCTTGCAGTCCTAACACTACAAAATTTATGAGCATTTCCACAGTGGAAGCACATGCATTCTAATGGATAGATAGTGGGTAGGTGGGCCTGGAGGTAGCCCAATCCTTCTTAAAGGCACAGGGGCACATTGGACACCCAGCACATAGCACAATGGCAACAGAGGTGTCCAGTGTGTCCCCTGACCAAATTTATACAAGTAACAAAGTGATGGCCCCTGCCCCCACCTATAACTGTCCTTCACAGCAAGGAGCACATGGAAGGACAAACGCATGAAAGACAAAAACTGAGGAAATTCCCAGCTCAACTCACCAACCAGTCTGCTTACCAATTAACCTGCCAAATTAATCTGTCTGCGTTAAAAACAGGGGATTAGTTATCACACATTTGCAAACGCATGCATAAGTTGCAAGGCCTCTTCACGGCACCATGTATCTCTAGCAGTCCTAAATTTATGAGCGTCTCCACAGTGGAAGCACATGATTCCAATAAAGCCTGCAATGGCTTTATTGCACATGCCGAATATATATATATATATATACAATATATAGGAATAAGTGAACCAAGCAAAGTTTGGATCGCAGGAGGTTCAGCGAACCCAGCAGCAAACACTGAATAAATTGTCAAACCCTCTTGAAGTCTATGAGAGGCAAATCTTGTTCATTTTTATGTCCTTGTTCAAGGCTAGTTTGTAAACAATTAAAAAAAAAAAGGTAGCTTGGCACTGCCATAGGGGACATGTACCAAAGCTAAAGGGCAACACTGGATATACACAAATGATTTGATTTACTTTTCACTAATTTCATGTGCAGCTTTAAGGTCAACCCTCAAGAAAGTGAGACCCAACTCTTTAAACGTGATGTTTAAGAAAAATTAAAAAAATGATAGTTCCCCATCCAACTTCTGTTTGTAAACAGGGATCCTAGATGATGTATTTGACTAAATATGACCATGACTATATTTGGTCAATGATGTCACCCAGATCCCTGACCTGTTGTTTAAAAAAAACAGTAGCTGGCCAGGGATCCCTAGCCTGTTTGTTTATATTCAGTAGCCGGCTAGGGATCTGTCATTACATGGAAGATATCACTGATAGATGCAGATAAGTGATTGACACTGAATCTTCATCTTAGGCAAACACGATTGACATTGGATTTAAATTGAAGGCAATTGCTTTTATATATATATTTTGTTTTTTATTTTTATTTTTTTTTTGGGGGGGGGGATATTAAAGGACTTTTTTTTATGGTTTTGATGTCTTTTTTTGCTTTTTTATTCTTTTGTGCATAAGTAAAAAGGGGTACTAATGTACTGAGTACTTTGGAGGGGTGGGGGGGGGGGGGGTAGATATTTGGTGGCCTACATATTCTGATAAGCCACCCCCCCAACAAACCCCCACATTCTCTTGCATTGGGGGAGACATCACCAGGGGGACGGGAATGCCTATCTGTGAAGGGATGTCAACAGTGCATGTACAACATAGTAACTGATCACAGATTTTATACTAATAGTGTAGCAGTTTTGGTGGGATGCCGAGTCTAAAAATCGTTTCCTGGATTTTAAAATAGTAAGAGATCTCTCGGTGTTCTGTAGAGAAGAGCAAATCTGCCAGGGTTCAATTTGAAGATGTTTAGGCTAATTCTGTTTGCAATTTAGCAAATCCAAAGTCAGTGTTCTGGACATTTTTAGTTTTACTTGGCAAACTATTTTTAAAGAAAAGGCATGGGAAGGTGGGCACTGCCATGGGGGACATGCCAAAATCAACTTATTATGTAGCTTTGAGAGCAAAATGTAAAAACCCTTTAAATGATGGGCTTGGAAATGTTTCCTAATACAGCATACAGCTTTAAGTGGTTCGCTGAGGCTTTTACCTATTTTCATTGATACATGGTTTTACTGCACGATTATGTTGTTTTAATTCATACACTACATATTTATTGTATGTGAATTTAATTACCCTTGGAAAACATGCAACGATCACAGTTTATACCAATCTGACTGTTAATACTATAATTAACCTAGCATTTTTTTCACATACAACATATGGGTAAGGGGAAGGACGGAACGCTACACACACCATCTGTTGGGAACGATTAGTACGCCACCCCATTACCAGCCGCCGTCACCCGATCGTTACCGCTGTTTTAGAGTGGCGCACTGTAAGTGCCTTGACATTGTGAGTACCAATTGTGGGTTTTTATTGTGATTTTAAATAAAGGTAATACATACTGCACCATGAAGTTCTCTTTATATTGATATACTGAGGTAAAAACTGGACTGCTGTGAGGAACAGAGGCACAAGTGTAACCTATCCAGGATCCAGCATACAATACCGAACCCATAGAGGTTCTAAGGCGCATTTTGACCAAGCTTAATCGCAAAGTCACACGCCCTAAGGTGAGGGGCTATCACCTGGGGGGGAGCACTTATATGAGCACACAGCACTTTAGTTTGTGTTCACTGAAACGCATGGATGGATTTTGGAATGTTTATGGACTGTTAATGAGATCATAGCACTAAGCTACACAGCAGTGACAATTTTTTAGACAATTTTTTTATCTAATATTGTTTGAACATTGCACTATCACTAAATTACAGAGATACAGCACTGCATTGCATGGATGCAACACTGAATTTGTTTGAATAGTGCACAAATATTTTGGAATATTTATATACATTTTTCTCAGGCTTATTGAAGCACTCTTATTAATTTATTTATTTATTGAAGTTTATTGCACATTAATGCATACCCTGTTTCCCCTAAAATAAGACCTAGCGTGATTGTCGGTGATGGCTGCAATATAAGCCCTACCCCCAAAATAAGCCCTAGTTAAAGTCCTTGTGGGTCTTATTTTCAGGGCAGGGCTTATTTTCGGGGATATAGGGTAGGGCTTATTTGGGGGGGGGGGGGTAGGGCTTATATTGCAGCAATCACTGACAATCACGCTAGGTCTTATTTTCGGGGAAACAGGGTAGTATTTTGGACATGTCACAAGAGAGCACAATACCACTTTATTAATTATATATTTATATTTATCATTTTGATAGCGCAGCATATTATAAATATTACTTATATATTTATATTTATCATTTTGATAGCGCAGCGTTTTATAACTTGATTTGAAGATATATTACCCATCTTTGTCTATCATTGTTTGAAATATCCAAGACAGGATTCTCAATCACAATGTTTGATTTTGGTTATATCCCAAAGTACTGGCTGTACTTCACAGAACACTGCTAAGTATTCTCAGAGCACAACAAAAAAGAAAAAACAAGATGTGAAGGAACATGCTACTTGCTCTGGTTTAGGTCATTGCACAAAACGTACCATAATTTAAAGCCTAAGGCATACATGTAAATATAACAGTGATCCAGTCCATATACAGATAGTTATTGTCTCTAGGAAAATCCCAGCACATTTGTGCTTGGGATTCCTACTGCGTGAGCACAGTTCTGAGCAATGACTGACAGTTCTCTACTGCAGCTCTCAAATTAATATGCTAGAATATTCTATCTCATTATGACTGCTTCAGTTACTTGTGTATAATTAGGTAATGATAATACACTTCTCGCTTTCTCCCCTTGGAGGTTGTTTAACAGAGCCTGCTCTAGAAACACAGGCGACATGACCAAGCTACCAGCAGAGGTTTGTATGAGTGTCTGGATCATTATATATCTTCACAGATTTATGGCCAAAAAATTCTGTTTCCAAGAATTATTAGAAACCTCACTAAGGGAAAAATAAAATGTAATAGCTTACTATCAAACATTTAATGATTAACTATACCCAAGAACAAAAATATATTATGGTGTAAGCTTATCAGTCTTTAGATGTGATGTCTCTGTTATTTTAAATTGTTAAAGCTAAGAACATTTTCAGCAAGTACAGAAAAGACTTGTTGATCTAGAAGCATAAAACAATCATATCTTTCTTCTGTAAGATTTTAATCTCCCTATCCCCAATGTAATGGAGAATAACAAAAGAAGACATGTTTGAAGTCCAGCCTAGTGGGCAACCGTGTTTTTTTTGTTTTTGTTTTTTGTTTTGTTTTTTACAGATACAGTGGAATTATAAATATGTAGCCACACTGGGAAAATATGTTTATCTACAGATTTACCAGGTGAAAAGAAAGGAAAAATAGTGTGTAAAAAGAAAAAGGATTGCACCCCACTAATCTAAGGGCTGTTAACCTCCCTGGCGGTTTTCCCGAGTGTGGCTCGGGGTTACATTTCAGGACCATTAGCGGTAACCCCGAGCCACACTCGGGATTACATCGCAGGATCCTGGTGCCTCCTTACTTACCTTGTCCCCGGGATCCTGCGATGTCCCCCGCACTGTCCGAGGGCTCCGTCCTCCTCCGAAGCCTCTCCGTGCCAGGCTCCGTTCCCTGCGAGCGTCGCGACGCACGGGGGCGGAGCCTGGCGGCAAATTCAAAAAAATGTAAAAATCATAACACATACAGTACTGTAATCTTACAGATTACAGTACTGTATGAAATCATTTCACATCCCATTTGTCCCCAGTGCTCTGGTCCATGCCCTGCATGCAGTTTTATATTGCATATACTGTTCTTTCTGCCTGGAAACTGGAGATTGTCCATAGCAACCAAAAAGTGTCCCTTTACGTCAAAAATGGCTTTAGACCAGCTAGAAAACTGCGATAGTAAATTAGAACACTTGCAGAATTGAGCGATAGTGAATCGTGTGGAAATTTTTTTTATTACTATTTATTTTTATTTTTTTTAATTATTATTTTTTTTTTATTATATTATAATTTATGTTTTTGTGTTTCAAACTTTATCATACCCGGGATATCTACTAGACTCTTGTTTGGACAGATTTAAGTGTGTTATTGTTAATAATTAAATACCTACAATATAAAACGCCAAATTTCATTGCAAAATAATTGTACCGCTTTCAGCACCTAAAATCAGAAAGAATCATACCGCCAGGGAGGTTAAGCTGCAATAATATCACATTTTCATTTTTGGGTTTAGATTCACTTTAACCACTTGATCTCTGGAAGATTTACCCGCCTTCATGACCAGGCCATTTTTTGCTAAAAGGCACTGTGTTACTTTAACTGACAATTGTGCGGTCCTGCAATGCTGTCCATAAATTACATTTATGTAATTTTTTGCTCACAAACAGAGTTTTTTTTTGTGGTATTTGATCACCGCTGGGTTTTTATATTTTTTGTACTATAAACAGAAAAGACCGACAATTTTGCAAAAAAAAAAAACAAAAAAAAAAACAACATTTTTTAAGTTCTGCTATAAAACATATCAAATAAAAAAAAAAGTTAAAAAATCAAATTTCCTGACAGACTCCATGGCAGCAACGTGTGGGTTAAGTCCCGCCTCCACTACCCTATAGGACACTACTCCCATAAATCTTTGCTTCCTGCCCACGGCCGTGTTCTTTTTTGTCCTCCTCCGTAGGACCTAGGTTGGTCTTTCTACCTGAAGATTTGCTCCCACACATTTCCACGCTCTGATACCTTCGGCCCTGGTGATGATCGTGTGGGGGTGGTAAGATTATTGCTCTTTTTTCATGGCAGCAGTGTTTGTTCATCCTTTTGTCATCTATAGGTTCTGTGTTTTGTCTCCTTCGTTTTTTGTGGCTGGGTAGGCATGGCAGCTGGTTCCTCTTGCGTTCCAGCCGCCGTTTACTTTCGTTTTCGTCCGCGTGGCCGTACTGCGCATGCGCGAGTACGGCGTGAGGGTGAGGCTTGGTTTGCGCATGCGCGGTAGCGGCAAAATGACGCTAATCACACATGCGCACTAGCGCCGCGCACGGTGCGGCGGTGATGTCACAGGGGCGCCTTATTTAAAACAGGAGAATAGCCTACAAGCCTTGGGAATGCTTGTGGGCTATTGCGACGACTTCCCCTAGTCCCTAGTAATCATTATCCTGGTAGGTGGCTCTCTGTGGCTGGTGGGGAAAATACTTTTCTACATATGGCTTCATTTTGACTATTGTTACAGCTCTGATGGAGGCATCTAGAGATATGGACTCTCCACCGCCTGCTTGTGGCCAGCCCTCTCACAAAAGGTATTGCGGGCCGGGGGGGGGAGAAGGGGGGGAGAACCTGTCTTGGTCATCCTAGATTACTTTTATCTGTATCTTTTTGTTCCTTGTATTTCTTTTATGCAGCCCATCCAAGTCAGAACAGCGACGCAGCTCTCACAGGGGAAGCAACTCTTCAAAATCGCATCACCAGCGTTCCTCTTCCAGGTCTAAACACCACGGCTCACCCTCAAGATCTGGGCGCTGTAGCGAGGATCGGTCTCGCTCCTCCAAGGCTCACTCCAGCCGTTCAGCTGCTAGTGTTTGCTGGGGATGTAGATCACAAGTACCTCCTGGAAGATCTCTTTGTGATCTTTGTTTTTCCAAGGCTTCCAATGAAAGAGGGAGCACGGACCAGCAGCTCAAATCCCTGGTCGAAAGGGCTTTTAAAGAGTCTCTTAAAGGTATCGGGTCTAGCCAGATCCCCGTCCCTCAAGCAGAGTCTCCACAGTCGCCAGTAAGGGACTCACAAGTTCAAGACACCTGGGAGTCGTCTCTACCAAGTCATCCTTCAGCTGCGGCATCAGACAGTGAGTCTGAGGAAGATACTTCCTGTATGGGGTTTGACTTTGCTTTACTCTCCCCCTTGGTAAAGGCTATTAGAGAGGCCTTGAATTGGGAGGATCCTGTGGCTTCTCCTTCTAAGCAAAGAAAGTATTTTAAGCAACTAAAGAAGGAACGTCTCAACTTTCCATTTCTCGCCGAACTTGGTGAGGTCATTACAGATGAATGGGGAAAGGTGGAGAAAAATAATTCTTTGCTTTCTAAAATTCTTAAGCTATATCCCTTCAAGGAAGATGAAGTCAAGCATTTGGAATCGGCCCCACTGGTGGACGCAGCTGTGATGAGGCTAGTAAAACATGTTACACTCCCCTTAGAGGATACGGTTTCTTTTAAAGATGCCTTAGATAGGCGGATTGACTCTGACCTAAAGAGAGTCTACCTCACGGCTGGTATGGCCTGTAAGTCAGCTTTGGCTCTGGCTGCAATGTCCAGGGCAATGGAAGTCTGGTCGGACAGTGTGGATGATACTCTCAAGAGCATTTTGGATGAAGTTGCAAAGAGCTCTCCTATCCAGGAGTTACGGCTAGCATCCGCTTTTCTGGGGGAGGCATCGATTGATATCATCCGGCTGGTGGCTCGGGTCATGCTCTCTGCAGTTACGGCCAAGCGAGCCCTTTGGCTTCGCCCCTGGCTGGCTGATCCAGCCACTAAGCAGGTCTGGTGTCGAATTCCTTTTGATGGGTCTTCCCTCTTCGGCAACAAATTGGATTCTGCCATAACCCGAGCCACTGGGGGGAAGTCGGGGTTCCTTCCTCAAGATCGGCGTTTGCAAAGCCAGAGAATTTTTTTTTCTAAAAAACAATAACAGGAACGAGCCAGGCAGGCCCGTAACTACAGGCTGGGCTGTGAATTCTCCAGGACATGGAAGTCAAGGCAGTCATCCTTCAAAAAAGCTGCTAAGAGCAGTTTGACAGGGGAAAGAGAGCCGACCAAGTCTTTTTGAGATTGGGCCCGCTCAGACTGGCCAAGTGGGAGCTCGTCTTCTACGTTTTCGGCACGTCTGGGCGGCCTCAATCCAGGACTTCTGGACCATCAGGACGGTCTCTGCAGGCCATACCTGGACTTTCAGCAGATCTCCCAGACTCAGGTGTGTTCCCACCTCCCTTCCGGCCTCAGAAGAAAAAAGGTTGATTCTTCTAACCTACGTGAAATCTTTATTGGTTCAAGGCGCTGCCGTTCCCGTTCCAGACGAACAAAGAGGTATGGGAATTTACTCTCCTCTCTTTATGGTCCAAAAGAAAAACGGATCTTGGAGACCTGTCATAGATCTTACCCATCTGAATCGGTTCATCAAAAAAGAAAAGTTCAAGATGGAGACACTGTCAACAATCCAGCAGTCGGTCCAATCAGGAGATTGGATGATCTCTATAGATCTAAAGGACGCTTATTTTCATGTCCCTGTGGCAGAAGATTTTCAGCAATTCCTTCCCTTCTCCGTGGGCAAATTGCATCTACAGTTCACATGCCTACCATTCGGGCTATCGACATCTCCCCGTGTCTTTTCGAAGGTATTGTTAGCAGTAGTGGCCATCTTGAGGACCAAGGGGATCCGTCTCCATCATTACTTGGACGATCTTCTACTACTAGCCCAAAACAGAGACCGATTATTAATGCACAAGAGTCAGGTTATGTCCACCCTCCAGGAATTCGGTTGGATCCTGAACCTAGAGAAGAGTCAGTTAATACCATCTCAAACTCTCGTATTCCTAGGAGCCCTTTTCGATACAGTGAAAGGCACCATCTCGCTCCCCGAGGAGAAAGTTTCAATAATTCGGGACAGAATTCGTCCGGCCATTTCAGCCTCCCATCTCCAGGCTCTCCAGTGTCCGAGGATCATCGGCACTATGGTGGCCACGATTCCAATGGTGAAGTGGGCTCAATGGAGGATGAGACCCTTCCAAAAAGGGTTTCTTCATCAGTGGTCAGGCAGCAAGACTCAGCCCATTCGTGTCACCTCTTCAATGAGGAACTCCCTGCCCTGGTGGCTCCAGCGGGAAAATCTTTACAATTGTCATTCCATTCTTCCCATCTCATGGATAATGGTAACAACGGATGCCAGCAACAAGGGCTGGGGTGCCCACTGTCTGACAGAAGTGGCACAGGGTACCTGGGACTTTCCTTCCAGAAGAACAGTGTCAAACATTCTGGAATTGAGGGCAGCATTCAAGGTGCTACTAGCTTTTCGTCATCTGCTTTCCAGAACCTCGGTTCGTCTCAGGTTGGACAACACGACGGCTGTGGCGTACATAAGAAGACAAGGAGGTACTCGGAGTCTGTCCTTACTTCAGGAGGTAGAGCCAATTATGACTTGGGCTCAGAGGAACCTGGTCAATATAACAGCAACATACGTACCAGGGATGCAGAATGTTCAGGCAGATTTCCTATCTGGAGTTTGTTTAGACAACAACGAATGGTCCCTCAACGAGGAAGTATTCAGTTGGATTCTGACCTTAGGAATCTCTCCAGAAATCGACTTATTCGCCTCCCCTTGCAACAAGAAACTGGCGAGATATTATTCGAGGTTCCGGGATCCTCAGGCTTATGGGGTGGACGCCCTGACGGGGTGATGGTGGTTCTGCAGAGCTTATGCCTTTCCTTCAAACCCCATCATTCTTCAGTTCCTGCGGAGACTCAGGTCAGAAGCAGTAGAAGTGGTAGCCATAATACCTTACTGGCCCAACAGACCCTGGTTCCCCCTGCTAATGCTTCTCAGTGTCAAGGATCCGATTCCCTTACCCCTCAGACCCAACCGTCTATCCCAAGGCTCGAAACTACATCCTTGCCCATCTGCACCTGAGGGTCTGGTTTTTGAGAGGGGAAGGTTAGAAGCTCTTGGATGTCCCAAGGAGGTTATCCCTACTCTTATGAGTGCGAGGAGAAGAAGTACCAATCGAGTATATGAAAGAATCTGGGCTAGATTTACAAACTACATGTCCTCCGGGTCCAACTCTGACTGTAATCCGACAGTTCAAGATGTCTTAAGTTTCTTACAATCTGGACTAGATGTTCCTTTATCTGTGAGCGCTCTCCGTGTGCAATTCTCAGCAATTTCAGCTTTTTCTGGAATATCATGGGCTAAACATCCCTTGGTTCAACAATTCTTCAAGGGAGCAGTTAGGCTCAGACCTCAGAGGAAACCTAGATTCCCTAAATGGGATCTACCACTAGTCCTTGACTTCTTCTGTCAACTGGACAAGCCTCTTTCGGTTAGAGATCTCACCCTCAGGACTTCCTTTTTGATAGCTATTTCCTCGGCAAAAAGAGTCTCTGAAATCCAGTCTCTAGGATCAAAGGAGCCCTTTCTCACATTTTTCCCAAACAGAGTAGTCCTTATTCCGATGCTAGGATCAAATCCCAAGGTCACTTCAGTCTTCCACGAAAATCAGGATATCACACTCCCTACGTTTAATTCTGCTGGAAGTCTGGAGACACATCCCCTGGACATGGGAGTTATCTTGAAGCAATACTTGGAGGCTACAGCTTCTTTTCGACAAACGGACTACCTCTTTGTCCTGTTTCACGGGAAAAGCAGGGGTCTCAGAGCTTCCGTCAGATCCATCGCAGCGTGGATTGTTCAGGCTATCCAATGGGCTTACAGAGAGAAGGGCTTGGCTCCTCCTGTGGTGGTTACAGCGCATTCCACAAGATGTCTTTCTACTTCCTGGGCGGCTTCACGTCATGTGGCACCTGAAGTTATCTGCAAGGCAGTCTCCTGGTCAACGATTCATACCTTTATGTCTCATTATTGCGTTGAACCAGCGACTTTATCTTCTGTTGATTTTGGCTTAAAAGTGCTGTCAGTGGACAGTGTTAAATAAATCATTTTGTTCAGCATTTATGCCCACCCGGGTGTGTTTGGCGAGTTATTTCCCACACGTTGCTGCCATGGAGTCTGTCAGGAAAACGGAAAATTCCTATCAAAATACTTACCATAATTTTCCTTTCCTGATGGACTCCATGGCAGCAGGAGTTCCCTCCCAAATGGCTGGAGTAGGCTAGTTATCGAACACGGCCGCGGGCAGGGAGCAAAGATTTATGGGAATAGTGTCCTATAGGGTAGTGGAGGCGGGACTTAACCCACACGTTGCTGCCATGGAGTCTGTCAGGAAATTTGATTTTTTAACTTTTTTTTTTTATTTGATATGTTTTATAGCAGAACTTAAAAAAATGTTTTTTTTTTTTTTTTTTTTTTTTTTGCAAAATTGTCGGTCTTTTCTGTTTATAGCACAAAAAATATAAAAACCCAGCAGTGATCAAATACCACAAAAAAAAACTCTATTTGTGAGCAAAAAATTACATAAATGTAATTTATGGACAGCATTGCAGGACCGCACAATTGTCAGTTAAAGTAACGCAGTGCCTTTTAGCAAAAAATGGCCTGGTCATGAAGGCGGGTAAATCTTCCAGAGATCAAGTGGTTAAAGTGAATATAAACCCAAAAATGAAAATGTGATATTATTGCAGCTTAACAGCCCTTAGATTAGTGGGGTGCAATCCTTTTTCTTTTTACACACTATTTTTCCTTTCTTTTCACCTGGTAAATCTGTAGATAAAGGAAAGGAAAATTACGGTAAGTATTTTGATAGGAATTTTCCGGTTTCTTCATATATTTAGGCCAATATGTATTCTGCTACATATTTTTGGTAAACAAAAACTCAATAAGTGTATATTGATTGGTTTGTGCAAAAGTTATAGCACCTACAAACTACACTACAGTATCTCACAAAAGTGAGTACAACCCTCACATTTTTGTAAATATTTTATTATATCTTTTCATGTGACGACACTGAAGAAAATTAACTCAACACACGGCCATTAATGTCTAAACCACTGGCAACAAAAGTGAGTACACCCCTAAGTGAAGGGGTGAGTACACCCCTAAGTGAAAATATCCAAATTGGGCCCAATTAGCCATTAGCCAAAAAAGAGCAAGAAACAAAGATCCACCCACCCCTTGACAAGTATGACGTCACAAGTCCCACCAAAAGGCTTAGAAAGATGAGAACAATGTCTGTGTTGTCACATGAAAAGATATAATAAAATATTTACAAAAATTTGAGAGGTGTATTCACTTTTGTGAGATACTGTGTATATATATATATATATATATATATATATATATATATATATATATATATATATATATATACAGTCAGGTCCATAAATATTAGGACATCGACACAATTCTAATCTTTTTGGCTCTATACACCACCACTATGGATTTGAAATGAAACAAACAAGATGTGCTTTAACTGCAGACTTTCAGCTTTAATTTGAGGGTACTTACATCCAAATCAGGTGAAGACTGTAGGAATTACAACAGTTTGTATATGTGCCTCCCACTTTTTAAGGGACCAAAAGTAATGGGACAGATTAACAATCATCCATTAAACTTTCACTTTTTAATACTTGGTTGCAAATCCTTTGCAGTCAATTACAGCCTAAAGTCTGGAATGCATAGACATCACCAGATGCTGGGTTTCAATCCTGGTAATGCTCTGCCAGGCCTCTACTGCAACTGTCTTCAGTTCCTGCTTGTTCTTGGGGCATCTTCCCTTCAGTTTTGTCTTCAGCAAGTGAAATGCATGCTCAATCGGATTCAGGTCAGGTGATTGACTTGGCCATTGCATTACATTCCACTTCTTTCCCTTAACCACTTGCCGACCGCCTCACTCCTATATACGTGAGCAGAATGGCACGGGCAGGCAAAATCACGTACCTGATACGTGATGCCTTCCCGCGGGCGGGGGGGTCCGATCGGACCCCCCCCGGGGCCAGCGGCGGTTGGCTTTTGTCTGGCAGCGATCAAAGATGAGGGGGAGGCCATCCGATCGTGCCCCCCCCCCCTCGCGATCGCTCCCAGCCAATGAGAAACATCCTCTGCCTCTGTATAGTACACAGAGGCAGAGGATGTGATGTCATCTCTCCTCAGCTCGGGAGTTTCCGTTCCAGCGCCAAGGGGAGAAGACATGTGAGTGAGTGCACCAACACTACACAACACAGTAGAACATGCCAGGCACACTAAACACCCCGATCCCCCCCCCGATCGCCCCCCGATCCCCCCCCCAATCACCCCCCCCCTGTCACAAACTGACACCAAGCAGGTTTTTTTCCTGATTACTGCATAGTGTCAGTTTGTGACAGTTAGAAGTGTTAGGACAGTGAGTATTACCCCCCTGTAGGTCTAGGGTACCCCCCTAACCCCCCTAATAAAGTTTTAACCCCTTGATCACCCCCCGTCACCAGTGTCACTAAGCGATCATTTTTATGATCGCTGTATTAGTGTCACTGGTTCCGCTAGTTAGGGAGGTAAATATTTAGGTTCGCCGTCAGCATTTTATAGCGTCAGGGACCCCCATATACTACCGAATAAATGTTTTAACCCCTTGATGGCCCCCTAGTTAACCCTTTCACCACTGATCACCGTATAAGTGTTACGGGTGACGCTGGTTAGTTCGTTTATTTTTTATAGTGTCAGGGCACCCGCCGTTTATTACCGAATAAAGGTTTAGCCCCCTGATCGCCCGGCGGTGATATGCGTCGCCCCAGGCAGTGTCAGATTAGCGCCAGTACCGCTAACACCCACGCACGCAGCATACGCCTCCCTTAGTGGTATAGTATCTGAACGGATCAATATCTGATCCGATCAGATCTATACTAGCGTCCCCAGCAGTTTAGGGTTCCCAAAAACGCAGTGTTAGCAGGATCAGCCCAGATACCTGCTAGCACCTGCGTTTTGCCCCTCCGCCCGGCCCAGCCCAGCCCACCCAAGTGCAGTATCGATCGATCACTGTCACTTACAAAACACTAAATGCATAACTGCAGCGTTCGCAGAGTCAGGCCTGATCCCTGCGATCGCTAACAGTTTTTTTGGTAGCGTTTTGGTGAACTGGCAAGCACCAGCCCCAGGCAGCGTCAGGTTAGCGCCAGTACCGCTAACACCCACGCACGCACGCACCGTACACCTCCCTTAGTGGTATAGTATCTGAACGGATCAATATCTGATCCGATCAGATCTATACTGGCGTCCCCAGCAGTTTAGGGTTCCCAAAAACGCAGTGTTAGCGGGATCAGCCCAGATACCTGCTAGCACCTGCGTTTTGCCCCTCCGCCCAGCCCAGCCCACCCAAGTGCAGTATCGATCGATCACTGTCACTTACAAAACACTAAACGCATAACTGCAGCGTTCGCAGAGTCAGGCCTGATCCCTGCGATCGCTAACAGTTTTTTTGGTAGCGTTTTGGTGAACTGGCAAGCGCCAGCGGCCTAGTACACCCCGGTCGTAGTCAAACCAGCACTGCAGTAACACTTGGTGACGTGGCGAGTCCCATAAGTGCAGTTCAAGCTGGTGAGGTGGCAAGCACAAGTAGTGTCCCGCTGCCACCAAAAAGACAAACACAGGCCCGTCGTGCCCATAGTGCCCTTCCTGCTGCATTCGCCAATCCTAATTGGGAACCCACCGCTTCTGCAGCGCCCGTACTTCCCCCATTCACATCCCCAACCAAATGCAGTCGGCTGCATGAGAGGCATTTTTATGTCCTCCCGAGTACCCCTACCCAACAAACCCCCCCAAAAAAGATGTTGTGTCTGCAGCAAGCGCGGATATGCTAGTTGAGTATTAGCGTAGGGTTCAGCATTGCACAGACTAGGACACACTTTCACAGGATCTCCCAAGATGCCATCGCATTTTGAGAGACCCGAACCTGGAACCGGTTACCGTTATAAAAGTTACAAGTTTGCAAAAAAAAACACAAAAAAAAAAATAGTTGTCGTTTTATTGTTCTCTCTCTCTCTATTCTCTCTCTATTGTTCTTCTCTTTTTTACTGTGTTCTATTCTGCAATGTTTTATTGTTGTTATGTTTTATCATGTTTGCTTTTCAGGTATGCAATTTTTTATACTTTACTGTTTACTGTGCTTTATTGTTAACCATTTTTTGTCTTCAGGTACGCCATTCACGACTGAGTGGTTATACCAGAATGATGCCTGCAGGTTTAGGTATTATCTTGGTATCATTCTTTTCAGCCAGCGGTCAGCTTTCATGTAAAAGCAATCCTAGCGGCTAATTAGCCTCTAGACTGCTTTTACAAGCAGTGGGAGGGAATGCCCCCCCCCCCCACCGTCTTCCGTGTTTTTCTCTGGCTCTCCTGTCTCAACAGGGAACCTGAGAAAGCAGCTGGTGATTCAGCCAGCTGACCATAGAGCTGATCAGAGACCAGAGTGGCTCCAAACATCTCTATGGCCTAAGAAACCAGAAGCTACGAGCATTTTATGACTTAGATTTCGCCGGATGTAAACAGCGCCATTGGGAAATTGGGGAAGCATTTTATCACACCGATCTTGGTGTGGTCAGATGCTTTGAGGGCAGAGGAGAGATCTAGGGTCTAATAGACCCCAATTTTTTCAAAAAAGAGTACCTGTCACTACCTATTGCTATCATAGGGGATATTTACATTCCCTGAGATAACAATAAAAATGATTTAAAAAAAAAAAATGAAAGGAACAGTTTAAAAATAAGATAAAAAAGCAAAAAAATAATAAAGAAAAAAAAAATAAATAAATAAAAAAAAAAAAAGCACCCCTGTCCCCCCTGCTCTCGCGCTAAGTCGAACGCAAGCGTCGGTCTGGCGTCAAATGTAAACAGCAATTGCACCATGCATGCGAGGTATCACCGCGAAGATCAGATCGAGGGCAGTATTTTTAGCACTAGACCTCCTCTGTAAATCTAAAGTGGTAACCTGTAAAGGCTTTTAAAGGCTTTTAAAAATGTATTAATTTTGTTGCCACTGCACGTTTGTGCGCAATTTTAAAGCATGTCATGTTTGGTATCCATGTACTCGGCTTAAGATCATCTTTTTTATTCCATCAAACATTTGGGCAATATAGTGTGTTTTAGTGCATTAAAATTTAAAAAAGTGTGTTTTTTCCACAAAAAATGCGTTTGAAAAATCGCTGCGCAAATACCGTGTGAAAAAAAAAAAATGAAACACCCACCATTTAAATCTGTAGGGCATTTGCTTTAAAAAAATATATAATGTTTGGTGGTTCAAAGTAATTTTCTTGCAAAAAAAAATAACTTTTTCATGTAAACAATACGTGTCAGAAATGGCTTTGTCTTCAAGTGGTTAGAAGAGTGGGTGATGTGTGACATAAGCTCCTAAATGTTGTGCATAAAATGCCAGGATAGTTCAAAACCCCCCCAAATGACCCCATTTTGGAAAGTAGACACCCCAAGCTATTTGCTGAGAGGCATGTCGAGTCCATGGAATATTTTATATTATGACACAAGTTGCGGGAAAGAGACAAATTTTTTTTTTTTTTTTGCACAAAGTTGTCACTAAATGATATATTGCTCAAACATGCCATGGGAATATGTGAAATTACACCCCAAAATACATTCTGCTGCTTCTCCTGAGTACGGGGATACCACATGTGTGAGACTTTTTGAGAGCCTAGCCGTGCACGGGACCCCGAAAACCAAGCACCGCCTTCAGGCATTCTAAGGGCGTAAATTTTTGATTTCACTCTTTACTGCCTATCACAGTTTCGGAGGCCATGGAATGCCCAGGTGGCACAAACCCCCCCCCCAAATGACCCCATTTTGGAAAGTAGACACCCCAAGCTATTTTCTGAGAGGTATAGTGAATATTTTGCAGACCTCACTTTTTGTCACAAAGTTTTGAAAATTGAAAAAAGAAAAAAAAAAAAATTTCTGGTCTTTCTTCATTTTCAAAAACAAATGAGAGCTTTCCAAAATGGGGTCATTTGGGGGGGGGGGGGGGTTTGTGCCATCTTGGCATTTTATGGCCTTCAAAACTGTGATAGGTAGTGAGGAGTGAAATCAAAAAGTTATGCCCTTAGAAATCCTGAAGGCGGTGCTTGGTTTTCGGGGCCCCATACGCGACTAGGCTCCCAAAAAGTCCCACACATGTGGTATCCTCATACTCAGGAGAAGCAGCTGAATGTATTTTGGGGTGCAATTCCACATATGCCTATGGCCTGTGTGAGCAATATATCATTTAGTGACAACTTTTTGTAAAAATTTTTTTTTTTTTTTGTCATTATTCAATCACTTGGGACAAAAAAAATAAATATTCAATGGGTTCAACATGCCTCTCAGCAATTTCCTTGGGGTGTCTACTTTCCAAAATGGGGTCATTTGGGGGGGTTTTGTACTGCCCTGCCATTTTAGCACCTCAAGAATGACATAGGCAGTCATAAATTAAAAGCTGTGTAAATTCCAGAAAATGTACCCTAGTTTGTAGACGCTATAACTTTTGCGCAAACCAATAAATATACGCTTATTGACATTTTTTTTACCAAAGACATGTGGCCGAATACATTTTGGCCTAAATGTATGACTAAAATTTAGTTTATTGGATTTTTTTATAACAAAAAGTAGAAAATATCATTTTTTTTCAAAATTTTCGGTCTTTTTCCGTTTATAGCGCAAAAAATAAAAATGGCAGAGGTGACCAAATACCATCAAAAGAAAGCTCTATTTGTGGGAAGAAAAGGACGCAAATTTCGTTTGGGTACAGCATTGCATGACCGCGCAATTAGCAGTTAAAGCGACGCAGTGCCGAATTGTAAAAAGTGCTCTGGTCAGGAAGGGGGTAAAATCCTCCGGGGCTGAAGTGGTTAAAAAACTCTTTGGTTGCTTTTGCAGTATGCTTCGGGTCATTGTCCATCTGCACTGTGAAGCGCCGTCCAATGAGTTCTGAAGCATTTTGCTGAATATGAGCAGATAATATTGCCCGAAACACTTCAGAATGCATCCTGCTGCTTTTGTCAGCAGTCACATCATCAATAAATACAAGAGAACCAGTTCCATTGGCAGCCATACATACCCATGCCATGACACTACCACCACCATGCTTCATTGATGAGGTGGTATGCTTTGGATCATGAGCAGTTCCTTTCCTTCTCCATACTCTTCTCTTCCCATCACTCTGGTACAAGTTGATCTTGGTCTCATCTGTCCATAGGATGTTGTTCCAGAACTGTGAAGGCTTTTTTAGATGTTGTTTGGCAAACTCTAATCTGGCCTTCCTGTTTTTGAGGCTCATCAATGGTTTACATCTTGTGGTGAACCCTCTGTATTCACTCTGGGGAAGTCTTCTCATGATTGTTGACTTTGACACACATACACCTACCTCCTGGAAAGTGTTCTTGATCTGGGCAACTGTTGTGAAGGGTGTTTTCTTCACCAGGGAAAGAATTATTCAGTCATCCACCACAGTTGTTTTCCGTGGTCTTCCGGGTCTTTTGGTGTTGCTGAGCTCACCGATGCATTCTTTCTTTTTAAGGATGTTCCAAACAGTTGATTTGGCCACACCTAATGTTTTTGCTATCTCTCTGATGGGTTTGTTTTGTTTTTTCAGCCTAATGATGGCTTGCTTCACTGATAGTGACAGCTCTTTGGATCTCATATTGAGAGTTGACAGCAACAGATTCCAAATGCAAATAGCACACTTGAAATGAACTCTGGACCTTTTATCTGCTCCTTGTAAATGGGATACTGAGGGAATAACACACACCTGGCCATGGAACAGCTGAGCAGCCAATTTTCCCATTACTTTTGGTCCCTTAAAAAGTGGGAGGCATATATACAAACTGTTGTATTCCTACACCGTTCACCTGATTTGGATGTAAATACCCTCAAATTAAAGCTGAAAGTCTGCAGTTAAAGCACATCTTGTTCGTTTCATTTCAAATCCATAGTGGTGGTGTATAGAGCCAAAAAGATTAGAATTGTGTTGATGTCCCAATATTTATGGACCTGACTGTATATATATATATATATTCACTTGTGGAGGAGAACCGCACTCTGCTTACGATTTAGTGCCAGCAATCAGGTCTTCCCACCGACCTTGTAAATAGAAAAAGAGTCCAAGAGGTTGCTGCACTTAAAAATTTCTTTGCTTTATTTCTCAAATTGTTCAGTAGGGATTTACAAAGCAAGTATAATCCAAAAACACAGGCACGAAATGCCTACACAGTTTCAGACACAGGTAGATTCAGATATGGATGGATGGATGGATTACGTCTCGGGCTAGTCAGCTTACGCCCTTCCTAAGATCCATTGAAGCACATCTGAGGGTTTCAATCCAATCATTCATTTAAATACAGGTTAAGTGAAGTACTTCACATATGGAATCAATATGGCTAATTAGTTCAAATCGCATACCATTTAACATCTATATATGCATATATTTATCTATAACATGCCATTAAAACAAGGATAAGCAACAGGTGTCGAATCTCTCATTCTCTTCACTCTCATTATAGAATATTTGAAATACCTATAAAAACGCAGGGAAATGTTGCATTCATGAGTAGATACAAAAACAAAAAGAAAAAACAAAAAAGATATCCCCATCATGAAGTTATTTTATCTGGCTACTTTCATATACTTATTCCAACAGTTAAACAAATAAATAAAGATCCAAATCAACATTTAAGCCATATGGAGCAATAGTATTCAAAAAATGTATCCAGTATACTTCTCTTTTTCTTAGAATCAATTCACGGTTGCCCCCTCTCCTATTTTTCTCAATACCTTCTAGGACCATATACTTTAGTTGTGATACATTGTGGCCAAATTCCAAAAAGTGTCTCGCCAGCGGTAATTGGGTTAATTTATCTCGTATTGAGTATTTGTGTCTCGCTATCCTATCTTTGATTTTTTGTGTAGTCTCCCCTACATAGACTAAACCGCATGGGCACTTTATGGTGTAAATTACATATGAAGATTGGCATGTGTAGTAACCCCGTATGGGGATGTTGAAACCCCTATGTGGATGTGTAAAGTATTTACCTTTAATCATAGAGTTACATTGTATGCATGACAAGCAGGGATACGATCCCAGATTTTTAGGTCCCAGGAAGGTTAGTTTGGCTGCTGCAGCCACAGGTTGATCAGATTTAATCAATCGATCTCGTATCGTTCTACCTTTTCTATAGGAGGACATGGGTGGATTCCAGAATTCCTGTACCATGGGGTAACTGGATCTTAAAAGATTCCAATGTCTTTTGATAATTTGATTAATTTTGTTGGAGAAGGGATGGTACTGCATAATAAAGGGGATTCTCTTCTTTTCTTTTCGGGGTGATCGATTACTATCCGTATTAGAAGGATCGATATTAACTAAAGCTTGCGGATATCTTCTACTAATAAGTTTGTTTTTTATTTCATCAAGTCTCTGATCACGGCACAGCGGGTCACTCACGATTCGCTGCACCCTCATCATCTGACTTTTTGGGATGGATGAAAAAACGTTTGGGGGGTGAAAGCTATTAAAATGTAGCAATTGATTGCGATCTGTGGGTTTCACATATAAGTCAGTAGTGATCTGCCCATTGTTCAATTTAAGAAGAGTATCAAGAAAGGAGATCTCATTTTTACCAATTTCAATGTTGAACTTTAATCCAGGTACTAAATAGTTAATGTATTTATCAAATAAGTATAGGCTTTCCATGTTGCCATCCCATATAGCGAAAATATCGTCCACAAATCTGTACCAACATTGGCAATGTTTTAAAAATAAATCATTGACATAAATAAAGGACGTCTCTATCATATTCATAAATGCGTTCGCATATGGGGGTGCAACATTTGAACCCATCGCTGCTCCATTCAGTTGCAAGAAATGAGTATCCCTGAAAAGAAAATAGTTCTCTTCAAGAGTAATTTTCAAAAGGTCAAGCAGAAATGAAATCTGTTCGGTTTTATAGATGCCTGATTGAATTAACAATCGCTGACATGCCTCTATTCCTAAATCATGTGGAATGATAGTAAATAAGCTAGAGACGTCCCATGATATCAGGATGGAATCTGATGACAAGTTTATATCTTGAATTTTTGACAAAAAGTCAGTAGTATCTCTTATAAATGATTTAGTGTTTAATAGCAATGGTGTCAAACACTTATCCAGGTATTGTGCTAGATGTGTTGTCACAGATTCCATCCCTGATACAATGGGACGTCCGGGGGGATTTTTAGGGTCTTTATGAATTTTTGGTAACATATACAGTACCGGTGTAACTGGATATTCACATATCAAAAACATATCAAAAAAAATGTAGCAATCAATTGCTACATTTTAATAGCTTTCACCCCCCAAACGTTTTTTCATCCATCCCAAAAAGTCAGATGATGAGGGTGCAGCGGATCGTGAGTGACCCGCTGTGCCGTGATCAGAGACTTGATGAAATAAAAAACAAACTTATTAGTAGAAGATATCCGCAAGCTTTAGTTAATATCGATCATCCTAATACGGATAGTAATCGATCACCCTGAAAAGAAAAGAAGAGAATCCCCTTTATTATGCAGTACCATCCCTTCTCCAACAAAATTAATCAAATTATCAAAAGACATTGGAATCTTTTAAGATCCAGTTACCCCATGGTACAGGAATTCTGGAATCCACCCATGTCCTCCTATAGAAAAGGTAGAACGATACGAGATCGATTGATTAAATCTGATCAACCTGTGGCTGCAGCAGCCAAACTAACCTTCCTGGGACCTAAAAATCTGGGATCGTATCCCTGCTTGTCATGCATACAATGTAACTCTATGATTAAAGGTAAATACTTTACACATCCACATAGGGGTTTCAACATCCCCATACGGGGTTACTACACATGCCAATCTTCATATGTAATTTACGCCATAAAGTGCCCATGCGGTTTAGTCTATGTAGGGGAGACTACACAAAAAATCAAAGATAGGATAGCGAGACACAAATACTCAATACGAGATAAATTAACCCAATTACCGCTGGCGAGACACTTTTTGGAATTTGGCCACAATGTATCACAACTAAAGTATATGGTCCTAGAAGGTATTGAGAAAAATAGGAGAGGGGGCAACCGTGAATTGATTCTAAGAAAAAGAGAAGTATACTGGATACATTTTTTGAATACTATTGCTCCATATGGCTTAAATGTTGATTTGGATCTTTATTTATTTGTTTAACTGTTGGAATAAGTATATGAAAGTAGCCAGATAAAATAACTTCATGATGGGGATATCTTTTTTGTTTTTTCTTTTTGTTTTTGTATCTACTCATGAATGCAACATTTCCCTGCGTTTTTATAGGTATTTCAAATATTCTATAATGAGAGTGAAGAGAATGAGAGATTCGACACCTGTTGCTTATCCTTGTTTTAATGGCATGTTATAGATAAATATATGCATATATAGATGTTAAATGGTATGCGATTTGAACTAATTAGCCATATTGATTCCATATGTGAAGTACTTCACTTAACCTGTATTTAAATGAATGATTGGATTGAAACCCTCAGATGTGCTTCAATGGATCTTAGGAAGGGCGTAAGCTGACTAGCCCGAGACATAATCCATCCATCCATCCATATCTGAATCTACCTGTGTCTGAAACTGTGTAGGCATTTCGTGCCTGTGTTTTTGGATTATACTTGCTTTGTAAATCCCTACTGAACAATTTGAGAAATAAAGCAAAGAAATTTTTAAGTGCAGCAACCTCTTGGACTCTTTTTTTTTTATATATATATATATATATATATATATATATATATATATATATATATATATATATATATATATATATATATATATATATATATAGGAATTTTTAGTTATTTTCTTATACTAGTAATAGCGGTGATCATCGGCTTATAGCGAGACTGCGATATTGCGGTGGACAATCTGACACTAATGCCCCGTACACACAGTCGGATTTTCCGATGGAAAATGTGTGATAGGACCTTGTTGTCGGAAATTCCGACCGTGTGTAGACTCCATCACACATTTTCCATCGGATTTTCCGACACACAAAGTTTGAGAGCAGGATATAAAATTTTCCGACAACAAAATCCATTGTCGGAAATTCCCATCGTACACAAATCCGACGGACAAAGTGCCACGCATGCTCAGAATAAATAAAGAGATGAAAGCTATTGGCCACTGCCCCGTTTATAGTCCCGACATACGTGTTTTACGTCACCGCGTTCAGAATGATCGGATTTTCCGACAACTTTGTGTGACCGTGTGTATGCAAGACAAGTTTGAACCAACATCCGTCTGAAAAAATCCTAGGATTTTGTTTTCGGAATGTCCGAACAAAGTCCGACCGTCTGTACGGGGCATAACTGTTGTGGGAACCAGTGACACTAATGCAGTAATCAGTGCTTTGCACTGGCACTGTACTAATGACACTGGCTGGTAAGGGGTTAAACATCTAGTGCAATTAAAGGGTTAATTTTGTGCCTAATCAGTGTTTATGTGTACACAGTGTGGTGTTTTTACTAAAGAATGTGCTAAATTTTATCCTCTTTTTTGCAGGGAAACAAAATCAACTGCATCCCTGCTGACAGGACAGAGCTATACATTGTTTTGCTCCATTCTGGGTCTCTCCTCACCTATCAGCGGGTGCTGGCAGACATCCATTGGCCGGCACTCGCTGATCGGCATCTGCTGTGACTAACATATGACTGTCCCCCTATGGAAGTGCAGAATCACGTATATACACGCACTACAGGTACAACTCAGAAGGCAGGAGTTCAAATGGAGCTTAAAAGCTATAAGAAGAAGCACGGATTAGAACTTTGAGAAGGAGGCAGGTAGAAGATGTACAGATGAGAAGGAGACAGTAGAAAGGGAGCTAAAAGGAGATCTCAAAATCAAAGGGGATAAGTATCAACAATGAGCTGGATAGAGGAAAAGGAGACAGTAGAAATAACATGAACATGAATATGTGAGCATATCTACAGAAGTCAGAAGGAGACGTGAAGAGGTCAAGTAACACCTGACCCACTTTTGGAGGAGAGAGATATGATGATATCTAGTCATATTTGATGTGTGCTTAGAGGGGACATGCCTAAGGAATAGAGGAGGACTAAGTATGAAAATGTTACAAGAAAAATGAAGAGGTATTTCCAAAAATAGATAATTAAAGAGTATTCAGTGGGTCTTCTATTTTCTATTGTGTAAAAACATGTAACAAAAGATCAGGTTACCTTTTTTGCAAGTAGACCTTGGAACAAGGAATACTGCTACTTGTACATAATATTTTTATGCGAATCATGTTCTCTGCTGTTTACCTTTTCTTAAAAATCAATGCAATATGTAGTA
This sequence comes from Lithobates septentrionalis, assembly GCA_037952835.1. Lineage (NCBI taxonomy): Eukaryota > Metazoa > Chordata > Amphibia > Anura > Ranidae > Lithobates > Lithobates septentrionalis. The sequence continues at coordinate 4,782,396 of JBBDGP010000366.1, read as the reverse complement.
CTCCATGTGTAGGAATGAGGCATTTAACCTGTGAAAAAATAGCACAGTTAAAGGATTACTCAGAATGCTAATTTGTAGTCCTGTGAGCCTCCAGGTAATTGACCAAATCTGGTCTCCAAAATAGTATATCTTTGCAAATGATCAGCTGCTAACGTTGCGCATGTCTTATAACCATGCAAAATAGTTAAACCAAATTGTACACACGCTGCGCTTATCAAAATAAAAAATTTCCACTAAAATATTAATAAAGCGATATTGTGCCTAACATATACAAAATCTATTAATATCTATTAATACTATACTATACGTTAATGTGCAATAAATTTCAATGAATGAATAAATAGGTAAAAGTGCTCCAATAAGCCTGTGTATTGCAAATATTCCACAAAGCTTGTGCAATTTTAAAACATTAATAGATAATTCAACACAAACATCCATGCGATTTAGTGTTGCATCCAAGCATATCAGTACTGCATCTATGCAATATGGTGTTAGTGCAATGTTCGAACAATAAAAAGTTAAAAAATACAAAAAACGCATCCATGCGATTTGGTGCAACATCCATGTGATTCTATTCAATTCAGTGCTGTGTTGCTGTGCAATGATTAAATTAACAGTCCGATTTAGTGTTGCATCCATGCATTTCAATGCTGCATCTATGCAATATGGTATTAGTGCAATGTTCAAAAATTAAAAAGTTAAAAAATACAAAAAAACGCATCCATGCGATTTGGTGTTGCATCCATGTGATTCTATGCAATTCAGTGCTGTGTTGCTGTGCAATGATCAAATTAACAGTCCACAGATCTTCCACAATCCATTCATGTGTTATGGTGAACACAAACTAAAGTGCTGTGCGCTCATACAAGTGCTCCCCCCCCCAGGTGATAGCCCCTCACCTTAGGGCGTGCGACCTTGCAATTAAGCTTGGTCAGAATGCGTCTTAGAACCTCTCTGGGTTCGATGTTATATGCAGGGTCCTGGATAGATTTGCACTGGTGCCTCTGTTCCTCACAGCAGTCCCGTTTGTACCTCAATATATCAACATAAAAAGGACTTCATGGTGCAGTATGTACTAAATTTATTAAAATCATAAACAAATCCCGCAATGGGTACTCACAGTAACAAGGCACTTAAGGGCGCCACACTAAAACAGCAGAGATGAACGGGCAACAGCGGCCGGTATAGGGTGGTGTGCTAATCTGTCCCAACAGGTTGTATGTATAACGTTCTGTCCTGTCCCCTTCCCCTACGCGTGTTCGATACAAGGGGTATTTCGTATCTTCATCACCCCCTGATGAAGATACGAAATACCCCTTGTATCGAACACGCGTAGGGGAAGGGGACAGGACGGAACGTTATACATACAAGCTGTTGGGACAGATTAGCACGCCACCCTATACCGGCCGCTGTTGCCCGTTCATCTCTGCTGTTTTAGTGTGGCGCCCTTAAGTGCTTTGTTACTGTGAGTACCCATTGCGGGGTTTGTTTATGATTTTAATAAATTTAGTACATACTGCACCATGAAGTCCTTTTTATGCTGATATATTGAGGTACAAACGGGACTGCTGTGAGGAACAGAGGCACCAGTGCAAATCTATCCAGGACCCTGCATATAACATCGAACCCAGAGAGGTTCTAAGGCGCATTCTGACCAAGGTTAATTGCAAGGTCGCATGCCCTAAGGTGAGGGGCCATCACCTGGGGGGGGAGCACTTGTATGAGCGCACAGCACTTTAGTTTGTGTTCACCATAATACATGAATGGATTGTGGAAGATCTGTGGACTGTTAATTTGATCATTGCACAGCAACACAGCACTGAATTGCATAGAATCACATGGATGCAACACCAAATCACATGGATGTGTTTTTTTGTATTTTTTAACTTTTTATTGTTCGAACATTGCACTAACACCATATTGCATAGATGCAGTACTGATATGCTTGGATGCAACACTAAATCGCATGGATGTTTGTGTTGAATTATCTATTAATGTTTTAAAATTGCACAAGCTTTGTGGAATATTTGCAATACACAGGCTTATTGGAGCACTTTTACCTATTTATTCATTCATTGAAATTTATTGCACATTAACGTATAGTATAGTATTAATGGTTATTAATAGATTTTGTATATGTTAGGCACAATATCACTTTCTTAATATTTTAGTGGAAATTTCTTATTTTTTATTTTGATAAGCGCAGCGTGTGTACAATTTGGTTTAACAGTTAAAGGATTAGTCCACCAATTTTAGTAATGGGTGGAGCCAAGGGAGCTACATCACCCCCAACATAAATGTCTTAGAAACTCCAATAGCAAAATTAGTCTGCCATTATTTTAACTTTTTTGTGTTTACCTCAGCATGCTCTTGCACTTCCTTTTGCATTCTCCAAAATAGGAAACAAATTTAATTATAAAATGGGGAGAGTGGGAACAGCCCTTACAGGTGTGCAGACTCAAAACTGAAATGCCAATATCTCACCAACGGAGATTCTAAGAAATGTGATTTGTGAACAATTTGATGCAATTCATTATGTACTGTAGAATAGTATTGACCATTCTAGTTGAATCTAAAGTGGTTGTAAAGGCAGAAGTTTTTTTTTTATCTTAATGCATTCTATGCATTAAGATAAAAAAACCTTCAGTGTGCAGCAACCCCCCTAATACTTAGCTTAGTCCCATCTCGATCCAGCGATGTGCACGAATACCTCAGCCATCTTGGACTCTCCTTCCTGATTGCAGTGCCGGCTATAGCTTGATATTTTGGGGGGGGGGGGGGGGGGGCTTTGGCAAAAAACTCCCCCCCCCCCAACCTGTGAACAATACCTGCTCCACTTCTCCCCCTCTACACACACACACAGACACCTGGAAAGGGAAGTTTGGCTCCTCTCCTAGTACAGGGATAACACCATACACGGGAATCAGTGATCCCTATACTTGCATAGGGGGATGGGAGGGTGAAATGAGCTCATAGCACACAATGAAGGAAATTCTGACAGAACACAGAAGGTCTGGACACATCTTACAGTGAGGTGGGATCAGTGTGGGATGGAGGAGCCTGAACAGGAGACACGCCGGTACTTACCCGGAGCTTGGTGAGTGATGGTGGCAGCTTCTCCTGTCCTCTACTCGGTACAATCCTCCACACAAATGGCTCCTTTCCCTAGTACATTGCTCTGTACACATGTCTCCTCTCCCCGGTACCCCTGGGTTGCCCGGGTAGTGCTCCTGGAAGCGGTTGTTGCTGCCCATTCGCCCACTGTTCCTCGCTCCAGCTTGCCGAGGGAAGAGTTTGAGCAATTGCTTCTCCCCTTGCAGAACAGGAAGTGGGTCCTGAGACCCGATTGGCCGGGAGTCCTAAGACTCCCTGGCCAATCGGGTCTCAGGACCCACTTTCTGATTGACCAGAAGGAGAAGCATGAAGACATTAGCAAATATTAATTTGCTAATGTCACACAACTGGGTGGGCTCAGGGCGCAGTGCTCTGCGCCCCGAGCCCACCCTTTTTTTAAACCAATTAGAGCCCCAGGCTCTAATCATGTGCTTCTAAAAAAAAAAAAAAACCCATTGAAATGCATGCATCTGGCACCCTGCATGGAGATTAGGGGCCAGGTGCATGGATTGGGTGGTGGTGTCTCTGCGCCCCTAATGGAGCGGTCGCCAGTGACTGATTGGCTGAGACACAGCAATGGCACCATTGGCTCCCACTGCTGTCAATGTCAAAGGCAGTTAGCTAATGAGGAGAGAGAGGGGGTGGGGCCGAAATGTGGCTCAGTGTCTGAATGGATGTTCTGCAGCTTGGTTCCGGTGCCCCTATAGCAAGCTGCTTGCTGTGGGGACACTCGACAGGAGGGAGGGGCCAGGAGCACCGGCGAGGGACCTGAGAAGAGGAGGGTCCAGGCTGCTTTGTGCAAAACCACTGCACAGAGCAGGTAAGTTCTGTATAACATGTTTGTTATTTTTAAAGAAAAAAAAACAAGACTTTAGTATGACTTTAACCACTAGTTTATTAAAACAACACTTGGAGCCAGCAAAATCTAGAATCAAAAAGGTATAGGTAATAACAGGATTGGCTCAGTTCTTTATCAGAATAGCAACTGATACTCCCCAAGCTTTATGTAAGGGGGTCCACTTGCGGTAACCATGTCCATCTTCCCTAGTGTCACTGTCATCTTCAACTAGTGAGGAGCTCCAACAAGAAAATTCATGGATAATGTTTTAAAAAAAGACATCCTGCACATGCCTAATAACCTGCCACTACTGGAGTCTTGAAGTCCTGAGGATTGTCCTCTTGAAGGGTCAGCATCAGTGAACCTGCCCCCTTTCAAATCAACTATACCTTATGCAGTAACAGGGTAAAATATATCTAAGAAGTCAATGTTGTGACAGCAAGGCTCTACAAACGCTTTTCCTTTGTTGCCACTAAATCAATACTGACACTTTATGCATAAATATCGTGTTACTATGTTTGTTATTTATTATTGAATAAGACCTAGCTCTGTAACTAGTGATGAAATACAATGCTTTCTCTTCCAAGTGTTGCAGGACATATGTGTTTAGAGGCATATCTAGATTTAAAGCGGAGGTCCACCCAAAAGGGGAAGCTCCGCTTGTCTGTCTCCTGCCCCCCCTCCGCTGCCACATTTGGCACCTTTTGGGGGGAGCGGGTACCTGATTTTGACAGGTACACCCTCCCACTTCCAGGCTCATCTTGCTGCGGTGAACTGAGATGGAAGTTTGCCCCCCTCCTCCCAGACAGCCGGCCCATTTACAAAGCGCAGCACGCTTTGCACTTGTGCAGAAGGAAACTGGCTGTGAAGCTGCAGCTCTGGTGAGGACACCGCTAAATTCCTGGACAGGTAAGTGCCCTTTTAATAAAAGTCAGCAGCTACAGTATTTTTTCTGAAGAAACCTGGAGCTCCTCTTTAAATTAATTCCATGTAAGTTTTAGGTGATTGTGCCTTTCTCTGGAGATATGTTTAATGATTGTGTACTTAGAATAAAAAAGAATATCATTTTTATCATTTTTTATTGGGCTGTCTTTTTTACAAGGTGGGGGTCTGAGGACTAATGATGGGCGAACGGTTCGGTCCGAGCAAAGGTTCAGCCTGAACATCGCCTGCTTGCCTGTTCAGTGAACACCCGAATTTGTGGGGTGCTCGGCAGGATGTTTGGCATTCTAAGCCCTGATTGGTCACAGTGAAAGCTGGTTGTTAAGGAGTAGGGCCAGGAAGCCAGCAGCTGTGACCTTAACAAATGATGAGTCATCAGCTGTCAATGGGCTTCCCTGCTGACAGCTTAATAAAAGAAAAACATTTCCAGCAATATAAAAAATTGAAGAAAAAAAACGACATGGGGGTCCCACCTCAATCCATACCAGGCCACATGCCCTCAACATGGGGGGTACTTTGGGGTGGCGTGGGGGCTCTGACCCTTACCTTTATAAGAACTGTCAAGTGGCGGAGCCTGCAGTAGGCGGTTAGCCCCCCCTTTCCTGACCTGCCGGGCTGCATGCTTGGATAAGGGTCTTGTATAGACTTTGGGGGGGAGCAACACTTTTTTAAAAAACATTTTGGAGTGGGGTTCCCATTAAAATCCATACCAGGCCCTCCTGAAACTAGCATGCCACAAAAAACAGACGTTTGATTGTCTGAAAATCTAAGCGTGTGTATGATGCTTAAGACCCCATAAACACTATTAGATTTTCTGCAGATTTTTGTTTTCAGATTTACCAAAACCATGTAGTGCAAGAGTCTGCTTGACTGCATACAAATTGAAACCCTTAAGATTTGACCTCCATATTATATGGTTTTGGTAAATATGAAGACAAAAATCTGCAGAAAATCTAATAGTGTGTATGGGGCTTAACTTAAAAGGGGGGATGGGATTGACTGGGGAAGGAGACATATCACTGTTCGTAATTATTACGAACAGCAGATCTGTCTCTTCTCTCCTGTCAGAGTGAGGATTTGTGTGTTTATACACACAAATCCCCATTCTGGCTCTCGTGCCTGCGATCGCGGGTGGCCGGTGGTGATCGCCCCCGCCGGCCACGCGCATCGGGTCCCCCGCGCGCACCTGCTATAGCTCTTTAAGGAGCCACCGTACGGGTACAGCGATTCACGGGATGGAGCCACATTGCCACCGAATATCTATAGGAGCTGGTCGGCAAGTGGTTAAGCATCGCTAGAACCACTGCTCCATTTAAAACTACCTTTTTTTAAAGGTTTTTTTTTTGCATTGGTACATGTCACCCAGGGCAGTACCCCGGGTCCCCATACCCTTTTTATGGCCAATAACTTGCATATAAGCCTTCAAGATGGGAATTTTGATTTTTCAAATTCGGGCCCCATAGACTTCAATGGGGTTTGGAGTTTACTCCAAACTTTTGCTATGTTTAGGATTTCTGGTTTGAACCGAACCGGGGGGGTGTTCGGCCCATTTCTAGTGAGGACAAGTGAAAGCAAGTGACAAAAAAGTATATTTTGCATTAAACCAAAGCCTAATATATGCCTTGTCTGAATATATAACCCTTACCTAAGCCACCCAACACTTAACCCTTTGCATATTTCTTGCATGTAATTCTAATGCCGCGTACACACGGTCGGACTTTCCGGCATACTTGGTCCGGCGGACCAGAGTGTGCCGGACAATCCGCCCGTGTGTGGGCGCCGGCGGACTTTTCCGGCGGACTTCTTCCGAAAAGCCCGCCGGACCTAGATTTGAAGCAAGTTTTAAATCTTTCCGTCGGACTCAGTTTCGGGCGGAAAGTCCGCTCGTGTGTGTGCTGGTCCGACGGAAAGGCCGCTCGTGTGTAGGCTGGTCCGACGGACCAGATACGACGCGAGGGCAGGGTATTGCATCTCGCGCTCGCTGCAATAGGAAAAACAAATTTTCCTATTGCGGCGAGCGCGGGGCATACCAGGCCCTTAGGTCTGGTATGGATTATAAAGGGAACCCCGCTACGCCGAAAAAACGGCGTGGGGTCCCCCCTAAAATCCATACCAGACCCCGATCCGAGCACGCAGCCTGGCCGGTCAGGAAAGGGGGTGGGGACGAGCGAGCGCCCCCCCCCTCCTGAACCGTACCAGGCCGCATGCCCTCAACATGGGGGGGTGGGTGCTTTGGGGGAGGGGGGCGCCTTACGGTGCCCCCCCACCACAAAGCACCTTGTCCCCATGTTGATGAGGACAAGGGCCTCTTCCCGACAACCCTGGCCGTTGGTTGTCGGGGTCTGCGGGCGGGGGCTTATCGGAATCTGGGAGCCCCCTTTAATAAGGGGGCCCCCAGATCCCGGCCCCCCACCCTATGTAAATGAGTATGGGGTACATGGTACCCCTACCCATTTACCTAGGAAAAAAGTGTAAGTAATAAAACACACTACACAGGTTTTTAAAATATTTTATTAAACAGCTCCGGGGGTGGGGATCTTCCTCCGGCTTCGGGGGTCTTCTTCCGGCTTCGGGGGTCCCTCCGCTTCATCTTCTCCCGGCGTCCGGTTGGTTCTTCTCCGCGTGTTCCAGTTCTTCGGCCGGCTCCTCTGCTGTGTTCAGGTAGCTCTCTTGCCAGCAGAGGTCCGGACTTCTGAGCTTCTCTTCTTCTCTCTTCTCTTCCCCCAGATGTTGACACGACGCTCTCTCCGGCTGGACTGGTCTCTGAGGGCTGCGTTGTGACTTATATAGGCGGAGACCCCGCCCCCATATGATGTCACAGTCCCTGGGCATGCTGGGACTGTGACGCTTTAGGGGGCGTGGTCGACCACGCCCCCTAAAACGTCACAGTCCCAGCATGCCCAGGGACTGTGACATCATATGGGGGCGGGGTCTCCGCCTATATAAGTCACAACGCAGCCCTCAGAGACCAGTCCAGCCGGAGAGAGCGTCGTGTCAACATCTGGGGGAAGAGAAGAGAGAAGAAGAGAAGCCCAGCAGCTCAGAAGTCCGGCCCTCTGCTGGCAAGAGAGCTACCTGAACACAGCAGAGGAGCCGGCCGAAGAACTGGAACACGCGGAGAAGAACCAACCGGACGCCGGGAGAAGATGAAGCGGAGGGACCCCCGAAGCCGGAAGAAGACCCCCGAAGCCGGAGGAAGATCCCCACCCCCGGAGCTGTTTAATAAAATATTTTAAAAACCTGTGTAGTGTGTTTTATTACTTACACTTTTTTCCTAGGTAAATGGGTAGGGGTACCATGTACCCCATACTCATTTACATAGGGTGGGGGGCCGGGATCTGGGGGCCCCCTTATTAAAGGGGGCTCCCAGATTCCGATAAGCCCCCGCCCGCAGACCCCGACAACCAACGGCCAGGGTTGTCGGGAAGAGGCCCTTGTCCTCATCAACATGGGGACAAGGTGCTTTGTGGTGGGGGGGGCACCGTAAGGCGCCCCCCTCCCCCAAAGCACCCACCCCCCCATGTTGAGGGCATGCGGCCTGGTACGGTTCAGGAGGGGGGGGGGGCGCTCGCTCGTCCCCACCCCCTTTCCTGACCGGCCAGGCTGCGTGCTCGGATCGGGGTCTGGTATGGATTTTAGGGGGGACCCCACGCCGTTTTTTCGGCGTAGCGGGGTTCCCTTTATAATCCATACCAGACCTAAGGGCCTGGTATGCCCCGCAACGGGGCTCGCAAGGTGTCAATCTCGCCGATAAAAGCGGCAAGATTGACATCCTTTGCTAGTCCCGTCGCACCTGAGTCACGTTCAAAATGAACGGACTTGGCCGTGTGTGGGCAAGTCCGTTCATTCTGAAAGTCCGTCGGAAAGACGGGCGGACCTAGCCCGCCGGAAAGTCCCGGCGTGTGTGGGCAAGTCCGTCCGTTTTAAAGTCCGGCGCACCTGGCGGACAAAGTCCGTCGGAAAGTGTGCCGGACCAAGTATGCCGGAAAGTCCGACCGTGTGTACGCGGCATAAGGATGGTCCCTTACAGTGTGTTAACATGCATTGCATCAAAGGGGATGTAAACGCTCATGTTTTTTCAACTTAATACATGAAGGTGAAAAAACAATTGGCAGTCACCGGCCCCCCAGCCCCCCGTTTTACTTACCTGAGCCCCTTCATCTCCTTGGCGGGGACGCGCTGTCCCTCTCGGCTCTTGATTGGATAGATTGATAGCAGTGCAGCCATTGGCTCCCGCTGCTGTCAATCAAATCCAATGACGCGGGTGCCGGGGGTCAGGGCCAAGTCCGGCATTCCAGTCTATGGACGCAAATGCTGGACTCGGGAGCGTGCCCGCAAGGTAACCCCCTCCGGAGAGGGCTTCTTATCTGATTCGGGGAAGAGCCCAGAAGAGGATGAATGGGGCCACTCTTTGCAAAATGAGCTGCACAGTGGAGGTCAGTATGACATGTTTTTTATTTAACAAAAAAAAACAACAATCCTTTACAATCACTTTAAGGCAGTTCATTTATTATAAATGGGCATGCACATGGCTCGTTTTTGGCAACGCAATTTACTTGTGAAGCTATGACATGAGTGCTTGACAGTATTGTGTAGTGTGATGGTGTCTCATCCGCTATAAATCGTATTGCAATTCACAACAGTATGATATATAGTGTACGTTGGCATGTGGTACTTCAACACATAGGTATGAATGGGTGCGCACATTACCTATTTCCTAAAGATAGCCTTTAACTGTTAACACAGTTATTCTGTAAAATAAGCCAAGTAAGCCAATAAACAAATACAGGGAGACTGCATGATTAGCTGGTGATAAACCTCCCCTGGATCCTCCTCTCATAACAGCCCAGCATCTTCTATTAAATAGAAATGTATTCTAGCACAAGCAACCTGTCACGCCTGGCTTAGCAGCTGCTCTGATGTTGTGCAGACTTCAAAATAGGTGTCAGTGAGATCTCAACTCATGTTAAAGTGAACAAGTGGGGCACAGGAAAGGCAAAAAGAAGCAGAGGAGAAGAAAGAGGAATGAAACCAGAATGAGGAACACAAAAGAGACAAGCAGCAAATGCTGAACTATACTTACACCTCTTTTTGTCAGAATTCTAACCAGAAAATATTCTGCAGTGCCAAAAGATAGAAAGACACTGACTTTGAAATGCCATGAACTACAAGCTTCAGACTAGATGCCTAAAATATGTGATACTTCAGTGCATTGCAAACCAGGAGACACATACAACGTATATAAATATATTTGATAGGTTTTACAATATATCTGGCAAATCATAGATGACTCCCTAACATATTGTTTTTATCACCATATTGGACTTTGCAATAAATCATTTTATTTAAAAACATGCATACATCTTTTTTAAATGTAGGCACATATGCACATGCACAGAAGATATATGCAACACAGTAATATATACATTTTTTTTATAAATATACATGAATTCTACAGTATAACAAGATTTTTGAAGGAAAAGAAAAGCAAAAGGAAACGGCACCTACATACATTATAAGGCAATGGGGAAACTTCCCTTCTATTCCCAGTATATTTGTACAGTGATAAATATACACATTGGGGACTACTATGTATACAGCTATTTCACATCTGACAGGCTAACCTTAAATCTCTGTCTACTGCACAATCTATGATCTCCCCTTGGGGCTTCTAGTCCTATAGAATAATGATGGTTATTATTTTTATAACCTCTATCCCTTTGTATTCACACAATGGAAGATAAAGAGAGGTCGCTAGGTCCCAGCTGCATGCTTGATTGCGTGTGTTTTAATCCATGACATCTCCCACCCTCCCAGTACTGGGGATGAAGAGAAGGTCATTAGGTGTTGATAAAACACACCAGTGTATATAGATCTCATGGTGCATCCATCATACATTTTGTGATACATACAAGTGCTCTCTTCAGCATAGTTAAATTCAGGTAGATCTCTTAGTATTCTATACCAGAAAACATGCATCTGTTGCTTGCTTCACATGTTACAGTCATGTATGTAATGCAATGCTCTGCTGATTGTAAATGCTGTATAATATTTTAAAGGTTATTCAAAAAAAGTTTTAAAGCCTGTATTGTTAACTGACAGAGACAATACAACATAGTATCAGCTGTAAGCCTATTCATGGTGGATAAATTAATTATTTTAATAAACGGGCAAACGTGTATTTGCTCTCTAGACCTATTGGTCCACCAGCAGAATTGCAACTACAAGTAATCAAACATGGAAAAATAAGGTTAAAGACATTCCCATAGCACCACATTTTTGTGTTGTGAAAAGCCAAAGGAAAGGATTAAAGCTGAACTCTGAGCAAATTTTCTTTTTTTTCCTACGAAGTGGGGCTGTGACAGCACTGCATGGGTTAACTGCTCATTTTATTCAAGGGGAGAGGACAGCGGAGATATACTTACGTGATCCTCATATCTTCCCCACACAAGACCAGTCCAGCACCCCCACTCTCCAGCAGTTTTGAAAATGTGCTGTTCCTCCTCTTCCCTTACCAGAACCCCCCTTCTCTTGCTCCTTTCTACCTCTCCTATGTGCTTGCCCCTCTTCCCCCTCACTTCTTTCTCATTTCTATCCTTCACATTCTACCACCGCAGCCCCGACCCTAGCTTGAACTCCTAGCTAGGCATTCTCCTTAGTATACCACATTACCCTTCCCGACCTGCAGTCTCCCAGTACTCTTGAGCTCTTTGGTATTGTCCCTGATTGTGGTGCCAAACAGCTACCTATGTTAATTACTTGGGCATGACCCCTTTTTTTCTCCCTGACTGTTTATATGTTGTTTATGCCTAGAATTTCAACCTACCTATGCATTATGGGGAATATTCCTCATTTTGATGTTTACTATGTACCCTTTTTTGACCCAAAGTGGTCTTTTCCATGCTTTAGCGCCTGTTACATTGTACTTACTATACAAATGTACCTCTTGCACTCGTACTTGTACCTTTGTAATAAAACTTTTGTTGCTTTTAATAAAAAATATTTGAACAAGAAAAAGGACAAAAAAAGAAAAAGAAAATGTACTGTTTCTGACTAAGGATGAGCTCAGGCGTGTTCGCAAAAAGCACGTGCAGAGCCCGCCAGGAAGTCGGCACTGCGGAGCTCTAATCACAAGCAGTGAGACATTGTCCTGATGCACGGCTGCAGAGATTGGAAAATTTCTCACTGCTTGTGATTAGCGCTGTGCAGTACCGAATTCCTGGCGGGCTCTGCATGTGCTGTTTACGAAACACACCTGAGCTCATCCTTATTCCTGACATCAGAACACCCAGAGCACACTCCATAGACCGGAACAGTCCACTGCTGGATTGTGGGAAAGTCTGGTTTTCTGGAAGATTGAAGTATCAGGTGAGTACAAGGCCTCATGCACACTGGACTTTAAAATAACGTTATAAAAACGCAAATAGCTTTGCAGTGAGTTTTTCAACGTCTTTGCAATAGCGTTGTTTAGCGTATATTAGCGGTTTTAAGCGGTTTTCCGCGTTAGCGTTTTTTAGCTTTTTTTTTTATTTTAACATGCAGCTGTACCTTTGATTACTAAAACAGCCAGTGTCTCCCGCTGTGTCATGCCCATCTGCAGCTGTACCTTTGATTACTAAAACAGCGGGTGTCTCCCACTGTGTCATGCAGTCTGTTCAGTGGCCGTCCATTGTAACAAAGCTGTCTATCATTGTTCCGTCTATCCTCCTCGTCCGTGATAGACGGAATACTGAACACTTATACAATGCTGGGAAATGGTATCAGTGTTCCGTCTATCACGGATGAGGAGGAGGCGGGGCTTTGTTACAATGGACGGCCGCCGAACAGACTGCAAAAACGTCAAAAAACACTGGTAAGCCACGTTTTTGAGCATTTTTTTGACGTTAGAGTGTTTTTACAGCTGAAAAAAGCTGAAAGACTCCTCTCAGGAAAGACTAGTTTTGGATTTTCATTAAAGCCAAAAAACGCCCCAGCCAAAAACTGCTGATAACAACCTATGTGTGCATGGACACCTAGAATAACATGATGGGGAGTTTATTGACTGTAGAAAAAAACGTCTGAAGCCAAAAACTGCTGTAAAAACGTCAAGTGTGCATGAGGCCTAAATGTTGTGCTGCTCACCCATAGAAAAAATTACCAGTTGACCCATACAGTACGGTACAGCCCCGCTGCATGGGAAAACATTTTTTTGCCCAGAGTTGGGTTTTATACTATTGAAACTCAATCACTAAAATCACATGTAAGCTTTAACCTTTTACTGTAATTTCCAAGTAGCAATTTTGACTTACCTGTAATCTCTTAATCTTGAAATACAGTACAGGACACAGGGTGTGTATTTATAAACCATGGGTTATATGCTTCTACCATCTAGTGATTATACACTGGAAAAAATGTTTGCTATGGCTGCCTCTAGAGCATGCTCATAAAGCTGACAACTCTGTGATGCTCCAGTTTTGTAATAAGCAATAATGAGTGATCAAGGCACAGAGGGGAGGGATCTGTGTCCTGTACTGTAATCCAAAATTACTATTAACTTAATCATATAGTACAGGGCATAGGACTTGTATTCATAGACCATGGCATTTCCCCAAGCAGAAAATCTGAGGCATGGGCAACAACATAGCGACATAGAACTGCCAAAAGCCCACAGTCAACACAAGGGTTTAAAAACCTGAACAAAATACTCAGATAACAGCTTGAAGCACCCTACAGCCGAAGTTCACATCAGCAGAGGCCTGAATGTCCACCTGGTAGAACTTGTATAACGTGGACCAGCTGGGAGCCCTACAAATCAGATACTTGATGCTGCAAAGCCCAAAAGACAGCAGCAGCCTTGGAATGCACTCAGATGAGAAAGGGAGGAATCCTTTTCCCAAGGGCATAGTCTGATCATCCTGGAAATGGTGCAACAGAAAACAGGGTATCTTCTATTAGTAACTCCAGGTAGAACAGAAAGGGACGCTTGCAAATTGAGGCAGTGGCTGCCAAGTAGACTCTGACAACCCTAACCACATCCAAACAATGTGAGGCAATTTCTTTGTCATGTTTTGGAGCAGGACAGAGGGCGGCATGAACTACATCCTAATTGGGGTGGAAAAAGGAGACCACCTTAGGTAAAAAAAACAAGGTGCAAAATACGAAAGGCTCTTTACAAAAGAGAGCTGCTAACTCGAAAACAAGACTAACAAAAGTTATGGCAACCAAAAGGCAGCTTTATTGGTGAGGTCCTCCAACGAAATGTCTCCTATCGGTTCAAAGGGAAGTCTCTGAATAGCAGAGAGCACCAAGTTGTGATCCCAAGGTCACACAGGAAGTCAGATTGAGGGAATGATATAAACTACTCTCTGTAGAAATTTCATTACAATGGATTTTTAGGCAAAATGTTTCTGAAAGAGGAGGAATAAGACAGAAACCTGTCCCTCGAGGGTACTCAATGCTACATGCTGTTTAAGACCAAACTAAAGAAAGGCCAAAATATGAATAATAGAGCATCCCCTAGGTTTAAGCCTTCAGTCCTCATACCAAGCAAAGAAAGAATTCCATGATTGATGGTAAATCTTGCAGGAGATGGATTTCCTTGTGCTGAGTAAGGTGAGAATAAACAAATCAGAGATACTCCTCTACTTTAGGACTTGGTTTTCAACAGCCATGCTGGTAAAGACAGGGAAGCCATAAATCACCCTGAAATGAGTCCAAGGAATCACCATGGTATCTAGTGGACAATCTGGCCTCTAGAAGATGAACCTAGAGGCCAGATTGTCCACACCTTCCCCACCTTAGACAGAGATTTTGAAATATCTCAGGAGGGCAGAACCACTCTCCTGGTTCTGGGCATAAATAGCTTAGGATGTCCATCTGCCAATTGTCCACTCTCAGAATGCAGATGGCTGAGAAAACTGTAATTTTCTGCCCATGAGAATATTAGGCCGGCTAAACATGAATCAAAATGTAGCCAGTTCAGCAAGGACTAGCTGAATTTCGATCCATGTATGGACAGGAAGGTTTTACAGAAGTCGACCAATCAATCAACTTCTATACAACCTCCCTGCAATGCTGTATCCTGGCCTAGGCCGACAAGGCCCAGGCCTAGGGCAGCACTTTGCAGGGGGGCAGCACGGAAAGAGTCCCTGCCGGCTTGCGCTATACTGTTAGTGTAGCACCAGTCTTATGAGGTGTACTGGGCTGAGAGGCAAAGGCAAATGAGCCTAACTTCCCCATAAAGCGTCTGAACTGCTTCCGGTATGCGGGCGGCCAGCATTCCGCAACTGGGGGGGGGGGGGCGCCGCTTCTAATTTTGACTGTCCTATCATCCCAGACCACAAACCTTCCTCACTGTGCTATGTTTTCTGCTGCACCATTGGCATGGTTATATCTCCTTAGTCCTCTCCATGAAACTATCAGAAATTTGTGCTTAACCGCTTCAATACAGGGCATTTTCACCCCTTCCTGCCCAGACCAATTTTTAGTTTTCAGCGCTGTCGCACTTTGAATGACAGTTGTGCGGTCATGCAACACTGTACCCAAATTCATTTTTTATGTTTTTTTTCCCCACAAATAGCTTTCTTTTGCTGGTATTTGATCACCTCTGCGGTTTTTTTTTTTGCATTATAAACAAAAAGCGACAATTTTGAGAAAAATATATATATTTTACTTTTTACTATAATAAAAATCTCAATAAAAAAAAAATAATTCTCAGTTTAGGCTGATATGTATTCTTCTACAAATTATTGGAAAAAAAAATTATGGCATTTTTATTTACTAGTAATGGGACATTGCGACGAACATAGCGGACACTTTTTGACACATTTTTCGGACCATTCACATTTATACAGCGATCAGTGCTATAAAATTGCACTGATTACTGTGTAAATGTGACTGGCAGGGGAGGAGTTAACACTAAGGGGTGATCGAGGGGGTTAATTATGTTTCCTAGGGAGTGATTCTAAGTGTAGGGGGCGGGGACTCATAAGGGGAGGAGACCGATCGGTGTTCCTCTGTACTGGGAACACACCATCGGTCTCTCACCTGACAGGACGTGGATCTGTGTGTTTCCACACACAGATCCACAGTCCTGCTGTGTTCACGGACAATCGCAGGTGCCCGGCGGACATCGCGGCCACTGGGCACGCACACCGGGTCCCAAGCAAAGCGCCGTGCGCGCCCCCCTAGAAGGCCGGGATGCCCAGGACATCATATGACGCCCACCCAGAATGGGAGATCCCTCCTGCGGACGTCATATTACTATAGTCGGGTAATGAAGTGGTTAAAGTAGAACTATAGGCAACACTTTTTTTTTTCCCATTTTGGATAGAGTAAGGGAGGGTTATAGCCCCTGTCTGTTTATTTTTTACCATCCCTGTCCCATTGCAGAGATTTCCTTTCACTTCCTGCCCCATAGCCAAACAGGAAGTGAGAGGAAATCTATGCAAATTAAGGGAATCCATTGCCCCCCAGGCCCTCAGAACTAGTGTCTCCACTCGAAAATTTCAGGGCAGGTCTTAAACAGCAAGGGGTGTGGCCTTGACAGGAAGGGGTTTGTCATATTTAAATTAGGGGGTACACAAGTTTAGTCAGGCCTAGGGCAGCACAAAACCTAAATACACTACTGCCTCCCTGTCGGATTTTCCCCCCATGATCAGCACCGCCAGCTAGAGACTCACTGTCAGAATACAATTGCTAAGTGGGGAGGATTCAATAATCCACCTTAAATCTGTGGATGGGGAAATCGAGTCATCTTTTTTCATTCAACTGGTTTAAAAAAAAAAAGGCTCATCTATGGGCTGCCTTACATTTGTTTCTTTTAAGGCTACTAAACATCTTGTTTGTCTACTGAAGCAAGAAAATTGAGAGAAGCAATTACAGGTCTCATAGATTCCATCTGGAACTTTGGTACACAGAGAAATCTGTTTAGGGATTTTAAGTGCAGTATTTTGTGAGTGTTACCATTTGGAACCATAAATAGGTTTGAATAGAAACCTTGAAACCATTCTTCTGTAGGAACTAGTACAATCACCCTTTGTGCCTTAAGTTCCTTTGGTTTGAAGCTAATAGGATGATAAAAAGCGAGAAGAGGCAAGGATGGACATTCTATTTTGTACCCCTTTGAAATGACACATTGAACCCAAATGTCCAAGATTGAGGAGTGTGAATGCCCCCCTATTGTGAAGAAGGCTTCTGTGAAGGCTTGATTGGCTTGGTGGGCCAGGCCTGCTTCTGGGGAGTAAACATTAGGGATGAGCTTGATGTTTGGACATAATTTCGACTTGAACATCGGGTGTTCGCCTGTTCGCAGAACAACAAACATTATGGGGCGTTGCGGGAAATTTGAGCATCGTGGAATGCCCCACAATGCACTGCGAGATCGCAGTGCATTGCTGTATGATGATTGGCTAAAGCATGCACCTGACCTGCATGCTTTGGCTAATCACAGCACGCTCTGCTGAGAGAGCCATAATTGGCCAAAGGCAGGGTGCCTTTGGCCAATCATGGCTCAGGGTACTAAGTCCACACCTCTGCACTATATAAGGCTGCTTACACGGCGGCCGTGTGTAGTGTTGTTGGCGTGGACAAAGAGATAGCTTGAGTTTGTTTAAGCAGGCAGGTTATTCAGTTAGTGGCAGTGAATTTGATTTTATATATATATATATATATATATATATATATATACAGTCAGTCTTATATATATATATATATATATATATATATATATATATATATATATATATATATATATATATATATATATATATACACTCTGCATTTAGCATAGATACCATATATACTCAAGTATAATATAAGCCGAGTTTTTCAGCATATTTTTTAGGCTGAAAAAACCCCCCCTCGACTTATACTCCAGTGAGGGTGCCCATCAGCAGCTGTACCATTGATTACTAAAACAGCGGGTGTCTCCCGCTGTGTAATGCCTATCTGCAGCTGTACCTTTGATTACTAAAACAGTGGGTGTCTCCCACTGTGTCATGCAGTCTGTTCAGCGGTCGTCCATTGTAACAAAGCCCCGCCTCCTCCTCGTCCTCATGATAGACGGAACACTGAACACTGATACAATGCTGGGAAACTGTATCAGTGTTCCATCTATCACGGGCGAGGAGGAGGCGGGGCTTTGTTACAATGGACGGCCGCCGAACAGACTGCATGACACAGTGGGAGACACCTGCTGTTTTAGTAATCACAGGTACTGCTGCAGATGGGCACAGTGAGGCTGCAGATGGGCACAGTGAGGCTGCAAATGGGCACAGTGAGGCTGCAAATGGGCACAGTGAGGCTGCAAATGGACACAGTGAGGCTGCAGATGGGCACAGTGAGGCTGCAAATGAATGAATGAATGAGTGACTTGTATAGCGCTACCTATGCGAACTGAATCGCCTCAGGGTGCTTTGCCGCCGGTGTCCATCTGTGGTATAGCGCGGTCCTTTACCCCATAGGGTCCCGACATGCTTACAAACACAAACACATATTTTGGCCAATTAATTTTTTTTTTTAGACAGGGTCTAATTAACCTACCAGCATGTCTTTGGAGTGGCACAATGAGGCTGCAGATGGCACAGTGAGGCTGCAGATGGGCACTGATGATACAGGTGGGCACAGTGAGGCTGCAAATGGGCATAGTGAGGCTGCAGATGGGCACAATGAGGCTGCAGATGGGCATTGTCTACCCAGTAGCTGCTGCATTTCCTACCCTAGGCTTATACTCGAGTCAATAAGAATTCCCAGTTTTTTGTGGTAAAATTAGGCAGGCAGTGTATTAATATATATATATATATATATATATATATATATATATATATATATATATATATATATATATATATATATGCAGTCTGGTATATGTGTGTATATATATATATATATATATATATATATATATATATATATATATACTGTATGTATTGGCGTATAACCCGCACTGGCATATAACAGGCACCCCAAGTTTAGGAGGGAATTTTAAGGAAAAAAACTTTTAGGAGGGAAGTTTAAGGAAAAAACTAACATTTAAATGCCCATCAATGCAGCCTTATCAGTGTCCATCTGCAGCCTTGTCCATTATTTCAGCCTTGCCCAGTGTCAATCTGCGGCCTTGCTCAGTGCCTTTGCAGCCTTGCCCAGTGCCTCTGCAGCCTTGCCTAGTGCCTTTGCAGCCTTGCCTAGTGCCTCTGCAGCCTTGCCCAGTGCCTCTGCAGCCTTGCCCAGTGCCTCTGCAGCCTTGTCCAGTGCCTCTGCAGCCTTGCCCAGTGCCTTTGCAGCCTTGCCCGGTGCCTCTGCAGCCTTGCCAGTCTCTTTGCAGCATTGCGCAGCCGCTTATTATTTAAAATTGGCGCCGATCTCCGCTGACTGTGAGTGGAGGGAAGCGAGCAGTGTACTCGGCTAGTTTCGGCTCCTCTCGCAGTCCCGCCCATCTCCACTGATTGTGACAAACACATAGCCGAGTGTAATCGGCTAGTTTCGGCTCCTCTCGCAGTCCCGCCCGTGACTGTGAGTAGAGCCGAGAACAGCCGAGTACACTTGGCTATGTGTATATCGCTGGCGCTCGCTCCGCTCACTCCGCTCACAATTAGCTGAGATCGGCGGGGATCGGCGTATAACACGCACCCACGATTTCCCCCTGATTTTAAGGGGAAAAAAGTGTGTGTTATACGCCGATAAATACGGTATATATATATATATATATATATATACAGTATCGTATGTATACTCTGCATCCATTGTAGCCTAAATCTACAGTGCATTTGGTGGTGTACTTTTCTAATACACCTCAGGCAGTGTACACAGTATCTAATAGAGTGTGTACAGTTTCTACAACATTTCTGGTGGTGTACACAATACATTGCAGCCATTGTACAGTTTCTAATACAGTGCAGGCGATATCCACAGTATCTAATAGAGTGTGTACAGTTTCTACTACTTTTCTGGTGGTGTACACAGTATCCAATACAGTGTGTATAATTTCTACTACACTTATGGTGGTGTACACAGTACATAATACAGTGCAGCCATAGTACAGTTTCTAATACAGTGCAGGAGGTGTACACAGTATCTAATACAGTGTGTACAGTTTCTACTACAATTCTGGTGGTGTACACAGTACACAATACAGTGCAGCCATAGTACAGATTCTAATACAGTGTGTACAGTTTCTAATGCACTTCAGGTGGTGTACACAGTATCTACTACAGTGTGTACAGTTTCTACTACACTTCTAGTGGTGTATACAGTATAAAATACAGTGCAGCTATTGCACAGTTTCTAATACAGTGCAGGAGGTGTACACAGTATCTAATACAGTGTGTACAGTTTCTACTACATTTCTGGTGGTGTACACAGTATCTAATACAGTGTGTACAGTTTCTACTAAACTTCTGGTGGTGTATACAGTATATTGCACAGTTTCTAATACAGTGCAGGCGGTGTACACAGTATCTAATACAGTGTGTACAGTTTCTAATACACTTCAAGCAGTTTACACAGTATCTAATACAGTGTGTACAGTTTCTACTACACTTCTGGTGGTGTATACAGTACACAATACAGTGCAGCCGTAGTACACTTTCTAATATAGTGCAGACGGTGTACACAGTATCTAATACAGTGTGTTCAGTTTCTAATACACTTCAGACGGTGTACACAGTATCTAATACAGTGTGTACAGTTTCTACTACTTTTCTGGTGGTGTACACAGTATCTAATACAGTGTGTACAGTTTCTACTACACTTCTGATGGTGTACACAGTATACAATACAGTGCAAACATAGTACAGTTTCTAATACGGTGCAGGCAGTGTACACAGTATCTAATACAGTATGTACAGTTTCTACTACATTTCTGGTGGTGTACACAGTATCTAATACAGTGTGTACAGTTTCTAATACACTTAAGGTGGTGTACACAGTATCTAATACATTGTAGTGTGGTGTTGCAAAACAAAAAAATACATCATGTCCAGAAGGCCACCAAGGAGTGGCAGACGCTCACAGGCCAATAAAAGAGGGCAAGCAGGCTCTGTGTCTACGGTCAACAGTGGTGGTTGTGGACATGGTGCAATCTTTGCAGGTGGCTGGTGGGGGGCATGCTTGTCCTTTTTTTCTGCTGCTGGCCGTGTTATTGAGCCACAACATGCATACTGCCAAGTTTCTTCCAGTAACAAGGAGGAAGGGGATGATGAGGTCACTGACTGTACTTGGGTGCCTGAGAGAAGAGAGGAGGAGGAGGCACAACTCCAATGAGGCAGGATGTTCTCTAGGGGGCAGCCACCTTATTGCATCACATCGCAGAGCTCCGCAGGTGCAGGGTGCTGCTGACTCCCTGCTGACTTTTAAAAGTTCATTGGTGTGGGCCTTTTTCGACACGTGTGCAGCAGATCGCACCATTGCTGTTTGCAACCTATGTCTGAAGCAGATCAAGCGTGGCCAGAACAGCACCCGCTTGGGCACCACATGCTTGACCTGCCATGCAGTCCGTTGGAAACAGCACTTGAAAGACCCACATCAAAGAAAAAGGCAGACTTCTCTTTGCTCCTCATCGGGGATCTCCAACCCTACTATACCTCCAGTCCTCTCAAAAACCTGTACTGATAGGAATGAAGGTATAAAAATAGGTGTCCCAAGTACTTGCATCCAATCTGCTAGCAGTACACTGCCAATTGATATTAGCAGGCAAATTTCCCTACCCCAGTTGCTGAACCGTAAAAATAAATTCTGTCCCAGCCATCCACATGCTCAGCGTCTAAATGCTAGCTTGGCCAAATTGCTAGCACTGCAACTGCTGCCTTTTCAGCTGGTAGACTCTGCCCCCTTTCGTGAATTGTGGAATGTGCTGTACCTCAGTGACAGGTTCCAAAATGCCATTTCTTTTCACGGAAGGCCATTCCGGCTCTCTACCGGCATGTGGTAGGCAATGTTTTTAGCCTTGTTGGACAAGGCGGTCAGCAGTAAGGTTCAAATTACCACTGACTCATAGCCCAGCAGGCATGGGAAGGGACATTACCTTTCCTTCATGGCACACTGGTTAACTCTACTGGCAGTTGGGAAGGATGCAGGACCGGGTTCTGTGTTATTGGAGCTTGTTTCGCCACCACACCTCCAAAATGCTAGTGGTGATTCTGCCACAGCTCTCTCCTCCACCCCTCCTCTCCTCTTCCTCTATGACCTCTTCTGCAGATTTGTCCTCTGAACCAGCAGTGCCCCTTAAGCGTTCAAGGGGCTACGCAAGCAGTCAGGCTAAAATATGCCATGCAGTGCTTGAGTTGGTCTGCCTAGGGGACAGAAGCCTCACTGGGGCAGAGATTCTGTCAGCTCTGCAGGGGCAGGCTCAGAGGTGGTTGACGCCACGCCAGCTTCAGCCAGGAATGGTTGTACCCGACAATGGCACCAACCTTCTCTCCGCCCTCCAACAGGGACACTTGACCCATGTTCTTTGTTTGGCACACATCCTGAATTTAGTGGTGAGGCGGTTCTTGAGCAGGTACCCAGGCTTACAGGATCTCCTGAGGCAGGCCAGAAAAGTCTGTGGTCATTTCCGCCGGTCATACAATGCCAGTGCTCGGCTGGCTGACATTAAAAGGGAATGCAATCTGCCTACCAACTGCCTCATTTGTGACATGCCCACCAGGTGGAACTTAACGTTGGTAATGTTGCAGCGGCTGCACACACAGCAGAGGGCCATCAATAAGTACCTATGCGAGTATGGCACCAAGACAGGGTCAGGGGAGCTTGGCTTCTTTTCGCCACGCCACTGGCTACTGATCAAGGATGCATGCACTGTCCTGTCACCATTTGAGGAGGCCACAAGGATACTGAGCAGCGACAATGCATGCATCAATGACACTGTCCCTCTAGTCTTCCTGCTAGAGCACACACTTCGTGGAATCATGGACAGGGCAGAACAGCGGGCGGAAGAGGAGGACTTCCCTTTCTCTCAAGGCCCCCTTTATCCAGATAGATTTCCAGCGTGCCCGCCAAACACACAGGAAGAAGAGGAGGAGGAGGAGGAGGATTGTGTCAGCATGGATGTAGAGGATAACACTCAGCAGCAGTCTTCAAGGGATGGTTTTCAGTCCCCAGAAACCCAAGGAATTGTACGTGGCTGGGAGGAGGTAGTTACGGATCATGTGATCCTTAGTGTCCCAGAGGACTCAGAATTGAATGCCTCTGCAAACTTATGCTGCATGGCCTCCCTGATTCTGCAAAGCCTGCGAAAGGACCCTAGGATTAATGGTATCAAGGAGAGGGATCATTACTGGCTGGCAACCCTTCTTGATCCACGTTACAAGGGTAAGGTTACAGGACTCATCATACCTTCGCAGAGGGAGCAGAGGATGAAACATCTTCAGGAGGCCTTGAAGAAATGTTTGTGCAACGCATTTCCAGACCCTGGGAGGTTACCATTTCCTGGTGCTGGACAACGTGTTGCTGAGGCTTCGTTGAGTCAGAGGAAGAGCGGTGGAGAAGGTGGCTGTCTGATCGATGCCTTTAAACTATTTTTTAGTCCTCAGCGCCAAGGTCTGATCGGTTCAAGCAACCATCTCCAGTGTCTGCATTATATGGTGCAGGAATTTCTAGGGGCTAGAGCAGACTTGGAGACCTTTCCAACAAAGCATCCACTGTTATTGGGTCTCGAGGATGGACCACTGGCCAGAACTTGCTCAATATGCAATTGAGCTACTGGCCTGTCCGGCATCCAGCGTGCTTTCTGAATGCACATTCAGTGCTGCTGGAGGGTTTGTAATGGATCAAAGAGTGCACCTGTCCACAGGCTCCGTTGATAGGCTCACATTCATAAAAATGAATCAGTCTTGGATCAGCAGCTACCAAGCATGTGATGCTGATGTAACTGATTGAATTTGCTATGGATGTGGGATCCCTTGAAGACTGCCTACTGTATGCTGAGTGACTATCCTATTCCTCCTGAATCTTGATGATGCTAGCTTCCAACAATATTTTTGGTTTAGGGCACCACTACCACTACCCAAGGCCCAATTTGTCTGTCCCTGTTTAACAGGGGCATGTAATTACAATTTTTGTTCTAATATTTCGCAGCAGGGCCCATTCCTGCACCCAACAAGAGTATCTATGAGGGGTTACAGTGTTGTGGCACCACCACCACTACCCAAGGCCCAATTTTTCTGCCCCTGTTTAACAGGGGCATGTAATTACAATTTTTGTTCTAATATTTCGCAGCAGGGCCCGTTCCTGTGCCCAACACGAGTATCTGTGAGGGCTTACACTGTTGTGGCACCACCACCACTCAAGGCCCAATTTTTCTGTCCTTGTTTAACAAGGACACCCCCAATCACGATATTGAAAGTAATATTTCATATTTATTGTTTCACTTTAAGCATTATTAAAATCACTGCTCCCGAAAAAAAAATTTAAACTTTTTTTTGCATTGATACATGTCCCCTGGGGCAGGACCCAGGTCCCCAAACACTTTCATGGCAATAACTTGCATATACTGTAAGCCTTTAAAATGAGCACTTTTGATTTTTCACGTTCACGTCCCATAAACTGTAACGGTGCTCGCATGTTGGCACACACTTTTTTGCCTGATCGCATGTTCTGCTGCGAACCAAACCGGAGGGGTATTCGGCTCATCCCTAGTAAACATCCCTTTCCTTGAGCAGAGGTAGTAGCCATAAGAGTAGGAGACTTAGGCGTTTTCTTATTGGGTACCTTTCCCCGTCTTGATGAATTTGTCAACGGATTCCCCAAAGAGATATTCAGCATCAAATGGCATATGTAGAAGACATTTCTTACAAGCATGCTAAGCAGACCAAGCTTTTGCCACAAAATCCTGCACATATGCCCAGAGATAGGAGAGATTCAAATTACAATCTGAAGAGTATCAACACAAACAATAGGGCTCCAAAATGCCTATTAACTGAATCTTTAAAAGAAGGATCATCCTCAATAGGTATTATAAAGTGTTTAAGGGGAACTAAAATGGCAGGATCCAGTTCCCGAATAGTCCTTTTCAAAATCCTTTCCATAG